>JARQOC010000001.1:323780467-324525467 GCA_033576535.1 Allobates femoralis
CATAGGACTGCAGGTGACATCTACTACATTATCTGTACTCAGAGATATCACTGTGTTATCTGTGGTGTTACATAGGACTGCAGGTGACATCTACTACATTATCTGTACTCAGAGATATCACTGTGTTATCTGTGGTGTTACATAGGACTGCAGGTGACATCTACATTATCTGTACTCAGAGATATCACTGTGTTATCTGTGGTGTTACATAGGACTGCAGGTGACATCTACTACATTATCTGTACTCAGAGATATCACTGTGTTATCTGTGGTGTTACATAGGACTGCAGGTGACATCTACTACATTATCTGTACTCAGATATCACTGTTAACTGTGGTGTTACATAGGACTGCAGGTGACATCTACTACATTATCTGTATTCAGAGATATCACTGTGTTATCTGTGGTGTTACATAGGACTGCAGGTGACATCTACATTATCTGTACTCAGAGATATCACTGTGTTATCTGTGGTGTTACATAGGACTGCAGGTGACATCTACTACATTATCTGTATTCAGAGATATCACTGCGTTATCTATGGTGTTACATAGGACTGCAGGTAACATCTACTTTATTATCCGTACTCATAGATATCACTGTGTTATCTGTGGTGTTACATAGGACTGCAGTTATTTTTCAGACTGTAAGATGCACTTTATTTACCATAAACTTTGGGGGAAAGAGGGGGTATGTCTAGTAGTCTGAATATACGGACCTGTGTGACAGTGAGGCGGCACGGCTCTGGAGCAGCTGGAGGAGGTTGGTGTAGGCTGCAGAGGCAGTGAGAGGTCACTCATTAGTGTAATGTATGTTGCACTGCACTCTCAGCACGAGGTGGGCGAGGAGAGCGGCGCATATTATAAGTATACACCCCCCTACATCACTGTATGTGGCCCCGCATGCTGCCGCACACCAGAAAATAATAACCAATGTAACCTCTCCAGCGCTCCCCTCCGTCTCTCCCTGCACCGCACTTTGTGTACTGAGTCCTCCTGTGTCCCCGGCATCTGATCACGTTACCAGCACAGCACAGTGATGTCATCACTGTGCGCTCCGATCACATGATCGGATGCTGGCACATATGAGGACTCAGGACACAAAGTTTGGGAAGCAGGTAGAGACATAGGGGAGCGCTGGAGAGGTTATATTGGTTATTATTTTCTGGTGTGCGGCAGCATGAGTAGCCACATACAGTGATGGGGTGGCTATATCCAGGAAGGGAGCGATATCTAACATGGAAGGGGGGCTATATCCAAGATAAGAGGGTAACATACCTGGAGGGGGGGTGCTATATCCCAGTATGGGTCGGCTATATCCAGGATGAGGGGCCCATATACTTCAATGGGGGGCCATATCCAGGATAAGAGAGTAATGTACCTCGACGGGAAGGGGGGGGGGACTGGGGGGAGTCACTATATCCCATGATGGGGATTATATACCAGGATGGAGGTGCCCTCTCCAGGATTGGGGACATATATTACCTGGAAGGGGCCCAGGATGGGGACTTTACCCCCATAAGTGTCAGCAGCAAACCCCATCCCCATAACACTGCATTATAACCACATTTCTTGCTTAATTTGTTATTTTCCTTATTTTCCGCCTCTAAAACCCGGTGGCGTCTTATAATCCGAAAAATACAGTAGTGCATTATCTGTTCTCAGAAAGTTATGTTATGGTATTACACTTTAATTTGGCGGGGTTGGTTGGCTGCAAAACATTTGCCTTGGGGCTTGGGCCCCGGATCTTTTCTGACCTTAGCAACGCCCCTGCTTAGGACCAATCCGTGCCCATAGGGATAGATTTGAGGCCAAAACTGATCTGTGGCTATCCGTTTTAAATGGGCACTCCATACGTGACATGGTGTCCGCTAACAATTGGAATTGCTAGCAGACACCATGTTACGTATGGAAAGCTGCTGTGTGCCTAAACATTAGAGCTCCCCCACAAGTGACCCCATTTTGGAAACTAGACCCCCAAGGAACGTATCTAGATGCATAGTGTGCACTTTGATCCCCCAGGTGCCTCACAAATTGATCCGTAAAAATGAAAAAATAAATTTTTTGTGAAAAAAAAGTACTTTTTTATTTTTATGGATCAATTTGTGAAGCACTTGGGGGTTCAAAGTGCTCACTATGCATCTAGATACGTTCCTTGGGGGGTCTAGTTTCCAAAATGGGGTCACTTGTGAGGGAACTTCAATGTTTAGGCACACAGGGGCTTTCCATACGCGACATGGTGTCCGCTAATAATTGGAGCTAATTTTCCATTCAACTTGTTAGTGGACACCATGTCGCTTATGGAGTGCTCCTGTGTGCCACCAGCACAAGGGCAACTGGAAGAGTTGGGGTACAGCACCAGAAAATGGCGCCTCTAATGTGATATTTTCTGGGGTGGCTGTGAGTTGCAATTTGCAGCGTGGGGGGCCACAACATTTACGTCTCTCCACGATGAGCATTGCAGCCCCCAACTGCCAAGTTGTACCTGGCTGGCAAGCAAAAATAAGGCAAAGCTCCTTGTCATTTTATTGGTAGAATAAAAAAAAATGATATGGGGCTTTGCCATATTTTTGGTCCAGCCAGGTACAACTTGGCAGCTAGGGACTGCCAGCAGCCCCCAGCTGCCTCGTTGTACCTGGCTGGCAACCAAAAATACAGCGAAGCCCTTTTTTTCTTTTTCTAGTACAAATTCTAGAAAAAAAATGGCGTGGGGCTCCGCCATATTTTTGGTCCAGCCAGGTACAACTAGGCAGCTGGGGGCTGGAATCCGCAGCATGGAGAGGCCCAAGCGTTCTGGGCCCCCCATGCTGCGAATTGCAGCCCGCAGCCGCCCCAGAAAATGGCGCATTCATTGAAGCGCCATTTTCTGGCCCTGTACCCAGACTCTTCCAATTGCCCTGGTGCCGGTGGCAAACTGGGTAGTAAAGGGGTTAATGCCAGATTTTTATTGGCAGCTGGCACTAAGCCAGAGATTCATGATATAGGGCCAATGTTAGACCCGCCATTAGGAATCTCTGGTAAATAGTCAGAAAATACGCACAGAGAAAAATCTTTTTATTTGAAAAAAATAACACAAACAAAATTCGGACTCCATCTTTATTATAAAGATCCGACGTAGTCCACAACGAAGGTCCCACGACGCTCGATCGCCTCCGAAGTAGTCCACAATGAAGGTCCCACGACGCTCGATCGCCTCTGCTCAATCCACAGAGACTGCAGCAAGGGATCAAGTGTCCTCGTCCTACAGCCTCCAGGGTCAGAGTTATGGTGCACTGTATGACAATGATCTGTCATACAATGCACCATGACTATGATCCCATAGACTACAACAAGAGAAGTCTTGATCCCTTGTTGCACCCATCCATCCACCTATGCACCCATCATCCACGCACGCACACATCTACGCACGCACGCTGACATCCATGCACGCTGACATCCATGCACGCTGACATCCACGCACGTACGCTGACATCCACGCACGCTGACATCCACGCATGCACACATCCACGCACGCCGACATCCTCATCCACACATGCTGACATCCACGCATCCACGCACGCACACTGACATCCACGCACACTGACATCTACATCCACGCACGCTGACATCCACGCATGCTGACATCCACGCATGCACACATCCACGGACGCACGCACACATCCACGCATGCTGGAATTCACGCACATCCACATACGCACATCCACACACGCACACATCCATAGACGCACGCACACATCCACGGACGCACGCACACATCCACGCACGCTGACATTCACGCACGCTGACATCCACGCATGCACACATCCACGGACGCACGCACACATCCACGCACGCTGGAATTCACGCACATCCAGATATGCACATCCACGCACGCACACATCCATACACGCACACATCCACGCACGCACACATCCATACACGCACACATCCACGGACGCACGCACACATCCACGCACGCTGACATTCACGCACGCTGACATCCACGCATGCACACATCCACGGACGCAAGCACACATCCACGCACGCTGACATCCATGCACGCTGACATCCATGCACGTACGCTGACATCCACGCACGCTGACATCCACGCATGCACACATCCACGCACACTGACATCCACATCCACGCACGCCGACATCCTCATCCACACATGCTGACATCCACGCATCCACGCACGCACACTGACATCCACGCACACTGACATCTACATCCACGCACGCTGACATCCACGCATGCTGACATCTACGCATGCACACATCCACGGACGCACGCACACATCCACGCATGCTGGAATTCACGCACATCCACATACGCACACCCACACACGCACACATCCATAGACGCACGCACACATCCACGGACGCACGCACACATCCACGCACGCTGACATTCACGCACGCTGACATCCACGCATGCACACATCCACAGACGCATGCACACATACACGCACGCTGGAATTCACGCACATCCACATATGCACATCCACGCACGCACACATCCACGGACGCACGCACACATCCATACACGCACACATCCACGCACGCACACATCCATACACGCACACATCCACGGACGCACACATCCACGCACGCTGACATTCACGCACGCTGACATCCACGCATGCACACATCCACGGACGCAAGCACACATCCACGCACGCTGACATCCATGCACGCTGACATCCACGCATGCTGACATCCACGCATGCACTCATCCACGGACGCACGCACACATCCACGCACGCTGACATCCACGCATGCACACATCCACGGATGCACACACACATCCACGCACGCTGACATCCATGCACGCTGACATCCACGCATGCTGACATCCACGGACGCACGCACACATCCACGCATGCTGACATCCACGCATGCACACATCCACGGACGCACACACACATCCACGCACGCTGGAATTCACGCACATCCACGCACACATCCACGTACGCACACATCCACGGACGCACGCACACATCCATGGACGCACGCACACATCCACGGATGCTGGAATTCACGCACATCCACATACGCACATCCACGTATGCATCCACGTACGCACTTATGCACGGACACACTAACACACATCCACGCACACATGCATCCATCCATCCATTCATTCATTCATACTTACTCATGAGGAGGAGGAGCCGCTGAGAGGAGGAGGGGCCACACCGCTGCTGCAACGGAGGCCGGTGGGCTGCTCCGGAATTGGTGAGTGGGGCTAGAGGTGGGGGCTGGGCAGGGAAGGGGAGAATGAGCAGGGGAAGGGGGGGGAGAATGAGCAGGGGAAGGGGGGGGAGAATGAGCAGGGGAAGGGGGGGGAGAATGAGCAGGGGAAGGGGGGGGGGGAATGAGCAGGGGAAGGGGGGGGCGATGAGCAGGGGAAAGGGGGGGTGAGCAGGGGAAGGGGGGGGGCGATGAGCAGGGGAAAGGGGGGGTGAGCAGGGGAAGGGGGGCGATGAGCAGGGGAAAGGGGGGGTGAGCAGGGGAAGGGGGGGATGAGCAGGGGGAGAGGGGGCTGTGCAAGCTGCATTACAGAAGGAGGAGGGCGGGTGGATGGCGGGGACGCGGGGGGGGCAGGCCGGACACAAGGGGGTCTGGGGGGAGGGGGACACGACACAGGGGGGCTGGAGGAGGAAGGGGGCGGGGGCGCACAAAGGATTATGACGGCGGTTGCACCAGGGGTACAGCCGCCGGCAGAAGAAGATGATCGGGTGGGCGGATAGGTGAGATGGGGGGGCCCTAATGCTTCCTGGAGCCGGGGTGGCTGAGTGGGGGGAGGGCACCAGCCGATCTGCCCCTCCAGATCTGATTGGAGAGAGATATGGGAGGGGGGAATCGCTGTGATTTCTCCGATCTGCAGTTTCAGTTTTAAACTACAGATCGGAGGGGCCCTGGGCACGGGGGGGTTAATCAACCCCCTGTGGGGTTAACTTCAGGTTGTCACCTTGCAGTAGCAACGGTGACACCTGAGTTAACCCGCTCACACGCGCCGCAGGAGCCCGATCAATGCATGGCCCACCCCTTGGGCCATGGGTCGTGAATGAACTGTTTTCCATGGCCCAAGCGGTGGGCCAAAGGTCGGGAAGGGGTTAAATATGTTGCATTTAGAATAAGTTTGTAGAGTGCTGTGATTAGTAGGGTTAAAACCTATAAATGATTGCCTAATACATGGCAAATTATTATGCCAATTGTGAGGTAGCGCCCTAGGGGATCCCGCTTGGCACGGGGAAAATGACAGCAGAGACTACATTTCAACGGAACATAACCAGCGGACTTATTAATTTCTGTCATAAACCGCTTTCAACACATAAACCATAACACAGTATTTCCATTTTCACATATAATATGCATATCCTTACATTGCATTATATGACATTCCCATATGACATTACATTACAGGACATTCAAATACGTTTTCCCCAGAACTTCAAGGCGTCACCCACCGACCCTTGCAGACCTCAGTCTGGTTCTAAAGACGGCTATCACCGTCTATCACCCTGACAGGGATCATTCCCCATCATATTGCACACGAGTCATCTCACATGGCACTTTTTCATAAACCAATATGCTACACACTCAGGGCCCACAATAGTACCAGGAACCCTGTCACTCAGTACACACAAGACCACCACGGATCCACCGGGATCCGGGCCACTAACATCTGGATCAACGGGACCATATCATGACTCACTCAGTCAGTCCCAAAGTCGGCTGTGACCGCCTGGCCCTTGAGCCGTACTCGGTCTTCTCACACCGCACATTGACGCTGGCCTTTGAGCCTCTCGGTCCTCATCAACTATGACGCCTGGCCTTGAGCCGTCCTTGGTCCTGGACACTTGCTGGCATGCACGCATCTTTGTGCCACCAGCATGGAGCTGGCAGGCTCCCATCACTTCCCCCACCGGGGACTGATCACTTCCAGCACCTCCTCACATGGCAGTGGTCTGGACTTCTGACTCCCATCGTCCTCTCCTCACTCAGACACCTGGCAGGTTCTTTTCCAGGCTGCTCACTCACAGCTGCAACACAGTGAGTCAATCAGCACATCTTCACTCACACACAGACCTGAGATGTGATTAACCCCCTGTGCACCATTCAGGTTTAGCCCAGCAAAGCACTCATCCCCACAGGTTCAGCCACTCATTAGGCTCATGAATGTATCGGATCTTCAGCACTCACACTTAGCTGTTCACTCAGCCATGAAAACCCTTCAGCTGTTAACCCCCTGTACATCGGACAGGTTTCACACAGCACACACAATCAGGAAAACCGGCCCATGTGAACAGAGACCTGCATTGATAACCCGTGTGATGCACCCGCCAGGGGCCACATCACCACACAATGTAATTTTTCTCTGCTTTTCAAAAAATGGTCTAAGCAGATGAGTTAGTATAATGTTCAAATCATTAGCCGTCAGAGTATAAATCCAATTTTATTGGACAAACCTACCAATGACAACAGTATTAAAAAATCCCAAAACACTACAAAGCCCAAAATGCTTTATTCCACATTATAAAGCATAGCAGAGTCTCCAAACATTTTATAGTTTGTAAAAAAAAACTGAAAATGGTCATTTGTTGAATTTGCAGCATGGACGTTACATTTACTGAAATAAAATTCTCTTCCAACCAAAAAGATCTTAAAAGGCCAAGTTACATGTTAACCTAAGACCACTTACTTAATATCACTTTCACAATTTTTGCATCTATTGACCTGGTGAGGTTTTGGATAGTTTCTGCTTGAATTTCTTTGCAGGATGTCAAAATAGCCTCCCAGAGCTTCTATTTTTATGTCAACTGCCTCCCACCCTCATACAGTGACAAAATAATTATTTGGTCCCTTGCTGATTTTGTAAGTTTGCCATTGACAAAGACATGAGCAGTCTATAATTTTAAGAGTAGGTTAATTTTAACAGTCATAGATAGAATCTAAAAAAAAAAATCCAGGAAATCACCTTGTCTAAATTTTATGAATGTATTTGCAATTCACAGAGAGAAATAAGCATTTGGTTCCTCCGACAAACAAGACTTAATACTTGGTGGCAAAACCCTTGTTGGCAAGCACAGCATTCAGACATTGATGATATTTGCGCACATGTCAGGAGGAATATGGGCCACTCCTCTTTGCAGATTATCTCTAAATCATTAAGATTTTGAGGCTGTCAATTGGCAACTCAGAGCTTCAGCTCCCTCCATATGTTTTCAATGGGATTAAGGTCTTAAGACTGACTAGGCCACAATATCCACAGATTCAGGGATGCCCTGATGACAGTGCCCGGAGTGGTACTAAAACTCGTAGGTGGAAATAAAGAAGGGGGGTTTTATTTGAAGACATCTGACTGATTATTTCAAGCAGCGCGGACCGCGTCTATACACCATCCCTGGATCTGTGGATATCTTACACGTGTATATGTGGGGTGGAGGTTCTGCAGCAGCTCTTGCTATATGCCATCAAAACTAGTTGTGGGTGCACACAACTAGATCAGGTGAGTGCACCTCTGTGTGACCTGTGTGCATAGTCAGTGTCGCATTGATAGGGCACTATTGCGCCTCTGTGTCTCCCTTTTTTCTTTTCTATAGGCCACTCTATGACCTTAAGGTGCTTCTTTTTGAACAACTTCTTTGTTGCCTTGGCTGTATGTTTTGGGTCATAGTCATGCTAGAAGACCTAGCCATAGCCCATTTTAAATGTCCTGGCTGAGGTAAGGAGTCTGTCACTCATGATTTTATGGTACATGGCTCCATCCATTGTCCCATTGATGCGGTGATGTAGTCCTTGCCCTTAGCAGAGAAACACGCCCAAAACATAATGTTTTCACCACCATGCTTGACAGTGGGGACGGTGTTCTTTGGGTCATAGGCAGTATTTCTCTTGCTCCAAACACGGCGAGTTGAGTTAATGCCAAAGAGCTCAATTTTATGTTTCATCTGACCACAGCACCTTCTCCCAATTACCCTCAGAATCACCAAGGTGTTCATTAGAATCTTTCAGACGGGCCTGCACATGTGATTTCTTGAGCAGTGAGACTTTGCAGGCACTGCCAGATATTAATCTATTACAGCATAATGTTTTACCAGTGGTTTTCTTGGTGACAGTGGTCCCAGCTGCCTTGAGATCATTAACAAGTTTCCCCTGTGTAGTTTTATGGTGATCTCTCAGCTTCCTCATGATCCTGGATACCCCACGAGGTGAGATTTTGCATGGAGTCCCGATCGATGTCGATTGACACTCATTTTGTATTTTTTTATCATTTTCTTACTATTGAACCAACAGTTGTCTCCTTCTCACCCAGCGTCTTACTTATGGTTTTGTAGCCCATTCCTGCCTTGTGCAGGTCTAGGATCTTTTCCCTGACATCCTTAGAAAGGTCTTTGGTCTTACCCATGTTTTAGGGGATAGAGTTTAACTGATTGAGTGTGTGGACAGGAGTCTTTTATACAGATGACAATTTAAAACAGATGTCTTTAATGCAGGTAACAAGTTCATTAGGAGCATCTAACTGGTTTTTAGTAGCCAGAACTCCTAATGGTTGGTAGAGTATCAAATACTTATTTCTCTCTGCAAAATGCAAATACTTTCATATAATTATAGACAATGTGATTTTCTGGATTTTATTTTTGATATTCTATCTCACTGTTAAAATTAAGCTACCCTTAAAATTATAGACTGTTCACGTCTTTGTCAGTGGGCACACTTAGAAAATCAGCAAGGGATCAAATAATTATTTCCTTCACTGTAGATTTTTTGCTTGAGGATACTCCAAAGGTTCTCAATAGGGTGGAGGTCAGAGTAGGCTGGTGGTAACACCATGAATTTATTTCCTTTTATGCCCATACTAGCTAATGACTCAGAGATATTCTTTGCAGCATGAGATGATACATTATCAAACATAAGATGATTTTGCTACAGGTGGTACAGCTTTTTTTGTAACATGGAAGAAAATGGTCAGTCATAAACTCTATATACCTTGCCAAGGTCATTTCACACCTGGCATCCTAAAGAAGCTGCCTTCTCTCTTTTCATGATTTTTGTTCAAAACATAACCTCACCAGCTCCTTACTGATATTGCAGCCTTGTTGATACATGGCTGCAATCCACCAACCATCCACTACTCCATTTATCTATCTGGACTATTCACGGTGTCTTGTCACAATGAGTAAACGCTCGGCAAAAGTAAAAACACTCGGTGAAAGGGAGACACTGGCTATAGGGAGAGGGAAAAGTAGTCACCCCATAACTACTAAAGAGTCTAAACTCGTGAGTTCCCTATCATCCCTAAACAGGTCCTTCCCCATGCGTGATCATGTGCCAAGGCCCTGACTGACCCTGGGCTAGCCTGACTAATGCATAGGGCAGCAAGATGCTAGTCTGACTACTACGATAAGACAATATGGGGAGAGAGACAAACAAGCGGGAATAAAACCACAAACAAAGGAACTCCTTAGCTTCTCCAGAAAGGAATTTCTCAGTTTCAACTGATTGGTATTCCACAGCTACAACTGTAACAGCTTCATGAGAGATATTAGTATCGAAAATCTATAACCGGCGTAGTAGAGGCTTGAAGTGAGTTTATATAGCGGAAGGGAGAGGCCATAAGGTGCAGGAGCTAATATTAAAGCTACAAGGATTCACAAAAGGAACTTTTAACCCCTTCAGCACTGTTATAAAATACTTCAGTTTTTCCCCAAGATAATCGCTGAGCGGGCTCTAAAGAAAACCTGTGATGAGCTAAATGTTGTGACCTTCTGGCTCTTGATACCCAGAGGTCTCAGCAGGGTGTGCAAACTCATGACACAGGGTTGCATGGCACTCATCTGTAAGCAAGACTCTTAAAATCAGTCTTCAAGTATGGCCCAACTGCAACTGTGTCTGCTTGTGAGCACTGTTTAGCAGTGTCCGAACAGAAAGCTATGAACAACTGCAAGTTCCTGGAGGATCCTACACCTTGAGGTTTGTGGGACTCCAGAGGCACCAGCAGCTTCAAATACATGAAAACAAAGTAGCAAAGTACCTGATTTGTAATGATATTTTAACAGCTTCTGTGTTAATACAATGAATTTGTCTAGAAGAAACCTTCCTCATTTTATCTTTATCTGCACAATCCCCTCTATGCTGTATATCAGCCACAAATGTCTTCACAGTACGATGACCACGCATAAGATTTCGTGAACTAATTAATGTTTATATACTTTTTTCAATGCATTGCACTATTTAATACTTTTTGACAGCAGTCATCCTTTTTCTTTCTTTCTTCAAACATGTGGCCTGCTTAATAAACTTTATGGCACTTAAATCCAATTGGCATAATAGTTTGGAACACAGTGTAATTGCATACATGCACATAGAGACCTCTGTGTCATAGTTTTTCTCCTGATAGCTTCATAAACAACATACTGTAAAAAAAGTGTATGTAAAATGACACTGAAAAATATATTTTTGTTTAATAATAGTGTCTTGATACAGTTTTCCATAGAATTAATTTTAGGAACATTTCCTAGAACAAAACAATCACAATCGCTGGATGATACTGGAAAGTGTGAACTTGGCCTAAATTTTTCATAACAATTTATCTGATGATCCTTACTTGTTGGCTTTTGTTCTGTTCATTTGAGAACCTGGTGTTGAATATCCCTTTCGGTAAGAATGCCTCATAGCTTGAGAAAATCTTGCCAAGATCTTTATACAGACAACAAATATGGAGCTGGCAGAGTTTTCCAAAATCTTGAATCAAGTTTGTTCAGATATCTTATTTTTTTTTATCTAACATGACAAAAGTAAACCTGATGTGCAAAAGATAAAAAAGCTAAACATTTTTAGGTTTTACATTTTTGGTTATTGGGCCTTTTAAATTATATTTTAGAGTTATGATTGAAAAGCAAAATGTAAATGCAGTACGCATTCTACTTTTCAGTAATGTTGTTAAGCATCACTGCATTGTAGAGAACCTGCACATGTTCATAAAGCTATGGCAGCAGGAAGTCGTTTATTGGACATAGCCAAGCCTCCTATAGAGGTTTAATATCATCTCTCCTTCTCAATCGCTGTATACCTGAGCTGAACAAACTCTATGTATAAGAGGAAGTGCTAACAGTAATATGATCGCTGGGTCTAAAGAGGGAGAATGAGCTACTTGTTCATAGAAGGTCCGGTCAGCAATGCTAGGCAACCAGGAGACTGCATTTCTCCTGTAATCCACCAAGTGAGAAGAAAAAGTAAAGGCAGCACTCACCATGCCTAAAACATTCCTTTTATTCACAGCACTTTTAAAAGCATCACAGGTGATAGTTACGTTCAAGGATTATGACCATTTTTATGCTTGTCCAGCAGCCGAAGGCTTAACAACCAGACACCAATGCAGCATATACAAATTATGGACCGGTTAGGTCCTGCCTATATGAACCTGTAGGTCGTTTCTGGAGCCGGTGTTGCACGTCAATCAAGCAATACAACTTAATAGCTAGTAGTAGAAAAAGGAAGGAAAACACTCACCGGGTGGATGAAGCTCCTGTTTTATTCAACCATGGTAGTTGACACTAGTGTGAGGAGAGGAAGTAAGGAGTCGGCAGACGACGGCATGCGTTTTGCGGGCTCTTCGTTTCAACGGGTACTATTCATGGTGAATAGGACCCGGTGAAGCGGAGACCCAGCGAAACGGCGTGCCGTCGCTTGCTGACTCCTTATCCCACTCCCCGCACTAGCGGTAGTCTTTTTTCAACAATAATACTTTACCTCCAGAATTGGGGCTGGTGTTTTAACCCAAAGTAGAGTGGAAATACAGACTTCAGAGGCAGAAGCAATTCTGCACCAATAATCTGCAGGGATCTCTCATAGAGGAGTTAATGGATGTGGTGTACAGTGTAGCTGTAATAGCAAAAAAACAGGTATTGCAAGGACTAAAAAAAAAAAAAAAGTTCATCATATTCCACCAAGTGAAAAGAAAAAGTAAAGGCATTACCATGGTAGTTGACACTAGGCTGGGAGAGGAAGTAAGAAGTCGGCGGACAACAGCATGCAGTTTCGTGAGGTATCCGTTTCAACGGGTCCTATTCACAGTGAATAGGTCCCAGTGAAACGGAGACCCCGGGAGCCATCGTCCACTGACTCCTTAGATCCCACTCCCTGCACTAATGTCAACTACCATGGTTGAATAAAACAGGAGCTTCTTCCACCCGGTAAGTGTCGTCTTCATTTTTCTGCTACTCGCTATTTTTATGCTTGTTGCGCACTTCCGTGTGTCCTGTGCTAAGGACCGGTTGAAGCATACCACAAGCACAAAACAGCCGCTGTCCCCACATATAGCCTGATCAATATTCCCACCGGCGATGCTTTTAAAAGTGTTGTCAATAAAAGTATTGTTTAATGCATGGTGCATGCTGCCTTTAATTTTTCTTCTCACTTGGTGGAATATGATGAACTTTTTATTTTTTTTTGTCCTTGCAATACCTGTTTTTTTTGCCATTACGGCTACACTGTACACCAAATCCATTAACTCCTCTATGATAGACCCCTGCAGCATTATTGGTGCAGAATTGCTTCTGCCTCTGGACTCTCTATTTCCACTCTACTTTGGGCTAATACACCAGCTTCGGTTCTGGAGGAAAAGTATTCATATGTTGAAAAAAGACTACCACCAATCAAAAAAACATACTAGCACCAACCCTATTGGAAAAAAAACATGGCTGATGTAGAAAAATAATGGTTACAGAACGGAAAGCAAATGTAAAAAGTATGAGAAGAATGAGATTTTTTTTTACAGCTGTTTAAACCCATTTATGAAAAAAAAAACAAAAAGTGAAAATCTGTCTGGTCAGGAACAGAGGTAAATGACCCAGGTTCTGAACTAGTTAAATAGTTTCCATTATTCTGTTTTTACACATCAATTGAGTATTATTCATTTCAAAGATAGAGTTTAAAGAATGTGGTTGAAGATCTGCCCATTTGAAATGAAACCATTTTGGTGGTGTGTAATTCAGCTTTATAATAGCTAAGTTCTGGTTATTTTAATATGCTCTTGAAATCATTTAAAACAACGAGACTAGGATGAAATTACAAGCCAATGTTAACTCTTTCTAACCTAATTTATGTTTTTAATTTGTCATCAAAGCATTAGAGGCTTGGAATGACAAGTAACTCTAAACCACAATTCTCAAATGGACATGTTCATTATTTTCATATTTGTATTTTTCTTCTATAATTGTTCCAGGTTTGGTCTATCCTTGTTTGGTAATTCCTTCTCCATGCTCAGCTATCAAGTTTGCTAACTATGCAATTTGATTGTACCGTCTATGATTTTTTATTTTTACATTTAAGAGCAGAAATTAGAAATGGTTTAATTAGGTCTGATTTTGGTTCTCCGTAAAAAATTTAATTTTACATTTGATACAAGAACTTGTATGGATTCCAATAGATGTTCATTTCTATACTCCACTGTAAAATCATCACAAAACTTGAATTTCACTCCACAGAAAATTCATATTTGGATGACATTTTACTATGAGACTGCATTCATATTGTGCTTTGCAGTACATCAAGCAGTCTGTTAGTGGCCCCAATCTAAATACCTGAGAAATACCTTTATTCTCCCAGCCAAACGATTTACCTCACTAAGGCCCGTTTCACATCAGCGGTAACCACTGATCGCGGCAGTTGCGGTGAAAAAAACGCAACTGCCGCGATTACCGCATAACGGCCGTACTTGCGGTTCACCTGCGGCAAACCCCATGCAATGTCTATGGGGCTTGCAGTAAGTGTGCGGCAAGTGTGGTACAGTTGCGGTTTCGGCACTTGCGGCAGATGCAGCCGCGAAAAAAAGCGGTCAGCCGCGGTTTTCTCGCGGCCGCATCTGCCGCAAGTGCCGAAACCGCACTTGCCACACCTGCCGCACACTTACCGCAAGCCCCATAGACATTACATAGGGCTTGCCGCAGGTGAACCGCAAATGCGGCCGTAATGCGGTAACCGCAGCAGTTGTGTTTTTTTTCACTGCAACTGCCGCGATCAGCGATTACCGCTGATGTGAAAGAGGCCTTAGGGCCCTTTCACATCAGCGTTTTTTTTCAAATCGCGGCAGATGCGGTGAAAAAACCGCATCTGCCGTGATTACCGCATACCGGCTGCACTTGCGGCGCGGTTGCGGTTTTTGCCATGCAAAGTATAGGCGTACTTGCGGCAGGTGCGGCAAGTGCGGTTTTGCACTTGCGGCAGGTGCGGCCGCGAAAAAAACCGTGAAACGGTGAAAAAACCGCATCTGCCGCGATTTGAAAAAAAACGCTGATGTGAAAGGGCCCTAAGACAAAGTCCAAAATCTGAAACTTCGGACTCTGTTTAGTCTACTATAGATTAATATTTTGGATTTCCTCATTCTAATTACCGTATATACTCGTGTATAAGCCGACCCGTGTATAAGCCGACCCCCCTACTTTTGCCCCAAAAATCTAGAAAAACCTATTGACTCGTGTATAAGCCGAGGGTGGACCCCAGCACAGGTATACAGCCCCCAGCAGTGTGGTATACAGCAGCCCCAGAGGTATGTACAGCAGCCCCAGTGGTAGTATACAGCAGCCCCAGTGGTAGTATACAGCAGCCCCAGTGGTAGTATATAGCAGCCCCAGTGGTGGTATACAGCAGCCCCAGTGGTAGTATACAGCAGCCCCAGTGGTAGTATATAGCAGCCCCAGTGGTAGTATACAGCAGCCCCAGTGGTAGTATATAGCAGCCCCAGCAGCCCCAGTGGTAGTATACAGCAGCCCCAGTGGTAGTATACAGCAGCCCCAGTGGTAGTATACAGCAGCCCCAGTGGTAGTATATAGCAGCCCCAGTGGTAGTATACAGCAGCCCCAGTGGTAGTATATAGCAGCCCCAGTGGTAGTATACAGCAGCCCCAGTGGTAGTATACAGCAGCCCCAGTGGTAGTATACAGCAGCCCCAGTGGTAGTATATAGCAGCCCCAGTGGTAGTATACAGCAGCCCCAGTGGTAGTATATAGCAGCCCCAGCAGCCTTAGTGGTAGTATACAGCAGCCCTAGTGGTATACAGCAGGCCCCCAGGGGTACATATAGCAGCCCCCAGGGGGTACCCAGCAGCACCCTGGGGGTACCCAGCAGCCCCCTGGGGGTACCCAACAGCCCCCAGGGGGTACCCAGCAGCCCCCTGGGGGTACTCAGCAGCCCCCTGGGGGTACCCAGCAGCCCCCTGGGGGTACCCAGCAGCCCCCAGGGGGTATCCAGCAGCCCCCAAATGCTGGCACTCGCCCCCCCTTGCAAGGGCCCCCCCCCCCGATTCTCTTACCATCCCGGTCTTCTGATCAGCGCTGCTCCTCGGCGCTCCGTCCTCGCTGCTCCCGTCCTGCTACATCCGGGATCCCCGGCCGTCGCGTGATGATGTCATATGCCTGCGACGGCCGGAGATCCCGGATGTAGCAGGACGGACGGACGGAGCAGCGAGGAGCACCGAGGAGCGGCGCTGATCAGAAGACCGGGATGGTAATATAACCAGCGGGGGGGGGGGGCCCCTTACAAGGGGGGGCGAGTGCCAGCATTTGGGGGCTATATGCACTGCTTCCCCCTGCCGCTGATTGACAGGGGGAAGCAGTGTATATTTAATGAGCGGCCCCACGTGACGGGGCCGCTCATACACCAGCCTCCCCCCACCTCCTCCAGCCTCCACAGCCCCGGGACACAGCCCCCACCACTCCATGCCGTATATGACCCGTGTATAAGCCGAGGGGGAGACTTTTCAGCCCAAATTTTGGGCTGAAAAGCTTGGCTTATACACGAGTATATACGGTAATTTCAGTTGCTCAATTAGGGATTTTCAAACAGAGGTCCTCAATGAAGGGCTGAACTGGGAGCTAAACACACAATGAATGCTGTATACAGTGGGTCTGGAAAGTATTCAAACCACTTTACATTTTTCACTCTTTGTTTCATTGCAACTATTTGGTAAATTCAAAAAGTTCATTTTTGTCTCATTAATGTACACTCTGCACCCCATCTTGACTGAACAAACAGAAATGTACAAATTTTTGCAAATTTATTAAAAAAGAAAAACTGAAATCACATGGTCATAAGTATTCAGACCCTTTGCTCAGTATTGAGTAGAAGCACCCTTTTAAGCTAGTACAGCCACGAGTCTTCTTGGGAATAATGCAACAAGTTTTTCACACCTGGATTTGGGGATCTTCTGCCATTCTTCCTTGCAGATCCTCTCCAGTTCCGTCAGGTTGGATGGTGAACGTTGGTGGACAGCCATTTTCCGGTCTCTCCATTGATGCCTAATTGGGTTTAGGTGAAGGCTCTGGCTGGGCCTATCAAAAATGGTCACGAAGTTGTTCTGAAGCCATTCCTTTGTTTTTTTTAGCTATGTCATTGTCTTGTTGGAAGGTGAACCTTTGGACACGTTTTAGGTCCAGAGCACTCTGGAAGAGGTTTTTATCCAGGATATCTCTGTACTCAGCCACTTTCATTTTTCCTTCAATTGCCACCAGTCATCCTGTCCCTGCAGCTGAAAAACACCCCCATAGCATGATGTGGCCACCACTATGTCTAACTACTTGGATTGTATTGGGCAGTTGATGAGCAGTGCCTGGTTTTCTCCACATATACGGATTAGAATTATCACAAAAAGCTCTGTCTTCATCTCATCAGACCAGAGAATCTTTTTCACGTAGTCTGGGAGTCCTTTGTGTGTTTCTTTTTAGCAATCTTTATGCGGGCTTCCATATGTCTTGCACTTAGGAGATGCTTCCATCTGGCCACTTTGCTATAAACGTCCAACTGGTGGAGGGCTGCAGTGATAGTTGACTTTGTGGAACTTTCTCCTATCTCCCTACTGCATCTCTGGAGCTCAGCCACAGTGATCTTGGGGTTCTTCTTTACCTCTCTCACCAAGGGTCTTCTCCCTCGATTGCTCAGTTTGGCTGAACAGCCAGGTCTAGGAAGACTTCTGGTGGTCCCAAACTTCTTCAATTAAAGGATTATGGAGGCCACTGTGCTCTTAGGAACTGCAGAAATTATTTTTGTTATCTTGGCCAGATCTGTGCCTTGCCACAATTCTGTCTGTAAGCTCCTTGAACAGTTCCTTTGACCTCGTGATTCTCATTTGGTCAGACATGCACTGTGTGCTGTGAGGTCTTATATAGACAGATGTGCCTTTCCAGATCAAGTCCTATCAGTTTAATTAAACACAGCTGGACTCCAATGAAGGAGTAAAACCATCTCAAGAAGGATGACAAGGAAATGGACAGCATGTGACTTAAAAGTAAAATTAGATGTTTAGGGAGCATTTTTACTGTACTGAGCATGTACTGAGCATGCTCAGTACAGTAAAATCGGGTCCGAGGACACATCAGATGTTTCCTCGGACCCTGCTCCATAGGGCCCCATGCTAAAAACATCGGACCAAATCGTATGTGCACTAAATGCCATCCGATTTGGTCCGATCCGATTTTGTCCGATTTTATTTTCGGTGCAAAAATCGGAGTATATACATTGCGGAAGTAAAATGAAGTAAGGCAGGGGTTAAAAATAATAAACCATTTATGCTCACCTGTCCACGATCCACCCGGCGTCTCCAGCATCTCCTGCCTGTAGGACCTGCCGTGATGTCAGAGTCACATGACCTGTTACCTCGGTAACCGGTCATGTGACTCTGACATCACGAGAGGTCCTAGGATCAGAAGAAGAGCTGGAAGCGCCGCTGGACTCCTGGGTAGGTGAGAATAACATTCTTTTATTTTTATTCCGGAGGACAGGGGAAAGGAGGGGAGTACTGGGGGCATGAGGGGGCCACACAGGGGAGAAAAGGGGGGACACAGGGGACATGAGGGGGCCACACAGGGGAGAAGAGGGGGGGACACACAGGGGTGAAGATGGGTAAAAAGAGGGGGAAACAGAAGGGAGAAGAGGGGGGACACACAGGGGTGATGAGGGGGACACACACGGGTGATGAGGGGGACACACAGGGGTGATGAGGGGGAGCACCAGGGGAGATGAGGGGGACACACAGGGGAGAACAGCTGTGACAGGTGACAGCAACTGATCCTGCAGAATCTCGGATCGGATGCCTATTTGGCATCTGATTGCAGGGATCAGTTTATATCCAATGCTGTCCGATTTATATCGGACAGCATTGGATTTGACAAAATCGTTATGTGAAAGTAGCCTTAGTCATGATAGCTTTAAAAACTCCGAAGCTGAATATTAACTTAAGTGATACATGAAGTAACACTTTAGAACTTTATATGGTATTGTTTCATTACATACATTTTTTATTATAATTTGAATATATTACAAAAGCGATCGGACATTGCAGTATGCACACAGCTGATCAGGTCATTTGTTATAAACTACCAGAAGTGATGTATGTGAACAAGACCCTCGAAACCCCAGATTTTGTATCATTTACAAGTGTCCAGTGAAGTTTCTTACTGGATACGTTGGATTCTGAATCCCATCAGCCAGCACCCGACTTGCTTAACTGAGTGCAGGTCAACCATTATTACTTTCCTTCATTTAAAAAAACAATCATATTTGCTATTGCTTACATAAATTTGACTTGCATCTATTTAACAAAGTATTAGTTATGCAGATTATTGCCATGCCACTCACTACATTTTTACTGCTTTGCTCCTGGTTCTTGAAAAATCTTTGCGTGCCTGTATGCCACAAATTACAACCTGTTCTCACTTTCCTTAATACCGTAGCTCAGTGTGTTATTTGGTTGGCAACACAAAGTCTGCACCAGGACCCTCATTTACCCAAGTATTATATATATATTATATTATATTATATATAGCCAGCAACCAGGCTGTACTGCTGCATTTTCCACCAAATGTGAGGTGTGAGGTAGCGCTCACTGAGAGTATTGGGTGATACTCGCTTCACTGCAGAATTGACACACAAAGCAATGGTTTCTATACACAACAGTTCATGAGGTTTATTCCAGACTTGATAATCCATGCTCCATAAAAAACATGACGCTTTCCTTTAGCTTCAACATAAATGTCCACATAATGCATAGTCCATTTATCTCTCACAATGGATAGATTCCCAAACAGATTGAGGTACAATTCTCCCTAAATATCCCAGGGAAGTATTCACACACATGTCTCACAGAGCCCATTCACTGTCTTCAGTCAGTGGACAACACAGTTCACAGGCTGTATCATTCCTCACCGTGATTTGGGCCACGTTCACATTGAGCTCTTCAGGCGCTCCAAGCAACCTCACACATACTCAAACCATACCCCTCACACTGCCTGCTGTGCACTTTCTCATCCAGTCTCTCAGATTCAAATAATATGTCCTGCACCTTCGCAGGCTTGTGGAAGACTCCCTCGCACAGCACTAGTCAGCTGAATTCCCACCTGACACACTCAAAGCTGGGAAGCTGTGTTCAATCACACACACAGAACAGCATGCATTTAACCCTGTGAGTAATGCTGAAAGGCACAGTGAAACATTCACATTTATATTGCAACATGCCTGTGTGATACATTCTTGCCATTTAAATGCAGCCATTCACTTCATCACTATATATATATATATATATATATATATATATATATATATATATATGTATATACATATATATATATAATGACGTCTTGTGTAACTAGCAGAGCTGCTGATAAGGCAGAACCCAAGTAACTCCAAGACTCTTTGCCCCTATACTGGGATCTGGACTTATAGCAGAGCTCAGGTGGTTACTGCCCATGGAGGAGAAACAGACCAGAGCATGGAAGAAGTCAAACAGGGAAGCCAGGGAAAAATGTCTAGGGTGGAAAACTGAATAGTAGCAATGTCAGGAAGCTGCGTTAAAACCAAGAGGACAGCGAGGTACAAAATCGTCAGGAGAAAACAGAGTCAAAGAACAAAGCCTAGGTAAAAAATAAGTAGATCCAACTGTAGACTGTACGTTGAAAAAAAACACAAGGGTCAAAGGGAAATGGTGCTTTATTCAACATGTTTTGGAGCGTGTCCCGCTCCTTCATCAGGAATGCACACATGATGCATGTATGTATTCCTGATGAAGTAGCGGGGACACGCTCTGAAACACATTGAATAAAGCACCATTTCCTTTTGATCCCTTTTCAACGTACAGTTTGCGCGGATCGCAAAAACACCGTCCATTTGGATCTGCATTGACCGTCACCATGTGGCTGTGGAGTGTGAATCCTGCAGCAGCTATACCATATGCATATACTGGTTGTGGGTCCCAAAACCAAATCAGGTGAGCAGTAATATTTTCCACTTTTCTAATTACATTAAAAAGTATAAGACCTTATTGGCACTTTTGTCTCCTCTTCTTTAGCTATATAGGTCAAACAAGTAACATAACAAAACAAGCACTATAGAGAATGGGGAACCAAGACTAGCTGGCAAGTTGTGAGAGAGGTCCCAGGAAATATAAAGGGAGTGGCACCTCCCCATAGGCAGGGGCTCAGAAACCAATGACCCCATCTGGATCGGCCCACACACCAACACTCTCAGTCTGTGAAGCACAAAATGTTCCAGCCACACTAACCTCAGAGAACGAGCGAAGCCTGCGCTCTCTAGAATTCACTGCAAGGATCTCTGACCCCAACATCAGAAGCACCTGCAGTGTGAACACGGTGATGCCTGTTGACAGGGGCAGAAGCCGCAGAAAAAAGTTCTGGCAGAGGTGCAATGCCCTATCATCAGTGCCATCTATAGGACAAACGACAAACATGGAGGTGGGCAGGAGCCACATGAGCAGGTTCAGATGAGGACACAACACTAGCACCATCCAAAATGGAAGTGTCGGGCAGGAATTACGAAGCAGGAACACATGGGGATGTGACTATATACATATACCACACACATACACAGCCGATCAAAATTAGAGAACAATGTATGATCACTTGTTTTTTTTTTTAGACAGAATGTAATCTACATTGAAGGTTTTTGTGTAAGGGGTATACCATCCACAAGAACATTGATTTCCAAAATAACCAAAGTTTATCAACTTAAAACCTTTATTTTTCACAAAACGTGATGATCATAATTAGAGAACAGCAATGACTGTAGCACAGAGAAAGATTAAGACTAAATGTTGTGATGGTACAACAGTCCCCAATCAGTAGGAAGTGTACAGGCCTTTGCTTTGAATGACTTCAGCACATCTGCGGCCACAGGACATCCCTAGTCTCTCACATTGCTCTGGTGTGATTTTGGCCAATCTTCTTCCAGGCGCGTCCACAGTTTTGTGACTGTTGTAGGTTCCTGTAAACATACAGGGGGTGTGAAACTGCCCGTTGGCTCCAGCCACACGCCACCTCCTATTTGGCTCCACTATGTAAGTTTTCATAGTGTATTATCTCGGAGTAAAGGGGGGCTCAAGGACTGGGGAACCCCTTGCCTGAATGCAGCAGACATGCTGCATTCAGTGCTGTAATCAGATCACCATGTATGGTTGGTGATAGGTCCTCTTTAAATGTACATAAGGGGTAATAGGGGAAAATGGACAGGTCAATTTGTTACACACATTTTAACGCATTTGGCAGTATATGTGGTTGTACACTACTGTTTGAGCACACAACGGGGATCAGATGGAAAGGAGTGCCACTTGGCTTTTAGAACGTAAATTCCATTTGAATAATGGGCTCCATTATGCGGGTCTTTAAGGTGCCAGAACAGCAGAAACCCACACAACTGACACCAAATTGGAAACTTTGCTGCTCAAGGAATTAAAGTGGTCCTGTCACCCCCTATGAAAACATAATGAATGATGACAGCCATCCTCCCCGTACCTTGGCTGAGCTCTGTGCGTCTGCATAAATAAAGATAAATCTCCGCAGGCGCCGAATAGGAGGGGACAAAGAGAGAAGATGAGGTGGCTGACACATAGAGGAGGCGTGGAGGACTGTGTCGGTAGAGATGTTAGGACACAGTGACCAGACACTTCGGACCACCTAACTAATGACTTAGGGCCGCTTTACACACACCAACTTCTGTGTCCAACATCTGAACAGATCTCTGGTTGCAGTGAAATCATGGACACATTGTTATATTTGTACACAGCCACAAAATGGAGCAATGTGTCCATAATTTCACTGCAACCAGAGATCTGTTCAGAAGTTGGACACAGAAGTTGGTGTGTGTAAAGCGGCCCTTACTTAAATGGTGGGAAATATTATAAAGTGTTTCTTTCGGAGTACAGGGGGAAAGAGAGAGTATAGACACCTTCACAGAATGCAACATGGACACTGCTAAAGATGCTGCTTTCAGTTTTGAAAAGGGTGACAGGTTCTCCTTAATCTAGGGTTGTACTGACCATTTTGAACTTACATGTGTCCTACAGAATTTAATAATATTGGAACATGGAACTATAACATTTTAGATGTAAACATTTTTTTTTTAGCTGTAAATTTGTCAGTTACATAAGGGTTAATAGGTAAAAGTGGACTTCACAATTTATTGTGCAATTTCTCCCTATATAGTCATGGCCAAAAGTTTTGAGAATGACACCAAAATGATATTTTCACATGATCTGCTGCCCACTGGTTTTTATTTGTGTTTGTCTGATATTTATATCACATACAGAAATATAATTGCAATCATATTATGAGTACCAAAAGGTTATATTGACAGTTAGAATGAGTTAATGCAGCAAGTCAATATTTGCAGTGTTGACCCTTCTTCTTCAGGACCTCTGCAATTCTCCCTGGCATGCTCTCAATCAACTTCTGGACCAAATCCTGACTGATAGCAGTCCATTCTTGCATAATCAATGCTTGCATTTTGGCAGAATTTGTTGCTTTTTGTTTGTCCACCCGTCTCTTGATGATTGACCACAAGTTCTCAATGGGATTAAGATCTGGGGAGTTTCCAGGCCATGGACCCAAAATCTCTATGTTTTGTTCCCTGGGCCATTTAGTTATCACTGTTGCTTTATGGCAAGGTGCTCCATCATGCTGGAAAAGGCATTCTTGGGCGCCAAACTGCTCTTGGACGGTTGGGAGAAGTTGCTCTTGGAGGACATTCTTGTACCATTCTTTATTCATGGCTGTGTTTTTAGGCAAGACTGTGAGTGAGCCGATTCCCTTGGCTGAGAAGCAACCCCACACATGAATGGTTTCAGGATGCTTTACAGTTGTCACAAAGCATCCACTGACCTTGTGGAGACCAGTGGAGGATAACACTGCGGGCACCAGTTAAAGCACTCAAACACAGTGAAACCCAAGCTGCGCCACACTGATGAGGGGCAACAACCCCGAAACAGCTGTCTGTGGTTGGATACCTAGTTCATGGTAAACCCCTGGCCATATCTTCAAGCTCGCAAGGGCTGGATAGTGACTTAAGGGCTACTAATACCCTGGGCTAGGTCCTTCCCTGGTGGGATAACTGGCTGGTGTCCATGTTGTAGACTCTTAACCGAGCCTCCATGGACTTCATCTGCATATTCAAATTCTAGGGAGCAATGCACCTTGGGTTTCACTGTGTTTGAGTGCTTTAACTGGTGCCCACAGTGTTATCCTCCACTGGTCTCCACAAGGTCAGTGGATGCTTTGTGATGTCTGTCTATCAAGCATTGCTCCTACCCAGCCAGAATCCTGCGCCACACTGATGAGGTGCAACAGCCCCGAAACAGCTGTCTGTGGTTGGATACCTAGTCCATGGTAAACCCCTGGCCATATCTTCAAGCTCGCAAGGGCTGGATAGTGACTTAAGGGCTACTAATACCCTGGGCTAGGTCCTTCCCTGGTGGGATAACTGGCTGGTGTCCATGTTGTAGCCTCTTAACCGAGGCTCCATGGACTTTATCTGCTTTACAGTTGGCATGAGACAAAACTGGTGGTAGTGCTCACCTCTTCTACTCCGAATAAGCTATTTTCCAGATGGACCAAACAATCAAAAAAGGGATTCATCAGAGAAAATGACTTTACCCCAGTCCTCAGCAGTCCACTCCCTGTACCTTTTGCAGAATATCAGTCGGTCCCTGATGTTTTTTCTGGAGAGAAGTGGCTTCTTTGCTGCCCTCCTTGAAACCAGGCCTTGCTCAAAGAGTCTCCGCCTCACAGTGCGTGCAGAAGCACTCACACCAGCCTGCTACAATTCCTGAGCAAGCTCGGCACTGCTGGTAGTCCGATCCCGCAGCTGAAACAGTTTTAAGATACGGTCCTGGCGCTTGCTGGTCTTTCTTGGGCGCCCTGGAGCCTTTTTGACAACAATGGAAGCTCTCTCCTTGAAGTTCTTGATGATGCGATAGATTGTTGACTGAGGTGCAATCTTTGTAGCTGCGATACTCTTCCCTGTTAGGCCATTTTTGTGCAGTGCAATGATGGCTGCACGTGTTTCTTTAGAGATAACCATGGTTAACTGAAGAGAAATAATGATACCAAGCACCAGCCTCCTTTTAAAGTGTCCAGTGGTGTCATTCTTACTTAATCATGACTGATTGATCGCCAGCCCTGTCCTCATCAACACCCACACCTGTGTTAATGGAACAATCACTAAAACAATGTTAGCTGCTCCTTTTAGCCTCCCTGGCGGTCTGTTTAGGTCTTGAATTTTTTGCTAAAAGCGGGCTTACCCGCGTTCGCGGCAGATGCGGTAAAAAAAACCGCATCTGCCGCACTTGCCGCACTTGCCGCACTTGCGCCGCACTTGCGGCGCGGTTGCGGCGCGGTTGCGGTAATCTGCATAGTAAAGGGAACCAACCACCTCGGATGACCCTCATACACTGATAATATGTGCCCCTGCAGCCTAGTAAACCATTAGCAGCAGTGTTTTTGTGTGATCTTATAAACTTACATGCCTGCGTACTTGAGGGCGTCTCCCTGTGTGTGCTGGCACTTGTGAGCTGTGCTCGTCATGCCTGCTCTCCCCCTCCCTTATGCACGCCCCCTCTCAGCCTGCTATAGTGATGTGAGGCTGATTGCGTCATAAAGGGGCGGGGCTACATCGCGCATCCCGGTAGCCCCGCCCCTTTATGACGCAATCAGCCTCACATCACTATAGCAGGCTGAGAGAGGGGGCGTGCATAAGGGAGGGGGAGAGCAGGCATGACGAGCACAGCTCACAAGTGCCAGCACACACAGGGAGACGCCCTCAAGTACGCAGGCATGTAAGTTTATAAGATCACACAAAAACAGTGCTGCTAATGGTTTACTAGGCTGCAGGGGCACATATTATCAGTGTATGAGGGTCATCCGAGGTGGTTGGTTCCCTTTACTATGCAGATTACCGCAACCGCGCCGCAAGTGCGGCAAGTGCGGCAGATGCGGTTTTTTTACCGCATCTGCCGCGAACGCGGGTAAGCCCGAGCCTGACTCGGGTTAACGCTTCTGGTAGTGAATGTTAACCCCGAGTCAGGCTCGGGAATAACGCTAGGAAGGTTAAGGCAGGACTGCAATGATGTTGAAATGTGTTTTGGGGGTTAAAGTTCATTTTCTAGGCAAATATTGACTTTGCAAGTAATTTTCTGTTAAGCTGATCACTCTTTATGACATTCTGGAGTATATGCAAATTGCCATTAGAAAAACTGAAGCAGTAGACTTTGTAAAAATTAATATTTGTATCATTCTCAAAACTTTTGGCCATGACTATATATGGCAGAAACTACTGTTTGGCCTCACGTCAGGGCTGAGCAGGATAGAGCACTATAAGTAGAATTTTTTTGCAGGCGACATTTGCAGAGCTCTTAAGGTACCAGAACAGCAAAAAAATCCCAAACGTGGCCCCATTGTAGAAATTGCACCACTAAAAGAATTCATATACAGCTGCAGCTATTTCATAACATTTGCGCCATTCCTTCTTTTTTTCTGGAGAATTGGGAGTGCACATTTCACTGGATTTTTGGGGTGCTGGGAGCCACTGCTTTTGCAAAACTCTTGTTCGTGACAACTCCCTATACTTCCAATAACACATGACGGATCTGATTGGGGGCTGTTTTTTTGCGGGATAAGTTAAGGGGTTTTATTGGTAACATTTTCAGGTACATCATTTTTTTTTTGATCTATATCAGTATAAGGCTGCTATGTTAGACAATCTTAAAATTGAAAAAAGATCAGCGACTCAATTCCTTCTAAAATACAAAAGCGAACATATCCCTGCATTGTAAGGTGTTGCAAAACATGCTCTCATATTAAGACAACAGACTGGATACAGATCCACAAAAAACAGCACCCCTACAAGTTCTACATCTAATATATTGTTGTCACTGACCTGCTTCAGACCTTTTAATTTCAGATTTTGTTTGGAAAGAAAGGTTTCGCTGTGGTATTTCCTCTGGTCCATGATCTTACCCTGACCTATGGCTTTGAGAATTCACCTGACCACATGACCAATTATAGCTTTACCTGATATTTTGCACTAAATGTATTATTTGGGGTCTCTACGGTTGAAAAATTGGACAAAAATTTAAAACGAGTATGAGGACTCATTGCCACACAATTACAAAGCGTTTCACTTACTTGTAATGTTCAGAGAAGTCTAGCTAGAAGTGGTCCTCATAAAAGAATTGCAGCCAAAAAGCTAAATTTTGACTTGGAAACAAGGTCAAATGACTCAAAAATGCATGAAAGTATAAGAATTTTTGTGTAGAAAAAAAGCAGCAGGTGCTCTGGACATACGAGACAAAATATTAAATACTTGCCTTGAACAGGAGGCTTTTTTTTGCCAAAATGTTTGAAGAGCAGTGACAATAGTCAGTGTCTGCAGGCAACAGTAAAGCATAGTGAGTGGACATTACTTTCAAGTTTTTGGTTTGATTTCAGCAAATTGTGTTGGGAATTTGACCAGGATTAATATTGTCAGTACTGAAAATTTACAGGCAAATTCTTATCAATCATCACGGAGATGTATGAATGGTTCCAATTTAATTTTAAAGAAAAACAAGGTGTTGTTAAAGTAACTATGTGACCTATAAGGCTCCATTCACACTGCGTTTTTGCTCTGTTTTTGCTCTGTTTTTGCTCTGTTTTTGCTCTGTTTTTGCTCTGTTTTTGCTCTGTTTTTGCTCTGTTTTTGCTCTTCAATTTTGTAGCCAAAACCAGGGGTGGAACAATCAGAGGAAAAGTGTAATAGAAACACCTGCACCACCTCTGTTTTTATCACCCACTCCTAGTTTTGACTACAAATACTGACAAGCAAAAACAGACCAAAAGTGCACAGTGTGAATGGAGCCTAAAGAGCACTGATATCAACAATATCAAATCTGACTGGCATTACATGAACAAACTAAGGATTTTCACCAGCCTACATCCACAGAAGTTCTGTGGTTAGTTGTCCTTGATGTTTGGAACAAAACTACACTAAAAAACGGATAAAAAACGTCCTCCCGGTTTTGGTGCGTTCTTGTGCCAATAGAGGCAGATGAACGCATTGAACTGAATGCATGCAGTTTTAGGGTAAATCAAGATTTTTATTATTATTATTGTCATCAACACAAATACATATAACATTTTTGGCAACAGTAACAAAAATGGTCCATAATGAAATAGAATGGGACCAAATGACAATTAACAATCGTAGTAACGGTGTGTTGTACACAATTATAATATTCTTATGTGCGTATATATTCATCCGTATAATAATGTGGAACAGTAATGTAGAGCATTGTAGTTAAATAACCAAGAGGTGTCCATATTTGTACATCTTAGTCTGCCAGTGTACCACTATTAGTTAAATGACATGAAAACAGGTCTTATAGAGACCTGAGCATATATCTAAAATAAGGATAGAAAAAGTAAAGAAAAAAAATAGAGAAGGAGAAGGGAGGGGTATTAGAGCAGACCGATACACACGATAATTGTTGAGTTAGATGAATATATATATGAGACAATATCCCATGGTTATCTCCCCGAGGAAGGCCTAGTGGTATTATTCAGCGATCCATTGACCAAGAGCGCCTGTTTCCCTATAAAGGATCCATGATGACCACCTGCGACAGTGCCTGTATATACTATTTGCCTCATGAAAATGCTTGCTGTTTTATCACAAGACTGCACTAAAAATGCATCAAAAACCACATCGCAATTTTGGTGTGTCTTTCTGCAAGAAGATGCGATAAACGTATTGAATTCCATGCATGCAGCTTTATGAAAAATATGTCAAAACCGCATTGTGGTTTTGATGTGTTTTTCTGCAAGGAGATGCAGTTTTAATGCAGAAATTTCTGCAATCTAAGGGTATGTGCCCACAGGACGTTTTTTAAGCAGTCCTGAACGCAGCAAAACCTGAACTGGTTTCAAGGATCCTAGAGTCCTTGCCAGGACTGTGTGGTTTTTGATGCATTTTTGCCAGCAAAAACGCAGAAAAAAATAGAACATGTCACTTCTCTCCCATCCGCAGCAAAACCGGAGGGATTTGACAGTTCTTGACAATTGCAAAGCCAATGTGTGGGCACAGCGTTTCTGTGAAACACATTGGTTTTTGCTGGGAACCAAAACCGCAGGAACAAATTAGCATACATTACCATAAAACCAATGGTAAACCGCAGGCGGAAACAACAGCAAAAACACCCTGTGAGCACATACCCAAATATTGATTGTGCATAAATAGCCTAATTTCTTAATCTGGCATTGAGTTCAATGGTGATGGATTGCTGGATTATTAACTTCAATGGTGCCGAATTACCTAATTATCTGGCACCATTGAAGTCAATAATTTGGCAGTCCGGCTCCATTTGTAACGACCATCCGAGTTAAAAGGGGAATCACAGACAAACTAAATGCAAACCTTACCGTCAGGCAGAACCCCAGGATACCCAGACACCCTTTAATCCTTTTATAGGGCTTTTACTGCAAGGTCCAGGGGGTTGCGGCCAGTAGATGGGTTGCAGTCGAGGAATAGAAAAATCGTCAAGCAGGGTCAAAGCTGAGAGGTCAGAAAAGTACAAAATCATTACGCTGGAGGGCAGAACAAAATCAGGCAGAGGTAAATTCGGAAAATCAGTAATACAAAGCAAGAATACCTAGTGAATTAGGGAATATATCTGGTAACCAGCAGGAGCACACAGAGGATTCAAATAGACAGCAGCATTTCCTACTTGGCTGAAGTCAGAGTTAATGGCAGCCGTACAACACATCCACAAGCCTACTACATCACCAGCCCTACTAGTGGAGTGGAAAAAAGTGGTGCTTGGTGGCAGACACAGAAATTGTAGGAGCACACTTTGGGGATGTAACATCATTGAATTCAATTCCATATTACAGGAATTCAGTTCAATGAGTTCAACTCAGGTGAGTTCATCTGATGTCACATCTGTTGCAACCGCGCCAGCTGTGACCTCAGGTGAACTCAATGGCATCATCGCTCTTACAGCTGTGGCTCCTAAGGGCGCAGTGATCACTCTGTTTTCTAATGTGATCGGGCAGTGCGACCTCAGATGTAGTAGAGCTTCGATCATCGTGGGGTGTCGTGTCTTTGTCATGGACAGGGTTGTTTTGGGGGTTATTAATTTGGAGAAAAAGGTTTCCCAGGTGAGATTGCTGAGTGTGAAGGTACCGTTAGAAGCTTGTTCATGGTTATAGAAAGAGATCGATTGCAGTTATTCTAAATTTGTGCAGCCAAATATTAAGTTGAGGGTGCCAACAATTTTGTCCTCCCAATTTTTGGAGTTTTGTGTGAAATTATGTCTAATTTGCATTTTTCTCAGATTTTTTGTTGTTCCAATACCCACAACGGAAATAAACATGTTTCACAAAACATATGTAATTGCAATAATTTTTATGGATAAGTACTTCATTTTCTGGAACAATTTTAAGGGTGCCAATACTTTACAGCCTTGACTGTATAAAAGACATGCTGCAGGAGGACCCCACCAAACTTTGTACTCTAGCTCAGCTTTCTCAACTACTGTGAGACATCAGGAAGCGGAATAGTGTACTCTGGCCAACACAATGGGGTGGGGCCTGTTTTACTTTTCGTCACCTGAAAAAATCCTGAACCTGACAACTGCTTTAAAATTTATTTTTATATTAACAAGTATATTAGAGACATGGTTCTGTTTCCTTTCCTAAAGTAAAATTATAGGTTCTCCTCCTGCACTTATTAGAGTGTTTTTTGGTGTATGTGCTATCCATTAAGTTTGCTGATTTACTTTCTAGCAGACGCATCCGCAGAGTCAGTCCATCTGGCGGTAAGGACGTCAGTGTTGTCCAACTCCGCCAGACATGCTCTTTGGCTTAAAATGTGGAGCGGGAATTCCACTTCCAAAATGAGGCTCTGCTCTTTACCCTTTAAAAGGGGAGTTGGTTTTCAGGCCTGTTCTTGATGACATCTTAGAGAAGGTGAATGATATGAAGGCCCTTCCGGAACAGAAACCCCCCAGGAAGCGTCCTTTTCTTCCCTAGTTGCCTCAGACCTCCCAGCCCAAGGGTAAGTCTGGTAGATGGAGCTATCAGAAGGTTAGAGATAAAAACATCCTTGTAGCTTCCCAGCAGCAGGACAATCAGTGACTCAGTTCAGGTGGAGGGAGGCTCTCAAGCTTTCTTCCCCACTAGCGGAATATCACCAGTTGCCAGTGGGTTCTGAAGGTCATATCAAAGGGTCTCCTCATAGAGTTCGAGTCTCCCCCTCCGCCGGGCCTTCAGGTCACTGCCCTGCCTCTCAGGGAGCCCAGGATATCCTGCATCCCAACCTAACAGGTGCTCTTACAGTCAAAAGTTATTTCCCCTGTACCAAAGCAATAAAAGAAGAAGGGGGTCATTACTCCCACCTCTTCTTGGTCAAAAATCCATCTGGAGACGCCCGCATCATCATAAAACTAAAGTGTCTGAACCAACATGTCAGATTCCGCCATTTCAAGATGGACTCCATAAAATTGTCTGTTCCATTGATAGGGGCACACTACCAGATGGCTACAATAGACTTAAAGGACGCTTACTTCCATGTGCCTATCCACCACTGACACAGAAAGTTCTTGTGATTTGTGATCCTTTACAATGGCACAGTCCTTCACTACCAATTAATGTGCTCCCTTTCGGTTTCGGAATCTCCTTGTCCCCAAGCGTGTTCTCAAAAGTTATGTCAGAGGTAATTGCCTTCCTAAGAACACAAGCCATCTGTCTAGTACCATATTTGAGACGATATCCTTCTCATTGCTCGTTCAGCTTCGACCCTTGGGAGCCATGTAGAGGCATCACTGAACACACTTCAATCCTTGGGCTGGATTCCCAATCTAAAGAAATCTCAGCTGCAACCCTCCTCCCCAAGAGATTTCCGGGTGGTGCTGTTAGACAAACAGGCGTCATTCCTCCTGGAGGATCACAGGTTGACCCTCATTTCAAAGATCTCAACACTGCGATGGCAGAAGACTCCTACCCTTCGTGCAACTATGCCCAGGCTCATTCTCTCCAGTCAACGTCACCACTTCCCTTAAACAAGAGATTTCACCTGTCGTGGCAAGTAACCTCTTTCCTCCTCTGGTGGTTGAATCCCAGAACCTGCTCAGGAGAATTGCCTGGTCTCAGACACCTCTTGTTACTCTGACAACAGATGCCAGCCAGGGGGATGGGGTGCTATGGTTTCCCAAACTCCATTCCAAGGTATCTGGAGTCGCTCCGTCAACTCCCAGTCCTCCAACTACAGGGAGCTGAGGGAGGTCGAAGAAGCCCTCCTTGCAGCTCAAGTTCTGGTCAAGGACTCTCATGTTCTTGTCTATTTGGACAATGTCACCACAGTGGCGCATCTCCGCCATCAGGGCAGTACAAGGTCTGACAACCTTAAGGCAGTTTCCTGCCAGATCTTTGGCTGTGCTGAGCAATTCCTGCTGTCCTTCTCTGCAGTCACCTAAAGGGGTACCGTATATACTCGTGTATAAGCCACCCGTGTATAAGCCGACCCCCCTACTTTTGCCCCCAAAACCTGGGAAAACCTATTGACTCGTGTATAAGCCGAGTCCCGAATAAAGTATACGGACTCTGATTCGTAAAGTCGCTCAGACTCGCTACTGACAGCTGGTATCCGTAAAGCGGTGCGATTGTTTAAACAATTTGGGGAGATTCAAGCTACATAGCGATGTGATATAGCGAGTCTAGCGAGTGAGAAAAAGTAACTCTGACAAAACTAGGATTGCCATTGACTTGCATTGAGTACTTCGTAATCGCTGGGAAACTCGCCGAGTACAGACTCCTGCGAGTTTCTTACTACTCGCAGAGTAACGAGTCCTAACGAGTAGATTCGCCCATCCCTAATACAGTGACTCGCGTATAAGCTGAGGGGGGAACTTTTCAGCCCAATTTTTGGGCTGAAAAACTCGGCTTATACGCGAGTATATACGGTATTTAAATCTTCAAATGAACTTCTTGAGTTGCCAAGATGTCCACGCAGGGGAGTGGAGCCTGGACCAAGCTGTCTTCTGCAGCCTTGTGGCAAGGTGGGGATCCCCGGAGATCAACCTGTTTGCATCAAACCAAAACAAGAAGGTTGCAACATTGTTCTCCCTGAATCCACGGGACGATGTTGTTGGGATGGACGCTTCTCCCACGCTTTGAGTTGTCTGGCCTACGCTTTTCTGCCAATTCCTCTTCTTGCAAGAACCCTGAGGAAGATCAGAGAGGATGGGGTTCCAACCATCCTATTTGTTCCTCTGTGGCTGAAGAGGAGATGGTACAACCTGATCTGGCTCTCAAAGTTGACAGCCCGGTGCTCCTGGGTCCATACCCAAGCTTGCTGTCCCAGGGTCCGTTATTCCATCCAGATCCTCAGAAACTAAAGTTAGCTGCTTGGCTTCTGAAACCTATGTACTAAAGGCCTGGGCCATCCTGAAAAAGTTATTGCTACTTTACAAAAATGTCGAAAGCCAGTCACAAACTCCATTTACAACAAAATCTGGAAACGTTTCCTCCTGGTGTGTTTCCCAATCCACCTGACCCACTCCAGCCTAACATATCTCAGATACAGGACTTCCTCAGAATGACCTAGCCTTAAGCCCCCGTCACACATAACGAGATCGTTAGCAAGATCGTTGTTAAGTCCCAGATTTTGTGACGTAACAGCGATTCGCTAACGATCTTGTTATGTGTGACACTTAGCAGCGATCAGGTCCCTGCTGTGAGATCGCTGATCGTTACAAAGTGCTCTGGGTCATTTTTAGGTCGTTGGTCTCCCGCTGGGAACGCTGCATCGCTGTGTTTGAAAGGGACAACGACCAATGATCTCAATACTACGCCCAAGAGTGACAATTCCCAACGACCTCCTATCATCCCGGATTTGTTGCATCCCAAAGTGATGCAACAGCAATCCCTAAGGATAGTTATCGTTGTCGAGATCGCTGTTGCATCGTTGTGTGTGACGGGAGCTTTAGGCCTAAAACCTAGCTTGTTGAAGGTTCAGTTGTCGGCTCTGTTTTTGATGCGGATCTGGCCAACCACTGCTGGGCAAAATGCTTTATGGTGTCGGCTAATAGACTTTGCCCGAGACAGAGGGATCTCACACCCTCCTAGGGACCTAAATGTGGTCCTTACCGACTCTCCTGTTTTCCTTATGACCCCTGTCATCCTGTAGCATAAGGTCTCTCACAAGACTGCATTTCTTGTCGCTATTACATCTGCAAGGAGAGAGCTGCACGCCTTGTCCATCAGGGAACCCTACTTGACAATCCGCGATGACAGCATAGTTTTTCAGCTGGATCCTTAATTCTTACCGAGTTGTCTCTGATTTGTATTGCTCCCAATCTATTGTTCTTCCTTCCTTCTGTCAACATCCTAAGACACCAATGGAAGAGGAATTTAATTCACTTGACATCCTCAGAATAGTGTTACACTATTTAGACCTTCCTGCGCCTTGGCGAATTGATCACAATTTATTCATCCAACCATTTGGACAAAATAAGGGTAAAAAGGTGGCAAAGAGCACGATAGCCAATTGGATCAAGAAGGCCATTACAGAAGCCTACCTTGACCAGAATCTGACCCCTCCATCAGGTTTCATAGCTCATTCAACCAGATACACTTCGGTCTCCTGGGCTGAGTGAGCAGATCTGCAAGGCGGCTACCTGGACATCTCTGCATACTTTCACCAAGCACAGTAGACTAGATCTAGTGCCCAATATGGATTTAGATTTTGGCAGGATAGTCCTGAAGGCTGTAGTCCCCTCCTAGCTTATGATTCATTGGCATTCCTCCTATGCTGTCGTGGAAGGTGACTACAGGAAAAATAATTATTTTTACCGTTAATTCGGTTTCTAGGAACCTTGCACGACAGCACTTATTTCCCTCCCTATATTCCTCGTTAATTACTGGAATGTGTTTAAGATAACTGGTGCTATGGGTTCTTTGTAAGTCATTGGCTAATGGGAAATGGGAGGGTGCTTTTAAGCTCTCTTGTGCTTCCTGTCACTATTAGGGCGTGGAGAGGCAACCTCCTATGCTGTTGTGGAAGGTTCCTAGAAGCCGAATTAACGTTAAGAATAATTCTTTTTTTTTTTTTTTTTTTTTTGCATTAAAGGCATATAGGCAGAAATTAGAACCTTACAGCCCTTGCTGCTGCAAAGTAAAACCTACAGTTGTGGCCAAAACTATTGACACCCCTGCAATTCTGTCAGGTAATACTCAGTTTCTTCCTGAAAATGATTGCAATCACGAATTCTTTGGTATTATTATCTTCATTTAATTTGTCTTCAATGGAAAAACACAAAAGAGAATGAAGCAAAAAGCAAAACATTGATCATTTCAGACAAAACTCCAAAAATGGGCCAGACAAAAGTATTGGCACCCTCAGCCTAATACTTGGTTGCACAACCTTTAGCCAAAATAACTGCGATTAACCGCGTCGCCTAATGTAAAGAGGCGATGTCGACGCCTTAAGGTGGTGTCACACCTGGCGACGTCGCTAGTGACATCGCCGAAAAAGTGACGTATCAGCGATGTCGCTAGCGACGTCGCGCTGTATAAATGAGCGGCGCGACCGCGTTTTATCGCTGGTCGCAGGTTGACAGGTTTACGGGAAGAACCGTAAACCTGTCAACCGGCGACCTGCGATAAGGCTGGATCGCGCCGTGTGACATCGCCAGAGCGATGTCGGCAGCGATCCAGCCTATACCGCAGCGTTGCTGCGGATCGCTCGCTGGGCTGGGCCCAGCCCAGCGAGCGAGGTCACCGCCCGCATCGCTGCGGTGTCGCCGGCCGCAACGATGCTGTGTGACAGCTGGCCAGCGATGTCGGAAGCGAGCGGGCACCCGCGCATCGCTTCCGACATCGCTGGCCAGATCGTGCTGTGTGACAGCACCTTTAGAGTGGTTGCCTGGTTTCTCAGCACTGCTCTGAAACCAGGCGAGCACTCTGGGGCGATGTGCACACATCTCCCCATGTAACATGGCGACGGCGATGTTACAGGCGAATGGAGCCATAGCTCCCATGTTACAGGATCGCCGCTGGGGGTTTTGGACACCCCAGCGGCGATGGCGCCTGTAACATCGACGGAGCGTCGCCGGAGGTATCGCCGCATGTAAACACGCGACGGTTACGCTGGCGGGGCGCCAAAAACGTGTGCGCCCACGTGCGTCGCCGATGATATCTCCAGCCCAGGTGTGACGGTACCCTAAAAGGGACTAAGTAAAAAAGTAAATAAAAACAGTCTAAAAATGTTTGATTTTTTTTTTCTTTTGAACCACAAAATAAAGAATAAAAAAAGGAAACAGCTACTATACCAATAATTACATATATTTATGTAAAAATAAACAAAAAGACATATTTTGTATTGTCACGTTGGGAATAATACAACCTATAAAACTCTCACAATATTTAGCCACTATAGTGAACACCATAAAAAAAATAAATAGAAAACATGGCATAAGGCTACGTTCACACATTGCGCTTTTTGGACGCTTTTTGCGCGCGCTTTCCAAAAATGCGCAATGTGTTTCTGCATCTGCCAGCAAAGTGAATGTGAAATTCACTTTGCCATAAAGACACGGCGTAAAAATATGCAGTGCTTTTACGGGAGAAAGCGCAGGCGTAAAAAGAATTGACATGTCAATTCATTGCGCAGCTGCGCCTGTGCTTTTTCCCATATTTTGCCCATTATTCCCGCTGGAATTACGCATCACCGTTCAGACAATGCTCAATTCCAGCGGGAATACGCCGACGCTGATGTCACACAGGGGAGTAAGAATCCTGTTCCTCTTCCCCTGTGTCACATCTGTGCAAGCCCCTTTGGGTTTCGTAGTGTATTAATAAACACTACGAAACTCAAATTAAAATAAGCAAAATGTGTAAAAAAATAATAAAGATTGAATACTCACTCTCCGCCAGGTGTTTGGGAGCCCGGAGATCCTGCTGAGGTATCGACCTTCCAGGACCTGTGAACGCTGATTGGCCCACTCGCGGTCATGTGATATGTGACATCATATGACACGCATATCATTTGACTGCGAGCAGCCAATCACAGCACCTGATGACAGCACGCAAGGTCCTTGTAGGTCGATACCTACAGCTGCTCCCGGCTCCCGAACACACGGCGGAGGATAAGTATTCTTTCTTTATTATTTTTCACACATTTACTTTCATTTAATTTGGGTTTCGTAGTGTATATTAATACACTACGAAACCCAAAGGGCTGGCAGACATGTCACACAGGGGAGGAGGAACAGGATTCTTCCTCCCCTTTGTGACATCACTGAAGAAGTAGCCCGTAAAAAAACGCGGTGTGTGAATGCACCCCTTTTTTTTACGGGGCTTTTTTTGTGCCGGTGCAAAACGCTGAAGAAAGTGCCCGCGCAAATAAGCACAAAAAAAACGCTATGTGTGAACATAGCCTTAAATTATGCTTTTTCATAAAACTGCCAAGCAAAAAGTGGAATAAAATTACGAATGTAAATAAAAATAGTATCAATGGAAACGCCAAACAGCTCCATCAGCAGAAAAATAAAAAAGTTATAGCTTAGAATAAAGCGATGCAAAAGCATTTTTTTATAATATTAATGTTTTTATTAAGTAAAACTTGCAAAACATGAAAAAGATATAAATATGGTGTTGCTATCATCTTATATGAAGAATAAATCTGTTTTATGATTTTTACCATATGTCAAATGGCATAAAAAAGGGGAGCACAAAATGGAATGCGCCTGAACATTGTACCAATTAAAACATCAACTCGTCCCGCAAAATATTAGCCCTTACATTACTCTTTCAGCCAAAATAGAGAAAAATTATAGCCCTCAAAATAAGGCAATGTAAAATCATTTTATATAAAAAAAAAAAGTGTTTCTTAGTGTGTGCTAAAAAAAAGATAAAAAAAGTTATAAATCTGGTATCGCTGTAATCACATTGACAAGAATAAAGACCTTTAATCACTAATACTGCATGGTGAATAGAGTAAGGCCGGCTTCACACCGCGGTAGAATCAGATCCGGGGCTGTCCGGGTTGAACCTGACAGCCCCGGACCCGATTTTGTCATAATGCAGCCCTGTGGGCCGGACGGAGCCGGATGGCAGCTATGTGCCATCCGGTTTCCATCTGTCCCGGAGGATTCGGGAGAATCCAGATTTTTCTCCCGGCACAAAAAACGTTGCTTGCAACGTTTTTGTGTGCAGGACGAAAAATCTGCCCAAATTGTATCCTCCTGGATCCGGGGCGATCCGGTGCTCCCTAATATGGGAGTCTATGGCACCAGATTGCCCCTGATCCGGGAGCCGGATGCTGGCTGCTGCAGTTCAGCGTGAGCTACGCTGAACTTCAGCACCGGGGAGCTGTCCCCTGTGAAGTGGTTCAGCACCATTTCAGCAGGGGACAGCTCCCTCGGCTGAACTCTGCAGAATCCGGCTACAAACAGAACCGGAGGGCATATTAACCCTCCAGTTCTATTTGTCCGTAGCTGTCAGGCTGTTCCCGGTGCCTCCTGTAAAGCACCAGACACAGCCTGACAGGGCAAAAAACGTGGTGTGAAGCCGTCCTAAAAAATAAAACATGTTGATTTTTCAGTCTTCTTCCCAAAAATCATAAGGTGCAGCTCACATTTATCCTGCACTCTATGCTGAGCGCTAACACTGGGTTTTAAATGTAAATCTCTGAAATATGTTATACAGAAAGGACCCCTAACAGAAGAGTCGCTATAATGATCCAGGGTTCCTTCGGTCCAGCAATGTCTCGTTTTTAGGCCTGTTTTCAGATGTGCACAAAAGCGTCATCACCCACAGGTTTTTTACCTCTGAAAAGCCGGACACATAATGACATACCAAATGGGTCTGAATTAACATGGTCTGCCTCATTAGTGATTGGATCCATTGGAGGCTTCTTCTGAATGATATATTTCAGGTATTTAGCTGGAAACTCCAATGTACTCAGTGTAGACCACCGGATACATGTGAACTAATTGAAAAAGAAAATAAATTTTTGAATTGCTGTTTCTTCTTGATTCTGCATCACAAAAAAACAGAATAGAAAGCGATCAAAAGATATTATGTGGCCCAAAATGGTACAAATAAAAACTCCAACTCATCCGCAAAAAAAAAACAAGCCCTCACATGACTGTTGGCAAACCAAAAAAATAATAATAATCCATCAAAATTGAGTGATGCAAAAAACCTATATTTTGTAAAAAAAAAAAAAAAAAAAAGCACTTTCAGTATAATGGTAGCTAAACCGAAAAAAGCAAAACAATACTTATGAATTTGGTATAACTTTGGTTGTACTGACTTCACGAATAATGCCTAATCACCTATTCTGCAAGCTGAATGGAGTAAAAATAGTAATAGTCTTTTTAATTGATTTTATTGTCTATGTCCTGTGTTGTTGGTTTACAATAAATTGATGTTTTGATATGAAGCATATACTGTATCTAGTGATCGCCTGATTTGATACATGTCACTTTCCTCTTCTTCTTATAGTAATAGTCTTTCTACAACTGCTCGTATCAGACAAAATTCCCAACAGAAAATTCACTGTGTGCAAAAGTGCAGTCAACCAAAATTTTGTGCACCTTTAAAAAAAATGTACACCGCTGACGCAAACAGTCCAGAGTGACTTTGCTGCTTCATTAGTGAATGGATCCGTCGGGGATTTCACCTCAATTGCGTATTTCGGAGATGTAGCTGTAACCCCGAATGTAAGTGCTTAGCATAGATCATATGATAAATGTGAACTTATGGAAAATATTCTGCACCCAAATTGGCACAAATAGCATTCAACTAAACACACAAAAAAACATGTCCCCACTCAGGTCCATCATAGTTAATATAAATATAGGGTGCTTCTTTGTTACTGGTAGCACAAAGGCTCTGGAAAAGCTCTTTGCCCACAAAAAGAAAATCAGCATAACCTGCTCTCACGAATCCAAATGCCCCCCTCCATTCTGAGCCCCACAATGTCTAAACCACAGTTAATGTTCACATATTTGGCATTGCTGTAGTGAAGAAGCCTGTCTAATTTACTGGAGGTGCTTCCTCAGAAAAATGAGTTGGGCACAACATACGAGCACTATAAGGACTTATTTGCAATCTGAACTCCAAGAGGTGTGTAATTTCCAAAATGGGGTCATTTGAGGGGGTTTCTGCTGTTCTGGCACTTATGGTCTCTGCAAATGGAGTCTGCAAACTATTATAAGAACATCTGTGCTCTAAAAATGAAATGGTCCTCCTTCCTTCCCGAGCCCATCTATGCACACAAACAGGTATTCACCACACATCTAGATAACCTACTAGGGTAGTGTAGTTTCCAGAATCAGGTCACTTGCAAGGAATTCCATCGTTTAGGTACATCAAGAGCTAACCAAACACACATGACATCTGCAGACCATTCCATCAAAATATGTGCTCCAAAATGTCTCTTCCTCCCTAGCCTTGCACTCAAACAGTAGTTTTCCACTAAAAATGGATATCCAAAAAATTACACAACAAAGAGGTCCAATTTCTCTGTTAACCTTGGAAAATGAAACTATTTGGTGTTAAAGCAACAATACTGTGAGAAAAATCAGTTTTTTTCACTTTCTACATTATATAGTTCTGTGAAGCACCTGTGGGTTCAAGGTGCTCACCACACATCTAGATCAACACCTTGGGGCTCTATTTTTTTAATGGGGTCACTTGTGGGGGAATTCCATTGTTTATGTACTTCAAGAGCTAACGAAACACGACATGATACTCGCATACCATTCTATCAAAATATGTGCCAAAACATCGCTCATTCACTTACAAGCCCTACCATGCACCCAAACAGTTGTTTCCAACCACATATGGGTTATTAGAGGACTCAGGAAAAATAGCACAACAAATTTTGTGGGCTATTTTCTCCTGTTGTCTGTGAAAATGAAAAAATTGGGGATAAAATAACATTTTTGTGGGAATATGTACCTTTTAATTTTCACGGCCTATCGTTATAAAATTCTGTGAAAACCTGGAAGTTCAAAGTGCTCACTAAATATCTAGATAAATTCCTTGGGGAGGTTTAGTTTCCAAAATGGGGTCACTTGTGGGGTTTCTACTGTTTTCAAAATGTGACGTGGAGTTTGCTAATGATTCTGGACAATTTTTCATTTAAAACATCAAATAGCGCTCCTTCCCATCCGAGCCTAGCCGTGTGCCAAACCATTGATTTTCAAACACATATGAGTATCAGTATACTCAGGAGAAGTTGCAAAATAAAGTTTGATTTCCAATTTCTCCTGTTGCCTTTGTGAAAATGAAATATTTGGAGCTAAAAGAACATTTTTGTCGAATAAAATTTTCTTTTTCATTTTCACGGCTCAACATAAATTTTTCTGAAGCACCTGGGGGTTCAAAGTGCTCTCCAGACATCTAGATGAATTCCTTAGGGGGGTCTAGTTTCCAAAAATGGGTCACTTGTGGGGGGGGGGGTTTCCTCTGTTTAGGCACATCAGGAGCTCTATAAACAACATGGTGTCAGATAATGATTTCAGACAATTTTACGTTCAAAAAGTCAAATGGCACTCCTTCCATTTTGAACCTTGCCATGTGCCCAAACAGTGGTTTTTCCACCATATTTGGGGCATCTGCATGCTCAGGAGAAATTGCTCCATAAATTATATGGTGCAATTTCTCCTGTTACCCTTGTGAAAATTCAATGTTTGAGGCTAAAATAAATTTTTTGTTGGAAAAAATAAAGTTTTAATTTTTTCCTTCCACTCTTGCGAAGGGTTGATAAACTTCTTGAACGTGGTTTTGAGCCTTTTAGAGAGTGCAGTTTTTAGATTGATGTTACTCTTGGACATTTTATGTAGGCCCCTCAAAGTCACTTCAAATGTGATGTGGTCCTTAAAAAATGGGTTTGGAAAAATTAGAAACTGCTGATGAACTTTCAACCTTCCTAACAAAAAAAATTATTTTCGAAATTGTACTGATGTAAAGTAGACATGTTGGAAATGTGATTTATTAACTGTTTTGTGTGACATAACTGTTTTAACGGTAAAAATGTAAAAATTTTAAATTGAGAAATTTTCAACAAATTTCCAATATTTTTGCAAATAAATGCAAAAAATATTGTCCTTAATTTATGACATGAAGTCCAATATGTTGTATAAAAACAGTTTTGGAATCACTATGATCCATTGAAGCGTTCCAGGTTATTGGATCATAAAGTGCCTCTGGTCAAAATAGCAAAAAATGGCCTGGTCATTAAGGTTTAAACAGCCTAGGTGGAGGTTGCAGACCTTTTCTTTTCTTCACTTGCTTTAATATTTTTAATGTATATATTACATATCCAGTTGCAAGGTGTATGTGATTTTAAACTTCTATATATCAAATATACTAGAAATACAGTATCTGTATACAATTAAGCTTAATTTACCCTTCAACTTTCATAAATTACTTCCTATTATCCACCCAACTCAAACTTTATTACTCAGCTCTTGAAGGTATCCATAATTTGACAATCCAGATGTCACTTGTCTCTTAATAGAAGAATCTGAACATCCTTCTTTTGTCTTCTTGCATTTAGAGCTTGCATAGAACCCATGCTAAAGTAATTTAAACATTCCTCAGGCCTCTAGGCACAGGGAACTTCAATAAGTATGCATACACTTTTTTGTTGGATTATTTTACTTTCAGCTGAAGCCTGAGCTTGCCAAATCCATTTCTTTAAATTTCAGTCCAACTCAACATAAGAATACTATTTTCTGAAAATGTCACAATATAAATATACATGTATATACATATGTGTGTGTTTGTGTTTGTATAGAACTTTATCCAATGTACAGTTAGCTTCAGATGTATGGGTTTGTCAGTATTTCATCTAGACAGTTTAAAGAACATATGCTTAAGCTTATTGCCACCTCACACATATTTAAGCTATTCTGCCTGTCTTAAAAGAAAAATGTGAAGTATGCTGAATAACATGATTTGATCATTCCTCTACTTAAACACAGGTTTATACGGTAGTATTGCATACTTAAATTAGTAAGGAGCAGAGACGGTCCTACCTTTTGCAGAATGAAGAGGGTTTTCCTGTCCTGTTCCTGTTAGCACTTGCTTTTGCAGGTCATCACCAAGTCCACGCTCATTGGGTCTATCTATTCCTCAGATGTGAACATCAACACAGCCTGGCCACTCTGATCGACGAGCTTTGCTAAGGAATGCCTTTTTTCCTTAAACAATGTTTATATGATACATTTTGAACTTTTTTTTCACTTTTTATACCGAGTTGAATTATATTCTGGCTACCGAATGGTGGTGTGTCTTCTGATTCATTTCCAAAGGAAAATCATTTCTTTGTTTCCCTGCAGTAAGACACTCTTTTTTTGAGAAGTGGAAGGGGAATTGGATTTTTCATTCATCTGATCCCATGTGTTAAATTAAGGAAGGCTATGACATTTATCTTGGCAGTCTCTTTATACTGAGGTTGGATCTGTGTGGCTTGGAAAATACATTCCTAAGTGTTTCTAATTAATAAATCAAAATTATTTATATATCTTGCTAGAATATGACAGTGAGGTTATTTTATCGTCCGATGTTTATTAGTCCATTCCTTTTGTTTCATTTCTCCTCACTTTTCATTTTTTGATTTGTATATCTTTATGCTTAATGTTTAGTAATATCCAGTAAAAACATATATACCATAACACTACTTTTTCAGTAGTTCAGAAGAGTGTCTGGGTATGTGATGGATTTCTTCAAAGGCATATGACACAGAAACACATACAAATTTCAATGGACTTCTTTATAATAATTTTTTCTTTCTGTTTATTTACACACATTAATTTGACATAACATTAAAGGTTTATGGCCAAAACATAACTATTCTTGCAAAGCATCTGAAAAGCCCTTTTTTGTTGCAGTAAAGCTTCCCCACATCTTTATTTCTCCTCAAAGCGTTCCTTACAATTCCCTACTCATATGACTCTAGCTGATTTGTTTGCTTTGCTAACCTCCTATTTCCTGAACTTTGTTTCCTTGCCTAGACAGCTCATCTTGTACTACTACTCCTGGTGTGCTTATCACTCGTTCAGGTTATCCACCTCATCCGATACACCTCCAAGGTCCGCTTGATACACCGCTCCTCCACCCCATTCACTGTATCAGAATACATATAGAAAGTTATGAGGAGTTGATAATTTTGATTCAGATGGCTACGGGAACTTCTCAGTGTGCTGCACCCAACACACTATCTGGTCACACCAAATACTCTAATAAGGTATGTGGACATGATGTCTTTTAGACGTTTTGCTTGAAGAACATGCCTCGTCAACTTTTGCCTTTAGGCTGGAAACACACTATCAAAGTGACATGAGAGTCACTCGGACGGGTCTCGGATTACTAACTTGGAATTGCCTCCCCCCTGTCAGGATGGAAATGTGGAGCTGCTTGAAAACACAAGCATCTGACACTCCCATTCAGAGAGGGGAGTCCATTCCAAGTTAGTCTTCCGAGACTCATCCAAGTGACTCCCATGTCACTTGGATAGTGTGATTCTAGCCTTAAGCATATTTTTGCTCTCAAGCATCTTTTGTCCTTAAGCATCTATTCCTCCTAAGCATTTTCACGGTTAAAAGTTTATAAAACAAAATATATTGCTTGTTTCTACAACTCTTTTTCCGTTGTGTTACTGAGCAGACCCATCAGAAAAAGATGTCATATGCACATACCCATGCAGTACTTTCCCATAATATTATGCGCAATGTTCATTGGCTGCCTGAAGCTATGCACAGGGAGTAAAATGTTTTCAAACTAATTACAATAAAATGTATACATATAATATGAATTGTGTAGGGCCCAAATCTAATATATAAAGTTGAGTGTATGGATGTATCATAGCTCTGCCAACTCCAGATAGCTCCATCCACTTCATAGCACTGCCCCTTCACATAGCCACCCCCCTGACATGGACACATCCATTTCATAGCTTCCTCCCTCCACATAGCCATAGAATAATGTCACTTTTTGCACTCAAAAGCTCAGAAGGGAAGGAGCACCACACTGCTGTGTAGATGTTGATGGAATAGGTTGTAGTTGCCATGTCACATTGGCAAAGCCCCTGTGGTGCCAGAACAGCAAAAAATCTCCCCTACATATGACCCCATCTTGCACACTACATCCCTCCATGAATTCTTCTAGGTGAGCACATTGACACCACAGGTGTTTCACAAAAGTCTATACTATAATTACATTTTTACCATTAAAATGTTGTTTTAGCACCAGATTCCAATTTTAACAAGCATGAATAGATAAAAAGGCCCCATAATATGGTACACAATGTTTACCTGAATGTGGCAGTACCCCACATGTGACTGGATGGCCTTACACCAGGGTTAGGAAGGGAAGGAGTGCCATTTGATTTTTGGAGCATAGATTTTCCTAGAATAGATTGTGGACTCCGTTTGCAAAGCCCCTTAGTGCCAGAAAAGCAGAAACCCCCTCAAGTGACCCCATTTTGGATATTAAACCCCATTGACTCAAAAATTACAAATCTGCCATTGTGTATACCAATACATTGTGGTGCCCATTGTATTATGCCAATACATTGTAGTGCCCATACATTGTGGTCATCTCATGCTTCTGGAGACATGGACCCTGTAAGTTAAGTCAGCTCTTTTCTCTATAGTAATGCCAAACATGTGGACGCTACCCATAGTTTAGGCTTACTGTTGGGCTCGGAAGGAAAGGGTGCAATTGGATTTAGTAGAACAGATTTAGCTGGATTTCTTTTTTTGGGAGAAGATACAGCACTTTTCCAAAGGCTTTGTGCTACCAGTAATGTGACACCTATATTTCATCCTGACATCCTGAGTGGGGACTTGATTATTGTGGGTTGAGTTGAATATTATTGGTAACATTTTGGGGTACAAAACATTTTGGATCAATACACATTCATCCTGTGTTCTATAGTATGCATTTACATTTTGTTTTCCATCTACATCTCCCAAAATGTGATTCATATGAAACCCCCAACAGATTAATTCACTAATGAAGCTGGCAGAGTTACTTTGGATTTCATGTGGCCTCTGCTCAACAATGTCAGTGTTTTCAAAGATCCACTTAACTGTGGTTGACTGCCCTTTAGTACATTCCTAAAAAGACTAACATCAAATCATAGGCCAGGCTGGAGTTCAGTGTTATTGTGTTTTATCCCATGTCACGTATCTCTCCTCAGAATCTCCTCTAGCCCCGGAGTTTCTTTAAATAGGATCCACGGTTGCCAGGTGCGAAGTAGTCTAGTATTGTCTCTGATGGCCTCAGACATCAACATCTCCATGTGGTAAATATTGGAGAATTCGGAAATCCATTCAGCCATTGTCAGAGCGTGAGTAGTGCGCCAGTGTAGTGGAATCATGATCCTAGCGGCCAACATACAATAACGCAGAATGCTCCGTTTTTGCTGTGCAGTGGAACCTGGAAGGATCGAAAATAAAGCCACCTGAGGGGATGGTGTCATCTATTTTGAAATCTTCACAAAGGCTGCGAATACCTTATCCCAAAACATACGTATTTTAGAACATTGCCACCAGATATGGAACAACGTGCCTTTCTCCTTACCGCAACGCCAACATTCATCACTCACCGAGGGGAAAATATCCCTAAATCTAACTGGGTATTGATAACATCTGGCCAGGACTTTATAGTTTTTTTTTCTGTGCAAATCCAGATGGTGACATTTTATGAGTAAATTTGAATATCTTATTGAGTTCTTCTTCTGAAAAGGTATGTCCCATCTCCTCCTCTCATGCCCGTAGATATCCCGGGATTGTCCTCTGAGGTGGTGTGTTGAGTTCCTTGTATAGTAGAGAAATCTGGTGTGATGGAGGCGTCGTTTGCAGGAATAATTTTTCTAAGTCAATCATGGGTGGATGTATATTTAGGTCTCGTTTCCCCAATCCGGCAAATGAATGCAGTTGTTCATATTCCAGCCAATTCAGTCTCCTGCGTGGAAACTGATCTTGTAGGTCTGCCAGAGTGGGGAAGCCCCGCAGTGTGCCCACCTGTCCGACTCTGACATCCGATCCACTATGCCATTCCAGGAACCATTCTCTTCGGTTTCCTGGTGGGAAATCCGGGTTATAGAATATCGGAGCCATCGGGTTATGTTTATTGATCAATCTTTTCTGATGTTTCATTCTATCCCAAATTTTCATTACGTCTTTGACTATAAATCCTGTAGGGCCTCCGTCCCCCAGGTCCCTCCCCTTTTCCTCAACCCACGGCATGTTCTGTAACGGACCTCATATCTTATTTGTTCCAACTATATCCACTGCTTGGAGCCAACCCTGAAGTGCCAATCTAGCAATCTGAGAAGCATTGTTACCTGATGGTATTATTGCATGTCAGGAAGTCACCCAGCATTTTAGACATGGTCAATATCTGGTATCTTAGCCTAGGCCTTGATTGTCTCCACACAAATCTAATCAATGCAGAGCGTATGGTCTTAAAAAAATGTCTAGGGAGACTGAACTCACCTGGAACATATATAAGAATCTCAGAAGAATATCCATTTTAAAGGCATTCATGCACCCAAACCATGAAATTTGCTTCTGACAATATTCCTGAAGGCACCTCAGAGTCTTCTCCAACAGGGGGACATAATTAAGCTGATATAGATTTTGGTGATCAGCAGGGACCTGGACTCCCAAATATTTTATTGACCCAGATTGCCAGCAAAATTGAAAGTTTCTTTTGGCTCTCTCTACCACTCCTGCATTTAAGTTAATATTTAGAGCTTCCGTTTTATTGTAATTAATTTTAAAATTGCTGACTTTGCCAAATTTGGTGAATTCCGCCAGTATAGATGGAAATGTGATATGTGGTTGGGAGATGTATAGCAAGAGGTTATCGGCATAGCGGGAGATCTTAAATTCCTGTTGACCCACCGTCAGACCGTGCACACTGGGGTTCGCCCGAATTGCCACTGCCAAATGTTCCATAACCAATGTGTACAAGAGAGGAGACAGCGGGCATCCCTATCTCTTGCCATTGCTTATCAAAATAGGATCTGACAGTGCGCCTTTGATCCTAACTCTTACAGACGGGCCTGTGTACAGTGCCCTGATTGTTTGGATAAACATATCTCCCAAACCGATCTGCTTGAGAGCCGAGAACATGAAACCCCAATGTACACAGTCGAAGGCTTTTTCTGTATCTACTGATATCAGTCCCAAGGGGGTGTTGGACTTCTTAGCTTGAGCCACCAACAATAAAGTTTTGTTGATGCCATCCCTCGCCCCTCTCCCCTGTACAAATCCCACTTGGTCAGTATACAGTGCCTACAAGTAGTATTCAACCCCCAGCAGATTTAGGTGGTTTGATAAGATGCAAATAAGTTAGAGCCTTCAAACTGCAAACGAGAGTAGGATTTATTAACAGAAGCATAAATCTTACAAACCAAAAAGTTATGTTGCTCAGTTGAATTTTAATAAATTTTAAACATAAAAGTGTGGGTCAATTATTATTCAACCCCTAGGTTTAATATTTTGTGGAATAACCCTTGTTTGCAATTACAGCTAATAATCGTCTTTTATAAGACCTGATCAGGCCGGCACAGTTCTCTGGAGTTATCTTGGCCCACTCCTCCATGCAGATCTTCTCCAAGTTATCTAGGTTCTTTGGGTGTCTCATGTGGACTTTAATCTTGAGCTCCTTCCACAAGTTTTCAATTGGGTTAAGGTCAGGAGACTGACTAGGCCACTCCATCACCTTGATTTTTTCCCTCTTGAACCAGGCCTTGGTTTTCTTGGCTGTTTGCTTTGGGTCGTTGTCTTATTGGAAGATGAAATTACGACCCATCTTAAGATCCTTGATGGAGGAGCAGAGGTTCTTGGCCAAAATCTCCAGGTAGGCCGTGCTATCCATCTTCCCATGGATGCGGACCAGATGGCCAGGCCCCTTGGCTGAGAAACAGCCCCACAGCATGATGCTGCCACCACTATGCTTGACTTTAGGGATGGTATTCTTGGGGTCATATGCAGTGCCATCCAGTCTCCAAACGTCACGTGTGTGGTTGGCACCAAAGATCTCGATCTTGGTCTCATCAGACCATAGAACCTTGAACCAGTCTGTCTCAGAGTCCTCCAAGTGATCATGAACAAACTGTAGACGAGCCTTGACATGACGCTTTGAAAGTAAAGGTACCTTACGGGCTCGTCTGGAATGGAGACCATTGCGGTGGAGTACGTTACTTATGGTATTGACTGAAACCAATGTCCCCACTGCCATGAGATCTTCCCGGAGCTCCTTCCTTGTTGTCCTTGGGTTAGCCTTGACTCTTCGGACAAGCCTGGCCTCGGCTCGGGAGGAAACTTTCAAAGACTGTCCAGGCCGTGGAAGGCTAACAGTAGTTCCATAAGCCTTCCACTTCCGGATGATTCTCCCAACAGTGGAGACAGGTAGGCCCAGCTCCTTGGAAAGGGTTTTGTACCCCTTGCCAGCCTTGTGACCCTCCACGATCTTGTCTCTGATGGCCTTGGAATGCTCCTTTGTCTTTCCCATGTTGACCATGTATGAGTGCTGTTCACAAGTTTGGGGAGGGTCTTAAATAGTCAGAAAAGGCTGGCAAAAGAGATAATTAATCCACACATGTGAAGCTAATTGTTCTTTGTGCCTGAACTACTTCTTAATACTTTAGGGGGACCAAACAGAATGCTGGTGGTTTGAGGGGTTGAATAAAAATTGACCCACACTTTTATGTTTAAAATGTATTAAAATTCAACTGAGCAACATAACTTTTTGGTTTGTAAGATTTATGCTTCTGTTAATAAATCCTACTCTCGTTTGCAGTTTGAAGGCTCTAACTTATTTGCATCTTTTCAAACCACCTAAATCTGCAGGGGGTTGAATACTACTTGTAAGGGGAGAAAGGGTGCCAATCTATTGGCCAAAATTTTAGCATATACCGTATTTTTCGCTTTATAAGACGCACCTGATTATAAGACGCACCCCCAAATTTAATGAAGGAAAAGAGAAATTTTTTTTTTTATGTTAAATGGGGTCCGTTTTATAATGCCTGTGTCCGTCTTAAAAATCATATAGGGTATATGTCTCTCATAGCCCCTACTTCCTGGTACCTGGTCCCTCATCCTGGGATATAGTTCCCCCATACTAGATATGGCCCCCTTAATCGGTTTATGGCTGGCACATGTCCCCCAGTGTTGGCACACGTCCCCCAGTGCTGGCACACATCCCCTATTGATGGCACAAGTCTCCCACTGCTGGTACACATCCTCCACTGCTGGCACATGTCCCCCATTGATGGCACACGTCCCCAAGTGCTGGCACACATCCCCCAGTGCTGGCACACATCCCCCATTGATGGCACACGTCCCCCAGTGCTGGCACAAGTACGCCAGTGATGGCAAAAGTCCGCCAGTGATGGCACAAGTCCGCCAGTGATGGCACAAGTCCGCCAGTGTTGGCACACGTCCCCCACTGCTGGCACAAGTCCCCCACTGCTGGCACAAGTCCCCCACTGCTGGCACAAGTCCCCCACTGCTGGCACACATCCCCCATTGATGGCACACGTCCCCCACTGCTGACACACGTCCCCCACTGCTGGCACACGTCCCCCACTGCTGGCACACATCCCCCACAGCTGGCACATGTTCCCCATTGATGGCACATGTCCCCCAGTGCTGGCACACGTCCCCCACTGCTGGCACACGTCCCCCACTGCTGGCACACGTCCCCCACTGCTGGCACACATCCCCCACTCCTGGCACACATCCTCCACTGCTGGCACACGTCCCCTATTAATGGCACACGTCCCCCAGTGCTGGCACACATCCCCCAGTGCTGGCACACGTCTCCCACTGCTGGCACACGTCCCCCACTGCTGGCACACATCCCCTATTGATGGCACACGTCCCCCACTGCTGGCACACGTGCCCCACTGCTGGCACACGTGCCCCACTGCTGGCACAAGTCCCCCAATGCTGGCACATGTTCCCCATTGATGGCACATGTCCCCCAGTGCTGGCACACGTCCCCCACTGCTGGCACACGTCCCCACTGCTGGCACACGTCCCCCACTGCTGGCACACATCCCCCATCTGGCACACATCCTCCATGCTGGCACAGTCCCCCTATTATGGCACACGTCCCCCATGCTGGCACACATCCCCAGTGCTGGCACAGTCCCATGTGGCACACGTCCCCACTGCTGGCACAACTCCCCTATTGTGGCACACGTCCCCCACTGCTGGCACACGTGCCCCACTGCTGGCACAAAGTCCCCACTGCTGGCACAAGTCCCCCACTGCTGGCACACGTCCCCCATGATGGCACACGCCCCAGTGCTGGCACACGTCCCCCAGTGTGGCACACGTCTTCCCACATGCTGGCACACGTCCCCTATGATGGCACATGTCCCCCAGTGCTGGCACACACGTCCCCACTGCTGGCACACGTCCCCCAGTGCTGGCACACGTCCCCCATGCTGGCACACTCCCCTAGTGCTGGCACACTCTCTCTATTGATGGCACACGTCCCCACTGCTGGCACACGTCCCCCATTGACTGCACACGTCCCCCAGTGCTGGCACACGTCCCCATGCTGGCACACGTCTTCCACTGCTGGCACACGTCCCCCATGCTGGCACACTCACCCCATGATGGCACAATCCCCACTGCTGGCACACGTCCCCACTGCTGGCACACGTCCCCCACTGCTGGCACACAGTCCCCCACTGCTGGCACAGTCCCCCATGATGGCACACGTCCCCATGCTGGCACACAGTCCCCAATGCTGGCACAGTCCCCCACTGCTGGCACAATCCCCATGTGGCACAAGTCCCCCATGATGGCACACGTCCCCATTGATGGCACATGTCCCCAGTGATGGCACACAGTCCCCCATGTGGCACACGTCCCCCAGTGATGGCACACGTCTCCCATTGATGGCACATGCCCCCAGTGCTGGCACAAGTCCGCCCAGTGATGGCACAAGTTCCCAGTGATGGCACAAGTTCACCAGTGATGGCACAAGTTCGCCAGTGATGGCACAAGTCCCAGTGTTGGCACACGTTCACCAGTGTTGGCACAGTCCCCAGTGTTGGCACACGTCCTCCAGTGTTGGCACACGTCCCCCATGCTGGCACACATCCCCCAGTGCTGGCACACTCCCCATTGATGGCACAAGTCCCCTATTGATGGCACACATCCCCCACTGCTGGCACACGTCCCCACTGCTGGCACACGTCCCCCACTGCTGGCACACGTCCCCCACTGCTGGCACACATCCCCCAGTGCTGACACATCCCCCAGTGCTAGCACACATCCTCTATTGATGTCACAAGTCTCCCACTGCTGGCACACGTCCCCCACTGCTGGCACACATCTCCCACTGCTGGCACAAGTCCCCCACTGCTGGCACACGTCCCCCATTGATGGCACATGTCCCCAGTGCTGGCACACGTCCCCCGTGATGGCACATGTCCCCCAGTGATGGCACACGTCCCCATTGATGAGCACAGTCGCCATGATGGCACAAGTTCGCCCAGTGTGGCACAAGTTCGCCAGTGTTGGCACACGTCGCCATGATTGGCACTCAGTCCCCAAGTGTCTGGCACACGTCCCCCACTGCTGGCACACGTCCCCAGTGTTGGCACACTGTCCCATGCTGCACACGTCCCACTGCTGGCACTACGTTCCCAGTGTTGGCACACATCCCACAATGCTGGCACACGTCCCCATTGATGGCACAAGTCCCCTATTGATGGCACAACGTCCCCCACTGCTGGCACAATCCCCATTGTTGGCACACACGTCCTCCCATGCTGGCACACGTCCCCCACTTCTGGCACACGTCCCCCATGCTGGCACACGTCCCCCACTGCTGGCACACATCCCCCATGCTGGCACACATCCCCCACTGCTGGCACACGTCCCCCATTGATGGCACAGTCTCCTCATTGATGGCACACGTCCCCCATGCTGGACACGTCCCCCATGCTGGCACACATCCCCATGTGGCACACAGTCTCCTACTGCTGGCACACGTCCCCACTGCTGGCACACGTCCCCCACTGCTGGCACACATCCCCCATTGATGGCACACGTCCCCATGCTGGCACAGTCCCCAGTGCTGGCAACGTCCCCAGTGCTGGCACAGCCATGATCCCCCCCCAGTGCTGGCACACGTCCCCCACTGCTGGACACATCCCCAGTGATGGCACACATTCCACATGCTGGCACAGTCCCCACTGCTGGCACACGTCCCCACTGCTGGCACAGTCCCCCACTGTGGCACAGTCCCCATGTGGATCCGTGGCACACTCCCCCATCTGGCACACATCCCCAGTGCTGGCACAAGTCCCCATGATGGCACAAGTCCCCACTGCTGGCACACATCCCCCACTGCTGGCACAGTCCCCATTGTGGCACACGTCCCCCAGTGCTGGCACAGTCCCCAGTGCTGGCACACGTCCCATGCTGTGGCACACGATCCCCCAGTGCTGGACAAGTCCCCAGTGTGGCACACAGTCCCCATGTGTGGCACAATCCCCAGTGCTGGCACACGTCCCCCACTGCTGGACAGTCCCCCATTGATGGCAACAGTCCCCAGTGTGGCACACGTCCCCATGCTGGCACACGTCCCCCAGTGTGGCACTACGTCCCCTATTGATGGCACAAGTCCCCATGATGGCACAAGTCCCCATTGTGGCACACAGTCCCCCTGTTGGCACACTCCCCCATTGTGGCACACGTCCCCATGCTGGCACACGTCCCCCACTGCTGGACACATGTCCCATGTATGGCACACATCCCCCATGCTGGCACACGTCCCCATGTGGCACACGTCCCCCATGCTGGCACACATCCCCAATTGTGGCACACATCCCCCAGTGCTGGCACACGTCCCCCACTGCTGGCACACGTCCCCCATGCTGGCACACGTCCCCCGTATGGCGCACATCCCCCACTGCTGGTACACGTCCCCCACTGCTGGCACACGTCCCCCACTGCTGGCACATGTCCCCCATGTAATGGCATATTCCCCTATGATGGTACACAGTCCCCATTCATGGCACACAGTCCCCCACTGCTGGCAACATCCCCTATTGATGGCACAATCCCCTATGCTGGCACACGTCCCCCACTGCTGGCACACGTCCCCACTGCTGGCACACGTCCCCCACTGTGGCACACGTCCCCCACTGCTGGCACACGTCCCCCACTGCTGGCACACATCCCCCACTGCTGAATATGGCCCCCTATTATTACACATGCCTCCTCCCATGCTGCATATGTCACCTAAAGCTGCTGCCCATAATAAAATAACAAACATTTTACTCACCATTTCCAGCGATGAGCTGCTTGTCTCCCTGCTGTCTCCCACCGTGCAAGCTGCGCCCGAACTTCCTGCTTCTCTGCCTGTCATGTGACTCTCTGCTGAGCCGGTCACATGACAGGCAGAGAAGCACGAAGTTCGGGCGCAGCTTGCACGGAGGGAGACAGGAGAGAGGCAAGCAGCTCATCGCTGGAAATGGTGAGTAAAATGTTTGTTATTTTATTATGGGCAGCAGCTTGGGGGGCCATATGCAGCATGGGGGGAGGCATGTGTAATCATAGGGGGCCATATCCAGCATGGGGGGAGGCATGTTTAATCACTGGGGGGGCGCAGGCAGTGTAATATGCACTGCGCCCTCAGTCCCATCACCGCGGTGCGATTTCAGCACCGCGGTGATGGACAGCGGCAGTGCATATTAAATGAGCGGGAGCAGGAGATCTCCCGCTCCCTCCTGCAGCCCCCAGCTAGCACACTGGACCCCCGGGCACACTCCAGAGCTGCCCCCACCATCCCCTGCACTATATGATCCGTATATTCAGATTATAAGACGCACCCCCCACTTTACCCCAAAGTTTGGGGGAACAAAAGTGTGTCTTATAATCCAAAAAATACGGTAGTTTTACATCTATGCTTATGAGAGAGATTGGCCTATAGTTGGTTGCTACTGTTGTATCCTTACCTGGTTTGGGTAAAACATGATGAATGCCTCTAATGCCTGGGGTGTAAAGGGGGTTTCCGGAGTTACTGAATTGTAAACCTTGGTTAGAAAGGGTCTAAGCTGGTCTCGAATTTGTTTATAAAAAATAGGATAAAACCTGACTGGGCCTGGACTTTTACCCGAAGGGGTATTTTGTATCACTTCACATCAGTTTATGTTATATCTGCGTGTAATGTCATAGCAGAGGATGCCTCTAAGGTAGGTAGGGCCATATCTTCAATATATTGGGTAATGTGTACTTGAGAGCATTCAAGGGAACTCACATTAGAGGTGTTTTTAATATTATATAATGTTTGGTAGTACTGTTTCATTATATCCAGGATGTCCCTTGGGTCAGAAGTCAGGTGGCCAGTGCGGTTCTGTGCGATACCAGATTTATATTACTAATTCTTTTAGCTTTTGCTACTATCATACTAAAAAATATGATTTTTGCAAATAATTTTTTTTTTTTTTTTCATCACCATATTTTGAAGACTACAGTTTTTATTTTTTTCTGCTGACAGGGGGCATGTTTTTTGCGGAGAGATTTGTAGTTTTTACTGGTAGAGTTTCTGCTGTACTACTGCTTTAAAGAAGTGTCTATTGGATTGGAAGTTGATTTTAAGTCCAACTCGAAAAGGTCCAACTAGCTCTAGTATCTTTAATAATACCAGCTCATATCAGTACCACACCTCCATCTTGGTTGCACCTGAGTCTTAGTGAAGGTTAGTGCCCGTTACTATTCCAGTCACTGTCCCATCCATCTGGTCTGTCAGGAGTCACTCTTATCAGTCCATGAAACCATTAAAATATCTATTTTCAGATTCTTCTTAGCCCAGTCTTGATCTTTCAATTTATGTGTCTTGTGTAATGGTTTCAGCCTTCTGTATTCAATTCTTCAATTCTTGAATACGACAGCACTGGAAGATAATGGGTTCCTGGTCACTACATGTTTGATTCTTCACAAATCTTTGGCAGTTAAAGTAAATGTGTCAGCGGGTTTTTGCTATGTAATCTGAGGACCGCATAAGGTATGGGTTAAAATCAAGAATTCAATGGTGTGTCACATGGCACCTCCTGTGCTGTTTTTTTTTACTTAATGTAAGTGTTTAATCACTAGAACATTATCATTGCTGTGACTTGCTGGCAGTGCCATGTTGTCCGATTCTGTCCCCTATTTTGATTAGCTGATCACTGTTGATAGCATCGTACATTGAAAGCCTGGTGTGGGTGGGGGCAGCTTTTTCAGTAATCTAAGTGATACATCATTGGATTCAGGGCCTCTTTGTTTAGATCGTGCTGCTCTCAGATAAAGTAGCAAAAACAGCTGACAGATTACCTTTAATTTACTTTTTTTTGTCAATACATTTTTTGTGGCCCTGTTGACTATATGCAACAGATCTTTTCAAGGTTCTGTGATAATGTGCCAATATCTTTGCAATTTCAAGAGTCAGTTAAATCTCTTTTTTTGTAATTTTTCTTAAGCAAAACAAGCTACCTAATAATTCTGCACAACTTGATAAAGGGTGTTGCATTCTTAGGTTACACCCTCCCTCATTACACTGATACACATCAATCACCTGATATGCTTCATCCAAGAAGAATTCAATTCTATAGAATTTGGAGTTGATAAACATGCATAAAAATGATGATATGGTCAAAATACTCACTTGCCTAAAAATGAATCAATTTGTCCAATATTATATAAATTTTAATAATACATTTTGTAGTGTTATCGTATTTTTCGCTTTATAAGACACACTTTTGTCCCCCAAATTTTGGGGGAAAGTGGGGGGTGCGTCTTATGAAGCGAAACTAGTAGCTGTGCTGTATTGGAGTCGGGTTGTGGGGGAAGCTGTGGAGCGGTGTCCGGGGGCTGTGAGGAGGCTGGAGGAAGCTGTAGCAGTGGCCCCGTGGTCACGTGAGGCCTCTCATTAACTCCTGTAATATGCACTGCATCCCTCTGTCAATCACAGCGGGAGCAACCCATATTACAGGAGTGTTTGGAGCGGACCCGCAGCTCAGCGGCTGCAGCCGCATGTGAACTCCCCATTGGCAGTTCCAGCGCGTTATCTGCCCCAGCTATTGTGCCCTGCTGGCCACCATAGCCACCACATAAAGCCTGCTTTCTCTCCATCCCCGCCCAACCGCCCGTGTGTCCCCGGGCCGTTTGTAAGAGGACAGGTGAGGGAGTGGGTGAGGGGACCGACTATAACCTGGTTAAGGTTGTGACGCCTCCTCAGGAAAAACACATTCGCCGGCGTCTCCTAGTGCTCGTACCACGCTGGACCAGCTCCTGCCGACTTCTGCATTCAGCCCGGTCACATGGGCTTGCGGTCATGTGATCCGGGGTCTGACATCATCAAAGGTCCTCAAGCTTCACATTCCATTCAGTGTGGGATTTAAACTAGCGGATCCCGCAGCTCCCGCGCCTTTGGGAGTCGTGAGTGTTGTTACCGCTGCCCCAGTAAATGAGAAGCTGAGAGGAGATTAAGTGTAACACTGTCATTAAGATGACGTGCGCCTTGTGCCGAGCTGGTGCTGCTGCCACATAAAGGTGTAGGATGGTGTAGGCGCCCCCTCCCTTCACTGCACTACCTGACTGAATACTGTAAGTCACAGCTCATCCACTGTACATAATAATAGTGGGAATGCGTGATTTACACCATCTCAGTCCCACCCTCTCCAGACACAGCGGAGGTTTGCACCGTGCCATAGTACACTGAGATGACATTCTACACTGAGGTGCCATATAGACCACACTGAGGTGCTGTGGTACACTGAGGTGCCATATAGGCCACACTGAGGTGTCTGTGCTACACGGAAATGCCATATAGGCCAAACTGAGATGCTGTGCTACACGGAGGTGCCATATAGGCCACACTGAGGTGCTGTGCTAATCGGAGGTGCCATATAGACCACACAGGTGCTGTGCTGCACGTGGGTGCCATATATACCACTCTGAGAAGACATAGTACAGTGAGATGCTATAATAGTACACTGAGGTGTTGTACTACAATGAGATGCAATAATACTGCTAGACAGAGGTGCCACACCGCACTGAGGTGCCATAGTACTACAGTGAGGTGTCCTACTACAGTGAGGTGTCATAGTACAGAGGTCCCCCAACTCCAGTCCTCAATATATATGATTTGTAAGACAGACGCTGGCATTATAAGATGGACCCCATTTAACATTAAAAATTATTTTATCATCTCTTTTCCTTCGCCAAATTTGGAGGTGCATCTTATAATCAGGTGCGTCTTATAAAGCAAAAAATACGGTAATTCAATGATCTACCCGTCAAAAGTTTTTTTAAGGCATGAATTGACTAAATATAATAAATGAGGTATACTCACCATCCAGCGTGCCTGCGGATCCAGCACAGACTGCTCTGATGTATAGTTGGGCAAACCCACAGATGTTTGGGTTTGCCGGTCCTTCCAGACTTAAACAAAAAAAGTCCAGTTCAGGACAGGACTTGACGCAAACTTGATCCCAGACCACAAACCTCATATAAGTCTATGGGGACTCGAACTTAATTGCTATAAAATCGTAGTAGTAAGGGCTTGGGGGCTGCAAAAGGAAGTAAAATGGGGATTAAAGCAGGGCAATTATACTAACTGGGTTTCCGTACAGCTGTCACACTATATTTGGGTCTGCTCATAAAACGTTATAAATATTCACTGCTTCCCCTGCCCACCCTCTGTGACACCATCTGTTATTGATTTTAGTCAAACTGCGCCCTTACTCTCTTTACCGATATCTCTGATTTGTTCCTCACACTAGCTGTCTGGATCCTCAAAGTGGAGTGTAAAATTAAATAATAATTTGAAAAAATGACACGAGATCCCCCGTATTTTCATACCCAGCACAGCTAAAGCAGACATTAGGAGACTGCAGCCCCCACTGTCTGCTTTATCTTAGTTAGGCATCAAAATACAGGGTACCCCATGCTTTTTTTGTTATTTAAATTAATAATTAAAAAAAAACAGCATGGAGTCCCACTAGTTTTGGTACTCAACTAATATTTATCTGTGCTGTGGGAATTTAAAAAAAGGGGGAAACCACACCTTTTTTTCTTTTTTTTCTTTCAACATGCAACTGTCATTCACAACCATGCCAGTAATTGGCATGATTGTGATGGGTCCGTAAGTGTCCATATTCAGAAAGCTTGCTGATTAGCTGCACTGCAACAATGCAACAAGCTTTATCCAGTCAGCCGAACCTGATCAGTAACATGGACGTCCCCGTGAAGTGTGAGTGCGGGGTCTTGCACAAAAAGGTGTTCAGTCGGAACTATTACAGTTCTGTTTGCCATCATAGTGAGGTTTGTTCAGGTTACATTGGCGCACACCTAAAATTGAAACTATTATCGAAAGTTCATGGGGTTTGCATCACTATGCATTCTTGAGTCCACGGTGGCTTAGGCACTGTTGTATTATTGTGTTAATGTGGCGTCCCTGCGACCAGGGTGGCCACAGGTAGAAACTGCAGTCAGGCAGGAGGGTAGACAGTTTGTTTAGCAAACACCTTAAACACATATCCACTGACATGGGGACCTAACCCGGAGCCTGGGACTCTAGGCAGGCAAGGGGTAGTAGGGCTAGATATGAGTGGGTGAGCGTAGTCATGGTAACGGATGAGTATATAAGGGAGAAACAGGAAGCAGTTAGCCAGTAGTCAGGTGCCGAGCAGCCAAGACCAGACCAGTACCATCAGGTCCAGGGAAGACATGAGGGCCACGGTTAACTGACAGAAAGGCCTCCCCTAATATACTGGGAAGTTACACGGGAAGAGAAGGACCCGGTGATCCCTTGTGATACAGGGATACTTGAGGTTAGGCTAAAACCAGAGTGTCAGCTCTGAGGGGGACTGAAGATTAAAACCAGCGCTCCAGACAAACTGACGGGGGACACAGATTCCAGGTCTGTGTTCCCACCACAAGATTGGGGGCACAGCAGCAACTGAGAGGACCCGGCTTACCGCCCATAGACTTCGGGGGAAGCTACTATTGGGGACCGAGCTGCCACTTGCAATTCACTTAAAAAGGAAAGACCGAGAATAAGCCTGAAAGACACATAGAAGGACTGAGGAGTCTAGGAGAGATAACCTGGCTGCAGTGGGTTCACGTGTACCGAGTCAACTGAGTGAAACTGTAAAGAACTGTATTGTACGTGCACTGTTTTGACAGGAGAATTGGAGAAGTAAAACCCGGGTGAACCCTGCTACGTGTCTGTGTCTGATTTCAGGTATGAAGAACTGTCAGTCCTCCATTTGACCTGTCAGGAGCCATCTCCACATCATCCCCTTTCCCTGCAACATCTATAACAACATCTCAGAATTTAATTATCACTTCCCCGGGGAACCAGGCTCTACCTGCGGGAGCCGTTCCATCTACAGCTGCCAAACATCATCCCCGGAGGTTCTGCAGCAGCGGTGGTCACCTGACCACAACCCATGGGTGGCGTCACGACAAACCATATCCCTGTAAATACAACCCAATTTACTTGTGTGAACCGGGACACGGTCCGGACCAGGCCCGCCATGACATCCCCAGCAGTACCCCGGTCCGGTACTGAGTACCCCGTCCCAGTGGGCTCCACATTATTATCATCATATACAAGGTGGGCCATTTGTATGGATGCACCTAAATGAAATGGGAATGGTTGGTGATATCAGCTTACTGTTTGTGACACATTAGTATATGGTAGGGGAAATCTTTTCCAGATGGATGGTGATCATGGCAGCCATTTGAAGTTGGCCATTTTGGATCCAACTTTATTTTTTTCAATGGGAAGAGTGTCACGTGACACATCAAACGTATTGAGAATTTCATGAGAAAAAACAATGGTATGCTTGGTTTTAACGGATAGCCACATCGCAGAAGAAATGCTAGCACATCTCATATCTTTCACAGCATAGACAATTGCCTTCAGATGAGTGATGAGGCAAACTTTTTTGTGAATGGTGAAGTTAACAATCAAAACCACCGCTATTGGTCTGACACTATCCCACAGTGAATAGATCCTTCAAGACTGTTGGAACCCAAAAGTTAATGGTATGGTGTGGTTTATGGGGTACAAAGATAGGGGGGCCATTCTTAATGCCAAATGGATATCTGAAATTGCTACATGATTCAGCTAGAATTTTCCATGAAGCAGAACTCTTGTGATTGAACAAGTGCATCTCAATGAACTAAAATATCTTCAAAAAGATTATTTATTTCAGTAATTCAATACAAAAAGTGAGACCCATATAATATGTAGAGTCATTACAAACAGTGATCTATTTCAGTTGTTTGTTAATGTTGATGATTGTGAGTTACAGCCAATGAAAACCCAAATGTCATCTCAGAAATTTAAAATAATTAACACAAAACACCTGTAAAGGCTTAGTAAACGTTTAAGATGGTCTCTTAGGCCGGTTTCACATTTGTGTTCGAGACGCAGCGTACGCGAATGCAGCCAGATGCATGCGTACTACGTTCCTATGTGTAACATGGCAAGGCATGGTGCCTGCGTTTGGCTGCGTTCACATGCGTCTCTGTTCGGATGCGGTTTTTCTAAGTACCCTCCAAGCACAACTTGTTGCATTTTTTTTGCGTCTGAGGATGCTTGCTTCGTACACAAGCATCCTGAAGCGCACAATGCATACAAGTCAATGGAGCATCACTGCCACCGCACCGTTTTCATATTTTTTTTCTTTCTCTCCTCCAAGCACAATTTCTCTCTCTCTTTCTCTCTCTCATGCCTATGCAGCATTTTTTAACCGCATACGTAAGCACATTAGGCCAAAAATATGCTTCGCATGCATGCGTTTTGACATACGTTTGCGCATGCGGGTGATCTGCATGCGTTCCAAACGCTAATGTGAACCTGGCCTTAGTCTGGTTCAGTAAGCTACACAATCATGGGGAAGACTGCTGACTTGGCAAGTGTCCAGAAGGCAGTCATTGATACACTCCACAAGGAGGGTAAGCCACAAAAGATCATTGCTAATAACGCTGGATGTTCACAGAGTGCTGTATCCAAGCATATTAATGGTAAGTTGAGTAGAAGAAAAATATGTGGTGGAAAAATGTGCACAAGCAACTTATTTAACCACAGCCTTGAGAGGATTACGAAAAGTTAATTCAATAATTTGGGGGCGATTCACAAGGAATGCACTGCTGTCTGAGTCACTGCTTCAAGAGCCACCACACACAGATGTATCCAGGACATGGGCTACAACTCTCGCATTCCTTGTGTCAAGCCACCCATGACCAGTAGACAACGCAAGACGTGTTTTACCTGGGCCAAGGAGAAAAAGAACTGGACTGTTGGTCAGAGGACCTAGGGGTTGTTTTCTGATGAAAGTAAATATTGCATTTCATTTCAAGGCCCCAGAGTCTGGAGAAAGTGTGGAGAGGCACACAATCCAAGCTGCTTGAGGTCCAGTGTGATGTTTACACAATCAATGATGATTTGGGGAGCCATGTCATCTGCTGGTGTAGGATCAATGTGTGTTATCAAAACCAAAGTCAGCGCTGCCATCAACCAGGAAATTTTAGCGCACTTTATGCTTCCCTCGGCCGACAAGCTTTTTGGAGATGGAGATTTAATTTTCCAGCAGGACTTGGCACGTGCTAAAAGTACCAATACCTTGTTTAAAAACCACAATATCACTGTGCTTTATTGGCCAGCAAATTTGCCTGACCCAAACCCCATAGAGAATATATGGGGTATTGTCAAGAGGAAGATGAGAGACGCCAGATCCAACAATGCAGACAAGCTGAAGGCTGCTATCAAAGCAACCTGGGCTTCCTCAGCAGTGACACAGGCTGATCACCTCCATGCCACACCGCATTGATGTAGTAATTCATGCAAAAGGAGCCCCGAGCACGTATTGAGTACATTTACTGTACATCATTTTCATCGGCCAACAATTATGAGTTAAAAATAATTTTTTTCAGTTGGTCCTACCGTGTTTCCCGATAGTAAGGCCCCCCCGATTGTAAGGCCGCCTGGGGTAAAGGGGGGCCTGCCAATGTAAGGCCTCCCCCGATTATAAGGCCTTACAATCGGGGGGGCCAATATAAGGCCGCTAGCGGAGGGGGGGGAGCGGGAGCGGGTCGCACGTCACGTGCGCCCGCTCATTACATATGCACTGCATCCCCCTGTCAATCAGCGACAGGGGAGCAGTGCATTATACAGTATATATGGGCCCCCTATTGCTGGCACACTCCCCCCTGTTATGAGGCCCCCACCGCTGCTGCCTGCTGAAGAGATCTTACCCTCCAGGGTCTTCTTGCAGCAGCCAGCGCGTCCATCCGTCTTCTGTACTCGCTCGGCGGTCTCCCGGATCATGTGACCCGTCGCAGCGCATGACGTCATCGCGACTGCGACGGGCCGGTCACATGATCCGGGAGACCGCCGAGCGAGTACAGAGGACGGATGGACGCGCTGGCTGCTGCAAGAAGACCCTGGAGGGTAAGATCTCTTCAGCAGCAGCAGCGGTGGGGGCCTCATAACAGGGGGGAGTGTGCCAGCAATAGGGGGCCCATATATACTGTATAATGCACTGCTCCCCCTGTCGCTGATTGACAGGGGGATGCAGTGCATATGTAATGAGCGGGCGCACGTGACGTGCGACCCGCTCCCGCAGTGTCCCAGCAGGAGGGGGCCTGTAGGCCACACTGCTGGGGCACCCAATGTAAGGCCCCCCCCGAAAGTAAGGCCGGGGGCCACTTTTGGCCCCCAAAAGAATGTAAGACAGGGCCTTACTTTCGGGGAAACACGGTATGTATTATTCTAATTTTCTGAGATAATGACTTTTAGGTTTTCATTGGCTGTAAGCCATAATTATTAACATTTACAGAATAAACACTTGAAATAGATCACTCTGTTTGACATGACTCTATATAATATGTGTTTCACTTTATGTATTGAATTACTGAAATAAATTATCTTTTTGATGATATTCTATTTTTTTTTAGATGCACTTACAGTGCCTACAAGTAGTATTCAACCCCCTGCAGATTTAGGTGGTTTGATAAGATGCAAATAATTTAGAGCCTTCAAACTGCAAATGAGAGTAGGATTTATTAACAGAAGCATAAATCTTACAAACCAAAAAGTTATGTTGCTCAGTTGAATTTTAATACATTTTAAACATAAAAGTGTGGGTCAATTTTTATTCAACCCCCTAGGTTTAATATTTTGTGGAATAACCCTTGTTTGCAATTACAGCTAATAATTGTCTTTTATAAGACCTGATCAGGCCGGCACAGGTCTCTGGAGTTATCTTGGCCCACTCCTCTATGCAGATTTTCTCCAAGTTATCTAGGTTCTTTGGGTGTCTCATGTGGACTTTAATCTTGAGCTCCTTCCACAAGTTTTCAATTGGGTTAAGGTCAGGAGACTGACTAGGCCACTCCAACACCTTGATTTTTTCCCTCTTGAACCAGGCCTTGGTTTTCTTGGCTGTGTGCTTTGGGTCGTTGCCTTGTTGGAAGATGAAATTACGACCCATCTTAAGATCCTTGATGGAGGAGCGGAGGTTCTTGGCCAAAATCTCCAGGTAGACCGTGCTATCCATCTTCCCATGGATGCGGACCAGATGGCCAGGCCCCTTGGCTGAGAAACAGCCCCACAGCATGATGCTGCCACCACCATGCTTGACTGTAGGGATGGTATTCTTGGGGTCATATGCAGTGCCATCCAGTCTTCAAACGTCACGTGTGTGGTTGGCACCAAAGATCTCGATCTTGGTCTCATCAGACCATAGAACCTTGAACCAGTCTGTCTCAGAGTCCTCCAAATGATCATGAGCAAACTGTAGACGAGCCTTGACATGACGCTTTGAAAGTATAGGTACCTTATGGGCTCGTCTGGAACGGAGACCATTGCGGTGGAGTACGTTACTTATGGTATTGACTGAAACCAATGTCCCCACTGCCATGAGATCCTCCCGGAGCTCCTTCCTTGTTGTCCTTGGGTTAGCCTTGACTCTTCGGACAAGCCTGGCTTCGGCACGGGAGGAAACTTTCAAAGGCTGTCCAGGCCGTGGAAGGCTAACAGTAGTTCCATAAGCCTTCCACTTCCGGATGATGAAAGGGTTTTGTACCCCTTGCCAGCCTTGTGACCCTCCACGATCTTGTCTCTGATGGCCTTGGAATGCTCCTTTGTCTTTCCCATGTTGACCATGTATGAGTGCTGTTCACTTGTTTGGGGAGGGTCTTAAATAGTCAGAAAAGAGATAATTAATCCACACATGTGAAGCTCATTGTTCTTTGTGCCTGAACTACTTTTTAACCTCCCTGGCGGTCTGTTTAGTTCTAGAATTCTTTGCTAAAAGCGGGCTACCCGCGTTCGCGGTAGATGCAGTTAAAAAACCGCATCTGCCGCACTTGCCGCATAGCTGCCGCACTTGTGCCGCACTTGCGGCGCGGTTGCGGCGCGGTTGCGGTAATCTGCATAGGAACCAACCACCTCGGATGACCCTCATACACTGTTAATATGTGCCCCTGCAGCCTAGTAAACCATTAGCAGCACTGTTTTTGTGTGCAAAGTGGCTGCAGTAGAAGTGAGATAATGATTTTATACACTTACATGCCTGGTACTTGAGGCCATCTCCCTGTGTGTGCTGGGACTTGTGGGCTGTGCTCATCATGTCTGCTCTCCCCCTCCCTTATGCACGCCTTATGAGGCTGATTGCGTCATAAAGGGGCAGGGCTAAATCGCGGCATTCCGGTAGCCCCGCCCCTTTATGACGCAATCAGCCTCACATCACTATAGCAGGCAGAGAGGGGGCGTGCATAAGGGAGGGGGAGAGCAGACATGACGAGCACAGCCCACAAGTGCCAGCACACACAGGGAGACGGCCTCAAGTACGCAGGCATGTAAGTGTCTAAAATCATTATCTCACTTCTACTGCAGCCACTGCAGATTACCGCAACCGCGCCGCAAGTGCGGCGCAAGTGCGGCAGCTATGCGGCAAGTGCGGCAGATGCGGTTTTCTCACCGCATCTGCCGCGAACGCGGGTAAGCCCGAGCCCGAGCCTGACTCGGGTTAACGCTTCTGGTAGTGAATGTTAACCCCGAGTCAGGCTCGGGAATAACGCTAGGAAGGTTAATACTTTAGGGGGACCAAACAGAATGCTGGTGGTTTGAGGGGTTGAATAATAAATGACCCTCTGAATTAACTTTTAACACTTTAAAAAAAAAAAAAATTAAAAAATCTTTTTGGCTGCAGTGCATTTCCCACTTCCAGGCTGATCTACAGTCCAAATGTCACAATGCCAAGTTAATTCCGCATGTGTCAACCACCTAAATCTGCAGGGGTTGAATACTACTTGTAGGCACTGTATATCTTTGTCTTCATAACAGTGGCATATCATTTTCTGAATAGTCTTTATCTGAAACTATGAGTTGCTCAACCAAATCCAGCAGAGTTAAAAGAGACTATTGGCATTTGTTCATCTTACAGTGCAATTTTGGGTATGAGGAAGGACATATTGTGAAACCTTTGGTTAACAGCGGCTCTGCTAGTCCACACTACTCAACTGCTCTCCGGGCTCCATGTAACTCTCCCTTTCTACAGGATTCTGGTGCAGATCATGGTTGTAGATCACACATCATGAAGTTTCTCCTCATTCAAGTTTCCAAACTTCTCTTGGCTTCTTCTAGGCCCTGGCACAATGCTCTGTATCAACAAACTCACCAAAAAATTGCCAGGTAAAATACCCATTGAACCTAGCAGCAGGCTGCTAGCTCCTCTGAGAGGCAACACAGGTGTCTGTATACCAGTGCTCAATCACCTACAACCCACAGATGTGGGCGGTTGTGGCACCAGCGTAGTTCACACATCATGAAGTCTGTCCTCATTCACTTCTCTTGGCTTCTTCTGGGCACTGGCACAATGCTCTGTATCACAACACTCACCACCACGTCAGCATATGTATGTACATGAACCTGTACTGATGCTGCACCTCTTCCTGTAATACTAGGAGGGCGTACAGCAAAAAAAGACCAACAATACATACCCAATTATAAGGGGAATACATAAACCAGCTTCCTTAAGCAAAGTCTATAAATATTATACTATTCAGATATAATTTTAAGTGTGTCTCAATATATGCCAGTTGAGATTGTGTTTTCCAACTTTAGCTACAGTTCTAATATCATATGATGTTTCCTAAGACCGTTTTTTACTGTGCCAGTCCATGATTCAGTTCAGTTGATGGATTAAAGGTGGAAACAAATTCTAAACCAGCTGAGACATGAATGTCTAAAACTTTACTAATAAAAACTTCAACATCTGTTGGAAATCACACTTGTGTCTTTTGAAACATTTCTGTTTTTCATTTGGAGGAAGAACCTTTCAGACTTCATTTTATTTGGTTAGTCCGGCAGTGCCAATACTTCTGTAACACTGCATGCAAACTAACATTTTTCCCTATGGCTGTCAGAACTGCTGGTTCTAAAGGAAAAACACCAGTGTGCACATAGAATAACAAACATAAGCTTTGGGCTTCAGGCCAGTGTATCCTTCGCATTACCTGGTTATTCAGCCGCTGGCAAGCCATTTAGCTTCTTGGGCTGTTCATTGGATTGTTACAGGTTCCAATCTGATTCTATTGTAAAATGCCTCCTTACATTGTCTAATGGATATACTTGGCTGTCATCTTAACAATGATTTTCAGTGTTTTTCCAGTTTTATTATTATTGTTTATGTAATGCTTTAATGAAATTTTCTATGTTCTGTAGAGTTTATGGTGCAAATGATACAGCAAACATTGTTGCAAACTATTCAAAAGATTTTATATGCTATAGCTGCAAAGGTTGTCATTAGACCAGTGTGTGTTACCCTCTCTAAGCTTTCTTTTCCAAGTCAAAGAAATATAACTTAAGTTTCCCAAAACTAATTTTTCACGACCTTAAAGGGTAACTTTTCAGAATAAATGTTCTTGTGTGTATTTTAAAGAATAACACTTTCTGACTTTTTTTTTTTTTTAACATATCCTTTTTATTGATTTTCTTCAAACATAACATAACAGAACAAAAAATTGTCGAAAGACATTGTGAAATATTAAATTTCAGTAAACCCTCACCCACCCTGCCCTCCATATCATTCCCTAAACCCATTCCACCAAGCAATGTTATTGATCTGTGCAAGTCGACCATGCAGGACAGTCTTCCGTTATATGGTATTAGTGGTTGTCTCCACTCGCCCTCTCTCAAATTCATGTGTGTTAAGATCTTAATATAATCGTAATATTGCTAAAACATGTAGGCGTCTAGTTTCGATATGTGCAGGGTATATTTATACTTCGAACTCCCTTATATCTTAAGTGCTCCCAACGTATTTTTCAAATCCTCAGTAAGGTACCATTTAGAATGCCTGAATGGTGAGACGGTTTGCTCCAATTCCTCCCGCGACAATTTGTTTAATATAAAATTCTCCCATGTATTGAAGAATTTACCCGTCATCAGATCTTTTTGCCTCTCCGCTTCCATCCTTTCTATTCTCATGGTCGCTTTTAGGGCCTGGAGCAAATCTGGAATCACCGGACAGGATGTGGACAGCCAGCCTCGCAATAAGATCTTTTTGCTTAGTAAGGCAACTATATGGCAGAACCGTGCTCTGGTCCCTTTCCAATTATCAGAGGTCGGGATATGGAATAGCCACGGTTTAGGTTCTATAGGCATTTCCTGACCAGTGATTTCCCGCATGACTCCACTTACTGAATCCCAAAATTTGATAACCCCTGGGCAAGTCCATATGCCATGTGTAAAATCTGTTCTATATGCACCACATTTCGGACAATTTTGTAATCTCCCAGGGACATTTAGCGTCGGGGGTATATTGAATCCATAAATTGCTCTATGTATGACCGAAACTGCGTGTCCCTCCATTTTTAAATTGTGTAAAGTTTTCTAAATAACCTCCACCCCTCCAAAATCTCCTCCTCCCTCTCCTCCTCTGGTATAAGATGTCTCCATCCCCTAAAGAGTTTTCTCGGTTCTACTACTGGGTATATCTCGCGAGAAAGTTATATATGTATGAGATGTTTAATTGTGAGGTGTGAGTCTGTGTTAATTAGTCCCAGGCATTGGATATGCACTCTTGGGTCACATCCTGCAGTTTTTGTAAAACATGAAAGTGTAGTTGTTTATATTGTAGTATCTGGGTAGACGGAAGTCCGAAGTGATCCATCACCTCAGATCCTGACATCCATCTTCTCTCATCTTTCTGGAGTATGTCTCCAATTTCAGGATGCCATTGGTTTCCCACACCCGGAACAAGGCATTTTCTCTCCCTAGCTTGAAGCTAACATGGGCCCAGGGGTTCAAATATTTGGAGATCTTCCATGCCAGGTGTAATTTCTTACGGACTGCTTTCCAACACATGGCGGTGTCTCTAAAAAGCAGCGAGTTCCTTATGTAGGCAGGAGCATCAGACCAGGACGCATGAAGCAGACTGGCCAGATCCCAACGTCGACAAAATTCCTGCTCCTCCGTCCAATTAGAGTGCTTGGAGGTTTTATTCAATCAGTCTATTACATGTCTGGAGACACAGGCCTGGTTATACCCCTTGATGTCTGGAAGGTTGAGACCTCCCTTATCCTTGGGTAACATCAGTGTGGTGTGTTTAATTCTCGCTCTTTTGCCATTCCAAATGAATTGTACTATGGCCCTATTTAGTTTTAGCAAATCGCCGTGGCATAGGAGAAGAGGGAGTGTCTGCATTGGATACAGCAATCGGGAGAAACTGATCATCTTAACCAGATGACAACGACCTAAGAGTGAAAGGGGCAAATTTTTCCAACGTTCCAGTTCTAGCGTTATTTTTCGTATTAATGGATCATAATTGAGTGAGTATATCGCGGCTGGAGTTTTACTCAAACGTACCCCCAAATATTTTATGTGATAATTTTTAACGGGGATCCCCAGCGTCCCCTGTATTCTACTATCCTGACCGTGCATTCCCTCTGGCGACCCCTAAGTTTAGTATTTCACACTTGGCTTTATTAAGTGTGAAACCCGAAAAAGTGCCATACAGCTCTAATTGGTCTCGGAGGTATATGAGATCTCTATCCGGGCGGTTGAGATAAAGAGTTATGTCGTCTGCAAAGAGTGCCGAGTATAGAGGTGTGTGGCCTACTTTAATCCTTCAAAAACCGTACCCCCGTTAAGATAACGTGATAGGGGCTCTATAGCTAAATTGAAAAGTAATGGAGAGAGTGGGCATCCCTGCCTCGTTCCTCTCTGTAATTGGAAGGAATCTGAAAGGAAGCCAGGGGTGTACACCCTCGCTCGTGGATTAAGATATAGGGTATTCAAGAATGTACGGAAGGATCCCTGCATCCTCAGTGTGTCTAGAACTGTATTTAGCCAATTCCAATTAACACTGTCGAATGCCTTTTCGGCATCCAACAAAAGCAATGCTGGAGGGTCTCGTGTGTGAATGTTGTGGTTTTTGACCGCGTCGAGTGTCAGGATGGTTTTTCTAATATTCCCCACTGCTGATCTGCCCTTGACAAACCCCGACTGTTGAGGTTCAATAAGGCGTGGTAAAATCCCCGCTAAGCGGTCAGCCATAATTTTAGACAATATTTTCAAGTCTTGGTTTATCAAGGATATGGGCCTACAATTCGATGATCTGTTGGGTCCTTTTCTCCCTTGGGCAATAATTTTATATATGCCGTGTTGGAGGTATCAGACAAAGCCTCCCCTCCCAAGATATTATTAAATAGTGACACTAGACATGGGGCTACCAACTCTGTAAGCTCCTTGTAATATTCTCCTGGGAAGCCGTCGGGGCCCGGTGTTTGTTATTTCCCAGCTTATTGATGGTTTCTAATGTTTCCTCTAGAGTGATTGGGCGGTTTAATGCGTTTAATTCATCGTTAGTAAGTACCGGCATTTCAACCCTCTGTAACCATTCGCCACCCACATCTCGTCCGTTTGGTTTAGCTGTGTATAGTTTGGAATAATATCTGCCAAAGAGTGCATTTATTTTTTTGGGGTAGGAAGTAGTGTTTCCACACCCGGTCTTCAAAGATGTGATCGTGGTGTGTGGGCGTTTCCCTCTGGCCAAGTTGGCCAATATCTTTCCCGACTTATCTCCAAATTTGTACAGATCTACCTCCCAATGAGCTTTTCTAAAAATCTCCCTCTGTCTTGCCCAAGCTTTCGAACTCCCTCTTCGCCAGCAACCAATTCTCTTTCAAGTCATCGGATGCCGTTGCCAAGAATTGAGCGTAAGCTTCCCTCAAGGCCCCACTACGAGATTTAAATTGTTCCTGAGTTTTACGTTTCAGTGTCCGAGTATAGGCCATAATTTTCCCTCTCATCACTGCCTTACTAGTTTCCCAATATAATCGGCATTCGTTTTATGTTCCAGATTATCTAAGGAGAATTCAGTCCACCACTCTTTCAAGAGCTTGTCGAAATTTTCATCTTGTCGCAAGTAAGTCGGGAATCGCCATAAGAGTCTGTGCCTGCGGGTAGAGATCCCTCAGGATCAGGGACACTGGGCTGTGATCAGATATCACCAAGTTTTCTATGACTACCTCTTCCACTCTGTCCAGCACAGTGACCCCGACCAAAGCATGTCCAGCCGAGACCATGAATCGTGTGGGTGAGAATAATGTGTAAATTCCCTTTCTTACGGATGAAAAGTTCTCCAAGCATCATGAAGGCCTGTACTATCTATCAGGTGTTTTAATCCTCCTCCACCCCTTCTATCTGGTGTGGCATGTTCCATTTCGGGCCCAACGCGTTGCTTTTTCTGTCTGTCTTCTCCCGGAGATATCACTGTGTTAAAATCCCCTGCTACCAATTTGTTGTGTTCTCCGTCCGTCAGTAGTATCTTTTCTATTTGCATAAAGAACTTAATTCTATCAGCATCAGAGTTGGGAACATAAACATTGTATAAACTCAATCTGCCTAATTGACACTCAATTATCACATGTATTAGCCGTCCAGCTTCATCTCTGTTTTCAGATATCAACTTATGAGAGACAGCTTTGTTGACCAACACCAAAACCCCTGCTTTCTTTTCCACCGCTCCCGAGCCGCATATCGCCCCCACCCACAATCTTTGCATTCTAAAGAAGTCAGACGCTGAGAGGTGAGTTTCCTGTAAAAAAGCAATGTCCACATTCAATTTCTTTAAATGTCTTAGGACCATGGAGCGTTTCTCCGGTGAACGCAAACCTTTAACGTTCCAGGTGATAATATTCACCATTGTGAATGGGTAAAAATTGAAATAATGCTGTGTAATGGTCCCATAGAAATTGGACAAGGAAGTACCACAAATCGTGCGATAAAGGGTAGCAGAGACATTCAGTAACAAACCCCAACATAACCAGATCTCTTAAATTTCTTTCCGAGAAAATTTTTTTTACCAAATTTAACGAGCCCCCCTCCCTCTCATTCCTCTTTCTCCCCCCCCCCCCCCCTGTAACCAACAGCTCATGTTATAGAGTCCCAAATTCTGATAAGGACGCATCCTATCTATAATTTCCCACCCAGAACCAGGTGCGTGGAATACTTAACATGAATGTATCTCTATAAGGCAACGGACAGTGTATGTTAGAGACATATTCGAGATCCACAGCATATGGGAATATAATCGATACGGTAGAAGAAGAGGCAGCCATAGAAAAATATAGGAAGTGGGAAAAAAAAAACACCACCATAAGAACATCATCTCTTCCCTCCGTTTGGGGACATCTTCAGTAGCCGATTTGGATCATAAGTTTTTCTTTAACCGTGTCATCTAACGGATTGGCCTCTCGTTTCCCAGCTTCTCATTCAGTAACGTCTTTTACAATCAATCATGTGCATTCCAGGTGTTCCTCTCCGTCATCCTGGGTCTCCGTCTGGTGTCGACGTAAGTGTCGCTGTTCTTCGGACGCTTCACCAATCTCTCTTGCAGACTGGAGGGCAGACGATCTTTCATCGAGATGGGGGATGATTCTGCCGGATTCAGTTTGTGACTCTTCCAGGATACGGTCTCGACGGGTGGGTGTGTGGCTTCCAGTACCCTCTTTCCTTACGTCATGTGGATCACGTTCACCTTTTCCTGCGATATTTTGCGTCAACTGTCGCAGAGCTTCTTGTGCATTTTGAAATGTCCTAAGTCGACCATCCGCACCTCTGTACTTTAGGGTTGCAGGAAACGACAGCTGGAATCTTATGTTTTGTTTGTATAAAATACTGCATGCTGGACTAAAAGCTTTCCTCCGCTTCGACACCTCCACGGAATAGTCTCCATATAGTCTAATCACATGATTATGCACCACTAGGGGGCGGCGTAGGCTCTTAAACGTCTGCAGCAACTGCTCCTTATCTCTGTAGTCTAAATATCTGACCACCACTTGACGGGGCGAGACTTTGGTGTTACTGTTGTTATTATTATCGCGGGCGTTGGTTTGTGGGGGCCCTGATTTCTCCCGTGTGCGAACGGGGTTCTCCGGGGGTGCCCAAACTCTGTGTGCTCTTTCAGCTCTGTATTTGTGAGGGAACCCCAAGGCACGAGGCAGGTCTCTTTCACATATATCAATTAGTTAATTATGCATGATAGATTCAGGGAGGCCCACTATCCGCAGGTTGTTACGCCTCGACCTATTTTCTAAATCTTCTAACTTGTTTTTATTGTACACAGATGCTGACATAAGATCTGCCACTTGTGCCTCTAACTGCAGCACCCTGTCTTCAGAGTCAGATAGTCTCTGTTCCAGTACATCAAGTCTATTTGCATGTTCTGCAGTTTTAGCTTGCAATCCTAGTAGTGCTTCTTGTATGGCATCCTTAATCGTGCTCCTCAGCTCCTCAGCCAAGTATGCTGATGCCTCCCTGGCTAGTAGTTTGTAGTCTAGAATTTTGTGAAGCATTCTGTCGTCTCCTGTGTTTTGCTCGGTGTGTTGTGTTTCCTGCCCCCGTTGTTTACCTCTGTTCTCTGCCTCTCCAGATTGTCACCTTCCCCCCTCTTGTCCTCCTGTACCAGATTGTCACCTTCCACCCTCTTGTACTCCTGTCTCGCGCCGTGCTGCACCGCTCTGGTCTTCCCGCCTGCCGCCATCTTTCCTGCCCCCTTCACCTGCGATTCTGAAGATCGCGGCTGATCCCCTGCGCCTCCCGAGCTCCGGAGCCACTTCTCCATCTTGCCGGCCGGTGCCGACGTCATCGCTGACTTCCGTGTACTCATTCTCGGTGCTTTTGTGTGTGTCTGGCGCGATGCGGGTGTATGTGATCACCGCGGGTATTGGGAGCTCTCCTTCAGCCCTGCGTCCTCATGCAGGCCGGAACCGGAAGTCATCCTTTCTAACTTTTTAAATACTTGTATCTAACATTTTCACTAGTTATTTCTTCTGCAGACTTTGACTCTTAATTTGTAATGTACTCTGACACATAGAGAGGAGTCCATCTGCTATGATGTTTCCTATTCACACCACACAGAGAGATGGATTCCTGCTTGTCACTTTCTTTTAGCACACAAACAAGTAACAGCAGCATGAATGACAATATACAACAGTAGTCAGCTGCGTGGATATGAATTAAGGCTACTTTAACACTGGCAAATTTTCAAATCTGTGTGGTGGCATGAAATTCATATAGTCAAGGACAGGCTCCGATCTGTGCAAAAGGATGCCAACGGATGTCCACGTAATGTTTTTTTAACGGATCCGTTATCAGTCACCAGAGATAGGGGTGGGAGGAGATGTTCAGTTGAACATAATTGATCTTTTTCACGGATCCGTTGTTTTCATGGATCCGTATGGGTCCATGCTCCATAGAAATAAAGAATTAATCCAGTGAAGAATTCCAGTTTGCAGATTTTAATAAACAACTTATAAAACAACCATTTTGCAGGGAGATAAGTGGGGTTTCGATGTGCGGTCTTACTCATGGCTATATCGTATATCATATAGCCATAAGTAAGACAGCATGTCAAAACACGTTGGCTTAACAGCAGTTATCTCCCTGCAAAATGGATGTTTTATAAGACGCTTATTAAAGTCTGCAAACTGGAATTCTTCGCTGGATTAATTCCTTCTTTATGTGATTGGCCCGGCATCAGGGCAGTTTCCTTGCTGAATATATTCCAGACCTGACGGGATTCATTATACTGGTGAGCTGCCTCTCCACTTTCCTTTTCCCACCTCTACACATGTGTAAGAGGGTAAAATAATAAGCTGCTAAAACCAAGCAGACTGCCATTTTGTAGTGGCCCAGGAAAGAGAAAACAGTCTCTGGTTGCCATGGTGACTGCTCTGTGTCTAGGAAAGTGAAAGCACGATCGCTGGTTGCCGGTGACGGTTCTGTCAGTTGCTCCTGTTGTGGTTGATCTCTCTCTGCGGTGGCCATTACTAGTGTAAGGATTACAGCAGAGCCAGTGTAAGCTATATGGGCCTTTAAAGTTGTTTGCAAGCCCTGTTGTGTGGACTAAACACTTTATCTTGAACTGAGCAAGTGTCCAGCATCTGAGGAGAGGCTGAGGAGATGTTCCCCCTGATGGAGAGAGTGATTGGCGTCCAGGAAGGCCATGAGTGACTGCGAAAGGAGAGCCGGCGTCCGGTGCCATCCACATTGGGAGGATCCTGACAAGGAGGCTGAGGAGATGTTCCCCCTGATGGAGCGAGTCATTGGCGTCCAGGAAGGCCGTGAGTGACTGCGAAAGGAGAGTCGGCGTCCGGTGCTATCCACATTGGGAGGATCTTGACAAGGTCCTGACAAGCCCTGGAAAAGAGTGCTCCACAGATTGCACCCCAAGCTAACAGAACTAAAGTGCTGGACATGTGAATCTGGCACTGGCTGGTAAGCTGCCAAATTCTGCTGTTTTACAATACGTTTTTCTTTTGCGCAAAAGGTTTTTTTTTTCTTTTTACTTTTTCTGGACTTGCTGCAGCCCACGTGGAATATACACCGGTGTAAAGCTACATTTGAGGTTTATGGTGCCATAGTTTTGAGATACCCGGGTATCCCTGTGCTAAGTGTATAGCCAGCATTGACATAGTGTAATGTATTGTTATTAGCTGTGATAAGTTATACTCAGTGTGCCATCTCAGAGGTCCCATCAGATCGCCCACAGTTGATGTACATAGCCTTTAGTTAAGTTAAATCCTTGATAAGTCTAACGTGTAGGTAAATTTGCTCCTGGTTCTGAGTGTGATTTACATACCCTGGGAACTCTGAGATCGGTGCATTGATGTCGGCTAACGCTGAGTGTGTGAAACTGTTATTGGTTATATTTTAAGGGGATTTTGATACTTATACATTCTATACTGAACCATACTTTGATCCCCATATCAGTAAAAAATACTGTTGTTTATTTCTGCCTCTGTCTCAGTCTGTGACTCACTGGATCTTAATAGGACCTCCGGTCATTATACATGCTCCATAAAGCTCCATTATAATTTCAAATGGACACCAACGGATCTGTGTCTGTCCATTAGTTTCTGTGATTTTTGAGGAAGCTCAGAAATGTAACAGTTTCCGTTTCTGGGTACATGAAAAATGCGGACACCAACAGATCCGTGACAAAACGGAGACACACAGATGGCTACTTTAGGACAAATCCGTGCCCATAGGATAACATTGGAGGCCATAACGGATCCGAGGCCATCCATTTCAAAATGGATAGACACGGATCAGAAAATTTTCCAGTGGGAAAGCAACCTAAGCTCTGAGGTAAAAGACTTGTTAGGAAGCTCAGTACAACCATTCTATATTTCACTCTATTTCCTCACTCTGCTCCTCCCATCTCTAAAGATTATAATACACTGTGAAACCTGATACATCATATTGCTTTCAGTCATCTTCCCTTGAGCAAGATGGAGAAAGGCCTCTCTCACATGAGTGTATGAATTGGACGAGTGTAGGGTAAGGAAATCTAACATTGCACTCAGACTTATGTTAATTCAATGAGTTAGAGCAGGTCTACAGTTTTCTTCTAATGCCAATTCGGAATGATAAATCAATTGCAACATGCTGCAAGTGCCTCCATAAAACATGCCACGCGTTCCCATACACGTCTATGGGTGCATGTGAAACATCGGACTGCACATCTGAGACTAGTATGATGTACGCTGAGACAGGCAAAGGAGGGATTCATCTCTCCATTTTATCCGCACATGTGATTCATTTCTCTAATGCGGGAGAATCGGATCACCGTAAATGACACTCAGCTCACACTTGCAGCAGAACCTGAGCTGAGTGTCATTAACATATTGCATTCAATATGCTCGTATGATTCCAGCCATAAACTCTGAATAGCATGTTCAGGAGGCAGGGGAGAAAAAAAGAGGCTCTTAAATAGATAAAAAAAACAGACTTCTATATTAAGATATATTACAAAGTTTCCGATATTAGCCTGTGCTATTAATTTATGGAATGCCTGTTGAAAGTATAGTTTTCATTTCAGCATAAGTGCTCAGTAAAGATCATATTACTATGGAACGATGACATTGGTATTAATTCATGCATAAGTCAATCAAAAATAAGTACAATGGTGAGAATCTCTTAAGGCCACTTTACACACACCAACTTATCTGTCCAACTTCTGAACAGATCTCTGGTTGCAGTGAAATCATGGACACATTGCTCCATTTTGTGACTGTGTACAAATGGAACTATGTGTCCATGATTTCACTGCAACCAGTAAGTTGGTCAGAAGTTGGACAGATAAGTTGGTGTGTGTAAAGTGGTCATTAGAGAAATTAATGCTAACTTATTTTACAGCAAAAAAGTATATTCCTTGTACCAGATTTATAATGTGTTTGCTACCTCCTTCAACAAAGGGCAAGGCCTAATGCAATATTATTCATCAAGTTATTGGTGCAAATTATTATTCAAAAGTAAAACCGAGATGAACTTAAAACTGTCTAAAGATAACCAGATTTATTAAATTTTCAATAGTAGAGGCATGTATAAGAAATTTTGTATAATATCTTACAAGGAAAATGTGATTTTTGCCTCCACTATACAGTCACTTCTTCCCCTCTCCCTGCCTTCTAAAGTCACCATTCACTCATAGAAAGACAAACGTCTTGCAAATTGAGGCGTCAACTTCTACTATACTCTAATGGGTTGGTGGGGTGAGTTAGGAGCACTCAACACAGTGAAGGTCCCGTCACACTTGGCGACGTTCCAGCAATCCCGACAAAGATACGACCTGGTAAGGATCGCTGGAACGTCGCTACATGGTCACTGCTGAGATGTCAAACAGTCAGACCTACTGAACGATGCAGCAACGATACGGCGACCCGTATAACGACCTCGGCGGTTGTTGGGACCCTGTCACACAGCAGCTAGTCTGACGACTCAGATGTACGTGGCTGAGTTCTGAGTCGTCAACGAGGTCGTTGTTAAGGCGTCAAACACATTGATGCATGAAACAGCGATCTCGCTAGGTGTGACTGGGGCTTAAGAGAGAAGACCTGTCACTGTACTAAAGATAAATAGATCAGGATTTGATTAACCTTCGTCAGGCTGCATAATTTTACATAAGGGGTCGAGATATTTTATCTCGGAAGGGGGTAAAGATATTTTATTGAAATTTGGCCGATATATTCTGGACCAAAACTGCAGAGATGTCACAAAATTTCAGCCCTCTGCGGCTTTTCGAAAAAAAAAAGTTATTGCAAATTTAAAATGGAATAGTTACAATTGTACCTACTCAGCCGGACGAAGGTTAAACCGACAATTTATTATGCTATTTCTCCCAGATTTGGTTAAAAACTGTAGTTTGGGCCAGGACTGTGGAGTCCAGTGTCCATTTTGATGGAGTTGGAGTCTAAAGGCCACTTCACACACACAGATATCTGAGTCCAATATCTGAACAGATCTCTGGTTGCAGTGAAATCATGGATACATTGCTCCATTTTGTGGCTGTGTACAACATGGAGCAATGTATCAATGATTTCACTGCAACCAGAGATCTATTCAGATATTGGACTCAGATATCTGTGTGTGTGAAGTGGCCTTAAGTCTGATTCAGGTAAATTGAGAAGTCAGAGGTTTGGCTTACCAGCTCCACAGCCCTTGCTTGGCCACTCTGCAAAGCTTGGAAGGGTAGAAATATTATTTGGTATTTTTAGTGAAAATTTGGGTGGAATAGAGTTCGGACATCATGTCGCATTTGCAGAGCATCTGATGTGTTAAAATAGTACAAACCCCTTACAAGTGACTCAAATTTGGAAACTAGACCCCCCAAGCAATTCACCCTTGCTTGTTTTGATCCTTTTCAACTTACAAATGCTTCACAGAATAACATTTGGATGTGAAAGCAAAACAAATAAGTTTATGCAGTAAAACGTTTTTAGCTCCAAATTTCTTTTGTAATGGGTTATAATGGAAAATAGACACTAAATTTTGTTGCATAATGTCTTAGAGTGCTTTCACATCAGCATTTTACACTGATCGTGGCAGTTGCGGTGAAAAAACCGCAGCTGCCGTGATTACCGCATAACGGCCGCACTTGCGGTTCACCTGCGGCAAGCCCCATGCAACGTCTATGGGGCTTGCGGCAAGTGCGGTACAGTTGCGATTTCGGCACTTGCGGCAGATGCAGCCGCGAAAAAAAACGCGGCATGCCACTGTTTTTTTGCGGCCGCATCTGCCGCAAGTGCTGAAACCGCACTTGCCGCACCTGCCGCACACTTACCGCAAGCCCCATAGACATTGTATGGGGCTTGCTGCAAGTGTAATTGCGGCAGTTGCGTTTTTTTTAACCGCTGATGTGAAAGGGGCCTAACAAATGTACTGATAGTATGCTGTCGAAGACTAATGTTTGGGCACACGGCGTGGATTTGAAAGGAAGGTTTTGAAGCACAAATTTGGGTGGAATAAATTGTGGATGCCATGTGGAATTTGTTAGGCTCCTACCATACCATAATAGCAGAAACTCCCCACAAGTGACCCAATTTGGTAAACTAAACCCCTCGAGGAACTCATCTAGGGAAATGGTGAACGTTTTGAATCCACAGGTTCTTTACAGAATTTTACGATTAAGCCATGAAAACAAAAAATTACCTTTTTTATACCAAATGTTACTTTAGCCTCACATTTTTCATTCTCACAAGCTATATAAACCAACTTAAACCAAAAGCAAATGGGTTATTTAACAAATAATAAAGCTGAAATTAACTACCCAAGAATAAATCCTAAATAATTTGCTCTTGAAAAACAACTAAAGCCCTATACACTCAAAAAAGGGCAAAAAATGTAAATACAAAAAAATATATATTTTTAATTAATTAATCCCTTCACCCCCAGGCGATTTTCTGTTTTCCGGGTTTTGTTTTTCCCTCCCCTTATTCTAAGAGCCATAACTTTTTTTATTTTTCCATCAATATAGACATATGAGGGCTTGTTTTTGCAGGACGAGTTGTACTTTTGAATGAAATAATTTATTTTACCATATAGTGTACAGGAAAATTGAAAACAAATTCCAAGTGCGGTGAAATTGCAAAAAAAAAAAAAAAGTGCAATTACATTTTTCTGTTTTTTTTTGTTTTTTTTATTCCCATGTTCATGTCATCACATACCTGCATTTCATCTACCTGTGTATATGTACGGAACATGATTTTGCATTAAAGAGTTATGCAGCATAAACCTGTGTGATACATTTGATATATTTTCTGACTCTAGTCTTTATTCTGTCAAATGTAAGACCATAAATCAGTCAACAATATTTATAAGGCTCCATTCACACTGTGCGTTTTTGCTCTGTTTTTGCTCTGTTTTTGCTCTGTTTTTGCTCTGTTTTTGCTCTGTTTTTGCTTTGTTTTTGCTCTGTTTTTGCTCTGTTTTTGCTCTGTTTTTACTCTGTTGTTGCTCATCAGTTTTTTCAGCCAAAACTAGAAGTGGAATAATCAGAGGAAAAGTATAACAGAAACACGTCACGACTTCTGTATTTATCACCCACTCCTGGTTTTGGCTACAAAAACTGATGAGCAAAAACAGACCCAAACACACAGGGTGAATGGAGCCTACAAAGCATAAAATACAATATTTATATCTGTCATCAGTCAATGTTGAGGTTCAAAGCTTTCCCCAATGAATACCACTAAGGTTCTCAATAGTTTTTGTTACAGCGATTAAGGTTCTGGGTACCACGCTGGATAGACCACCCGCACACAGGGCAAAGCAGCCAAGTTCAGGCCAAGACAGCGGTGGTGCTCCCTCCAGTGGCTGGTAACAAGTACACCCAATGGTTCAGTAGGAAACAGGGGCACTCATCCATGTAGTCTTCAAATGCTTTTATTAATCACCGGTGACATCATACGGCTAGGTGGTGTGGTGGGGGCGGGGAGGGCAGCAGGAGGCACTGGACGACAGCACCGTTTCGCACCTAGCTGGTGCTTCTATGGGTCCACAGGTCATGTTCTCCAGCCCCTTCCTTAAATGCAAGTGGGTGGGGAACATAATTAAAAACAGGTATTTAAAACCAAGTCACAGAATGTTTTCATCTAGACAGGTTCTACAATCAATAAGTTCAAAACAGCAAATAGAAGAGAATAAGAAATTGTAAGAATATTTAGACAACCTAATGTGTTTTACAAAAAAATAGCTACCGTATTTTTCGGATTATAAGACGCACTTTTGTTCCCCCAAAGTTTGGGGGAAAGTGGGGGTGCGTCTTATAATCCGAATACGGGGAGGCAGGGGAGGCTGGGGGGCAGCTCTGGAGCTTGTCCGAGGCTGGGAGTGGGCTGGCTGCGGGGCTGCAGAGAGAGCGGGGAGATCTCCTGCTCCCGCTCATTTAATATGCACTGCCGCTGTCCACCTCTCAGTGCTGAAGTTGCACTGAGAGGTAGACGGCGGGGAGCAGTGCATATTAATTGAGCCTGCACTCCGACGCCCCCCCCCGCTGTCTCTGCAGCCCCATGTCCTGCATATGGCCCCCCACATAATACACCCACCCCCTCAATAGGCTGCCCCCACGTAATATGCTGTTTCCCCCCCCCTCCATTATAAAGATGGTCCCTCGCCCTGCACTTCCCCCATCATTAATATGACCCCCACGCTGGCCGGCAGCAGATAGAATAAAAAAAGTGCCTCCTCCTCACCCTCCGGCACTAAGCTCAAAGCGTCACCGCCGGCTCCTGGTCTCCATGGTGCTCGGCTTCTTCCGCCCATGTGATCGGGCGATGATGTCATCACTGTATGCCCGATCACATGGGCAGAAGAAGCCGAGCACCATGGAGACCAGGAGCCGGCGGTGACGCTTTGAGCTTAGCGCCGGAGGGTGAGGAAGGAGACGCTTTTTTTATTCTATCTGCTGCCGGCCAGCGTGGGGGTCATATTAATGATGGGGGAAGTGCAGGGCGAGGGACCATCTTTATAATGGAGGGGGGCAGCATATTACGTGGAGGCAGCCTATTGAGGGGGTGGGTATATTAAGTGCGGGGGCCATCAATAGGAGACGTGTGCCATCAAGGGGGGGGGACGTTTGCCATCAAGGGGGGGGGACGTGTGCCATCAAGGGGGGGACGTGTGCCATCAAGGGGGGACGTGTGCCATCAAGGGGGACGTGTGCCTGCAGTGGGGGACGTATGCCAGCACAAGGGGACGTGTGTCATCAATAGGGGACGTGTGCCAGCAATAGGGGACGTGTGCCATTAATAGGGGAAATGTGCCATCAATGGGGGACGTGTGCCTGCAGTGGAGGACGTATGCCAGCACAAGGGGACGTGTGCCTGCAGTGGGGGACGTATGCCAGCACAAGGGGACGTGTGCCTGCAGTGGGGGACGTATGCCAGCACAAGGGGACGTGTGCCTGCAGTGGGGGACGTGTGCCTGCAGTGGGGGACGTGTGCCAGCACAAGGGGACGTGTGTCATTAATAGGGGACGTATGCCATCAATAGGGGACGTGTGCCATCAATAGGGGATGTGTGCCATCAATAGGGGATGTGTGCCATCAATAGGGGACATGTGCCATCAATAGGGGACGTGTGCCTGCAGTGGGGGACGTGTGCCAGCACAAGGGGACGTGTGCCAGCACAAGAGGACGTGTGCCAGCTATGGGGTACGTGTGCCAGCTATGGGGTACGTGTGCCAGCTATGGGGTACGTGTGCCAGCTATGGGGTACGTGTGCCAGCACAAGGGGGCTATATCCAATATAAGGGTGCCATATCCAGATAAGGGGGCTAATTCTAGGATGAGGGACCATGTACCAGGATGAGGGGGCTATGTGGGACATATATGTATATGATTTGTTAGACGGACACTGGCATTATAAGACGGACCCCATTTAACATTAAAAATAATTTTTTTCTCTTTTCCTTCACCAAAATTGGGGGTGCGTCTTATAATCAGGTGCGTCTTATAAAGCGAAAAATACGGTAAATCAATTCTGTCATTAAGGCCACTAGCTCACTGAGCTTTCATTTGTAGAATCCACCTGGATTCACAACGGAGGAGTTTTTTGTGTAAATCTCCTCCTTGGGGCGAGGGTAGAATTCTCTCAAGCCCAGCAAATGATAATGTTTCGGGGATACCCGCATGACAATCACTTATATGTTTAATCAGGTGGGGTGAGCCTTTGCCAGAATTGATAGACTTAAAATGTTCTTTAAACCGAAAGTAAAGTGGTCTTGCCTATATAGTACAGGCCACAAGGGCAAAATACTACATATACTACAAATTTGGTCTTACAAGAGATGAACTGACTCACATTGTGCCACCTATCTCCTATTCGAATAGGATTTGAGGTTAAATGGAAGCAACAATATGCACACTTCCCACATTTGTGGTTGCCCACTGGTCCTGTTTCATTCAACCACGTCTTTTTGGGGGATAATCTACTTCTAATAAGGATATCTCTCAGATTATTACACCAGTGGTCTTTGAGCGACCATTTCTGAGAGATTCTTATCCCCCTCCTTATCCCCCTCTAGAATATGCCAGTGTTTCAAAATGGTCAATCTGATCATCTTATCCATCAGACCAAACTCTCAATTCATACAAATGAATGGTGAGAATTGGGCAAGCACATGTCCAGCTACCTTGCTATACCCATCTGAACACAACAGGGCCTTGTTTTGAGATAAGCACTGGTCTCGGGGATAAATCCAGTATCTAACACATATTTCTAGCATATGGATATGACATAAATATGCCAGATGGGACTGAGACAATTCCTTTTAATGTCTACACATACACATTTTAAATTGAATGCAACTGTGCGTTTTTTAGCTGCAAACTCTCCCACCAGTGCAGTAAAATAGTGCCCGCCCAGTAGTACAATTAATTCCACCACATACAGTAAAACTGATGCCACCATACACTCCCTGACAGAAGTTATGTCACTTATCCATGTTATGTAAATAAAAGCTTATAACCTGATGTTAAATACATCCATTGGTTGTATAAATTATTCTTTTGAAAGCTGAAACCCTCTGAAATGTGGTTTAGGTTAAGAAAATATATTGGCATCACTGCTGAAATACTGATCATTTAATGAACACAGAATGGTCAGATTTTGGCAAGACAGAAGATTTGTCACCTGGTCATATAATGCACCCAATCCTAGTTTACATCCTTACCTGTGCTCAGTAAATGATCGGTTAATTAGTGGGTGTGTCTAAAAAGAAACCCAGCACCCCAGATCTTCACTTGAACTGCAACTTGAGATCTGACAACATGCCAAATATCCACTCTGCGACCAAAGCCTTGATTATCAAGAGGCTGAAGACCTGATCTGCTGCAGAGATGGCTGGCACCTTTAATGTGTCTCAGCGTCAAGTACAAAGAATTAAAAAAAGATTTTAAGAGACTGGAGATGTGTTTGACAAGCCCAGGTCTGGCAGACCCCACAAGACAACTGCTCAGGAGGAACGTTTGTTGGTTAGAAAATCCAAAGCAAGCCCTCTTCCACTGCAGCAGAACTACAACAGGCTTGGTCACCTCAAGTCCCTGTGTCAACTAGAACAGTTTGTAGGATTCTGTCTCGAAATGGCCTCTATGGATGAATCAGTGCCCAGAAGCCATCACTAAACAAAAGGCAAATAAAAAAACGTGTGGCATTTGCAAAGTCCCACAGCCTACTAAACAGCTGGACGCTGGAAAAGTGGCAGAAGGTGGACTTCTCTCATGAATCTTCAGTAGAATTACACCACAGCCGCCACGTCAGGTTATAAGCTTTTATTTACATAACATGGATAAGCGACATAACTTCAGGGAGTGTACATCCTTTCTAGCAATTAATATTGCTACATACATTAAAATTTAATACATTTATTCTACCTGATTTGTCATAATTGTTTGGTGGACCATTGGAATCCACATGACTGGGAGTCCATTATGATTTTTTCCATGCAGTCCCATAACTATTCTTATTGACGGCGATGAGGAGCAGGGGATTCATTGTCAGATGTTTCTGTCACATAAAGGATTGATGTAAATGTCTTTGTTTCTGGCATGGATATCTGTAAAGATCATCATCTTTACCGGTTTACTACAGTTAGTCAGTAGAAGACCACCCATACTAGCTCATATATGGATTGTGTATTATGTGAACATTGCAGAGCTGCAGTCTCCACATTCGTAGGATGCAGAATAGAGGAGGCCACATTTTTTACCTACACAGCTTAGGCTGCCTTCACACTACGGATTTTTCATTTCCGATGCTGTCCGATTTTGGGCCCCATGCAGCCCTATGGGCATCGGACCGAATCGGATGTGCACTAAATGCCATCCGATCTGGTCCGATCCGAATCTGTCCGATTTTTTTTATCAGTGCAAAAATCGGAGCTTGCTCCAATTTTTGCACCGAAAATAAAATCTGACAGATTCGGATCGGACCAGATCGGATGGCATTTAGTGCACATCCGATCCGACCCGATCAATTTGACATGGGCCCTATGGAGAATGGTCCGAGGAAACATCTGATGTCTCCTCGGACCCTATTTTACTGTACTGAGCATGCTCAGTACAGTAAAACTGCTCCTAACTGGGAGCGCAAGGGTTTAAAAAAAAAAAAAAAAGTTTATTCTCACCTCCCCCCGAGCCCCCGCCGTCTCCCGCCATCTTCTTGGAGGCTCCCGGTGGCTCCTGCAGGCTCCCGGTGTCAGCAGAGGGCTTCCTCTGCTGTATAGGACCTGCGGTGATGTCACAGTCATGTGACTGCGGGTTACCATGGTGAACCCGCGGTCACGTGACTGTGACATCACCGCAGGTCCTGAACAGCAGAGGAAGACCTCTGCAGCCACCGGGAGCCTGCGGGTGCCACCGGGAGCCTCCAAGAAGATGGCGGGAGACGGCGGGAGCTCGGGGGGAGGTGAGAATAAACTTTTTTTTTTTCTTTTTTTTCACTCCGATTTTATTCCGGAATCGGGTGCCTATTTGGCACCCGATTCCAGGCATCAGAAGGGAGCCGATGCTGTCCGAATTATATCGGACAGCATCGGCTCCCTTCAAATCGTAATGTGAAAGTAGCCTTATTACTCTGTTTTACCTGACTTCATTCTTTCTTGCACAAATGATGATGCAGTCACCAAATATGCTCTGTCTCTGTGCATGAACATCTAAAAGATTCCGAATAGAGTAGATATCCGAATCTACTCATTGCTTCTGGTTGCATATCTTTGATAGCTTTGATATGTGCACCACAGGTAGACAGATGTTACATTTACACAGTGAGATATATAGTCCAGAACTCTCAGATTTTTTTCTGGTTTCTGTTCTATCAGCACTGAATAGCTTCAAACATTGCATGCGATTAGAAAACCCATATTTAATTGGACTTAACATACAGTAGGCTTTTTAATGTTAACATCTACGTCTGATTACCAGAAATCACTTTTTATGGAGAAACATACAGTACATTAAATATCTGGCTAGTGAGAATCAATGAGTGCCAACAACATTTCTTAAGTTTGTTTTTCAAAAATCGTGTGAGAACGCCTTTGCCAGGAATGCTTTGTGGTTGAAGTGTCTAATATCATGTCTACAAATGTTTCCAGAATAAACTTTTACATTCTATTAGTTGGTGTGAATCTTCATTTGGAAATACATGAAACGCTAGACACTTTCAGGCTGATGGTAACAGTATTCAGTGTGAGACCAGCTGAATCAGCACAAGGTGGTAGGACTAATTCTATAGGACTTTTTGGTTCCTGTGACCAACTGACTTAGCAGGCAAATGCAAAGTTGCGTTCATGCTGTCGGTATATTGAACCATTCTAGTTTTTCTATCTGAAGATCTGAATTGGCAGCTTTGAAATGTACCTGTCATCTGTGCTAAAAAAGGCTGGCAGTACTATACGGGGATCGCTATTTGCACACAAATTTGGCTATTGCTACTTTAAAAGCCAATTTTTTTTAGCTACTCCCAGCAACAGCGGTACTATTTTCTTTGGAATTGCTGTTTGGTATCACTGTGTGGGTGTACTACTGACATTGTTAAGTAGTTGGCACTATTTGTTGACCAGAACTACTTTTTAAATACTGTTATAAGCAATTTGACATCTGTTTGTTATCTGTCTCTTATCAGATAACATGGGAGTGAGCCAAACTGTGGGCATGGATTGCTATAACAATATAAAACATTGGACATGGCCAGCAGTCCTGTGGTATTAAATGACTGTGCAGGTGCACATATAGTGGTGTTTAAAAGTTTGTGAACGCTTTATAATTTTCAATATTTCTACAAAAATTTGACCTAAAACTACATAGGATTTTAACACAAGTCCTAAAAAGTACATAAAACCAAATCAATCAGATTAGTAAGAAATACTACTTGGTAATTTTTATATAGAGAAAATGATCCAATATCACATGCCTGTGTATAACAAAAATATGTGAACCTTCGCTTTCAGCGTATGGTGTGACCCCCTTGTGCTGCAATATCTGCGTCTAAAGGACCCGTCACACGGGGCGACGTCGCCCCCAATTACATAGGCGACGTAGGGGCGTGGCCTATCGGCGGCGACATCGCCCCTACGTCGCCTCATGTAAAGGGGCGATGTCGACGCCGCCGGAGGTCGCCTGGTTTCAGAGCAGTGCTCTGAATCCAGGCGACCGATCTGGGGCGATGTGCACAGATCGCCCCATGTAACCGGCCGCCGGCGACCTGTCAGGCAATGGGAGCCATAGGCACCCATTGTCCTGCATCATCGCTGGGGTTTTCAGACACCCCAGCGGCGATGCCGCCTGTCAGCTTGCCGGCGCGGGGCTGGAGATGTTGCCCCATGTAAATGAGGGACGGCGACGCTGGCGGGGCGCCAAAAACGTACGCTCTCCCACCAGTCGCCGCCGACATCTCCAGCCCCGTCGCCTGGTGTGACGGGGCCTTAAATGTTTCCTTTAATTGTTGATTAGTTCTGCACACCAGCCTGGATGAATTATAGCTTATTCCATACAAAATAGCTTCAACTCTGTTGTGATTGTGGGATTTCTTCTAAAAACTGCACACTTTAGGTCACTCCACAGCATTTTTATAGGATTAAGATCAGTACTTTAACTCAGCCATTCCAAATCTTTAACTTTATTCTTTAACTGTTCTTTTGAACAATGACGTGTGCACTTTGGGTTGTTGTCTTGCTGATTGACTTGCAATCTGTTTAGATTCAGTTCATGGATAGATGTCCTGACATTTTTCTTTAGAATTTTCTGATAAAATTCAGAATTCATTGTTTTATTGTTGCCCTCCTGGTCCACATGAAGCCAAACGAGTCCAAACCTGTCATGATCCCTCCGCACAGCACATCTAAAACGCTATTGGATGCTGCTGATACTTGTTCCTGGCTGTACTGAGTTGTTAGTATGTTGTTGTTAAGAGCAATTCTCAATGCTAGTTCTGGGAAGGGTTGGTTTATTCAGGTTTTTCCACTTTCCCAGTGATTGCTCTGTTACTTAACTGAACCCCAGAATGCCATCTGTCGTGCATTTTGCCTGAAGTGCTGTGTGGCCTGCTCTCCTATGTCTACCCTAATTTCTGTTTTCTGTTCTGAAATATTTGATTGCTCTTTTGCCTGTTCCCTGTACCTCTTACCTTTATCCTGGTATTTTGACCCTTGGAATGTGACATGTTTAAGATTATATTTAATCCCTGTAATCTCATTGTAATCTCCTGGAATACCAGACCCTGGACCATTATATGACCACATCTCTGTCTGTTCCCAGTATACTGCAAACTCTCCTGGAATTGACCCCAGATTACCTGACTGCCCTGCTACCTCTAGTCCTGTAAATCGTGACCATGTCACAACCTAGTTTTGTAGTGACTAGATTCACATTTTGTTTCACAACCATGCTGTTGTAGTGAGTATTGTCACAAAACCATAAACTACTGCCATTATGATTCAAAAATGATAACAGGTTTTCATTCTGTTTTTCTTTCTCCAAACGTTACGCTTCTCATTTAAGCCAAAAAAGTTTTTTTTTTAGCAGATTCTTGCGCATGGCAGTCCAGCCATGCACTCTATTATTATTGACTCATGAACATTAAAATTAGCAAATGTGGAAAAATGGCATAGGCATTTCTATGAGTTCCTTATTTACTTCATGGACCATTATACTATTCTTAAAGTGATCTTTGTTTATTGACCATTCCTGAAATGTATAATAATGGTCGCGAGTTCCCTCTATCTTTGGATTTGGTGAAGTATTAACTGAGAGATGGTTTTGTAACCTTTTGTCACCTGATGAGCATGAACACCTTTTCTCCTGAAGTCCTGTTCATTAAACACAACAGATCATCCACTCACACATGATTATCTTTCAATTTATTGAAAATATCAGACTCTAATTTAACCTTCAAATTATCTGTGATTACTAAAGGTTTGCATAATCAATAGAAATGAGAAATATTTTTTATAATTTGTTTGACTTTGTTCTCTTTATCTGCTTTTAGCACTTGTGTTAAAGTTTGATGTTTTTTAAGGTCTACTTTGTGTAGAAATATGGACATTTCTGAAATATTCACAAGCTTTCATGTACCCACTGTACACTGTGGACAATATACAGTATATAATATTTAGACATGTATACAGTACCTATAAACCAATAACAGTTTGTTCAATACGGTGATACAGTTGAAACCAGGCGTTTACATACACAATATAAAAAGACACATATTCATATTTTTGTCTATATATGACATAAAATCATAATATCTGTATATACTCGAGTATAAGCCGACCCGAGTATAAACTGTAGTTTAATATAAAATAAATTACTACAGGACTGCACTGTCACATACCTGGTTGCAAGTGGTAAACATAAATAAATAAATATGGTTCCTCATAAAAAGTCTTGAGCAGGCCACAGTATATAACCGTATGTGTCTTGCAGACAAGTCCCTTGACTCTAAAGCTCTAAGATTGTCACAGGAGGCCATTGTGCATCAACTCCGCTGCCAACAGAAAGCTTCAGTCTCAACATCAATACCACGTTCACAAGATGCTGCATCACAACGAGCATACAACACCATCGACTCTTAAAACTTCAAGGTGTACGACGTTAAGTAATAATTAATTAGCGCAATGCAAGCTACATCAGGAATAATCTCCATTGGCCACATTAATGCGACTGTCACACAATTTTTATAAACTGGAGGAAAACATGGGAGTATATCGCAGTAAAAAAACTTTTATCATAAAAATTCATGTGTAAAAAAGCGTGATAAAAAAGTGACACAATGGGGGTTCTGAGATGCAACTCAACCGACATATTAAGACCAGAATATGATACAGTTGTACTTGACTACAGAGCAAACATAGGGTTTACAGTGTACATACAGAGTATAATACAATTGTACAGATATTACAGAGAACCACATAATAAATAAATAAAGTGCACCATTATGGTAAAAATATCCACTAATTGGTTCTCAGAGCGAGTATCAGACTAAAGCGTACATACAATGTTATACCCATAGTAAAGGTAACAGTACCAACAGTGGTCCACTACTACTTACAGACCTCTCCCTGAGGAAGCTGTGCGGGCGAAACATATGTAGGGGCAATAGGACCTACTTTCTCTCTCCCCCTGGTTTGCTCTCCCGCATTTTTGACCATATAGGTATGATCCTTTGGATGTTTTACTATGTTCAGTTTTTACTGTGACTGTTGGTACTGTTACCTTTACTATGGGTATAACATTGTATGTACGCTTTAGTCTGATACTCGCTCTGAGAACCAATTAGTGGATATTTTTACCATAATGGTGCACTTTATTTATTTATTATGTGGTTCTCTGTAGTATCTGTACAATTATAGTATACCTGTATGTACACTGTAAACCCTATGTTTGCTCTGTAGTCAAGTACAACTGTATCATATTCTGGTCTTAACATGTCGATTGAGTTGCATCTCAGAACCCCCGTTGTGTCACTTTTTTATCACGCTTTTTTACACATGAATTTATAAAATAAAAGTTTTTTTACTGCAATATACTCCATGTTTTCCTCCAGTTTCTAAACGTTGTTTATATGGAGAATGTGCAAAATACCCCCTGAGTGGTGATTTTTTTCGCCAGGGCTGCTACTATATAATGCCGATGAAGGTTTTGTATCTGACTGTCACACAATGCAGCAGCACACCGGTTTAATCGACAATCTGTCACTCAAAGAGGTATGACAACAACACAAACGCCAAATCTACATCTGTCGGGGAGCAAGCCGCATAGAAAATGTTAGAATTGCACTTCACCTACAAGCAAAAAATTTTACCCATGATGACAATAGTATTGAAGAACACAGCTGCGGATTCATGAACCATGTATGTTAAAGTTGCCATTCTTTTAATTTTGGAGCTGAGACACCTCCCGATGGAAAGTTTATGCAGTGCTGTCAGAAGGGCAAAGTCCATCTACCCATATTACAGTATCCATAAGTGTTTAAAATCTTGATGAAAGGAAAAAGTGAATACAGAAACATTTTCATGGTCAATATGTGGAAAATAACAGGTCTTTTGCTTTTCCCTCCATGGGAGTATTTCACCACCTCTTCGCTACAGCCCATACTCTTTTAGAATACATGGACATTTCTATTTTAGAACAGGTACACGACATCTGACAGAGGAAGACCTACCAAAATTTGTGCAACTTTACATACTGGACACCCCGGATGCAAATGAACACACTTATATGAAAAGAAAATGAAAAATGTCATCCTATATTAATGAACATTATTGCTGATCAAATCCAAGAAATCAATCCATTCACTGCTGCCTATAGAATGGTATGCAATGTTGAACAACATGAGATCAAAGCTCTTTATGGTAATCAATTTTTATTGAAACATAACTAAACCATAACAGGGTGTGCAACAGGCCTAAACAGAGATCAACATATCAGACAAATTCGGATGGATGTTAAGCGTATCATTTGTCCAGGCAGTCCACAAATCCTGGTCTTGTACACAACCCGCTCGGGGGCATGCCATATCATAATAAGGAATAAGTGTAGCAAACTTATATAGAAGCTTCTAATATTGTGGAATAAATCAGCCCGTGGGGGTGATTTGTGAAAAAGAGGGTAAAAAGGGGGAGGTGAGAGAAAAGGGGAGCGAAGACTAGAAAATCTAAATTAAACAAAGGCAAGTGTATGAAAAATAAAAAAGAATGAATACTTTACCTGTCCGACGCCTTTTCCCGGTGTCCGGTAATTAGCCCAAGCGAGGTGTCTTCTGCCAGGACCTGTGGTGACGTCAGAGGGGCGTTCCCGGCGCTGATTGGGCGCTATGATATCACATGACCTCGAGCAGCCAATCAGCGCCGGAACGCCCCTCTGACGTCATCGAAGGATCTTGCAGAAGACACCTCTCTTGGCTAATTACCGGACACCAGGAAAAGGCGTCGGACAGGTAAAGTATTCATTCTTTTTTATTTTTCATACACTTGCCTTTGTTTAATTTAGATTTCGCAGTGTATATTAATACACTGCGAAATCTAATGGGCGATCACAGCTGTCACAGAGGGGAGGAGGAAGCAGGATTCTTCCTCCCCTCTGTGACATCACAGGGAGAAAACGCAGGAGCAGCTGCGTAAAGAATTGACATATCAATTCTTTACGCAGCTGCGTTTTCTCCCAAAAAAGCACTGCGTATTTTTGCGCAATGTCTGCACTGCAAAGTGAATTTCACATTCACTTTGCTGGCAGACAAAAGGCACATTGCGTATTTTGAAAAAGCGTGCGTAAAAAAGCGCGGCAAAATACGCAATGTGTAAACGCAGCCTTACTTTATTATTTATGTTTATTAAGAAATTGAAGTTTTCTTCTAATGATATTTGGGTTCACAGCAGCTGGACTGTGGGTAGGGTTATATTCTCCTGCTCCAGAGTCTCTGCCTGCCATCGGTATTTCAATGACAGGTCATTGATTTTTTATTGACCTCCCGCTTTTATGAAAGTTCATACCACCATTTACATGGACGTTCTTCAGGCCTTCAATTGAGAAGAAACCCCAATCTGCACATGCGCTTGCACCAATTTATTAAAGACCATCCGTGAAATGTAACTGCGCATGCTCCTCCTATGCCACTGACTGACAAAGTGCAAAATTACAATGTTAAATCACGCTGACAAGTTTGTTTATTTCTATCCTGGGCATGGCTCTAACTTGGTCATTGAAATTAATTGATCATTGAAAAGAACGAACATTATACAGATGCCATTTATCTGTCATCTGAATGTGGTTTTTTTACCATTTAGTAAGTAGAAGCCTGTAAATGTTTGTTTTTGTCGTACAAGAAATGTAATGATAAAAATGAACATGGATGAAAATAGGATCCAGCATATTGATGGAAATCAGTCCACTTTGTCATGTACCAATCATAAAATCACCATGCATACTTTATAATGTACGTCAACAATACAAATCTAAAAATGTGAAGAGAATATTTGTGGATATTTTACATTTCAACTTGCATAAACTCAACTTATTAGTTACTTAAAATTAACTGAAATATTATTTAAGTTTAGGTAATTCTTTTGATTCTTTTTGATTGATTCTTTTAATTCTTAGCTGAAACATACAATATACAGTCATATGAAAAAGTTTGGGCACCCCTCTTAATCTTACTCATTTTTTTGGTTTAAAATTGGGTTTTTGCAACAGCTATTTCAGTGTGATATATGTAATAACTGATGGACACAGTAATATTTGAAATGAGGTTTATTGCACTAACCAAAATGTGAAATATGCATTATTTCAAAATTTGACAGGTGCAAACGTATGGGCACCCTTCTGATTTTCATGATTTGAATACTCCTAACTACTTTTTACTGACTTACTGAAGTACTAAATTGGTTTGGTAACCTCATTGAGCTTTGTACTTCATAGCCCGGTGTATCCAATAATGAGAAAAGCTATTTCAGGTGTCCACTTGCAAATTGTTCTCCTAGTTGCATCTTCTCTGAGGAGTGGCATCATGGGCTCCTCAAAACAGCTCTCAAATTATCTTAAAAAAAAAGATTGTTCAACATAGCTGTTCATGGGAGGGATACAAAAAGTTGTTTCAGAGATTTAACCTGTCAGTTTCCTCTGTGAGGAACATAGTAAGGAAATGGAAGACCACAGGGACAGTTCTTGTAAAGGCCAGAAGTGGCAGGCCAACAAAAATATCAGAAAGGCAGAGAAGAAGAATAGTGAGAACAGTCAAGAACAATCCACAGACCACCTCCAAAGACCTGCAGCATCATCTTGCTGCAGATGGTGTCACTGTGCATCGGTCAACAATACAGCGCACACTGCACAAGGAGAAGCTGTATGGGAGAGTGATGCGAACGAAGCCGTTTCTGCATGCACGCCACAAACAGAGTCGCCTGAGGTATGCAAAAGCACATTTGGACAAGCCAGTTTCATTTTGGAAGAAGGTCCTGTGGACTGATGAAACACAGTTTGAGTTGTTTGGTCATACAACAAGGCATTATGCATGACGCCACAAAAACACAGTATTCCAAGAAAAACACTTGCTATCCACTGTCAAATTTGGGGCAGGGTCCATCATGTTTTGGGGCTGTGTGACCAATGACGGCACCAGGAATCTTGTTAAAGCTGAGGGTCGCATGGATTCTCAGTATCAGCAGATTCTTGAGAATAATGTTCAAGAATCAGTGTCAAAGTTGAAGTTACGCCGGGGATGGATCTTTCAGTAAGACAATGATCCAAAACACTGCTCCAAATCTACTCAGGCATTAATGCAGAGGAACAATTACAATGTTCTGGAATGGCCATCCCAGTCCCCAGACCTGAATATCATTGAACATCTGTGGGATGTTTTGAAGCGGGCTGCCCATGCTCGGCGACCATCAAACTTAACTGAACCAGAATTGTTTTGTAAAGAGGAATGGTCGGGGGCGTGGCCTGACCATGGCTGGGTGAAGACGTGTCCTTGCTAAGCTCTGCAGACCCGGGACTCCTTTACTTAACTTTTACCCACCGCCGGCCCTAATATGTCACGGAGGAGGAGGGTGGACATCACCGCACCTAGTCTGGCCCCACAGAAGAGACCGGAGACTCGCGGGGACATCCCCAGGTTGTTCCAGGCTGCAGGAGGTAAAACGGCGCGCTCGCCTGTAATGGCGGCGGGAGCGGCACAGAAGCAGACCCCGCCACCTCAGCAGCCGCTGCAGCAGAGGAGCCCGCGGAGCACGGGAGCAGGGAGCCAGAACAAGGAGGCGATTCGGAGCACAGGAGAGGCGGTAAGGAGATCAGTGCCCCAGCAGACACAAACAGGCAGCATGCAGGCTGCAGCCATGAGAGAAGAAGATGGCGCAGAGTTAATGATGCGGGCCCCCTCTGTTGAATCTCACATGTTGGAGCCCTCCTCCTCCTCCACACTGCAGAATGTCCCACAGTCTGAGCTACAGGCAATCAGACACATGATTGCTGCACTCCCATCAAAATTAGACATTGACAATATAGTAGCCCGCATGGAGGCTTCACAGGAGAGAGCACTCTGCTCTATAAGGGAGGACATTGATATTCTCAAGCAAAAAAACATCTCAAACTGAGGGATCCCTGGTCACCATAGATGACAGAGTCACTGCTCTGGAAAAGGAGATGTCTCGATCTCAGGCTTACACAGTTGCCTTCATTATACAGTCAGATGATCAGGAAAACAGAGAAAGGCGTAACAATATAAGACTAAAGGGGATTCCTGAATCTGTGCTGACACCTGATCTTCTAGATACTGTTATGAGCATCTTCAATACAGTCTCGCAGCTGCCGTCCGACTCGACGTATAAAGTTGATAGGATCCACAGGGTTTCCAGATCAGCACCTATTGATCCATCCAACCCAAGGGATGTTCTGTGTAGGTTGCATAACTATACAGACAAAGACGCAATAGCTCGGGCGGCCTGGCAATACGGAAACGTAACGCTAGAGGATGCCACCGTCCGACTGTTCCCAGACGTTTCCAGCCTTACACTATACTTGAGACGTCAACTCCGTCCTTTGCTCCTCAAGGTTAAAGAAGCAGGAGCTACATATAGATGGGGACACCCCTTTCACTTAATTGTGAGGAAAGAGAAGAGGGTGTTCTACCTGTGGCGGCATGAGGAACTGGACGATCTTTTTAACTTTCTACGCATTCAGCCCATTCAGATCTCTGATTGGCTTTCATTGGAAGGCCTCAAGAAGTTTACAGCGATGCGTCGTGACCCACAATTCACTTCAGGAGACTTACGAGGCAAGAACAGGGAGCCCAGACGTAGCCCTCGTCCGTCTTCCCAGGTGTCTGGCCCCTCAAGTCCGAGACGACAGAGGAGAAGATCCTATGAGGACTTGCCACCTTGAGAGTTCCGGTCACCTCTCATGGAGCTTGATGAGATATGTGGGGTGTCCTTGTTTTGTTTTGTCCAGTTTTCCCGGAAATATTTCGGACGGGTCTACTGGACAATACTTGTTATAAAAAGATGGTATATTTAGATATGCAACAAATTTACTGACTGTTTAATGTCACCTTATCTTCCTGTTTTGTCTTAATTTTTCCTTGTTGGTTTTACGCGAAATTGATGTTGTGGAGTGAAGAGATGACCTTGGTAATATATAAGAGTCCTGGGTCTGCGGATCGTTGCTTTTTGGTCAGTTACGGTCCCTACGACTCTCTCTCATTTTCTTTTCCTTTTTCCTAAGAGGGAGTTGAGTTGCTGGCTTGACCGGCTTAGACTAGAATAGTCTTCTTCTTTCTTACTTATAGTCTTTATCTTTTATTCTTCTACTTCCCTCCCTCCCCCCCTCTTACCTCCTCCCCCTCTTTCCTGAATCCTTAACCCCTTTTCCTTGGAGACCCCAGGTCTGTGATAGTGAAGATGTCGCATAGCACCCTTTCAGCTATTCAAATAGGCACGTTAAATGTGCAAGGTCTACATGATGCAGGGAAAAGATCTATTTTGTTTAACTACTTGAAAACTAACAAAATTCATGTTGCTTTTCTTCAGGAGACTCATATGTGTGAGAACAAGCCGTATAAACTCTCCAGTCACTGGTTTCCTTCGTCATACCACAGCTTATCTAATAACCCACACTCCTCCGGCTCCAGTATCGTGATATCGAGATCAATACCATGGGAATTTCTGGACTCCTATAGTGGTGAAAACGGAAGACTCCTTATGGTCAAAGGTAAGATCGCCTCCAGAACGTACACGTTTGCCTCGCTATACCTCCCTAATTCGGGTCAGATTACAATGCTCCTGCAGTTTTTGGAAAAAATTGAGGTCTTCGCAGAGGGAACACTGGTCTTAGGAGGGGATTTCAATGTTACACTTGACCCAGATCTTGACACATCTCGGGGTAGGTCTAGCTTGTCTAAAGCAGCTATTAGAAGGTTGAACAGAGCGCTCCATGATCATCAATTGTTAGATGCTTGGCGGCTTTTGTTCCCTACATCCAAAGACTACACCTTCTACTCACCTATACACGACGTGTACTCTAGACTTGACTTTTTTCTCCTGAGACAGTCTGATCTGACACAATTAATGGACGCTTCCATTGAACCGATTTCCTTTTCAGACCATGCCTTGGTCAAGATTTCCATTATGCTCCAATCTCCGATTCCAAGACAGTGGCAATGGAGACTAAACGCTTCTTTATTAGAAGACACAGTAGTCCTAACGGACGTTGCTAAAACTCTGAAGGACTATTTTGACATGAACACTTCTGCAGACGTGACACCTGGGGGGGTGTGGGAGGCTCACAAGTGTGTAATTCGAGGTATTTTAATACAACATGGAGCCCGTTTAAAAAAAAATTAGAGGTGCTGAAATCCAAGATCTTATGACTAAACTGAGAGATCTTGAGACTAGGCACAAGCGTCGCTCCCTCCCTGAGCTGAAGAGAGAATTATTAGATGTTAGAGAGAAGTTACGTACCACCCTATTATATAAGGCAAAAGGAGTACTTATTAGATGCCGTAGGCATTTTTATGAATACGGTAATAAATCTGGAAGAGCTCTGGCAAGGGCGTCTAGACTCAGTAGAGCCACTACTTATGTCTCTGAGATGTCACACCCCAGCACCTCGAAACGTTCAAAGTTTCCCCAGGATATCGCTGAGGCGTTCAAACATTACTATGCCGCTTTATACAATCTAGACACGAACAAAACGCCGGAAGCATTAACTACTTTGACATCACGTATACGGAAATATATTGAATCTTCGGCTATGCCGAAATTAGCAGATTCAGTCTCGCAATCCCTGGAGATGCCTATCTCAGACCGGGAGATTGAGGAGGCGCTGTCGTCAGCTAAATCCGGGAAAGCTCCTGGACCAGATGGGTTTACGATTGTTTATTATAAAAAGCTGAAGGACTCTCTGTTGCCACACCTGAAAACATTTTTTAATGCTTTGGCGACAGATACACCACCCAAAGATGCCTTGAGAGCCAATATAACTGTGATTCATAAATCAGGGAAAGACCCTCTGCTATGCTCCAGTTACCGCCGATATCCTTGTTAAACGCGGATATTAAGCTCTTTGCTAAAATTCTTGCGACAAGACTCTCCCCATTTATTCCGGACTTGATTCACCCAGACCAGACGGGATTTGTCACGGGTCGCGAGGCAAGAGACAACACCACTAAAGCCATAGACTTAACTTATACAGCCAAGATATCTAAAACACCACTGATGTTGTTATCTACAGATGCAGAAAAAGCATTCGACCGCGTTCATTGGACCTTTATTAAAGAGACATTGTCTCACATAGGGTTGGGTGCTAAGATGCTTGGATGGGTGTTGTCTCTGTACTCCGTCCCGTCGGCAAGAGTGAGGGTCAATGGGATCCTCTCGGAGTCATTTGATATTAACAATGGCACGCGACAAGGATGCCCGTTGTCTCCACTAATTTTTATTATGACCTTAGAACCTTTACTGCGTCGTGTCCGGATGAACGGGGATATTTCAGGCATGCAGGTAAAATCGGGTGTATATAAAATTGCAGCATATGCAGACGATCTCCTGTTCTTTTAACAAACCCAGAGATTTCTCTTCCCAACTTATTGAAAGAATTGGAGACGTATAAAACTCTCTCTAATTTTAAAATAAATAGATCAAAATCTGAGGCACTAAATATATCGCTTCCTCCAAACCAAATAAATAGATTACAGAACGCCTTTTCATTCCATTGGTCTCCTAAAAATCTTAGTTACTTAGGGGTGCGGATTACTCCAGATGTACAAGATCTGTATAGTGCGAACTTTCCATCACTCCTGCGGTCAATTAAAGCAGATTGTGAGAGATGGCTATTATCTACTTTCACGTGGTCAGGTAGATGCCAGCTCTTTAAAATGAATATTCTCCCTAGGATATTATATTACCTACAGACATTACCTATTACCATTCCACTATCCTTCTTTACGACAATTGCACGATTGCAGACAAAATTCATATGGAGTAATTCGAAACCACGTCTAGCGAGATCAATCCTGCATAGACGGAAAAAAGATGGTGGAGTAAATCTGCCAAACATCAAACTTTACCATATAGCCTCCCATCTCACGAGAGTAATAGATTGGTGTAGACAAGGTACAAACAAACTGTGGGTACAAATCGAACAAGATTCTACTCCCTTTAGACTCCAAACACTACCCTGGGTGTCACTTCGGAAAGAAGAATCATTATTTGATCACCCGACAATTGGGCCCACTCTCAAGATATGTGACCACACCTTAGTTAGATCTTTAATGATACCATCTGCCTCTGTCTTGAGTCCGATCCTTAGTCATCCGGATTTTAAACCAAGTTTGGATGACCCTGTGTTTCAGCGTTGGATTAGGCAGGTCTGGATAGGATTGAAAAATGGAGTGAGGGAGACTCATGGCCAACGATGGAACAACTTAATTCAATCTCATACCCGTCGGCGTTGGGTTTCTGGAGATGTGTACAACTGGTGCATTACCTTCATGGACTTCCTCCTAAGAAGTTATATATGCGGCCTAAAACGCTGTTTGAATCCATATGCTCTACTACAGTTGACTGCAGACATGCCTTATCACAGACATACGCGTGTTTGGTGTCCCCTCCGGACCTCCCGACTCCCCATTTCATGCTGCGATGGGAGACAGATTTAGGTCTCAAGTTGACGACAGAACAGAGAACTGCTATTTATACTCTAGCTCACTCTACTTCAATAAGCACTAAACTGCAGGAAGCAAACTATAAATCACTGACGAGATGGTATAGAGTCCCGGCTCATTTGCATAGACTCTATCCTTCTATAGACCCGAAGTGTTGGAGGTGTGGCGGAGCAGATGGTACACTACTTCATGTGTTCTGGGAATGTGCGAAGCTCCAGCCATATTGGACGGAGGTGACAAGGATCATAAGGCAAGTTACGGGATTCTCGGATGACCTAGGTCCAGGCCTCTTCATGTTACACCACTGTAGGATTCCTCCAAATAAATATAAGCATACATTGCTGAGGTTCTTAGTCATGGCTGCGAGATCTTGCATCCCGATGCTCTGGAAAAAGGAGAAGTGTCCCTCAGTGACTATGTGGATAGAGAAGGTGAATGATCTCATGCACCTTGAAGACCTGACATCAGTTATACACGATTCATACGAGCAGTTTAGAAATACATGGTTTGACTGGATGACTTTCCAACAATCCGAATTGTATAAGACTCACAGAGGATCCTGAAGAACTGATTTCTAGAGACTAGTTGGTTAAGGGATACGATAGAGAGTTTCTCTGCTTCCATGGGAGCTGAAACTCCCTGGGAACCCTACCTTTTCCTTTCCTTTCTACCCTCCCCTTAATTCCCTTTCCCCTCCCTGCACTGATTTCGACTTTCCTCTCTATCTTTGTTTTCTATCCTTCTTTATTTACTTTTGTTTTTCTATATTGTTAGGATTAGACGGATGCCTATGGAACAGGTAAAACTAATCTTTTACTTTGTTTGGCAAATAACTCTGACATGTTATAATAGTTGGGTTGACTTCTCAGCCAGGGTTAGTTCGAATATTGATACAGTAGTTTAAATAAGCTTTCAAGTTTAAAGCGATATCAGTATCCGTCATGCGATTTTATCAAAAGAAATTTATATTTGATATTTGATATAATCAGTTTATGTACCTGCAAGATGACTGATGTTGTAAGTTTGTTTTTTCCTTTCTAACTTTAAAACAAAAATAAAGAATTTAAAAAAAAAAAGAGGAATGGTCAAAAATACCTTCATCCAGGAACCAGGAACTCATTAACAGCTACAGGAAGTTTACTAGAGGCTGTTATTTTTGCAAAAGGTGGATCTACTAAATATTAATGTCACTTTTCTGTTGAGGTGCCGATACTTTAGCACCTGTCAAATTTTGAATAATTAATATTTCACATTTTCGGTTAGTACAATAAACCTCATTTCAATCCTGAAATATTACTGTGTCCATCAGTTATTACATATATCACATTGAAATAGCTGTTGCAAAAACCCAATTTTAAACAAAAAAATGAGTAAGATTAAGAGGGGTCCCCAAACTTTTTCATATGACTGTATAACCAAGTTTGATGATATTGTCAGAGGTGGATATTTTTATTTGTGTAATATTAGTAATTAGAAAGAATACTGCATATAAATCATTATGTGTATTAGTTAAATGAGTATATGCTAAGCTTTATATTGCGGATTATCATATGGTAATGGTGTGTATAATGAAAAAAAAAAAAGAATTTGCGTTTAACATTCTTTACAGGCTTGAGGATAATAATTGAATGTTCCAGGCGCTAGATATGAAAAATGTTCAACAACATTAAGGCCAAAAGGAAAAACAGCTTAAAGTCAAGAGATTTGCTTGCTTGATGTCAAAAAGTTCCTAAAGAAATAGGATATGTTGGAACTGAGTTCAAAGTTTTGTAGTTTATTTTCATACTGTTTAAATTTGACATACACCCTTCCACTCTTCAAGAAAACATCCTTCGACCTGAAAGCAATCCTGTAAATGTTTCTTATTACTTGACATGATATAAAATATCATTGAAATCGGAATCATGCTCTAACAAAAACAACCATGTTTGGAAGCATTTTTAAAACTACTCACTGGCCAGTAGTTTGCAGATCATATATTCATTGGTGAGTATTACTTTCCAATCTGCTTCAAAATTAGGGCCAGACATGTAGAACACATACCAATACAAGTTATAACTTTTCCCTCATATTTGTTGACTTTCATGTTATCAGTAATAAATTCAGTATCAATTCTCTGTTGCTTCCAAAATTAATATGTATCTAATGAGTTAACCCTGTTAGAAATTATCATATCTTCTTTAACTGCTTTCCTCAAATTAACATAAATTTTGTCCTGATGAGGTGTAACCTGCCCAATTAGGACATATATACAGTTACAAGGGAAAAGAATTTGCTGCAACACTAAATGTATGTGAATAAGCATAATGGCTTTCAAATGAATAGCAGGACTATGTGTACAGCTAAGAATGTATACATGGCTAAGAGATATACACTACCTTTCAAAAGTGTGGGGTCTTTTAGAAATGTCCTTATTTTGTAAAGAAAAGCACATTTTTTTTCATTGTTAATGTGGTAAATGACTATTCTAGCTGCAAACGTCTTGTTTTTAATGCAATATCTACATAGGTAAATAGAGGCCCATCTCCAACAACCACCACTCCAGTGTTTTAATGGTACATTGTGTTTACTAACTGTGTAAGAAGGCTAATGGATGTTTAGAAAACCCTAGAAAACCCTTGTACAAGTATGTTAGCACAGCTGAAAACGGTTTGGCTGATTAGAGAAGCTATAAAATTGACATTCCTTTGAGCTAGTTGAGAATCTGGAGCATTACATTTGTTTGTTCTATGAAACTCTCAAAATGACTATAAAAAGAGAACTTTCATGTGAAACTCGACAGTCTATTTTTGTTCTTAGAAATGAAGGCTATTCCATGTGAGGAATTGCCAAGAAACTGAAGATTTCCTACAACGGTGTGTACTACTCCCTTCAAAGGAGAGCACAAACAGGCTCTAACTAGAGTAGAAAGAGAAGTGGGAGGCTCTGATGCACAACTGAGCAACAAGACAAGTACATTAGAGTCTCTAGTTTGAGAAATTGACGCCTCACAGCTCCTCAACTGGCAGCTTCATTAAATAGTACCCGCAAAACGCCATTGTCAACATCCATGGTGAAGAGGCGACTCCGGGATGCTGGTCTTCAGGGCACAGTGGCAAAGAAACAGCCATATCTGAGACTGGCTACTATAAGGAAAAGATTAATATGGGCAAAAGAACAGACATTGGACAGAGGAAGATTGGAAAAAAGTTTTATGGACACACGGATCAAAGTTTGAAATGTTTGGATCACACAGAAGAACATTTGTGAGATGCAGAACAACTGGAAAAGATACTGGAAGAGTGCCTGATGTCATCTGTCAAGCATGGTGGAGGTAATGTGATGGTCTGGGGTTGCTTTGGTGCTGGTAAAGTGGGAGATTTGTAGAACTTAAAAGGGATTTTAAATAAGGAAGGCTATCACTCCATTTTGCAATGCCATGCCATACCCTGTGGACAGTGTTTCATTGGAGCTAATTTCATCCTACAACAGGACAATAACCCAAAGCACACCTCCAAATTATGCATGAATTATTTAGGGAAGAAGCAAGCAGGTGGTATTCTATCTGTAATGGAGTGGCCAGCGCAGTCACCAGATCTCAACCCCATAGAGCTGTTGTGGGAGCAGCTTGACTGTATGGTACGCAAAAAGTGTCCATCAAGCCAATCCAACTTGTGGGAGGGGCTTAGATGCATGGAGTGAAATTTCTCAAGATTACCTCAGCAAATTAACAGCTAGAATGCCAAAGGTCTGCAATGCTGTAATTGCTGCAAAGGGAGCATTTTTTGACAAAGCAAGGTTTGAAGGAGCAAATTATTATTTCAAATAAAAATCATTATTTCTGAATTTGTCAATGTCTGGACTATATTTTCTATTCATTTTGCAACTCATTTGATAAATATGAGTTTTCATGGAAAACATACAATTGTCTGGATGACCCCAAACCTATGAACGGTAGTGTAGCAAATACTGCTTAAGATCATAAAGAAAATTAGAGACTTAGCTTAAGCACTGGCCACTGCAAAAGAGCCCGATAACTGCGCCAAGGTGCTCTGTTTTATCGGGTCCTAACTCTATATCACCGCTTGCGGTATACTACTGTCTGTATGGGTTATATGCCTCTGAATGCAGTTAAAAACTGCTGGTGTGTCTTAAGACCTGGGCTACAACACGATGGAGGAATAGGCATGGCTATATGGCAGGGGAAGGGTGCACAGTCAATAATAGTCATATAAATATTAAGAAATGACTTGCAACACCTACATATGAAGGTGCAAGCTAGCAAATACATTATATAAGGAAAAGAATTCTGCTGCAACACTAAACACTTAATGTATGTATACAAGTATAATGGCTTTCAAATGAATACCAGACTATGTGTACAGCTAAGAATGTATATGTGGCAAAGAGATATAGCAAATACTGCTTCAGATTATAAAGAAAATGAGAGACTTATCTTAAGCACTGGCCACTGAAAAAGAGTTTGATAACCGTGCCAAGGTGCTCTTGTCTTATTGGCTCCTAACTCTATGTCACTGCTTGCGGTATACTACTGCCTGTATGGGTTATATGCCTCCGAATAAAGTTAAAACCTGCTGGATTGGTGTGTCTTAGAACCTGGGCTGCGATAAGATGGAGGAATAAGCATGGCTATAGGGCGGGGAAGGGTGCAGTCAAAAATAGTCATACTAAATATTAAGAAATGACTGGCAACACCTATGTGTGAAGGTGCAATCTAGCAAATCTAATATATAAAGCTGAATGTGTGTATGTATGTCCGGGATTGGCATCTACACCGTCGCAACTACAGCCACAACATTTTGCACAGTCACACATCTGGACTCCGAGAGCGTCATAGGCTATGTTGTGAGGCGAAATTTTAACCCCGCTCGCTCCAATTCACCAAACTATTTTGGCCCTATCTACATAATGGAGAGAAAGTGACAGTTACCAGTTGACAGTTGTGACTGAGATGGGCTTAATGACAGCACCAAAGACTAACAGCATATACCGGCATATAGTCACTAAGGTGGGGCCCTGACATGGAATATTCACCACGCATGGGGACATGTATACACACCACATGCACACAAAGAGTAACAGCTAAGGTGGAGCCCCAATATTGGATACTCACCACGCACCCAAACACAAGCACACACACTACAAAGAGACACACACCACACAGATACCCCCCCCCCCCCACAGGGACATACACACATACACACCCCACAGGGACACAGAGACACACACACACCCCACAGGAACACACAGACCCCATGGGGATGGACACATACCACAGAGACACCCCTCCCCCCACAAGGACACAACCACAGGGACACCCCCCCAAAAGGACACACACCACAGGGACCCCCCCACAGGGACACTCGTACATCACTGGGACACACACACACGCCAGGGACACACACACCATACAGACAGACACAGATGTGCACAAATCACCTCACACAACTCGCCTCATACGTCTGGTATCTTTAATTTCCAAAAATAAACATCTGATTAAAAACAGCCAATGTGCAACACATGTGCCATATAGGGAATTAAGGCAGATGTCAGTCACATGAGCTGTCTTTTATGTATATGGGTGAGGTAATATATACTGCCCGCCGGGGGGAGGGTTTACTGTTGGCTGGGGATTTGTTAGGCTGCCTATAGCAACCAATCATGGCTTAGCTTCTATTTTCCTACAATTCATTAATATGACACATTCAAATTCTATATTGTTATAGCTAACAGCAGTTATTTATTAACCCAGGCGTAGCCGGGTCGTACAACTAGTACATTATATAAGGGAAAAGAAATCTGCTGCAACACTAAATGTATGTAAATAAGCATAATGGCTTTCAAATGAATAGCAAGACTATGAGTACAGCTAAGTATGTATATATGGCAAAGAGATAAAACAAATGCATTAGTATATACAGGCAAGTGGTTACATAGCCATATCTCTTTGCCATATATACATTCTTAGCTGTACACTGCAATTCATTTGAAAGCCTTTATGCTTATTCATATACATTTAGCGTGTAGTGTTGCAGCAGATTCCTTATATAATGTATTTTCTAGCTTGTACCTTCACACATAGTTGCCAGTCATTTCTTAACATTTATACATACAGTTATTTCCAATATTGTTGGCACCATTGAAATTATTCTAGAACAGGAAGTATTTCTCTGAGAAAATGTTATTGTAATTACATGTTTTGTCATAAACGTTTATTTTGGTTGTGTGTATTGGAACAACACAAAAGAAAAAGCCAGAAAAAAGCAAATTTGATATAACTTCACACAAATCTCTAAAAATGGGCCAGATAAAATTGTTGACACTCTCAATTTAACCCCTTTTTCCCCTGGGCGATTTTCCGGTTTTCTTTTTTCCCTCCCCTTATTCCAAGAACCTTAACTTTTTTATTTTTCTCTCAATATAGAGTAATGAGGGCTTGTTGTTTGCGGGTACTTTTGAATGAAATAATTTATTTTACCATATAGTGTACAGGAAGATGGGAAAAAATTCCAAGTGCCGTAAAATTGTAAACTCAAGTGCAATTACACTTTTGTTTTTTGTGTTTTTTATTCACTGTTTTTACTATATGATGAAACTGACATCTTAGTATGAAGTTGCAGGTCGGTACAAGTTTGTAGATACCAATCATGTATACTTTTACTGTTATCTAAGTGGTGAAAGAAATTGAGAAGTATTTAAAGAAAAAGAATTGCACATTTGCGCCATTTTCCACGACCTGTTGCGTTGTTTTTTTTTTTGGATCTGAGGCTTATTTTTTGCATCTTGAGCTGACGTTTCTAATGATACTATATTTGTGAAGATGCGCTGTTTTGATCGCCTATTATTGCATTTTATTGCAATGTTGCAATGACCAAAAACACGGAATTTTTACATTTTGGACTTCTTTTTCCATTATGCAGTTTACCATTCTGATTCCTTGATTTTATATTTTGATAGATCGGGCATTTCTGAACGTGGCAATACCAAATGTGTGTATATTTCTTAATTTTTTAATAGTTTTATTTTCAATGGGGCAAACTGAGGATGATTTGAACTTTTATGGGGGGGGGGTTCATATTATTAATACATTTTTTTTCCATTAGTTTCCTTTGACCTTTAGAAGGCCTCAGTGCTCCACAGTCTGATAGCTTCCCTGGTGTTCTGATGGACTTCAGCTATCTGAACACAGGGTGATCACTTCCTGCTGGTGATGTCACTGGGTCATCACCAGCAGGAAGTAATTCCATACAGTTTCCAGAGTCATTATAGGACCCCAGGCTGTGCAGGTTATAGTGGAGATCCTGTGATTGCTTCTGTGGACCTCTGATCACAGCGGGGAACAGAGCAATCCCTGCCATGGTGCTATGGATTGTGCTGTCAGTCACTGACAGCGCGATTCAAAGGGTTAACACAGCTGATCAGATTGCTGATCCGATCAGTGGTGATAGGTACACATCTCAGCTAAAGAGATCAGCTGAGATTTGTATCGGAGGATGCGAGCTCACAGTGTGAGCTCACATCAGGGAGCGGGACATGACCAAGGATATAAAACAAATAAACATATGTATAACAAAACATGTGTAATAGCAATAATTTTCTGGGAGAAACACTTCATTTTTTTGGAACAATTTTAAGGGTGCCAACATTTTGGTCATGACTATTTTCATTAATCTTTTCCTCACAGGATTGATGATGGGTGGTCTCTTAGAGGCCTGACATTATCAATCTGGGCTTAATGACAAGATGTCAGTCATGAGTTATCATTAACTCCTTCTATCACTCCATGCCATCGCACCAGGGCATCGGGAAGAGCCAGGTAAAGTGCCATGAATTGGCGCTTCTAATGAATGTATCAATTTCTGGGGCATCTGTGGGCTGCAATTCTTTATCAGGATTGATAATGGATGGGTCTCTTAGAGGCCTGTCTGTGAGTTCGCCCATCCCTACATGCCATGCCATGTTCTAAGGCCCATTAGAAGTTGCCGGGCGACTTTAGATTGCAACAACAATGGTCTACAATGTGCCAAAGAATTACTAAATTTTGACAAAATATTTCAGTTCTGTCTGCATTTACAATTAACCATGCCACCATGCATTTACTTTCATTTGTACCTTATATTTCTTGTCACCACATTGATTAATAGGACGTTAGGAGATAGTGACCAATATGTTATATCTGGGTCATGTAGATTGGGATTTATTATATTAATACAGGGTTGCTTTGTGGGTTGTTTCTACTATACATCAATATATCTTTATTATAACGGAGAAGGTTTTATAAATGTATATCTTGAGAATGTTTGAGGAAGCGACAGTGCAAAGGAAAGTCGTATATTAGTTTGGAGGAGGAGTGAGTACATTCTTGATGCCAGGGCAAGTGCAATATAGGGCCTGTGTGGATACCTCTACCTCCTGGATAAAAGAATCATCAATTCATGACTTGTAATGATCTGTTGAACTGTGGAACTGGATAAGAGACCTCTTATTCTACAACATTGGTGAGATGGTTTAAATTTTACATAATACCATAGTAATATAGTTTTTAAGGTTGAAGGAAAACTTTAAGTCCATCTAGTTCAACCCATAGCCTAACATGTTGATCCAGAGGAAGGCAAAAAAAAACATGTGGCAACACTAAGCTCCACATTGGGGACATAAAATTCCTTCCAGACTCCACTCCATTTTATTACTCTCGCCATAAAATTTCTAAAAATATTAAGGGATTTTGAAATACTTAGTTCAGCTGATTAATGAGCACTTGAGCACTATAATGTCACTACTGTGACTAGTGCCTATTAATGAGGGCACAGTCACTGTTGTTTCTTCGTAATCTCAAGTCACCGGTTTGAGATTATCCTTCTATGTGTTATTTGTTTTTTGTATGTGTGTGTTTTACCTTTTAAATTAGACATTAAAAGTTTATGTTTTCGTTTAAAAAAATGTAATATACAGTCATGGCCAAAAGTTTTGAGAATGACACCAAAATTATATTTTCACATGATCTGCTGCCCTCTGGTTTTTATTTGTGTTTGTCTGATGTTTATATCACATACAGAAATATACCGTATATACTCTTGTATAAGCCGACCCGTGTATAAGCCGACCCCCCTACTTTTGGCCCCAAAAACTGGGAAAACTTATTGACTCGCGTATAAGCCGAGGGTGGACTCCAGCACAGGTATACAGGCCCCCCCAGTGGTATACAGCAGGCCCCAACAGTGGGGTATACAGCAGGCCCCAACAGTGGGGTATACAGCAGGCCCCAGCAGTGGGGTATACAGCAGGCCCCAGCAGTGGGGTATACAGCAGGCCCCAGCAGTGGGGTATACAGCAGGCCCCAGCAGTGGGGTATACAGCAGGCCCCAGCAGTGGGGTATACAGCAGGCCCCAGCAGTGGGGTATACAGCAGGCCCCAGCAGTGGGGTATACAGCAGGCCCCAGCAGTGGGGTATACAGCAAGCCCCCAAGGGTGTAAGCAGGCCCCCAGGGGAGTAAGCAGGCCCCCAGGGGTGTAAGCAGGCCCCCAGGGGTGTAAGCAGGCCCCCAGGGGTGTAAGCAGGCCCCCAGGGGAGTAAGCAGGCCCCCAGGGGTGTAAGCAGGCCCCCAGGGGTGTAAGCAGGCCCCTAGGGGAATACAGCAGGCCCCTAGGGGAATACAGCAGGCCCCCAGGGGTGTAAGCAGGCCCCCAGGGGAGTAAGCAGGCCCCCAGGGGTGTAAGCAGGCCCCCAGGGGAGTAAGCAGGCCCCCAGGTGTGTAAGCAGGCCCCTAGGGGAATACAGCAGGCCCCCAGGGGTGTAAGCAGGCCCCCAGGGTGTAAGCAGGCCCCCAGGGGTGTAAGCAGGCCCCCAGGGGAATACAGCAGGCCCCCAGGGGTATATACAGAAGCCCCAGTGACACTCGCCCCCCCCCCCGCTTTGCAGAGCCCCCCCGCTTTGCAGAGCCCCCCCCCCCCCCCCCGCTGCATTATCTTACCATCCAGGGTCTTCTTCACCGGAGGTCCTGCAGTCCATCCTCGCGCGCTGTGTTCCCGGTCTCTTGTGACCCGGTGGGCGCAGTGGAATGACGTCATCGCGCCGGGTCACGTGAGACCTGAACACAGCGCGCGGTGATGACTGCAGGACCTCCGGTGAAGAAGACCCTGGATGGTAAGATAATGCAGCGGGGGGGGGGGGCTCTGCAAAGCGAGGGGGCTCTGCAAAGTGGGGGGGGGGCTCTGCAAAGCGGGGGGGCTCTGCAAAGCGGGGGGGGGTCTGCAAAGCGGGGGGGCTCTGCAAAGCGGGGGGGGGGCTCTAAACATGCTGGGGGGGGCTAGTGCCACTAGGGGGCTGCTGTATACACTGGGGGGCTGTATGCACGGCTCCCCTGCCGCTGTGATGGGCGGGGGGAGCCGTGCATATCTAATGAGCGGCCCCACGTGATGGGCCGCTGTCAGCAGCCTCCCCCCCCGCCTCCTCCAGCCTCCCCAGCACCCGGCCTGTTAAAAATCCTAGTAAAGTACCATATTGACCCGTGTATAAGCCGAGGAGGTGACTTTTCAGCCCAATTTTTGGGCTGAAAAACTCGGCTTATACACGAGTATATACGGTAATTGCAATCATATTATGAGTACCAAAAGGTTGTATTGACAGAATGAGTTAAAGCAGCAAGTCAATATTTGCAGTGTTGACCCTTCTTCTTCAGGACCTCTGCAATTCTCCCTGGCATGCTCTCAATCAACTTCTGGACCAAATCCTGACTGATAGCCGTCCATTCTTGCATAATCAATGCTTGCATTTTGGCAGAATTTGTTGGTTTTTGTTTGTCCACCCGTCTCTTGATGATTGACCACAAGTTCTCAATGGGATTAAGATCTGGGGAGTTTCCAGGCCATGGACCCAAAATCTCTGTTTTGTTCCCTGAGCCATTTAGTTATCACCTTTGCTTTATGGCAAAGGTATCCATCATGCTGGAAAAGGCATTCTTGGGCACCAAACTGCTCTTGGACGGTTGGGAGAAGTTGCTCTTGGAGGACATTCTGGTACCATTCTATATTCATCGCTGTGTTTTTAGGCAAGACTGTGAGTGAGCCGATTCCCTTGGCTGAGAAGCAACCCCACACATGAATGGTTTCAGGATGCTTAACAGTTGGCATGAGACAAGACTGGTGGTAGCGCTCACCTCTTCTTCTCTGAATAAGCTGTTTTCCAGATGTCCCAAACAATCGAAAAGGGGATTCATCAGAGAAAATGACTTTACCCCAGTCCTCAGCAGTCCACTTCCTGTACCTTTTGCAGAATATCAGTCGGTCCCTGATGTTTTTTCTGGAGAGAAGTGGCTTCTTTGCTGCCCTCCTTGAAACCAGGCCTTGCTCAAAGAGTCTCTGCCTCACAGTGCGTGCAGAAGCACTCACACCAGCCTACTGCCATTCCTGAGCAAGTTCGGCACTGCTGGTAGTCCGATCCCGCAGCTGAAACAGTTTTAAGATACAGTCCTGGCGCTTGCTGGTCTTTCTTGGCCACCCTGGAGCCTTTTTGACAACAATGGAAGCTCTCTCCTTGAAGTTCTTGATGATGCGATAGATTGTTGACTGAGGTGCAATCTTTGTAGCTGCGATACTCTTCCCTGTTAGGCCATTTTTGTGCAGTGCAATGATGGCTGCACGTGTTTCTTTAGAGATAACCATGGTTAACTGAAGAGAAACAATGATACCAAGCACCAGCCTCCTTTTAAAGTGTCCAGTGGTGTCATTCTTACTTAATCATGACTGATTGATCGCCAGCCGTGTCCTCATCAACACCCACACCTGTGTTAATGGAACAATCACTAAAACGATGTTAGCTGCTCCTTTTAAGGCAGGACTGCAATGATGTTGAAATGTGTTTTGGGGGTTAAAGTTCATTTTCTAGGCAAATATTGACTTTGCAAGTAAATGCTGTTAAGTTGATCACTCTTTATGACATTCTGGAGTATATGCAAAACTTTTGACCATGACTGTAAGTTGATCAAAAAGTCTCTAACCCAAAAGTTATACCAAATAAAATTGGAATCTGTTCCAATAAATAAACCTTTGTGTACCCTTGTTGCTGAACGTATTGAAAAAATGGCTCTTAGAATATGGCGGCACCATTTTTCTTTTTGTGGTATTTTTTTTCTGAGTAAGTATTAAAGTGGTATACATACGGTATTTGGATGACTATGGTGGCAATACCAAACTAGAAATGGGCATGCAATTTAAGCACCGAGAGTATTTCTATGTTGACGAAAAATTGTATAAATCATTTGGGGGAATTTTTTTTATTACTTATTTTGAAGACTAAAAATGTGGGGGTAAATCTACATTTTAATTTTTAAAACAACTGAATAGTTAGTTCATTCCACACTGCGTAGGATCATGTGTTCATGTGAAGCACCTAAAGGTTCAAAGGGGTTGCACTGTCTAAATCCATAAGTCTGTAGTCACTCTATGTTACTGCAAGCTTAAAGAGGACCTGTCACCAAACCAGCCATGGTGATCTAATTACAGCACTGGATGCAGCATGTCTGCAGCATCCAGACAAGGGGTCCCCCAGCACTTGAGCAGCCCTGTACCCCGAGACAATATACTTAGAAAACTTACATGCTCCAGCCAAATAGGAGGTGGCTAGGGGCTGCAGCCAAGGACAGATTCACACCCCCTGCACGTTTAATCTGCGCACCATTCTCTCCCTCTTCAGCAGCATTTAAACAGGTTTTTTTTTCCTCTCCCAGAAAGTCCGTTTAGCCCCGCCTCCTGAGGGGTGGGGCTAAACGGACTTTCTGGGAGAGAAAAAAAACCTGTTTAAATGCTGCTGAAGAGGGAGAGAATGATTGGCAGTGGTGGGCAGATTAAATGTGCAGGGGGTGTGAATCTGCCCTTGGCTGCAGCCCCTAGCCACCTCCTATTTGGCTGGAGCATGTAAGTTTTCTAAGTATATTATCTCGGGGTACAGGGCTGCTCAAGTGCTGGGTGACCCCTTGCCTGCATGCTGCAGACATGCTGCATCCAGTGCTGTAATTAGATCACCATGGCTGGTTTGGTGACAGGTCCTCTTTAAGAATCCTCACATCGTACACATGGATTTAGGCCAGGACAACCTCTTTAACAATCTTACCACACACTGTTTTGTATTTTGTAAATTATAAGGTAGAAGTTCTCAACCTTTCTGAACTTGATCAGCATACAAGGATCCGGCAACACACTGTGGAAGTCCCTCACCGCCTTCACTAAGGCACCGCTGCCTGATTGGGATCGGACAGCACAGGGAACGGCAGACAATGTTCAGGTACCACAAAATAGAACAAGGGGAAGCACTCACCAATCATTTAACTTCTTTATTGAGAGTTCACAATGTGAAACCGGAGACAAAAAATGCCAGCATTGTGCGGGGGAGGGGAGGAGATGCAGGAGGCACAGGATTACAGTGCCATTTCGCACCTGTCTAGTGTGACCCATAGAAACACTAGACAGGTGAGAAACGGCGCTGTAGTCCTATGCCCCCTGCACCTACTCCCCCACCCCCCGCACAATGCTGATGCCTGTTGTCTTCGGTTTCACGTTGTGAACTCTCAGTAAAGAAGTTGGATGGTCGGTGAGTGCCTCACCGTGTTCTATTTTGTACTTTGTGAACTTGAGATCTATGTTCATATTTGAGAGAGTGTCGCAAGCCACTTTCAGCTGTGGGACAGGAAACACATCCAGCTCCCAGCCTTTTCAGAGTAGTAACACCCAGAGCTCAAATTACCAGTGTAATGACAATCAAAGCTTTTCTACAGAAATAATGCCAAGGCAGTATACCACAATCTGCTCTTCTATGTGGGGCTACTCACAAAAGTCACAATCTGGGGACCTTTTCTTTATAGCTGTTTTCTAGACCAGGTGTTAATGCCCCAAGCTAGAAGAAAGCCATAAAGAACCACACATCACAAGCCTGCAAGCCGCATTCAGCTCTGAGAAAGGGTCACAAGTCACATTCATCTCACACCCTTTTATAGTATACAAAGATCCACTTTTTAAAATAGTGTGATTTCTGGGAATTTTTAATATATAGTCTGCTCAAATATACTTGAAAGACTGAATTGGCCCCTAAAAAATGAACTTCTGTAGATTTTATGGTAAATGTCAATTATTAATTATTATTATTTTGTGCGTTATATCTATCTGTTAAAAGGGCAGACATATTAAAAGTTTATAGAGTGCAAATTTTGTAACAGTTTTTAGAAAATTACATTTCCTATTTAAATGGATTCTAGTTATACCATAATAATTTTATTAAAACTACACTAAGCAGCCCCGTGAGTTATGCATTGCTGAAATCAGTGTCTTTGTCTCTACATTATGATCTCAAATTAGGAGGCAAATACTCGATGAGCATTTCCATTTAATAATTTATGCAAAGAAGTAATGATCCAGCAGTAGTCCAGGATAATTGAGCTATAAAATAAAGTATTTAATAATCAGAAGACCATGAATTAGACCACAAGTCAAAACGCGTAGGTTGACAAGTATTTTGTGTGTGGCACTAATGTGATATCTACTCAAATAATTTCCTATGGATGATATTTTAATGGACTCATTAATTAAGACTTTATTTTATATTTGAATTTCCCCGGGCTATTGCTGGATCATTACTACTTTGTGCATTTTACCACTGACACTCTAGAGCAGAGGTCCCCAGCTCCAGGCCTCGAGGGCCGCCAACAGTACATATTTTCAGAATCTCCTTAGTATTGCACAGGGGTTGGAATCATCACCTGTACATTTGATCACATTAACATCTGTGCAATACTAAGGAAATCCTGAAATCTTGCACTGTTCGCGGCCCTCGAGGCCTGGAGTTGGGGACTTCTGCTCTAGCGGTTATCAGGAGAATGAACGGTGATCACACCAGTGGGTCAACCAGTGACTGGGGTAAGCTGACTTCTTTCCCTTTCTTTGACTTTAATAATTTAAACCTAAAGGATAATAGGTAAAAATAATCCATATTTGCCATCAATACTTTTATCAGTATAGATGGCCCGGGGTAACATCAATCAATAATAATGAGACAAATATTAGATGTATCTAATTAAAACATAGGGCACTTGACCTCCTTAACAGGTTTTACAGAATCCCCTGATGATGCTGATGATTTGATGATAATATTAAGAAAATAGCATATGTTTGGTAGAACTATGTTGAAGGACACATGGTTTCATAATATAATACAGCATTGAGTGCTTTCTAAGCTAAATAATGCATTAGAACATATTTATTTCTCAAAATGTCACAATTGACCCCTTTATCACCTGTGTAAACCTGAACTAAATGTATTTGAAACCTGATTTTTTGCTTAATCAGACTTTAACATGAAAAATCCTAGTGTAAAATGACCACAATATTACCAAATAGCCCAGCATTTTCATAACCTAATATTGTAGTAAAACCCTTGGAAGCTTTGGACCAGCAATAGACTTCAGAATCACATTTCGCTAAACATCTGATGAAGACAACCTGTCATTGCTTGGATTGGAATCACATATAACATCCAATAGTCCAAGTATGTAGGATTATCAGACTTTTACTGAACATGACTTGCACGGTTTTGTATTTCTTCAATACAAAGCGTACATTCTTTGAAGAGAGCTCAACAAAATCCTTTTTCGTTCCACACCTTTTCATTTTTATAGAATTTTAATATTTCTTACTTTATATTTTTAATCACAACATTATCAAGACTAGAAAGATTGCCAGTAGTGGCAGATTGCTATAATTTGTGGTTTTAGTGTTATGCTAGAAAGGAAAAAAAGCATATTTTATAAGGTTGGGATACTTAGAATTTTTATCCTATGAGGTTTTGGAAACTTTATTAAAATACAAACAGGTGTAAAGTCTTTTATGGGAAAAAGTTTAATGGGTTTAACCTGGTGAAAGAAATCTTTAATCAGTAAAAATGCTTACACAGTAATGACATGTGTTTTACCTTATTATTAAAGGGATTGTCCTGTGAGATACAACTTCTTTAAAATACTCAAGTTCCCCCAGCTAAAAGCTGATTTTGTTAGGGGACACTCATTTACCATGCACAGGCTGTCCATGGGATGAATGGCTGTAGATTTAACAAACGGATGGCTTAACTAGGACTTGTCACAAGGACAAAAGTGGACAATTTTTGCAATTCATTTTTTTCCTGTTACTTCTCTGAGCATACCATATTTTCTGTATTTTTTTCAACTCCGCCAGAGTTCCAGATATATGAGCCTGTTAGTTTAGTGCTAATTTCTGTGATTCTTTATAAAATGTGCACTGCTCACAGGTTAATAATACTGAGAAACATAAGCCGCGGCTTTGAAGCTTTATGAATCTTTGTAATATATTTAATTACTTTATTTTGCTTCCTTCAATCTTTAACTCCTTCACGACTTTTGCCATACATGTACGACAACAAGTGTGTCCTTGCCTTTAATGCAGGCTCACGCATCAAGCATGCAACTTTCCCTGCACATGACAGCTGATTTAATCAGCCATCAAGTACCTTTAAAGGGATCCTGTCACCTCCAAAACGCCTCCTAAGCTAGCAAAACATGTCCCTGTAGCATCCTATCACTAATCTCACACTCCTTTTGTCTCCTAAAAGCATCCCGTGAAAGTGCATAAAAACGTTTTAATACTCACTCACTAGTGATTATAATTAGTAGGGGCTATATTCTTTAGTCACCAGGGCAGGCTGTTTTGCAGCCTCGAGGATCCACCCTTGAGGGGGCTCAAAATCTTCTCCAGGGTCATGGCCAATGGTGATAGTATTGACTCCGTTGAAGCCACAATTGGACGACCAGGTGGTTTACTAAGGTTCTTGTGGATCTTGGGTAAGGTGTAAAACACCGGTGTCACTGGATGTTCCTTGATAAAGAAATCAGCCAAGTTTTGGTCGATTATCCTAAGTAACAATGACTCATCTACAATTCTCCTTATCTTCTTCCTGATCTCTGATGTTGGGTCCCTCTGTACCGACTGATACGTTGTAACATCTGATAATTGTGACAGAATCTCTGTGCGATAATATGATTTGTCCATAATGACTATAGCACCTCCTTTGTCGGCAGGCTTTATAGTTATAGATTTATTGTTTTTTAAGGACTTTATGGCCCTAGATTCATCCGCAGTAAGGTTATTCCTCAAATGTAAATCACCCTTATTAATACTTTCCTGAATTTCTTGAACATCTCGATCAACCAGTGAGATGAAAGTCTCCACTGGATGATATTTCTTTGGAGGGTTGTATTTACTGATCGTTTTAAGACCAAGTCTTTTCAAATAGAAAGTTCCCTCAGGCTGTACCGCCAAGGTATCAATACTGGATTTTCTGCGAAATGTGCCTTAAGTCTCAAAGTCCTATAGAACCTTTTCAGTTCTTGTTCTAGATTAAAGGAATTAAATGCCGGTGTCGGGCTAAATGATAATCCCTTCTGTAAGACCCTATATTCAACAGGGATAAGCTGTAGGTAGAAATGTTAATCATACACAACTTCTGCGACACAACTCATGAATAATGTTAAATTCATATTTATTAAAGTGCAATATAAAGTGCAATGTGCTATACAGACATGGTGACAGGGTATTCGGACTGTGTACATAATATGGCAGAGGTCACATGATATTATATACATCAGAATATTATGTATCATTATTTATACCAATATTACTATTTATGACTGTATTCTCTTTGAGTCTAGTTGAAACATCCACGCACTCAAAGAGTATCGGGTGTAAGTGACATGCTCATTCCTATAACATATAAGACCCTCCCAAGGTTCATGTAATACACGCTGGGTGGTGTTTCCCAACCTCAAATAGCCAAAGTATACTGTTTATATATAATGTAGTGAAGTATTTACAGCATTGGTATAACCACAAAACTATATATATAGGATTGCAGTATGCAAAAACAGTGGGTAAGTCTGTGAGTATTAAAGATACCCAGCATAGGTGGTAGTTATATATTATATTGCCTCATGACACATAATATTGTAACCAAGTAGCACTCATCAGGAGATATAACTTGTAGCTTACGCAAGGACCTGGGTTATAGGACACCATCACTAGACTCTCCCCTGCCACGCTTAAGGTATATCGTACTATGTGATACACACATTAATCCATAGTGAATGTTTACTTGTCAATGGACTGCATGGGTATAACAGTGCATATTGTGCAGCATGGTGGTGTAAGCTACAAGTTATATCTCCTGATGAGTGCTACTTGGTTACAATATTATGTGTCATGAGGCAATATCTATTATATAATTGCCGTAGCGACTTCCGTCGGAGCGGCGCGACTTCCGGTGGCTTGGTTAGCGAGCTGTTTCTTTCTCCTGGACTCTGTCCGTGGCCGCGTAGCGGCCGCGGCGACTCCCGAAGCAATGCCCGCAAAGCGGGCATTGCGAGTCGTTGCAGCCTCGCGAAGCAATGCCCGCGAAGCGGGCATTGCGAGTCGCTGACACCCACCACTAACCAAGCCAGAGAAGCCCATACTACTGTACTCTACACCGCTATAGTATACTACAGTCCCATGCCCATAAGCGCCATGGGACTGTAGTATACCATCGCGCTGTACACTACAGCCCCCTGCCGCCCTAAGCCCATACGACTGTAGTGTACACCGCTATAGTATACTACAGTCCCATGCCCATAAGCGCCATGGGACTGTAGTATACCATCGCGCTGACACCCACCACTAACCAAGCCACTGAAGCCCATACTACTGTACTCTACACCGCTATAGTATACTACAGTCCCATGCCCATAAGCGCCATGGGACTGTAGTATACCATCGCGCTGTACACTACAGCCCCCTGCCGCCCTAAGCCCATCCGACTGTAGTGTACACCGCTATAGTATACTACAGTCCCATGCCCATAAGCGCCATGGGACTGTAGTATACCATCGCGCTGTACACTACAGCCCCCTGCCGCCAAGCCCCCACCCGCCGCACCTAAACCCCTACCCCCTAAGTCCACCGCACCCCTACACCTACAGTCCCATGCCCATAAGCGCCATGGGACTGTAGTATACCATCGCGCTGTACACTACAGCCCCCTGCCGCCAAGCCCCCACCCGCCGCACCTAAACCCCTACCCCCTAAGTCCGCCGCACCCCTACACCCTAAGCCCCGAACCGCCGCACCTATGCCCCTACCCCGTAAGCCCCGCCGCACCTAACCCCCTACCCTCCAAGCCCCGCCGCACCTAACCCCCTGCCCTCTAAGCCCCGCCACCTCCTAAGCTCCCACCGCCAAGCCCCCACCCGCCGCACCTAAACCCCTACCCCCTAAGTCCGCCGCACCCCTACACCCTAAGCCCCGACCCGCCGCACCTAAACCTCTACCCCCTAAGTCCGCTGCACCCCTACACCCTAAGCCCCGACCCGCTGCACCTATGCCCCTACCCCGTAAGCCCCGCCGCACCTAACCCCCTACCCTCCAAGCCCCGCCGCACCTAACCCCCTACCCTCTAAGCCCCGCCGCCTCCTAAGCTCCCGCCGCCAAGCCCCCACCCGCCGCACCTAAACCCCTACCCCCTAAGTCCGCCGCACCCCTACACCTACAGTCCCATGCCCATAAGCGCCATGGGACTGTAGTATACCATCGCGCTGTACACTACAGCCCCCTGCCGCCAAGCCCCCACCCGCCGCACCTAAACCCCTACCCCCTAAGTCCGCCGCACCCCTACACCCTAAGCCCCGAACCGCCGCACCTATGCCCCTACCCCGTAAGCCCCGCCGCACCTAACCCCCTACCCTCCAAGCCCCGCCGCACCTAACCCCCTGCCCTCTAAGCCCCGCCACCTCCTAAGCTCCCACCGCCAAGCCCCCACCCGCCACACCTAAACCCCTACCCCCTAAGTCCGCCGCACCCCTACACCCTAAGCCCCGACCCGCCGCACCTAAACCCCTACCCCCTAAGTCCGCTGCACCCCTACACCCTAAGCCCCGACCCGCTGCACCTATGCCCCTACCCCGTAAGCCCCGCCGCACCTAACCCCCTACCCTCCAAGCCCCGCCGCACCTAACCCCCTACCCTCTAAGCCCAGCCGCCTCCTAAGCTCCCGCCGCCAAGCCCCCACCCGCCGCACCTAAACCCCTACCCCCTAAGTCCGCCGCACCCCTACACCCTAAGCCCCGACCCGCCGCACCCATGCCCCTACCCCGTAAGCCCCGTCGCACCTAACCCCCTACCCCCTAAGCCCCGCCGCCTCCTAAGCTCCCGCCGCTGTCGCTAACACCTAAAGCCCTACACCCGAAGCTCCCGCCGTCCCCTAACCTAACGTCCCCGTCGATCACTTACATGCCTTCAAGTCATCTGATCGTCCGTCCGATCCACAATCCCTTCGTCCGGCCAGGCGTCCTCTTTTCTCCGGCCCCGGGGGTCTTCTCTCTTCTTTCCGCCATCTCCGCCTCTTCGTCCGGCCCCGGGGATCTTCTGTCTTCTTTTCGCAAACTTCCATCTCCGACGTCCTCTTCCTTCTCATTAAGATAGAATGGACGAAAAATCCGCCATTCTACCTCAATGAGATCTGAGGCCCTCTTCTGATTGGTCGCTGTATACTGCTCTCAGCCAATCAGAAGAGCCCCTCATTTTTTTATTATTTTTAAATTATTTTTTTATTATTTTTTTTATTATTAAATTTATTTATTTTTTTAAGTCAGACTGAGACACAGTTCTCATTCAGGTCCGCATTTTTTTTTTTTTTATTATTATTATTTTTATTTAATTATTTATTATTTTTTATTTATTTTTTTATTATTTTTAAATTATTTTTTTTATTATTTAATTTATTTATTTTTTTAAGTCAGACTCAGACACAGTTCTCATTCAGGTCCGCCTTTTTTTTTTTTTTTATTATTATTTTTATTTAATTATTTATTATTTTTTATTTATTTTTGTAATATTTTTTAATTATTTTTAAATTATTTTTTTTATTATTTAATTAATTTATTTTTTTAAGTGAGAGTGAGACACAGTTCTCATTCAGGTCCGCCTTTTTTTTTCCCCATTGACATACATTACCGGTGTGTCGGCGATTTTATGGCCGCCGACCTGGTTCTATTTGTCGGCCCTAAAATCGCGGACACACCGCTAATACATCTCTATGGGCAGTGAGCTCGAATTCTGATTGGTCGGCGACCAATCCGAAATCGGGCTGACTGCCCATAGAGATGCATTAGCGGTGTGTCCGCGATTTTAGGGCCGACAAATAGAACCAGGTGGGCGGCCATAAAATCGCCGACACACCGGTAATGTATGTCAATGGGGAACAAAAAAGGCGGACCTGAATGAGAACTGTGTCTCACTCTCACTTAAAAAAATAAATACATTAAATAATAAAAAAAATAATTAAAAAATAATTTAAAAATAATAAAAAAATAAATAAAAAATAATAAATAATTCAATAAAAATAATAATAAAAAAAAAAAATATATGCTAATTATATCAGCCCTTCCAGCGGACCTGAATGAGAACTGGGTCTCAGCCTAAATAATAAATTTAATAATAAAAAAAAATAATTAAAAAATAATTAAAAAATAATAAAAAAATAAATAAAAAATAATAAATAATTCAATAAAAATAATAATAAAAAAAAATAAATATATGCTAATTATATCAGCCCTTCCAGCGGACCTGAATGAGAACTGGGTCTCAGCCTAAATAATAAATTTAATAATAAAAAAAAAAAATTAAAAAATAATTAAAAAATAATAAAAAAATAATTAAAAAATAATAAATAATTCAATAAAAATAATAATAAAAAAAATAAATATATGCTAATTATATCAGCCCTTCCAGCGGACCTGAATGAGAACTGGGTCTCAGCCTAAATAATAAATTTAATAATAAAAAAAATAATTAAAAAATAATTAAAAAATAATAAAAAAATAAATAAAAAATAATAAATAATTCAATAAAAATAATAATAAAAAAAATAAATATATGCTAATTATATCAGCCCTTCCAGCGGACCTGAATGAGAACTGGGTCTCAGCCTAAATAATAAATTTAATAATAAAAAAAAAAATTAAAAAATAATTAAAAAATAATAAAAAAATAATTAAAAAATAATAAATAATTCAATAAAAATAATAATAAAAAAAATAAATATATGCTAATTATATCAGCCCTTCCAGCGGACCTGAATGAGAACTGGGTCTCAGCCTAAATAATACATTTAATAATAAAAAAAAAAATTAAAAAATAATTAAAAAATGATAAAAAAATAAATAAAAAATAATAAATAATTCAATAAAAATAATAATAAAAAAAATAAATATATGCTAATTATATCAGCCCTTCCAGCGGACCTGAATGAGAACTGGGTCTCAGCCTAAATAATAAATTTAATAATAAAAAAAATAATTAGAAAATAATTAAAAAATAAATAAAAAATAATAAATAATTCAATAAAAATAATAATAAAAAAAATAAATATATGCTAATTATATCAGCCCTTCCAGCGGACCTGAATGAGAACTGGGTCTCAGCCTAAATAATAAATTTAATAATAAAAAAAATAATTAAAAAATAATAAAAAAATAAATAAAAAATAATAAATAATTCAATAAAAAATAATAAAAAAAAATAAATAATATGCTAATTATATCAGCCCTTCAAGCGGACCTGAATGAGAACTGGGTCTCAGCCTAAATAATAAATTTAATAATAAAAAAAATAATTAAAAAATAATTAAAAAATAATAAAAAAATAAATAAAAAATAATAAATAATTCAATAAAAATAATAATAAAAAAAATAAATATATGCTAATTATATCAGCCCTTTCAGCGGACCTGAAAGAGAACTGGGTCTCAGCCTAAATAATAAATTTAATAATAAAAAAAATAATTAAAAAATAATAAAAAAATAAATAAATAATAAATAATTAAATAAAAAATAATAATTAAAAAAAAAATTCTAATAATAATGATATTACTGCTAATAATAATGCTATTAATGCTCATAATTATGCTATTAATGCTAATAATAATGTTATTAATGCTATTATTAATGCTAATAATGCTATTATTAATGCTAATAATGCTATTATTAATGCTAATAATAATGCTATTAATGCTATTAATAATGCTATTAATGCTATTATTTATGCTATTAATGCTATTAATGCTAATATTTATCCTATTAATGGTATTATTAATGCTATTAATGCTAATAATAATGCTATTAATGCTATTAATGCTAATAATAATGCTATTAATGCTATTAATAATGTTATTAATGCTATTATTAATGCTAATAATGCTATTATTATTATTAATGCTATTAATGCTAATAATAATGCTATTAATGCTATTAATAATGCTATTAATGCTATTAATTATGCTATTAATGCTATTAATGCTAATATTTATCCTATTAATGCTATTAATGCTAATAATAATGCTATTAATGCTATTAATGCTAATAATAATGCTATTAATGCTATTAATGCTATTAATAATGTTATTAATGCTATTATTAATGCTAATAATGCTATTATTAATGCTATTAATGCTAATAATAATGCTATTAATGCTATTAATAATGCTATTAATGCTATTAATTATGCTATTAATGCTAATATTTATCCTATTAATGCTATTAATGCTATTAATAATGCTATTCATGCTAATAATATTGCTATTAATGCTCTTTATGCTAATACTAATGTTATTAATGCTGTTTTTATGCTATTAATTCTATTATTTATGCTATTAATGCTATTAATAATGCTATTAATAATGCTATTAATCCTATTAATGCTATTAATAATGCTATTCATGCTATTAATAATACTATTAATGCTATTAATGCTCATAATAATGCTATTAATGCTATTAATAATGTATATAATCTATTATTAATGCTAATAATGCTATTATTAATGCTATTAATGCTAATAATAATGCTATTAATGCTATTAATAATGTTATTAATGCTATTATTAATGCTAATAATGCTATTATTATAATGCTATTTATGGTAATAATAATGCTATTAATGCTATTAATAATGCTATTAATGCTATTATTTATGCTATTAATGCTATTAATGCTAATATTTATCCTATTAATGGTATTATTAATGCTATTAATGCTAATAATAATGCTATTAATGCTATTAATAATGTTATTAATGCTATTATTAATGCTAATAATGCTATTATTAATGCTAATAATGCTAATAATAATGCTATTAATGCTATTAATGCTATTAATTATGCTATTAATGCTATTAATGCTAATATTTATCCTATTAATGCTATTAATGCTAATATTTATCCTATTAATGCTATTATTAATGCTATTAATGCTATTAATTATGCTATTATTGCTATTAATGCTAATATTTATCCTATTCATGGTATTATTAATGCTATTAATGCTAATAAAATGCTATATAATGCTATTAATGCTAATAATGCTATTAATGCTATTAATAATAATGTTATTAATGCTATTATTAATGCTAATAATGCTATTATTAATGCTATTAATGCCAATAATAATGCTATTAATAATGCTATTAATGCTATAATGCTAATATTTATCATATTAATGCTATTAATGCTAATAATAATGCTATTAATGCTATTAATAATGCTATTAATGCTATTAATTATGCTATTAATGCTATTCAATGCTAATTTATCCTATTAAATGGCATTATTAATGCTATTAATGCTAATAATAATGCTATTAATGCTATTAATAATGTTATTAATGCTATTATTAATGCTATTAATGCTATTATTAATGCTATTAATGCTAATAATAATGCTATTAATGCTATTAATTATGCTATTAATGCTATTATTAATGCTAATAATGCTATTATTAATGCTAATAATAATGCTATTAATGCTATTAATAATGTTATTAATGCTATTATTAATGCTAATAATGCTATTAATAATGCTATTAATGCTAATAATAATGCTATTAATGCTATTAATACTGTTATCAATGCTCATAATACTGCTAATAATGCTATTAATACTGCTATTACTGCTAATAATAATGCTATGGCTTATATTATTGCTATTGATGATGCGATTATTATTTTAAAATGTTTAAAAAAACAATAAACATATTTTAGATACCCGATGCATTTGCATCAGGCTAACAGCTATAACTACTATAATCAAATTAATGCACGTTCTAGAATCCCGATGCATTTGCATCGGGCTCACAGCTAGTAATATATAACTACCACCTATGCTGGGTATCTTTAATACTCACAGACTTACCCACTGTTTTTGCATACTGCAATCCTATATATATGGTTTTGTGGTTATACCCATGCTGTAAATACTTCACTACATTATATATTAACAGTATACTTTGGCTATTTGAGGTTGGGAAACACCACCCAGTGTGTATTACATTAACCTTGGGAGGGTCTTATATGTTATAGGAATGAGCATGTCACTTACACCCGATACTCTTTGAGTGCGTGGATGTTTCAACTAGACTCAAAGAGAATACAGTCATAAATAGTAATATTGGTATAAATATTGATACATAATATTCTGATGTATATAATATCATGTGACCTCTGCCATATTATGTATACAGTCTGAATACCCTGTCACCATGTCTGTATAGCACATTGCACTTTATATTGCACTTTAATAAATATGAATTTAACATTATTCATGAGTTGTGTCGCAGAAGTTGTGTATGATTAAATTGTGGGTATTGCGACCACCGAATATTCCAGTCCAGGTACAGTTTGGGAATTATTCATTCCCAAAAATGTGTATGAGAATTTTTTGGAGTCTTTTATTAATCACAGGTAGAAATGTTGTATACGAGTTGAGACCTACCTGAGATCTTAGTGTCATCCGGGAAGGTCCACCTCCACCTCTTGCTCCGCCTGGTCTTCTTTTTGTGCGTCTTTGTCCTAAAAAAGGCTGTACTGGATATTGAGGTGGGAATTGCGGATATGGTGGATATTCACCTTCTGATCCGGATGATGAGTAATACATTGGCCTAAACGGTAAGGGTTCGGTAGATTTCCATTTGTAAACTCTATCCTTCTCATAGTCCTCCTTATCCCTGTTGAATTTGTTCTTCTTTCTTGCTTCTAAAGTCTTACGAAATTCGTTATTTGATTGATTCACCTTCTTCCTCACCTTTTCAAATTCAGTGCTGGACATAGAATCCTTTAGTTGTTCTTCCAGTGATAGAATACTCTGGCCTAGTGTCTCTAGTTCTTCATGTAAATATTCTATGGTAAGTAGTATAATATCCATAGAGCATTTATTTAAAATACCCTCGAATTTTTTACAATATTCCTCATTCTCCGAAAAAAGAGTAGGCCTTAATGACACCCGTAAACCTCTTGGTATCCTCTGAACTTTATGATATTCAGCTAAAGTCACATAGTGTAAGTCAAAAGCCGTCTGTTTTTTCAATTCCTTCTCATAAGTAATAGAACGTGCTTCTTCTGCTGGAGTTGAAAGGAACTCATTTGATCTTGTGACCCGTGTGAGAATCGAAGAGGTGTCTTTCTCATTATATGAAAAAGTGTGAAAGGCCATAACGGAAAAAATGGGAGCTCTATCAAAAATATATATAACTTTTACAAGGATAATGATAGGCTCACCCCGTGTGGGTGCTCTAGAAAAAACGCCTCGATATATAAAGATTAGCTAGGCACACCAATAATTAGCAATAAATTCTCCGGAAACAATCTCCTTTGATTAATTTATCTTTTATTTATTACTGTATCACATCAAGTGTTTGTAAATGATGATGTTAACGTTTCGACCTTTTTTGGTCTTCTTCAAGAATCTTAATGAAAAAATGAACAAATACACAGTAGCATTTTAACAGTACTATGAAGTCATTCAGTGGGTGAGGGGCAAAAAAGCCAATCACAGATGCTGTCACAAACAATGGGTATCTGTGATTAGCTGTTGGAGTAACCTGAAAACGGTCCATATATTCTACCATCTACCATGCTAGAATGTATGGGCTGTTTCCAGATTACTCCAACAGCCAATTACAGACGCCCATTATCTGTGTCAGCATCTGTGTTTGGCTGTTCCGCCCCTCAACAGTGAATACCCTGGAGGTAATTGAGCGTCCCCGGAAGTACAAGCCGCCGGACGTCCAGATGCCAGTAAACATAATGCTGCTGTTTAATCGCTTCTTTCTTTTTACAACCCCCCACTCTGAACCCGAACTGTAACACAGACTTCACTGGGAAGTAGACGTTTGGGGTCTGTGCCCGAACACTAGGTGTTCGGTACAGTCCCCAAACTTTACAGTTCAGTTTCACCCATCCATAAACTTAACCAGTTCAGCACTAAGCTATTTACCCCTAATGCTGACCAGGTAGATTTCAGAAAATCTTCATAGGTGCTTTATAAAGAGCTTTAAAATATGTTTCTGTATGTACATGGGGTCTACAATGGTTGGGTGTCCCTTTCGAATAGTAATATATGTACGAAAATGGTGCACAACAGAGCTCACAGTGACTGCACCTGCACCATTATAATTAATAGTCCCTTCGGCGCATACATCCCATTTTGCAGGGAGAGAAATGCACTTAAAGGGATCCTGTCACCTCCAAAACGCCTCCTAAGCTACCAAAACATGTTTCTGCACCATATTATCACTATTCTCACACTCCTTTTGTCTCCTAAAAGCATCCTGTGAAAGTGCATAAAAACGATTTTATACTCACGCATTAGTGATTACAATTAGCAGGGCTATATTCTTTAGCCCCTAGGGCTTGTTGTTTTGTAGCCTGAATGATCCAGCCCTCTCTCTTTCTGTGCTGCTGTGATGTGGAGCTGAAGGCAGGACTAATGATTTGCATTCTGTGAGTGACAGAGGGGGAGGGCAAAGCCTGTACAAGCAAAGCAATACAGACAGAGAGAGGGTGGATCATTTAGGCTGCAAAACAACACACCCTAAGGGCTAAGGAATATAGCCCCTGCTAATTATAATCACTAATGAGTGAGTATTAATTTGTTTTTATGCACTTTCACAGGATGCTTTTAGGAGACAAAAGGAGTGTGAGATTAGTGATAATATGCTGCTGGGACATGTTTTAGTAGCTTATGAGGCGTTCTGGAGGTGACAGGATCCCTTTGAGCCCCGTTGGGACTGTAGCATGGAGGAAAAAAAGCAGTGTGAAAGGGGCCTGAAAATCCTTTATTCACCACCAGTTACGTTTCAACTCTATCAAACCTTCAAGAGAGGTTGCTTTAGAAAGGCCCCAAAGAGAGAACTAAAATGTACTGGTGTTGGTGAATAAAGGATCTTCATATTTCACTATTTTGGGTGTGTTGCCTCCTTTTTGGATTTCTATATATCACAGATATCAAATATTTGTGAAAAAAAGTAGAAAAGTTATGCTGTATGAATACTTTTTCAAGGCACTGTAACTGCTACTAAAAGCATGAAACTTGACCTGATAACTGGATGCAATGTTGTTGTCACATCAAACATCAGAATAGCATTGCTCAGAATTTTTTCCAATTGATCTAATATGAATAGCCTCAAATATAAAACTACTTTATCAATTTATGGCCAGATGCACAAGTTGAGTATTTTGTGAATATCTTACTTCAGTGTTTGCATGCCAAAACCAGGAGAGGAGCCGTCAGAGGAAAATATAAGGGTAAGTGCGCACGATCTGGAGACGCTGCTTTCTAGACGCAGTGTCATTCCTCTTGCAGATTAGTAAAAGCTAAACAAGCGGTTTAAGCAGGCGCATTCTGAATAAACTCCGGGAAGTTTGTCTCTCCCACTACGCGTTTCGGCGTACTAGCGCCTTCCTCACCGCTTGTTTAACTTTTACTAATCTACAAGCACCCCTGGTGAGCGGTGCAGAGCTGCTTCTGATAACACTGTGTCATTGAGGAGAATGGCGATCTAACAGCTAAAGCTCTCAAGGACATGTGCTGATGTCAGACCGTGTGACTGATCACGTGTCAGCCTGAGACCTGGAAGCAGGGAGAGACGGCAGCTGCACGAGACGCAGCAAGGTTACAACACATGGTTATGCTGGCAGCATAACCAGGCAGGTGAGCACCAACAATCCACCGACCCCCTTTCCCCCACTGACCCCTGATACTGCACCAGGAGCGCCCCTCTCTGTTTTTTATCATTCCTCTTGCAGAGACACTAATATTCTCTATTGAAGAACACCATGTACGTGCCTATGATCAGGATTCTGGGCACAGTATAATTTTGATGTTTTCTCCCATTGAGACATTCGCATCTCCGCAAGCATAAATTGACATGCTGTGGCTTGGAAAGCTGAGCCGCATGTCAGTTTATGTAGGGTAAAAAGGAAGCACAATGAGCATGACATTTCTATAAATCCCATCCACTGTGCTTGTACTGTACAACACAGCATTTTGGGCTCAGCGAAAATACGCTGTCTAAAACGCTGCTAACAATGTACATACCCTAATAGAAATATGTGCACCATTTCTGCATTTTTTACCCACTCCCGGTTTTGTGTTATAAACCATTAAGCCCCCATCACACTAAGCGAGATCGCTAGCGAGATCGCTGTTGAGTCACAATTTTTGTGACGCAACAACAACCTCAGCAGCGATCTCTGTACGTTTGACACGTAGGAGCGATCAGGCCCCTGCTGTGAGATCGTTGATCGTTCCAAACCAATCTGGACCATTTTTTGGTCGTCATGCTCCCACTGGGCAGCGTGCATCGCTGTGTTTGACAGGGACAACGACCAATGATCACAACACTATGCCCGAGAGTGACAGGGTCCCAACGACCGCTGTATCGTTGCTTCGTCGCTGGTGAGATCTGACTGTTTGACATCTCACGTAGCGATGCACCAGTGATCACTACCAGGTCGGATTGTTGTCGGGATCGCTGGAGCGTCGCCAAGTGTGACGGTACCCTAAGGTTAAAAACTCACAAATAAGCAATGTGTGCATATGGCCTTAATGTCCCAGGTAAAATATTTGGGTCTGGGATCAGCACGGGCATTCTGTTTGGTCTACGGCTACATTGTCATGTACACAACATTCTATGATGGAGTATGTGTTCTAATAATTTTCAATACAGTCAGAAAGGTGTCAGAACACACAGTCCTTTGTTCCTATGCACATTATTGTGAGAAGGAAACTCATGACCTTGTCACTCATGTATTGTTGCTATTTTTCATTCATACTACCTATTGCATACTGAGAGCACCTTACAAGACCTGTAGAGATGCACTGACCCAGTCCTCTAGTGATCAGAATTTATTTTTTGTTGAAAGGATTGTCAGTTGTTAAACTGCAAGTGTGCAGTCGCTCTATGTGCATGCAGACTTGGGAATCCTCACATCACACCACTGTATGCTGTGAGAATTCGGTGGTGCCAGCACTGCGAGCTGGCGATTATATGACTGCGAGTTCTGCAATTATCTATTTTCACATAGAGTGACTTCTGACTTGTACTCTAAGACCAGACAACCCCTTTAAAGTCTCTCACATCCATATTGTTGCCATTTTTTTGTGATTCCAGCAATTAATCTTCAAAACCAAACTATTTCTACCTTGCTACCCAGTATAACCTCTCGAGGTAATGAATGTTATTCACTTCAATTGTCAGTGGTTTTTATGTTACGGCTGATTGGTAAATTTTAATGAACAATTGACATTCATACCTGGTATAGGATTAAATAGGATATCTGTTTCTGCACATTGCCAGCTATAAAAACATACATTTGTACATGATATTGGTAGGGTAAAATACAGGGAGGCGTGCAGGGAAAAGAAATGGATTAAGTGCAGTTGTCTGGCTTTGTTTCTGAAGGGGCATGTTGTAAGTAAAGGAATGTTTCACCAACTTTTAGTCTTTGCCTTACTCATGGTTCTTTAGAAACTTTCTTTAGTGAGTTATGAATAAATTCAAACAGGAAAGATCTGAGACCAATAAGACTGCCAAAAATTCAGTGGTCTCTGGGAGCGTGACAGTTGAACTAGTAGACCTTTGTGGTATGTGAAACTGCTGGAAAGAATTGCTTTACTCAGGAGCCAGTGACGGCACGGCTGGATCTCAACATATGAGATCTTGCCAATGCGTCTGTACAAAAGAGATTTTCAGAGCAAGTGAGGTAGTGGTCAGCCTTTAGGATTATACAGTTCATTGACTTATTTTCTTATGACTGGAGCCATTCAAAAAATCTTTGCGTCTACTTGTGGGGTAATATAAACAGTCATGGTCAAAAGTGTTGGCACCTTTGAAATTGTTCCAGGAAATCAAATATTTTTACTAGAAAATTATTCCGATTACCCATTTTGTCATACACATGATTATTTCCTTTGTGTGTATTAGGACAGCACAAAAAAAAAAAACTGAGAAATTAGACATAATTTCACATAAAACCCCAAAGATGGGCCTGCAAAATCATTGGCACCATTCCAAAATTGTGGGTAAACATCTGTTTTCAAGCACGTGATACCTATTCAAACTTGCCTGTAGCAAGTGACAGGTGTGGGCAATGTGAAAATCACACCTAAAACCTGAGGCTGGGTTTAACATGTGTGCCCGCTATTAAAGAGAGTGAATATTCCCTGCTCTGCAATAAATATTCATTTTAGATGTGTGCAGCATGGCATAGCGGGAGGCATATATACCAGGATAAGCCCATGATGTCAAACATATATATATATACGGATTAGGGACATATATACCAGCATGGGATCTTATATACCCGGGGAAAGGCATGTACCAAGATGGGGATCATCTGTACCAGAATGAAGAGATACTGTATTTTTGCTTTATAAGACGCACCCTCAAATTTGGTGAAGGAAAAGAGAAAAAAAACGTTTTAGTTTTCAATGGGGTTTGTCTTATAATGCTCGTGTCCGTCTTACAAATCATATATATGTCCCTCATGCAGGTATATATTTAACCCTCATCCTGGTATATAGCCCCCCTCATCCTGGTACATGGTCCTCCATCTTGGGATATAGCTCTTCCATCCTCTATATGACCCCCTTATATTGGATATAGCCCCCCCTGTGCTGGCACATATACCCCCCGACGCTGGCACATATGCCCCCAGTGCCGACACATATAGCCCCCCTGTGATGCACACAGCCCCCGTGATGGCACACATCTCCCTAAGATGGCACACATACCTCTGTGCTAGCACATATGTCCCTTTGCTAGCACACATGCTCCTGTGCCGTGTCATATAGCCCCCCTGTAATAGCACACAGCCCACTGTGATGGCTTACAGCCCCCTGTGCTTGCACACATACGCCTGTGCTGGCACATATGCACCTCTGCTGGCACACATGCCCCTGTAATGACACACAAGCCCCTGTGCTGGCACACAGCCCCTGTAATGGCACCCATCCCCCTGTGGTGGCACACATGCCCCTGTGCTGGCACATATCCCCCTGTGCTGGATATGCCACCCCACCATCCTGAATATGGCCCTCATCCATGCTGCTGCCCACACTAAAATAACAAACTGCTTTGAACTTACCTCACCGGCACTGTCCTCCGTGCCTCCCTGCTTGCTGCACTTCCTGAGTCCTCCTGCGTCCCCGGCAAAGCTGGTCATGTGATTGGGGTGCACAGTGATGATGTCACTCTGCTGTGCCGATCACATAACTACCTTCCCTGGGACTCAGGAAGTGCAGCAAGCAGGGAGCCATGGAGGACAGCGCCGGAGAGGTAAGTTCAAAGTTGTTTGTTATTTTAGTGTGGTCAGCAGCATGGAGGGCCATACAGAATGATGGGGGGCCATATCCAGGATGGGGGTTGACTACAGCCAATACGATATGCAAACTCCCATGTCCATATCTCTGTGCGGTTTCAGCACTGAGGTGAAGGACAGCGGGTGCAGTGCATATTACATGAGGCTAATGAGAGGGACCACGTGACCTCCCGCTACCTCTGCAGCCTGCAGCCAGCTCGCTGCAGACCCAGGACATTGCTCCAGAACCACCAGCCCTTCCCCCCAAAGTACAGAAAGTTAAGTTTCGGATTATAAGACACAGCCCCCACTTTCCCCCAAAATTTGGGGGAACAAATTATGGTATATAAACTAAGATGGGAGGCTTATATACTAGCATGGAGGCCATATATATAAGGATGGAGGACATGTAGTATATACCTAGATGAGACCCAGTACAGATTTGGGGGGCATTACTCCCAAAACAGTGTCAGCTCAGATTCCTCACATAACTGCGTCATGACCACAACTTTTGCTTCAAATTTTTTTTCTATTTATTACCTCTAAAACTTGGGTACGCCCTGTGAGTCTTATAGTCAGAAATACTTTTCAGATGTGTGTCATCATGTGACCTATCATTAATATGCGATTTACATACTGAGAGTCACGTGCTGTTGAGCGGTTCGACCTACTTCTTTCAATGTTCAGTGAAAAGTAGAGAAGCAGGCAGAAAAGCTGTCACATGGCCACAATATATACCGTAATACAAAATGAAAATCGCTTATGAGTGGAGTGGCCGTGATGACTGCTGGAAGCAGCAAGCAGAGCTGAATTGGAATGCAACAGTGTTATAATTAAAGGGCTTGTTCAGGTTTGAGATGAAATTCTGTAGCCCCTAGGTGACTGCAGGCTTCTGTATTCTCACTGCACGTGCACTGCATATTTTCACATTCTGACTAGACGTGTCTGACCGCACTCAATTAATTTTCTTTGATCGAGGCCTTGCATATCTAGTCAGCTCATGTCAGGCATGTATGTACATCGCTTACTTGTGGTTTTGTGGCCTCCCACTCTCACCACTGGCACCAGAGAATCCTGACAGCATGGAATGTGTGCATTTTGAGAATTCAGATGTCTGCAGTCACAGTGTAACTGCAGACTCATCACTAACATGAGACAACCCCTTTAATGCTTCTAACAAATATAAACATAGTAACCCTTAAATTGTCAGACCGCACAACACTTTATTAACAGCGATGTATGAAGTAAGCTTACAAGTTATTAATTGTTCAGCAATAAATTAAAGTGACTGTCCAACTAAATTTATAAAATGAGCATAAGCATGAGCTCAGGTGCACCGGGCATTAGATTTAAATTGTTCTCTATATGTTGTTCAGCAATAACATAAAGTGACTTTCCAACTAATATTATAAAATGAAATCCTACCGCCTCTGGAGCTGCTGCCCCACCGCCACTGGAGCTGCCGCCTCTCCAACATCAGATGTCCTGCACCCATGACCTACTGTTTCCTCCCCATTGCCCTGTAGAATGTTAACCCGTAAAGGCAGGGTCCTCTTCCCTCTGTACCAGTCTGTTATTGTTGATGTGTTTACTGTAAACCATATCTATAATTTTGTATGTAACCACTTCTCATGTACAGCACCATGGAATTGTGCTATATAAATAAATAATAATAATAATTACATGTATACAGGATCAGAACCATTAAAAGCTCAAAACTACATCATCAGACCCACCAGAAATATATGTACTGAATCAGTATCGGTACAGAAACACAATGTCAGAACCCTCATTAGAACAAAAATACATCACCAACCCACCAGAGGTACAGAAATACATAAATAAAACCACCATCCGTACAGAAACACAGCATCACAACCCTCATCAGTAACAAAATTCATTATCAGAACTCCCATCAGCATGTGGTAAAGCATTGTAATGTCAAGTCAGACCCATACACGTTTGTACTTTATGAACCTATAACTCCTACAACATCCTTAACAATGGTAAGGAGAAACTGGGAGTTGTTGTTATCAGTCATCTTGAGATCATACAGTAACCACAGTACTGATGAGACTTAGCCAGTATCACAAATAATCATTTAAGGTACCTTTACACGCCGCGACGGCAGGCTGGATACATTCCGCTACTTCACGTGCACGAGCACGCTCAAACGGCTACAAACGGTCAACGCACCCTCTTTACACGCCGCCATAAGGTGCGCTACGCCACGCTACATCTGTAGCTAGCTACATCGCCGGGTGTGTCAAGTAGCCAGCTGTAGCTTAGCGTACCACGTTTACACAGCGCTACAATAAGCTACTATGGGCGGACCTGGTACAGCAGGGACAGCACATAGGCGTGCCACAATCTTGGATTACGAGCCGTCCGTACGATGATAGGACAGCGCAATATCATCCTGATTGGCCAGGCATCGCAGGAGGCTGAGACATCCAGCACGCTCGAGCGATTGTGTGTTGTGACTGGTCAGCTCCTTAAATATGCCGCCCTAGGCAGCGACTACCAATCGGCACGCAGAAGCTTCCACCAATGATCGCACATGGGGCGCAGTAAGACGGAGCCGAGGTCACGCCTTAGCTACATTGCAGCTACAGCGCAGGGTGTGCAGAGTTCCCTTCCGTTGCTTCTTTACACGCCGATACAGCTCGCTACCATCGGCGATATAGCCATCTGTTTTCGAGCAGAGCCCATAAACAGATGTATCTGTCGCCGGCTGTAGCGTCGCGTCTTCAGACGCCGCTACGACGGGCTACATTGACGCTACAAGCTACATTTGTAGCCTGTAGCGCGATGTATCCAGCCTGCCGTCGCGGCGTGTAAAGGTACCTTTACAGCCAGATACCTTATAGTTGACTTTATCACTCATCGGTGTCATCTTTTTCTTCATCTTGTCCAGACACCATGATGACTTTTCACAAATTGTCTCTGCAGACGTCTATCTTCGGTCTTCTTCAGCACATCCCGGCAAGATACCCTAAAAAATAACAGAATTATCAAAACTCTCCTGAGTAAAAATATCTGCTTTATGCTGTGCACCTGAATAAATAATTGCTCCTCCTCACTGTTCCACAGTTCCTTGCACAAAATATGATTTACACACTGTCCCCCTTATGATACATGCCCTCCACACTGCCATCCCCTTTCCATACTCGGCCCCCTCATCACACTGTCCTCTCACACTGTATTCCCCAATACTGCACACTGTTTATACTGGTTTCCCTCATCAAACTCCACCTCCTCTGCATATTGTCCCCTCCTGGCTGTGGCCTCACGCTGTCCATGCATGCTGTCCCCTCTCCATACAGCCCGACACTACTCAGTCTCTATTCTGTGTCCCCTAATATTTTTCATATCACCTACTGTTTCCTCACTACCTTACTCCCTTCCCCTCAACCCACATACTGTGTTGACAGGCATCCCTCCTCCACTTACGGTGTCTGCACCTATTCTCCCCCCTCACTCCCCATACTATGTCAGCAGCCATCCCCCCTCACACCACATACTATGTTCACACCCATCCCCTTCTCACTCCATATACTGTGTCTAATTCCCTCCCCTTCATACTTTACATACTGTGTCAGCAGCCATCCCCCCTTCACTCCACATACTGTATCCAAACACATCCCTCCTCCCACTGTTACCACATCACCCTCACTCCACATAGTATGCTCACACCCATCTCCTCTCACTTCACATACTGCGTCTATACCCATCCCCCTTCACTCCCCATTCTGTGTCGGCATCCATCTCCTCTCACTCCATATACTGTACTGCAGCCATCCCCCTTCACTCCTTATACTGTGTCCACACCAATCACCCCTTCACTTCACATATTGTTCCGCAGCCATCCCACCTTGCTCCTCATATTGTGTCCACACTGATCCCCCCTCACTTCACATACTGTTCCGAATCCATCCCCCTCATTTCTCAAACTGTATCCACACCCATCCCTCCCTGATTCCACATACTGTGCAGCAGCCATCCCCCCTCACTCCTCATATTGTATTCACACCCATGCTTTGCTCACTTCACATACTCTGCCGCAGCCATTCGCCTCTCACTTCACATACTGTATCCACACCCATCCCCACTCTCTCAACATACTGTGCCGCAGCCTTCCCCCTCACTCCTGATACTGTATCCACACCCATCCCCCCACTCCACATATTGTTTTGCAGCCATCTCTCCTTCAAACTTTATACTGGATCCTCAAATTTACCCCCTTGATTCCCATACTTTCTTACAATACTGTGTCCATTTCCATTATCCCCTCACTCCATGTGTCCTCAAATCCCCACCTGCTTAATCCTCATGCTGTGTCCACATACACTCCCTTCACCCTTTGCCCTGTTTATGCCTCATACACTCCCCACCCTCTCCCTGGGCCTGACAGTGCTCCCCTGTTTGTTGCGCCCAGGGCAGATGCCCCGCCAGCTCCCCTAGATATGCCTATGCATATTTTAGTTAAATGTTACTGTGTTACTGAAGTACAATTATAAGTTGATAAATACATGAAATTTTGCAAAGATTCAATATTTCCATTGTTGTACTTTTTTTTTTCAAAGGCTTTATTATTACCATATTATTATTATTATTATTTTTTTTTTTTTATTATTATTAAAAGACTTCTGCTATGTGCCTCAGAATACTGGATACCAGCTTCTGTATCACAACCTGACTGATCACAACCCATCCCTGCCTAATCAGTGCTTGGAGTTTATCACAATTTCTACGTTTTGTTTGTCCTACCTCTTTCTAAGGATTAACCACAGATTCTCAATGAGATTAAAATTATGGAGAATTTTCTTACCACGGACCCAAAATCTCAATATTCCGGTCACTGGGCGACTTCTTTTTCACTTTTCCCATGTGACATTAGGCTCCATTATGCTGGAAAAAGCAAAAAGCATTGTTCATCACCAGATTGCTCATGAATTGAAGTTGGTAGAAGTAAAAATCACAGATAAAAGAAACTTCTAAAAATATTCTTTATTTAAATATACCCCTAAAATCATCTATATCAGAATTCCCCGAACCCCAGGCCTCAAGGCCAACCAACTATGCATGTTTTCAGGATTTCCTTAGCATTTGACAATTGGAATCATCACCTGTGCAGGAGATTAAATTACAACCTGTCAAATGCTAAAGAAATCCTGAAAACATGTTTTGTTGGTGGGCCTTGGGGACTGAAGTTGGGGGGACACTATCTATATTGATGAAAACTATAAAAAAAAGATAAAAAAACACGTGAATACAATAAATATACAAGCGATGTAAGTATCATTCAAAATTACCCAAGATCTAAAAACATCTCTTCAGATAGTTATATATAATACAGCATAGGGAAATAAATTAAATAACTATAAAGAGCTTTGTATAACAGTATATAGTATTTCATATGTATTATAATCCCAGTGATGTCCCTGTCAAAAAGATCTCCCAGTCGCCCATGCTCTTTTTGTCCACACTATGTCACAAATATGTCAGAGGTATCTAGTGAGGAGAATGTCATAGAAGTAGTTAAGACATAGAGAAAATTAGAACATAAAGATGGTTTAAACGTGTATTAGAAATAATAAATTTATTATTCATGATTTTATTATCAACAGTGACCTAATAACCCAGTGACCAGACATGTTTCCCCTCTAAACAAAGAGGTTCCTTTAGGGCCCCTTTACACACCTCCACTGAAAGGTAGCAACTGCCTGGCATTGGGGATATTTATGCCTGTTGCTATGAAATTGCTACAAAATGGCGGCGTGTAAATAGGGAAATGCCTTCCTGTGTCCCGTAGTGGACTCAGATACCTGTTGCTGAGCCGTGCTCAAAAACCGAAGGCAACACAAAGGCACAATTGCCATGGTAGTGGTGTCTAATCGGGGTACAGGCATGGATGTTGCTTCGCCTAGTGATTTCACAGGAGCGTGCCACAGCGTCATGAATTCCACGCCCCATCAGCGATCATTGGTGGGGACTACTGTGTTACCATTGGCTGTCCCTGCACAGGGCGCCATATTTAAAGAGCTGACCATTCACACTACACATTTGCAATGGCGTCATGTATTAGCCAGCCTTCCTGCGCAGGCTGGCCAATCATGATGCTATTGCGTTGTCCAATCAGCGTACAAGCGTCACGGAATACACAACTCTGTCACGCCTATGTACTTGCGGCGCGAAATATGTACGCCCATATTCCTTTGTGGTAGCGGCGTGTAAAGCAGGGAAGGTATTCAACAGAAAGTAAGCCGCAGGAGCTGTCGGCACTTCCGGGGAACGCAGATACCTGTGGACATCGCAATGGCGGCGTCTATATGCGGCATTAGCGATCGGTATTCACCGTTAAAAACATGCGCGTGCACGTGCGGTGGATACCTGTTGCTAGCCACAGTGGAGGCGTGTATAGGTACCTTAAGGGTACCTTTACACACGGCTACATTTGTAGCTTGTCACCAGGTAACTTACTGGTTGCAGTGAAATCATGGATACATGATTCCATTTGTACACAGCAACAAGATAGAACCATGTATCCATGATTTTCACTGCAACCAGTAAGTTACCTGGTGACAAGCTTCAAATGTAGCCGTGTGTAAAGGTACCCTAAGGGTGTAAAGTTTATAGTCCTTAAAGATTTAATATGTACAGTGTCCCGTATCAATTATGAATATTAGCACCAGTAAGTACCATGTGGTCTGTATCAATTCTGAATATCAGTACTATTAAGTACCAGATATATATTACATTAGATATAAAAACCCATCATGAATTTCAACAACAGGAAATTATATAAACATCCCTATAAGGTAAGCCTTTTGTAATTGGAAACTGATACCCATACAGGAGCACACATTTACTTGCTGCGAGCTAATGTCTATGCAAAACAGCACAGAAGTAGAGAAGAGGAAACCTATTCGGGGCTCGCGTTAAGGGGATTCTCGTTTCCAAAGAGCTGGAGCCTGGATTGCTCTGCTCTTGGTGTGTGTGATCAGCGCACACTCGCCCTAAAAGCTGAGTAATCGTCCATGATGTCTTGTATAAAAAACAAAACAAAAACCAAATCCCCACCATCCTGCCGCTGGAAGTGTTATGTTTGTGGTTGACTGTATGTGGGATAAATAAGCAACCGCTAGGGTGATGTAGAAATTGAGTGAAAATAAGCAAATATTAAAAACACCTTTTATTTGGAAACCATTTAAAGGGGTATAATAGGCTCCATGGATAAATGAGAACAAGGACAAAAATACACACTTCGTTTGTGGTTGCGTTGCAGTCCTACAGCTGTGATACTCCTGACCTTTTGTTAAAACTGGAAGATGTGAACATCTCCAGGGATGCGCTGTTGGAGAGCATTGATGTGGAGGCCCTATAGTCCTCAGTACCACATACCTACGGCTTGGAGGCCATTAGATACTTCTTTTCATCTAGAGGCCAGCAGTTTTGTCCACATAATGAGTTTGTGCTGGAGTTTTGTTTGACCAAAAATGTTTTCCTTTTTGACCAGAAGTACTACCACCAACTCAGGAGAACCGCGATGGGGAGACCTTGTGCCCCCTCGTATGCCAACTTGGTCCTGGGTTGGTGGAGGAGACTATGATCTTCACACCCGCGATGGATGATATCACCAGGGGGTTTGAAATCTGGACCCGCTACATTGAAGACATTTTTGTCATCTGGTCAGGCACCAAGGACCAACTTTGTAGCGGGTTTAGACCATAATCCCATTGGACTGAGATTCACACACGAGGTCCATGATACCCATCTTCTGTTTTTGGATATCTGGATCTGGAGAGATGAAACAGGTGGCTTGCACACTTCAACGTTTTGGAAACATACGGCAACCAACTCTCTTTTGCACTGGGACAGTGGGCACCCGGTCCATGTTAAGAGAGACATCCCCAAAGGGCAGTTCCTGAGAATCTGAAGGAACTGCTCTGAGGTTGAGGTGTATAATGAGCAAGCGAAGGGGCTAACTGATAGATTCAGGGAGTGCGGCTATCCGAAAGGTGTTCTTAAAAAAAACGTCGAACAGATAGACCATCCCTGCTAGTGCCTAAACAAAAGCCTGAAACCTCTGATGATCTGTTCCGTTTGATCACCACTCCCCATATGCAGGACCCATGGAAGCGCAATCACGTGAAACGGTTGACTGTCGTCCGACCCTGCACACGCTTCCTCCCTGCACTTTGTAACCCTCGAATATGGAATAAAGTTTCCTAACACAGCACCTGGAATACCGGTGAGTGCCGTTCCTTTCTTATCTCATTGAACACAACTGGTGCTTTGTTCCATGCACCACCAGGCCAGCCACTGATAGCAGCTGTGGGTGGTTTTGCAAGCCATATTGGACTGATTGACACCCGATTTCCTCCTATATATTCTTCTAACGGACTGATTTCAGCCCCAAAAGCGCGTTGGTAAATTACACTGTGTCTTAATGGCAAAAGTGAAAGTCCATTCACTTTGCTGGGAATGCTGACGCCGATGCGCTTTTGGGGGGAAAGCACAGCGTAAAGAAGTGAATGCAGCCTTACAGTCTTCCCCTGGATCCAAGCACCCTTTTAGCAATAATTGACAATATTCCCGATCATCTGTACATGATAAATAGTATCCATACTCCTAGAATTCTGTTTCAATTGAGAACATGGTTTTCTGAGGATTTCTTTGTTTATTAATCATCCATTTCAGCAGACCACTTTGCAATGCTGGTTAAAAGATACTGGATTTATTTGTGTGCTACGAAGTGTTTCTGAATTGTATCCGTTCCCTTATGAGGTTAAGGCATAGCCACACATGTTGAGTTTAATTTGCACGTTATTTAACAGAACTATTCATCCATACATTTTTAAGGAGATTAAATATCAATTCAATATTTTCTTCATATTTCAGGAGCACACCCCATCCTTACTGAAGAACCTGCAGCAGATTGTCTGCCAGGCTCTATGTGTTTCCTCCACCTTCCCCTAGTATTTTATGAGCACTATAAACCTTTATCTTACAGTTGTGAAAATTTGTATTTACTGAAGAAAGATTTTACTAATTTTACCTCAAACTGAGAGTAAAAGATAAGTCCAGCAGCAGAAAAAAAGTACATTTCCCTGATAATATACATTATGGACTTACTTATTTTCATGCCTACTATTGATTTATATTATGATGTTACATAGAGTGGTACAGGTTTTAGGTAGCTGTACATTGGTAGATTTTTATCTATAAGGCTACATTCACACACAGCATTTTTGCTGCATTTTGTAAGGATCTGTTTTTGGTGTACAAACTGCACCAAGAACGGATCCTCACAAAACCCAGCCTTCTGTATGTGAATGCCGCTTCACTTTTTCCTCGCCTCTCTGCGCTCCCACGGTGATCTCCAGTGATTTCCTCTCATTACCCGAGGCCGCAGTGATCTGTGCCTCTAGGACCAGGACCCTGCAGCCTGCGCATGTGACCAAGTGATGTCACTCGGTCACATGATGTAGCAGCAGGTCCTCCCGCGGTCTCGGTATGAGGGGACATCGCTGGACATAACTGGATGAGCATGGCGAGGTGAGTATAAAGCTCAGCTAAATAATGCCCAAAAATTTATATGCTCATGCTGTTGACGGATCTGTTCTTAAGCCCAAGAATGGATCTATAAAAAGTGCAGTGTTTGAATGCAAAATTGTGAAATGCATTGACTTGGCTGAGACAGCAAACGTCACTGCATTTCACTGCATTTTCACTGGACTAGCAGATCCATAAAGAACACAGCAATAACGGTGCAGTAACGCACCATGTGAATGTAGCCTTAGGAGCACCGCTATGAAAACTCTATCAGCGTTTGTTGAAGGGCCTCTTAGATGGGTGTATGCAAACTGGAGATGAATGATAGTTAATATGATTAGTTCCATTTGGTTTACATATGGCCTCCTGATGAAGCCACCAGTGTGCATTGAAACACTCGTCAAGTTGGGAGTTCCTGATTTCCATGTTCAGCAGTCACTATACATGTACATCATGTCTCAAAGTAATATCTTATTACTTATTTTTGACTAAATTTGCTGTATGGTTCTGCTTGAGGGTGATTATAGTATGCTGTGTATACTCCCAGTTCCTCTGGTGTGTTGTGCATCCCATTGGGATGTTTTGACTATAGTTATATACTGCACCGTTCTGCAGTTTCTTTTTGACTTGCTGACCTGATTCGGGTTCTCCCTGGGTTCTGAGATATTCCTAACCTCTGGGTGGGTTTTCCACCTATGTCTCTGTTTTTTCTTACCTGATGATTTAATAAAGAATAAAATTGTACTTTATATGGACTTGGATGTTTTGTGGGCTCTTTTAATCAGTCGTTTTTCTAATGGGTCTTCTCATATAGGTTAATAATCTGGTCTGGACATTTTTAACCCTGTCTTTAGGGTTTGTGTTTTCTAGGTTTATATATGGTTTAAATACTGTTACCAGCACATCCTTTGTTCACACGAGAACCTTTGCTTTAAATAAAAATTATTTTTAAAGCCACGTAAAAGATAAAATCTGCAAAATGCATGTTCATCGGCTGATCAGTGCTATATTTACACAGGTCTACAAAGTAGAGAGTGTAATGAGAATGCCAAATGAAAAACTAAAATTTATGCAAGGAGTGCTACAGAAAGAGTGCAAAAGTAACACTGTGGTACATTCCCATAATGGTCACTTCCTGGGGTTCAAATATATTCAACTATCCTATAATGGCATATAGTGGGTGTAGAATTCTACTGAGGACACATATGGGTAAGATAATTCTACAAATAACATTATAAATATAGAATTGTGCCAGGGATCACATATGTGGTAAGCCTCTATGTTACCATGTGCTTATTAAGGCCTCCATATATATTAGATTAATGTTGGCCAGGCCCACCAATTTTGAAAGATTTGGCCAATAGTCTAATGTGTATGGGGGTGCTGTCTGACTTATGGTTGGGAAAGATGTCAATCGCGCATGTCCAATTTCGGAATTGTGATTGCATTTTTCTCTAAAGAAAAAGAAAGCTGCCCGGCAGCTTTCTCATAGAGAAAACAGTATCGCTTGGCTAAATAGGCGCTCCTGTGTATGGGTGATCCACAAGTATAGAGAAGCATCCAGCACAGGTAGGTAAAACTCCAAATTTTTATTCCAACGTCAGCAAAAACATGAGTAATAGAGGCAGTACGGACAGAATATAACATGGTATATCCTGGACACTGGTTTGTCCGGGATATACCTTGTTATATTCTGTCCGTACTGCCTCTATTACCCATGCTGTTACTGAAGGTAGAATAAAAATTTGGAGTTTTACCTACCTGTGCTGGATGCTTCTCTATACTTGTGGATTAACTGCTGGATTTTCTCAGTGCACACAAAGGGACAGGTGAGCTGGTAAAAAGCTTTAATTTTTTTCTATGGTATGGATGAGTCAACCAAGATGACTGTTGGCTGAATGATCAGCTAAAGCCTGTGTAATGCCAGCTTTAGCCAACCCAGACCTCAAATATGGCATTCTTTTCTTTTTGCCAGTCTACACTTCTAAAAACAGATAAAAATGGTTGGGAAAAAAACAAGCTTGATAGGAATATAGATTTTTGTTTTGCATCATTTATGTTATAGCATGTAAAACAAGACATGGATTTTATTTACTACAGACCTCTTACTATTGATGCTAGAACTCATGCAGTGAATACTTTTAACATGATTTTGGATATTTATACTATGTTAGCACAGTGACATAAGTCACACGACATCAAGTTCTTGGAAACGTTGCACAACAAAAAATATCTGTGCACCCTGTGATCTGCTATCTCTTGGCTATTTCAGAGCTGTGACTTTGCTGTAGAAAAAAGGGGGAAATCACCAAGAAATTGCACGCAAGTAACATGTGATTTGCATGGCAGGGAAGTCACATGCCACTTGCGACAAAAGGTGAAACACATTTGCAAATATTTGCAACTTACTGTCACAGTTACAGAAGGTTGCAATGGGACACCATAGGTAATAAGTGGATGTAATGTCACAATGTGACATTACGATTGAATGTCAAAGGATATGGTCATGTAGCTCTAACCTTAGTATCGCAAACTAATGTAATTGCTTAGATTTGGTCAATTACTGTCGGACACTGCTACTTTTTTTTTTACTACAAGAAAGGTGCTCTTCCATATTGACTGACAAGATCTTTATCCCTATCATAGCAGACAAGATGTCACATTTCCTTTATAATGCTAAGTAGCAGTTTTTCACAAATAAAATGGTTTACCATACTTTTTCACTTCTATTGGAAACATTAAAATTTATAGTGTGACTCTCTGAAATGTCTATTGGCAGACACAGGTAAATGTCTTCCTTTCGTAACAAAATCTATTTGCTGTAATAGATACAAAATTGCTATTTGATGTCTGCAAAGTTCACCATTGCCATTTAAGCAGGACCGAACGATTTTTTAGGAGAATAGACAAAAACATACTTGCACACACTGTTTCCATTACATTAAGAATGGAATTTAGTGATTATGGTCTGGGAAAGGAAGATTGTGGTTTAAAAATGCATAATATGCTGCAGATAAACAGTCAAGTGCTCAAAGACATCTGTTTTTGTAACAACCTTTATTGGCCTTAAAGAGAAGACGCTCATTGGACTAATTCATAAAACAACCTTTTTTTCTGCAGACTCAGCAACCATCTAATTCTAGTACTGAGAATACATATAAATAAAGTGCTCATCTTGAAATTGAGATGGTGACATATCTACTAAAATTACTCTGCAGTGTATTTAGCAATTCAATGGGAAATATTTTAAAAAAAATGTAATTTAGCTATAATTTCCCTTGGACAAATTTAAAATATTTTAAAGTGTTTAATTGTATTGACATACAAACATCTAAATTGATTCTTTGATATTCGTAATATAGGTCATAATGCATACTGTATACACAATGCCTTTAAAAAGTACTCACCCACAAATTTAAATGTATTTTATTGAGATTTTAGGGCATATACCAACACAGTAAGCACCATGCATTTGGAAAAATAAATTTAGAAAAATGCATGATGCCTAATTTGAAACAAGGGGGTGGCAGTGTCCTTATATGGTTCTCGATGACTGATGTTGGTGTTGGGGGCTTACATTTCATTGATGGTATCATGAGTTCACAGATATACTGCAGTTTTTTTAAAGACAAGATTCTACTATCACTCCATGCCCTTGATAGACTTACACTTTTATATCATGATAATGATCCAAAACACACATCTAAGGCCAGTGTTGCATTTCTGAAGAAGAGCAAGGCAAAATTGATTCAGTGGAAATTATGTATGCTGCGTATCCCTCTGCACTCAGAGAAACTACTGAATGACACGTAGATCAGTGAGGACCAGAACAGCAGACCATCTGGGTAAGCAGACAAGTGGAGCATAAAACACCAGGAGACACCAGAAGACACAAAACCAGAAGTGTAGATATACATTGGAACTGTAGAAATATAGGACAGGACTGCTGGATGGTAGGTGGATTGTCAATAATCAGGACAGCGGGATGGCATGCAGACAAATGGAACAAGAGACTCCAAAAGACACAAAGCCAAGAGTGTAGACATACAGTGCCTTGTAGTCAACACCCCCCCTCCATGCCCCTTGTCATTTTTCGTGTCTGGTGCCTCATAACCTGGAATTTCACAGTTTTTTTGAGTATTTTCATCAGTTTATGTGAAGAACATGCCTACAGCTGTGAACATGTGATTTTCCTTTTATTGTGAAGCAAATAACAAATTGGTAAAAATAACTGAAAACTTCAGTGTGCATAACTATTCACCCTCCTTAAAGTCAGTAATTTGTAGAGCCTCCATTTGTGGCAATTACAGCTGTAATTTGCATTGGATAAGTCTGTATGACCTTTCCACATCTTGCCACTGGGATTTTTGCCAATTTCCTCAAGGCAAAACTGCTCCATCTCCGTCAAGTTAGATGCACTTATTGAAGCCGGGCCGATCACGTGATCGGCCCCATAATGCACTAGGGCCGATCACGTGACCGGCCCCATAATGTACCGTGCCGCATGTGACATCGCGGCTGGTGCATGCCATGTCACAGAGGGCGGGAGATTCCAAATGGTGGGGGCGGAGAGTAATAAAGATTAATGCCGCCCAGCGGGGCGTGCGATACACCATGGAGGACTGCTGAATGGAGCATGGGCCCGCCTTTCCAGTCCCCCAACCCCGGGGACTTCAGTAAGTTTAAACTTATTTTTCAGATGTTTAATAGGGACACTTTAGATGAGAAAGGGATAGATAGGAAACAGCTAGGAAGGTGTAGGGACAGCTAGTGATAGTGCAGGCACTTAGATTCAGGTGACAGGTTCCATTTAAACATTTGCACAAGCTAGGATTGAAGGTTGAAGCAGGCTTGAGTTGCAAAGTTGCAAAAATAGTAAAATGTTGCCTTTTCTATGTAAAACTAAAATGTTGAAGGCTAAGTTCACATTTCCATATGGACTTAGTTTTTGTCTGTTATGTTTTAGGAGCAAAAACAATGGAATTTATGTTCTAAAGTGATCCGCTGCCTAACTCATGTAATTTGAAGTAGACATGGCCCATTGAGTATTATAGTGTCCTTCTGGTTCCGGCTGGTGAGGGATGCGGGGACAGTTTTTAAATCTTAAAGCATCAATTTAATATGTTAGGGCAATTGTCATCTTGAAAATTATCCCCAAAAAAGAAAAGCTTCTAAGAGAATGTGTATAGTAATTAATTAGACCGAAACACCTATTTAAAGAATTGAAACCTTGATTGTGTCCATAATTATCAAAATATACCACCTTTGTACATTAGCACATACCATCTATTATTTAAATAGGAGCTGATAAATATATCGCTGTCTAATGGATATAGGCGAAGTGCTGGAAAGACAATATGGTGCAAATTAGGTCTTATAAGATTTAATCAAAGTAATTGTAAGGTAAAGGAGCTCACCTTGTGTGGTTATGTGAGACACAACAACTATGTAAAGCCTATGATTACGACTGCTGCAGCCATGAGTAAAACATCAGATGAAAATGTGAAGAGGGAAAAATTCTACATGTTTCAGGGCTGACACTTGCCCCTTCCTCAGGAAAGAGTTACATGACAAGCAAGTCACATGACTTTTTCCTGAGGAAGGGGCAAGTGTGAGCCCTGAAATGTTTAGAATTAAAAGTCATCTCATATCTATTGGAGTGGATTACTTCAACAGCGAAGCAAAAACACCATTTTCCTCTTAACGTTTTTATCCAATGGATATAGGCATAACATACAAAAGCAGCAACATACAAGCTCCTTTGTCTCCTTCTCTGATTGCTCATTGATGCTGTCTGCTGCTGTACACTGTGGTATCAGAGCAATGTACAGTATATAAGGATCTTAGGTACAGCAGGAGCCTAGAGTAAAAGACCCATCAGCATCAGTGGTGATTCTCCTTGACCATGGCCGTATTTTAATTTGGAAAATAAATTCTGAAATCCGACTGGGCTGATGTATCAAAGATAAATGTAACCACTCTGAAATGGGAACATGCTGCTCCCAGACAGTGTACATTTCCAGTACAGTTTATTAAATATCATTACATGCACTACAGAAAGATCTGTATTTGGGAAGAAAGCTTATTATTTTGTTTAGTTTATGATGGCGGCCAGCCATGCAGGATGTAGACTTGCTGTTGCTTAGTCTGATGCGGATCTTAAATATGAGGGACTGAGCAGTAGATTTTGAGTCATCTAAAAGATGTGCTAATTGAATTAAAATACTTGCTGCAACTAAAATGGATGTGTATAGGGCAGAAATTCTAAGTCCAAGCCCTGAACACTTTTAGCCTAAGCTCTGGTCTTATTTATTCTCCATATATTATGGAACCAGATAATTATACACAATAAAGGGCATCTGTCACCCACAAAACTCAAGTAAGGCCCCTTTCACATCAGCGTTATTACAAAAATGCGGCAGTTGCGGTGAAAAAAACACATCTGCCACACTTACTGCATTTGCGGCAAGCCCCATGCATTGTCTATGGGGCTTGCGGTAAGTGTGCGGCAAGTGCGGTTTCAGCACTTGCAGCAAATATGGCTGCGAGAAAACGCAGCTGAGCACGATTTTTTTCGCGGCCGTATCTGCCGCAAGTGCAGACACAGCAACTATACCGCACTTGCCGCACCTGCCGCAAGCCCCATAGACATTGCATGGGGCTTGCCGCAAGTGTGCCGCAAGTGCGGACGTTATGCAGTAAATGTGGAAGATGCGTTTTTTTCACCGCAACTGCCGCATTTTTGTAATAACGCTGATGTGAAAGGGGCCTTAAACCACTTGTAAATTCATAATGGGGAGTTTGACTATATACATCTCTGACAAAAATTAATAGACCACTGCACAGTTTTCAAAAATTCTCCATCTCTACATCTCTACAGGCCGTGGTGTGAAGCCGACCTTAGATACACAGTACACTTTATAGAACAGGGATCCTAAACTCCACGTTTCTAGGGCCACCAACACTGCAGGTTTTTAGGATTCCTTATTATTGCACAGGTCATAATGGAATCACCCGCACTGGTGATGATTCCAACCCCTTCGCAATACTAAGGAAATGCTGAAAACCCGCACTGTTGGGGGCCCTTTAAAGTCTGGAGGTTAGAATTCATGAAATATACGACAATCACTTGTCTGTTTGGGAAGCTCACTTGTCTATAGCACTTTAGGAACAGACAAATGAAATTTATGCCCAAACAGAATCAGCAGTGTAAGGCTGCTTTCACATCAGCAGTTTTCGCTGATCGCGGCAGTTGCGGTGAAAAAACAGCAATTGCCGCGATTACAGCATAACGGCTGCACTTGCGGTTCACTTGCGGCAAGCCCCATACAATGTCCATGGGGCTTGCGGTAAGTGTGCGGCAGGGCAGCAAGTGCGTTTTTTTCGCAGGGCCGCACCTGTCGCAAGTGCCGATACCGCACTTGCCGCAAGCCCCATAGACATTGTATGGGGCTTCCCGCAAGTGAACCGCAAGTGCAGCCGTTATGCGGTAATCGCGGCAGTTGTGGTTTTTTCACCGCAACTGCCGCAATCAGCGAAAACCGCTGATGTGAAAGGGGCCGAATAGCCATTCCATTCCAGTGTCAGTTGAATTCCAACCAAAGTACACCTCATTCTAATTAATGTGCTTCTGATTAGGTGATCACCTGAACCAAATCTTATTTAACTGGGAAAGTATGAAAAACACTGCTGTGGTCTTCACAATCCTCTTGCAATAAGACAAGCTGGATGGCAAAACAAGTACTAGGAATAGCCCAAAAGTAATTTGAATGAAAAAAATCTTTTAACTATGCCATAGGAGTTGAAAAGAAAAGTATTAAGTGAGGAAAAGAAGGGCTCAATTCTGGCTTTACTAGCAGAGGGACACAGTGAGCGTCATTTGCCTCCATCCTTAAAATTTCGAAGACGGCAGTCCATTACAACAAGGTCAAGCAGCAGACATTGAGGACAACAAAGCGACTCTCCACTGACCGGGATGACAGTCATCTTATTCGAATGTCGCTCAGCAACCGCAGGATGATATCGAGTGACCTACAAAAGGAATGGCAAATGGCAGCTGGGGTGACATGCACGGCAAGAACAGCTCGTAACAGGCTCCTAGAGGCAGGCCTCATTCATGTAAAGCTAGAAAAAAGCCTTTCATCAATGAGAAGCAAAGGAAAGCCAGGCTAAAGTTTGCCAAAGACCATAACGATTGGACGATAGAGGATTGGAGTAAGGTAATTTTCTCTGATGAGCTCAATTCTCAGCTTTGCCCAACACCTGGTCATCTAATGGTTAGACCTGGGGAGGCGTACAAGCCACAGTATCTTACATCCACTGTGAAATTTGGTGGAGGATCGTGTGATGATCTAGGGATGCTTCAGCAAGCCTGGAATTGGACAGGTTCATCTTTGCGAAGGACGTATAAATCAAGCCACATACAAGGTTATCCTTAAAAAACACTTGCTTCCTTCTGCTTAGACAATGTTCCCCAAGTCTGAGGACTGGGTTTTTTCCAGCAGGACAATGCCCCATGCCACATACCTAGGTCAATCAATGTGTGGATGAAGCAGCACCACATCAAGACCCTGTCATGTCCAGCCCAATCTCCAGACCTCAACCCCATTGAAAACCTCTGGAATGTAATCAAGAGGAAGATGGATAGTCCCAAGCCATCAAACAAAGATCTGCTTAAATTTTTGTGCCAGGAGTGGCATAAAGGTACTTTTACATGCCGCCACTGTGCCTAGCAACAGGTATCCACCGCACGTGCATGCGCACGTTTTTAACAGTTGATACCGATCGCTAATACCGCATAAAGACGCCGCTGAAGGTATCTGTGTTCCCCGGAAGTGCCGACAGCTCCTGCGGCTTACTTCCTGTTGAATACCTTCCCTGGTTTTCACGCCGCTACCACAAAGGAATATGGGCGTACATCTTTCACGCCGCAAGTACATAGGCGTGACAGAGTTGTGTATTCCGTGACGCTCGTACGCTGATTGGACAACGCAATAGCATCATGATTGGCCAGCCTGCGCAGGAAGGCTGGCTAATACATGACGCCATTGCAATTGTGTAGTGTGAATAATCAGCTCTTTAAATATGGCGCCCTGTGCAGGCACAGCCAATGGTAACACAGTAGCCCCCACCAATGATCGCTGATGGGGCGTGGTATCTATGACGCTGTGGCACGCCCCTGTGAAGTCACTAGGCGACGCAACATCCATGCCTGTGCCCCGTTTAGACGCCACTACCATGGCAATTGTGACTTTCCATTGCCTTTGGTTTTTGAGCACGGCTCAGCAACAGGTATCTGAGTGAACTGCAGGACACAGAAAGGAATTTCCCTATTTACACGCCGCCATTTCGTAGCAATTTCATGGCAACAGGCATAAATATCCCCAATGCCAGGCAGTTGCTACCTTTCAGTGGTGGCGTGTAAAGTTACCTTAAGGTTACCCAAAAGGAGTGTGAAAGACTAGTGGAAAGTATTCCAAGAAGCATGAAAACTGTGATTAAAAATCATGGTTATTCCGCTAAATATTGATTTCTGAAGTCTTCCTGAGTTAAAACATTGATATTGGTGTTTCTAAATTACCGTATATACTCGTGTATAACCCGAGTTTTTCAGCACAAAAATTGTGCTGAAAAGTGCCCCCCTCGGCTTATACACGAGTCACTATACGGCTGAGTGTGGGGGGTCGGTGTCCGGGGGCTGGAGGAGGCAGGGGGAGGCTGTAATATGAGCACCCGGTCACGTGGGGCCGCTCATTAGTGCAATGCAATATGCACTGCATCTCCCTGTCCATCAGCGGCAGGGGAAGCGGTGCATATTACATTGCGCCCCCTCAGTGGTATACAGGCCCCCCTAGTGGTATACAGGCCCCCCTAGTGGTATACAGGCCCCCTTAGTGGTGTGCTGTGAACTTCTGTGCCTGGGTCCTTGCCTTCTGCCTTGCAATCCGACATCGCTACCTCACATATGGTGCAGAATGCGGGCATGGCAGCCCAGAGAGTTGTAGCACCCAGGCATACCCAGTGGCATATGTCCGTTATCCAACCAGCTAGACTCCGGTATATCCCTGCTGCAACCATGGAGGAAATTCTAAAGCAGGTGGCCCTCGCTAATGCCCAGCAACAGCAGGCTAATGTGCAGCAGCAACATACCAATGCACATCTGCTCCAGTCGTTGGACCGGAAGCAGCAGCAGCATCAGGCCCAACAGGAGACCAATCAGCTCCTGATGCGACAATTGGACCTTCTGACCATGGAGCTCCGGGACAGGCCAGCGGCTTCATCCCCGGGACCAGGCAAGGAGTACAGCGTCAAGACAGCGTTAAGGCGAGCGTTGCAAAAGATGACCCCGGGGGATGATGTGGAAGCTTTCCTGTCTGTATTTGAGCGGGTGGCCGAGAGGGAGAGAATGCCGACCGGAGAGTGGGCCGAAGTATTGGTGCCCTATCTGATTGGGGAGTCCCAAAAAGCGTATCTGGACCTCTGTATCGAGGACGCCCTGGATTATGGAGCCCTGAAGGGTGAAATCCTTGCTCAGTTAGGGGTGAACACATACGTAGGGGTTAGAAGGGCTCCTAGAGTGGAGAAACGATGGTTGAACCAGGTGGGCGCTGATCTGGACGTGGAGCGAAACGCGTCCGGAAAGGAGCCCCTTGGTCATGCATGGCATACCCGTGACTTAGGTTGCTCAATCCCTGTTCTGAACCTAGAGGAGTCATCGTGTTAGGTAACTTATGTACTGTGAAATGTGTATGGAACGTGTAGATAGGCCGGAGGCTGTAGCCACCACGGAAGCGGTTGTTAGAGCTCCAATGGGGGAAAAGAGGTGGTTACAGGTCCCGGGTTACTGTAATTGTATATGTGCAATATTCTATGTAATGTATTGTGTAAAGTAATGTATTATGTGATGTTCTTTTGATAAATGTTTAATGTACATTAAATGTTTAATGCAGCAAGCGAGTCCCCCGACTCGCTACCTCACAAAATAAATAAATATATATATATATATAATGTACTATATTAATTGTCTAAAGGTTTTTTGAGTGCGTCTGTGACCGAAATCGCGCGCCAGACACAGGCCACTCATTGGCGCAGGCTATGCAAATTGGCGCGAGAATTCAAAGTTCAATTCTCGCGCCAATTTGCACACGGGTCCCAAGTATCTAAAGAAAGCTGACTGATACGTCTATTTACACTCAGTACATACTTCAGGATTATCCTATGTTGTCCCAAGGCAGTGGAGCAACTTAAATCCCACTAACAACATATATACAGTAGGGGGGTCACAAAACATTACTGGTCCTATAGGGGCTCACCCATTATGCGTTTCACCTCAGCTTCTTCAAGAAGGGTGTTCTTGAAGAACCTGAGGCGAAACGCGTAAAGGGTGAGCCCCTATAGGCCAGTAATGTGGTACAACATTGGATAATCCTGGAGTATGTACTGAATCTAAATAGATGTATCAGTCAGCTTTCTGTATATACTTGGGAGAGTGTAATGTTAACCCCTTAGGTTTAGCCACTAATGATCAGGGGCTGGCTGGAGCCTCCATCCCTGGGTGGCAGATTTGCCCTGCCGGCCCTGACTTGAGAAGCGGGGGGGGGGGGGGGGTGCTGTCAGGTCTGACTTGAGAAGCGGGGGGGGGGTGCTGTCAGGTCTGACTTGAGAAGCGGGGGGGGGGGGGCTGGGGGGTGCTGTCAGGTCTGACTTGAGAAGCAGGGGGGGGGGGTGCTGTCAGGTCTGACTTGAGAAGCGGGGGGGGGGGGGTGCTGTCAGGTCTGACTTGAGAAGGGGGGGGGGGGTGCTATCAGCCCTTACCTGATCAGAGACTTCCAGCATCACAGAGCAACTCCCGCGGCCGGGCCGTCTCGCGTCATGTGCCGGCTGCAAAGCGACGCCCGCGGCCGGCCCGTTTCTGTAGGGGCGGCCCTAGATGTGGACTATACCACCAGCCCAGGGGGCACTTGCGCCCCTGCTAATGATTGTATGTAAGATGTGTTGTGGAACCCTATTGGGAATAGAATGCTGTTCTGAAGAGGTGCAATTAACTTGTAGCCCGCAAACACATCCCAAGAAATCCGTTTAGGATTCTTGGTTTAGGAGCTAATCTTTTAGGAAGTGATATTCACCTCTAATATACATTTTAGTAGACTCCATGTAAATATCCTATATAATAACTCCTGCCAGAGTTTATATCGCGTATTATGTACACTTGTTATATAATAATTGTTCATTTGAATTTTAACAAATAATTTATATATCACTTGTTTTTTGGAGTCATTTGCAGCATTCTTTTAGTGCACAACTTACTGCAGTTTACAAGTTATCACATTAAGGGTGCTTTCACATCTGCGTTTTTCGTAATTCGCGGCAGATGCGGTGAAAAAACCGCATCTGCCGCGTTTGCCGCATAACGGTTCCACTTGCGGCACGGTTGCGTTTTTTTCCATAGGAAGTATAGGGGGACTTGCGGCAGATGCGGCAAGTGCGGTTTTGCACTTGCGGCAGGTGCGGCAGAGAAAAAAACCGCGTTTTTTTTCTCTGCCGCACCTGCCGCAAGTGCAATACCGCACTTGCCGCATCTGCCGCAAGTCCCCCTATACTTCCTATGGAAAAAACCGCAACCGTGCCGCAAGTGGAACCGTTATGCGGCAAACGCGGCAGATGCGGTTTTTTCACCGCATCTGCCGCGAATTACGAAAAACGCTGATGTGAAAGGGCCCTAAGTGTGTGTTTACAAAAATTCTTTTTTGCACTAGCACTTTTAATTGTTTATTACAATTCACTTTGTGCACTTTATTACTAGTTTACATTAACTCTGGCAAGGTTATTAGGATAGATATGATATGTTGTATAAATTCTATGAATTGAACAAGGCATTTGCAAATATCCCATATGTCTATTACTCAATTTGAGGGGTGTTTCTTTGGTCTCTGATGGGATTTCTCAGAGTAATTTTGTCTATTGTATGTTTTAAAAAATAATCTCATATATATTTCAATAAAGTGATATTTATAACCAAAAATTTGGCTATTAAACTCATTTCATATATAGATTTTGTACATACATATTCTAGAATACACGATGCGTTAGAATCGGGCCAATATCTAGTATATATATATATATATATACACACACTACCGTTCAAAAGTTTGAGGTCACCCAGACAAGTTTGTGTTTTCCATGAAAACTCATACTAATATTTATCAAATGAGTTGCAAAATAGAAATAGAAAATATAGTCCAGACATTGACAAGGTTAGAAACAATGATTTTTATTCGAAATAATAATTTTCTCCTTCAAACTTTGCTTTCGTCAAAGAATGCTCCCTTTACAGCATTGCAGACGTTTGGCATTCTAGCTGTTAATTTGCTGAGGTAATCGAGAAATTTCACACAATGCTTCCTGAAGCCCCTCCCACATGTCGCATTGGCTTGATGGGCACTTTTTGCGTACCATATGGTCAAGCTGCTTCCACAACAGTTCAATGGGGTTGAGATCTGGTGACTGCGCTGGCCACTCTATTACAGATAGAATACCACCTGCTTGCTTCTTCCCTAAATAGTTCATGCATAATTTGGAGGTGTGCTTTGGGTCATTGTCCTGTTGTAGGATGAAATTGGCTCCAATTAAGCGCTGTCCACAGGGTATGGCATGACTTTGCATAATGGAGTGATAGCCTTCGTTATTCAAAATCCCTTTTACCTTCTACAAATCTTCCACTTTACCAGCACGAAAGCAACCCCAGACCATCACATTACCTCCACCATGCTTCACAGATGACATCAGGCACTCTTCCAGCATCTTTTCAGTTGTTCTTTGTCTCACAAATGTTCTTCTGTGTGATCCAAACACCTCAAACTTTGATTTGTCTGTCAAAACTTTTTTCCAATCTTGCTCTGTCCAATGTCTGTGTTCTTTTGCCCATAATAATCTTTTCCTTTTATAAGCCAGTCTCAGATATGGCTTTTTCTTTGCCACTCCCCTGGAGGCCAGCGTCCTGGAGTCGCCTCTTTACTGTAGATATTGACACTAGCGTTTTGCGGGTCCTATTTATTGAAGCTGCCAGTTGAGGAGCTGTGAGGTGTCGATTTCTCAAACTAGAGACTCTAATGTACTTGTCTTGTTGCTCAATTGTGCAACCGGGCCTCCCACTTCTCTTTCTACCCTGGTTAGAGCCTGTTTGTGCTCTTCTTTGAAGGGAGTAGTACACACCGTTGTGGGAAATCTTCAGTTTCTTGGCAATGTCTCGCATGGAATAGCCTTCATTTCTAAGAACAAGAATAAACTGTTGAGTTTCACATGAAAGTTCTCTTTTTCTGGCCATTTTGAGAGTTTTATAGAGTAAACAAATGTAATGCTCCAGATTCTCAAGTAGCTCAAAGGAAGGTCAATTTTATAGCTTCTCTAATCAGCCAAACCGTTTTCAGCTGTGCTAACATACGTGAACAAGGGTTTTCTAAACATCCATTAGCCTTACACAGTTCGCAAACACAATGTGCCATGAAAACACTCCTGTGGTGGTTGTTGGAAATGGGCCTCTATACACCTATGTAGATATTGCATTAAAAAACAGACATTTGCGCTAGAATAGTCATTTACCACATTAACAATGTATAGAGTGTATTTCTGATTCATTTAAAGTTAGTTTCATTTAAAAAAAAAAGTGCATTTTTTCTAAATGACCCAGACCTTTGAACGGTAGTATCTACTATATAATTGTCTAAGGGTTTTTTGAGTCTGTCTGTAACCAAAATCGCGCGCCACACAGAAGCAGCTCATTGGCCACCGCCGAAGGATCATTGGCCGCTAACCGGAACTCAGCCACGGCTACCTGCGGCACGGAGGTCTGCGGCGAGCCAGTATGGAGATAACCGGCGTCAGCCGGTCATCTCCAGGCTGCTCGCAGCGGTGGTGCACTTCGCGGCATTCAAACCGCGCGCCAAGCCGCAGTACTCTTCTGATTGTCCGCCGAGGTCGCGACGACGAATCAGAGAAGTAGCGCGGCTTGGCGCGCGGTTTGAATGCCACTATTCTGATTGGTCGCCGCGTTCAGCGTGGCGACCGATCAGAATAGCGACGCGCTATACCGCCATATTTCAAATACACGGAGTACAGTGTATTTGAAGTATGGCGCCATAGAGCGCACCGCTATTCTGATTGGTCGCTGCATTCAGCGTGGCGAACAATCAGAATAGCGGCGCGCTCTATGCCGCCATATTTGAAATACACTGTACTCAGTGTATTTGAAGTATGGCGCGATAGAGAGCGCTGCTATTCTGATTGGTCGCTGCATTCAGCGTGGCGACCAATCAGAATAGCGACGCGCGCTATGCCGCCATATTTGAAATACACTGTACTCAATTCAAAGTGTATATTCATGTGTAATAATAAGTAATATCTACTATATAATCGTCTAATTCTGACTGTCTGTAACGGAAATCCCGCGTCGCTGATTGGTCGCCACGTCTTAAAGGGTCGCTCGACCAGTTCTTAAAGGGGTGAACCCCAACCACTTCTTAAAGGGGCTGTCCCCAACCACTTTTTAAAGGGGCGGTCCCCAACCACATTCTTAAAGGGGCAGTGCCCAACCATGTCTTAAAGGGGCAGTCCACAACCACGTCTTAAAGGGGCCATCACCAACCAGTTGTTGAAGGGGCGGACCCATACCACTTCTTAAAGGGGCAGTCCCCAACCTCTTAAAGGGGCAGTCCCCAACAACTTTTTAAAGGGGCACTCCCAACCACGTCTTAAAGGGGCGGCACCCAATCTTGTCTTAAGGGAGCTGACCCCGACCATGTCTTAAAGGGGCAGTCCGCAACCACGTCTTAAAGGGTGGTCCCCAACCACTTCTTAAAGGGGCAATCCCAACCACTTCTTAAAGGGGTGGTCCCCATCCTCTTAAAGGGACAGTCCCCAATAACTTCTTAAAGGGGCTGTCCATAACCACGTCTTAAAGGGGCCATCCCCAACCATGTCTTAAAGGAGTGGACCCCAACCACTTCTTAAAGGGGCTGTCCTCAACCACTTCTTAAAGGTTGGTCCCCAACCACATCTTAAAGGAGCAGTCCCAACCACATCTTAATGGGGCGGTCCCCAACCACATCTTAAAGGGGCAGTCCTCAACCACATCTTAAAGGGGCGGTCCCCAACCACATCTCAAAGGGGCGGAAGCAACCAATCAGCGATATTGGCGTGGGATTTAAACTTCTTCGTTGACTGGTCATGGCTGGCTGCGACCAATCAGTGATATTGCCGCAGGATTTAAATGATAATGTACATATTTTACCCGGAAAACCTGTATATTCATTGCATTATTCTTAAATCTTCATAAATAAACTACATACATATTCTAGAATACCGATGCGTTAGAATCAGGCCACCATCTAGTATATGTATGTGGCAATGACTCAACACACCATTTTGCCCCTTAAGCATCCTTCTCACCTTGTGTTGATTGACAGCGCTCAATGTGGAGCGCTGCCTGAACTGAATCTCGAGCCCCACATATGCTGACATTGCGATGCACTCTCTTCTCTTTCTGCTGTATACAGTGCCTGATGACTGCACACAGGATCTCATAGTAGTGGGGAAACCAATTCAGACAGTAGATTGGGATGAATAACTGTGAGAGAGAAAGCACAATAGGGTTTTATCTGATAAAAATGGTGAGGGTAAGCTGAAGGGAAACTGCTCACATTAGAGGGTTGTGTCACACACAACCAGTATAAAAGGCTCCAAACATCTGCTGCAGTATCCACAGGCCAAAGCAATAGAGAAAAAATAGAGGAAATATATAGAATCAAACTGCGCTGCTGTACCATTTACTAAGGAATATACCATATACCTAGGAAATTGGTTAATGCAAGTGGCTTTATTCAACGCATTTCAAGGTGTATTCCTCACCCCTTCATCAGGTGGTTTTCCCGATGAATGAGTGAGGAATATACCTTGAAATGCGTTGAATAAAGCCACTTGTATTCATCAATTTCCTTGGTATATGGTACCGTATATTCCTTGGTAAATGGTACAACAAGGCAAGAAGATTGGGATGACAGAGAACTCTTAGGCAAAGATCACACTGGCATTTAGCATCTGGTGTGAAAGAATTGGATGCTACATGCTTATTACACTCAGCTCAAACTCTGCAAGTGTGAATCCGATCACAAGTACAGAGAAGATGGTGGTTTTAGGCTACGTTTACACATTGTGTATTTTGCCGCGTTTTTTTACGCGCGCTTTTCAAAATACGCAATGTGCCTTTTGTCTGCCTGCAAAGTGAATGGGAAATTCACTTTGCAGTGCAGACATTGCGTAAAAATACGCACTGCGTTTTCCGGGAGAAAGCGCAGCTCCGTAACCAATTGATATGTCAATTGTTTACGCAGCTACTTCTGCGTATTCTCCCAGAGGGGAGGAAGAATCCTGCTTCCTCCTCCCCTCTTTGACAGCTGTGGCCGCCCATTAGATTTCACAGTGTATTAATATACACTGCGAAATCTAAATTAAACAAAAGCAAGTGAATAAAAATAAAAAAATGAATACTTCACCTGTCCGACGCCTTCTCCCTCTGTCTGGTGCCTTCTGCCGCTATCCGATCTCCGGTTCTAAGTGAGATCTCTTCTGACAAGACCTGTGGTGATGTCAGAGGGGCGTTCCCGGGCACTCGCGGTCATGTGATACATATCACATGACCGCGAACAGCCAATCAGCGCTGGGAACGCCCCGGGAACGCCCCCCTCTGACGTCACCACAGGTCTTCTCAGTACACCTCTCACTTGGAACCGGAGAGCGGCAGAAGGCACCAGACAGCGGGAGAAGGCGTCGGACAGGTGAAATATTCATTCTTTTTTATTTTCCATACATTTGCCTCTGTTTAATTTAGATTTCACAGTGTATATTAATACACTGTAAAATCTAATGGGGCTGTCACAGAGGGGAGGAGGAAGCAGGATTTTTCCTCCCCTCTGTGACATCACTGCGCTTTCTGGAGTAAAGAAAGCGCAGTGTGTGAAAGCCCCTGCGTATTTTGTTGCGCTTTTTTGCGCGGACGAAAAACGCGTCAAAAAGCGCGCGCAAAAAAGCGCAGCAAAATACGCAAATGTGTGAACGTAGCCTAAATCTATCTTTTCTATTGTCTGTCTTGGCATATATCAGACTGCTCTTGGATGACTTTTATGATTACTTTTCCCAAGATACATTGCCAATGCAGCATGAAGCAATATTTTTATCCTGCCGAATCGGTATGAGAAAAGAATGCTAATCAGAACTGCTACATAGTGTAAGATTGGAGCAATTACTCTCCAATAAAATATTGGTTAGCACTTGTCCATGTTATACGATAGACTGAGCGAGCCCTTACACTATGTTTGTGCTCGGCTCCCACAGTTTCAGTACGGACATGTAAGGCTGGAAATTCAATTTAGGCCGTGCTCCAAAGCGGCCATTGTCTCTCAACATAATTGGGATGTCAAGAATTCTAATTAAGGGAGTATGCTGGTATATTCTGAGATATACAACTTTTTTTTATTTTTTGACTGATGCAGTAGTGTGAGGACTTTTTTGTGGTGCATTCTATTTGGGAGTACAAATAACTTTTTGATTGCGATTTATCGAACACCAATGTTTTTTTAATTAGACTCACAGACTTGGGGAGTTGGCAGGGACCTCCTGAGTCATCTGGCCCAAATTCCTGATCAATGCATGATTCACTAAATCATCCCAGACAGATGTCTGTCCAGCTTTTGTTTGGAGACTTCTATTGAATGGGAACTCACCACCTCTCCTGTAGGCCTGTTCCATGAATTAGAATATCATCAAAAAGTTCATTTATTTTAGTAATTCAATACAAAAAGTGAATGCATATCTATCTACTTATATAATCGGGAGTTGGGCACTGTAGCCCAATCCCAACATGCTTTGCGCGGGACTGCGAGTGATGACGCGCAGCGTCATCACGAGCCGCAGACCCGCACTACTCTAAAAAAAAAAAAAATCCTCACCTCTACCCGAGCCCGCGCTGTCTCCCGCCCTCTCCCGCCGTCTTCTGCCGTGTTCCGCTAGGCTCCCGGTGGCTGTGCAGGCTCCCGGTGCCTCCAGTGATCTTCTATCTACTGAGACTGAAGGACCTGTGGTGATGTCAGAGTCACGTGACACCAGCTTACTCCAGGCAAATCGCGGGTCACGTGACTCTTACATCACCACAGGTCCTTCAGTCTCAGTAGATAGAAGATCACTCCAGGCACCGGGAGCCTGCACAGCCACCGGGAGCCTAGCGGAACACGGCAGAAGACGGCGGAACACGCCAGAAGACGGCGGGGGCTCGGGGTGAGGTGAGCATAATCTTTTTTTATTTTTTTTAACCCCTGCCTTGCACGAGCGCACCACAGACACCTGTATACTCCACCACCACACACGCCTCTACACTCTGCCACCACCACACACGCCTGTATACTCCACCACCACACACGCCTGTATACTCTGCCACCACACACGCCTGTACACTCTGCCACCACACAACGCCTGTACACTCTGCCGCCACCACCACACACGCCTGTACACTCTGCCGCCACCACCACACACGCCTGTACACTCTGCCGCCACCACACACACCTGTACACTCTGCCGCCACCACACACGCCTGTACACTCCACCACACACGCCTGTACACTCTGCCGCCACCACCACACACGCCTGTACACTCTGCCACCACCACACACGCCTGTACACTCTGCCGCCACCACACACGCCTGTACACTCTGCCGCCACCACCACACACGCCTGTACACTCTGCCGCCACCACACACGCCTGTACACTCTGCCGCCACCACACACGCCTGTACACTCCACCACACACGCCTGTACACTCTGCCGCCACCACCACACACGCCTGTACACTCTGCCACCACCACACACGCCTGTACACTCTGCCGCCACCACACACGCCTCTACACTCTGCCGCCACCACACACGCCTCTACACTCTGCCGCCACCACACACGCCTGTACACTCTGCCGCCACCACACACGCCTGTACACTCTGCCGCCACCACACACGCCTGTACACTCTGCCACCACCACACACGCCTCTACACTCTGCCGCCACCACACACGCCTGTACACTCTGCCACCACACACACGCCTCTACACTCTGCCGCCACCACACACCCCTGTACACTCTGCCGCCACCACACACGCCTGTACACTCTGCCGCCACCACACACGCCTGTACACTCTGCCGCCACCACACACGCCTGTACACTCTGCCGCCACCACACACGCCTGTACACTCTGCCACCACCACACACGCCTGTACACTCTGCCACCACCACACACACCTGTACACTCTGCCGCCACCACAGACGCCTGTATACTCTGCCGCCACCACCACACCTGCCTGTACACTCTGCCACCACCACACACGCCTGTACACTCTGCCACCACCACACACGCCTGTACACTCTGCCACCACCACACACGCCTCTACACTCTGCCCCCACCACCACACACGCCTGTACACTCTGCCGCCACCACCACACACGCCTGTACACTCTGCCGCCACCACCACACCCGCCTGTATACTGTGCCGCCACCACCACACACGCCTGTATACTCTGCCGCCACCACCACACACGCCTGTATACTCTGCCGCAACCACCACACACGCCTCTATACTCTGCCACCACCACACACGCCTGTATACTCTGCCGCCACCAGCACAGACGCCTGTATACTCTGCCACCACCACACATGCCTGTATACTCTGCCACCACCACAGACGCCTGTATACTCTGCCGCCACCACCACACCCGCCTGTATACTGTGCCGCCACCACCACACCCGCCTGTATACTCTGCCGCCACCACCACACACGCCTGTATACTCTGCCGCCACCACCACACACGCCTGTATACTCTGCCGCCACCACCACACACGCCTGTATACTCTGCCACCACCACACACACCTGTACACTCTGCCCCCACCACAGACGCCTGTATACTCTGCCGCCACCACCACACCTGCCTGTATACTCTGCCACCACCACACACGCCTCTACACTCTGCCACCACCACACACGCCTGTACACTCTGCCACCACCACACACGCCTGTATACTCTGCCACCACCACACACACCTGTACACTCTGCCACCACCACAGACGCCTGTATACTCTGCCGCCACCACCACACCTGCCTGTATACTCTGCCACCACCACACACGCCTGTACACTCTGCCACCACCACACACGCCTGTACACTCTGCCACCACCACACACCGCCTGTACACTCTGCCGCCACCACCACACATGCCTGTACACTCTTCCGCCACCACCACACACGCCTGTACACTCTGCCGCCACCACCACACCCGCCTGTATACTGTGCCGCCACCACCACACACGCCTGTATACTCTGCCGCCACCACCACACACGCCTGTACACTCTGCCACCACCACACACAGCCTGTATACTCTGCCGCCACCACCACAGACACCTGTATACTCTGCCACCACACAGATGCCTCTATACTATGCCACCACAGACACCTATATACTCTGCCACCACCACCACACACACCTGTATACTCTGCCACCACCACCACACACACGCCTGTATACTCCACTACCCACAGACCCACCTGTATACTCTGCTACCACAAGAGCCGCCTGTATACTTTACTACCCACAGAGTCACCTGTATAATCTCCTACCCTCAGAGCGTCTGTATACTCTGCTACCCACAGAGCCCCCTGTATACTCTGCTACCCACTGGCCCGCCTGTATACACACAATTCATTTCACCCTGCTCCCGATGCAATTGCATCGGGCCTTTTTACTAGTATTATATAAAGTCATTACAAACAGAGTGATCTATTTCAAGTGTTTATTTATGTTAATGTTAATGATTATGGCTTACAGCCAATGAAAACCCAAAGGTCATTATTTCAGAAAATTAAAGTAGGGAGAATGAAGGGTTAAAAATCGCACTGCCATATTCCACAAGACTTCAAAGGTGAATATAATATTAATCTATTAGTCAACGTTACATTGATTTTTGATTATATTCCAATTCACCAAGATGCACTAATAAGATCTCCTTAAGCTATGGTTTAGAAAACTCACTAAAACCACTATGAAAATTGTTTTTAAAATGGCAACACGGGTCACACAGGCAGTATTTTTAAGCAGGGATATGGAGTTGGAATCAATGTCCATTTTGGGTGTAGTTGGATTCAGGGAAATTGAAGAGTTGGTGTTGGAGTTGGATGTGTGGCTTATTGACTTCGCAACCATGGTTGTGGAGTCAGAGTCCATTTTTGCGGAGTTGGAGTCTGAGTCAGATTCAGGGAGATTGAAGAGTCAGAGTCACATGTTTGGCTTACCAACTTCACAGCCCTGTTTTTAAGGTCTAAGGGTACGTTTACACTACATCTATTTTATGCGCTTTTTGATTGTCTCTGCTCCTAAAAATGCTGGAAAAAGTGCTCAGTAAATATACAAAAGACTCTTACTATTTATTTCTATGGAAATATACACTTTCTGTACATATGTTCAGGCAATTGAGCGTCTTTTAAACACTTCAGGCTTCCAAAATCAGCAAGGTATTAGAAGAGTTACATGTCCATACATTACAATAGAAGTCAACAGGAAGGCTAAAAAGCAACCAGGAACATTTTGTGAGTGTTTTCATTCCAAAAACTATTAGTGTTGTATTCTTTGCTTAATGGATGTCAAAAATGTCTGAAAATTGCCCAAAAGTTAACAAAAATACTATCTAAAATTCACCGGGTTGCAGGCATATGGATACAACATCGGAGCAACACCGATCGGGTGTGTCGCAAACCCACATAATGGAATAATTGCCCGAAGATAGGACCCAGTGCCCGGTTTTCTTTCTTCAAGTCTGCCATACTATCTAAAATTGTTAACAGAGAAAAGCAACAACAATGTGGAGAAAATACTTTGGCTTATGTTAACAAAAAGCACTCAGGCTATAATGCTGAGAAAACTCTAAAAAACTATTTTACCTGAAGAGTCTTTAGTATGAAAAATGCCCAGAATCCGCTTGAAAAAGTGCCCCAAAAGTGCCCCCTAAAGCATAGAATACAGCAATGCCAAAACAAAATTGTGAATAATCACCGATGCAGAAAGGATTAATGACTGCGCTACTGGATAAATGAACATCAAACTTTGGAGGACATCAAAACATGTGGTTTTAGCAGTGGTTATTAGTCAATGCATTTTAGGGCTCCAGAGCCCCTTCTTCAGGACAAACCAACATTCAAAACAAAATTGTGTGCACAAGTTCCATTTTATGTCATGTTTCTTCTCACTGTTTCAAGGTTTGGAAACCACAAATCCTTTAAAAGACATGTCATGGTCATTGTTTAGGTGGTTGCCCTCAATACTTAACATTAAGATAAGATATGATACATTTTATTGCTCCCAAGGCTAATTAAAGTATCTCAGCAACAGAACATAGACATGAATTACAACATAACAGTAGACAATTGCTGATGGAGGTTACTTATACATGCATGTTCATGGTCAGTACCATATACGATTAGAACATCAATAATACTCAGATCACTTTGATGATTTCACACATAGGTTATTGTTATACATTCCCATAGCAGTTGGAACATACAATTTCCTGTATTTTTCTTTCTTATACCTTAGTAGGATTAGACTATTGCCGAAGGTGCTCCTCTGTCTCATGAACAACTGATGTAATGGGTGCACATTATTGTTCATAATGACAATACATTATTTCGGAGTTCTTTTCTCCACTACCTCCTCATAAGTGTCAAGATGGCAGCCAACAGCCGAGCTTGCCTTCTTGGTAACCTTATTGAGCTTATTGGCATCAGACACCTGCACACTACATCCCCAACATATGATTGCAAAAAATATAGCACTTGCCACTACGGACTTGTAGAACATTTCTAACATTTTGCCACCCACATTAAATGACCTTTGTTTTCTTAGAAAGTACAGTTTGCTTATTCCTTCTTATAAACCCTCTATGATACTTCCAGTCCAGTTTGCTGTCCAGATGGACACCACCACAAAATCCAACACCACCCTTCTATATTTCTCATCACCCTGGTCCACTATGATTCATCCAACTACCACTGAGTCATCTAAGACTTTTTGGACGTGGCAAATATCTGATTTATAATGAAAATCTGCTGTATACAATGTGAATAGGAAGGGCGTTAGCACCAATCTTTGAGGGGCACCAGCAATGCTCAATAATCTGCCATAGTCAGCTACTTTCATCTGTACAATTTGCAGCCTGTCTGATAGGTAGTCAGTTATCCATTTTCTCATCCCCTCCTCAACCATTATAGCTTTCATCTTTTTATATAATAACAATGGTTGTAAGGTATTGAACACACTACAAAAATAAAAAAAAACATTGCGTATATAGTGGTTCCTTCATTGTCCAGAAATGAATGTACTGTAAAGGGGATGTCACACGCGTCGATATCGCTGTCAATGTCGCTCGTACGTCACGGATTTTCAGTCGCTCAAGCGACGTAAAAGTGACGCAGGAGCGACATTGAAGCGTGTGACCAAGCGATGCAACCAGCGATATGTCGCTGATCGCCGATCGCAGGTTTCACTGCCAGATGTAAAACCTGTCGCTCATCGCTCAGTAGACCTTGTGCATCGCTGCGTGTGACACTAAACTCAGCGACGTATTTTCTATTTTGACAACGTACAAGCGACTAAATAAAATCGCTCGCAAGATGGCGACATCACCGCATCGCTGGGTCATATTGACGCGTGTGACATCTTACCTGCGATAATTCCACATCGCTCAGGCGATTAATAATTTGTGACGCATGATCGATATCGCGGGCGACATTGACACGTGTGACAGGCCCTTAACAGAGATATGACAACATCATCCACCCCAATCTATGCTGGTAAGCAAACTGTAGGGGGACAGCAAAAGCCCTCACCCCGGGACTCAAGTGAGCAACACTAATCTTTCCAAGGACTTCATAGCATGTGAGGTTCTAGCTACAGGACAATAGTCATTTAGGGAAGCAGGAAAAGTATTCTTGGGTTCTGGAACCAGACAGGTGATTTTCCATAACCCTGGTACCCTCTGTGATTGTATACTTCAATTAAATAGGTGCTGAAAGACAGGACACAGCTGGTCTGCACACACTCTAAGGACATGTGGGTTGATTCCATGTGGCCCTGCAGGTTTACCTATGTTTAGTGTCCTGAACTGTCTCCTCACATCATTTTGGAAGATTCTGAAATGAGTCCGTACATCCCCCAATCTCAATGTTGCAGAATGTTCCCCACCTCCATCCCCCTCCCCACTGACACTGCCCATGTATAGAGTGAAACCTATAGACCGTTGATATTTTATTGAAGTGTCTTCACCAGGAAAAGCCTGGTATGAGAAAACTGCTCTCTAAAATACCTAAAAATATATTTTTTGGATTATGAAAGCACACTTTTTTCTCCCCAAATTGGAGGGAAAATGGGGGTGCATTTTATAATCCAAATCTTGTTGTTGTTTTTTAATAAACTTACAGAGGGGAGTTGCGGTGGTGGAGCAGAGATGTGGGAGGCAGGGTCCACAGAGGATGTGGGCAAGGTGCTAAGGATGTGGGACTGGAGCTGGGGCTGTGTCGCAGTGATGTGCGATGGTAGCCACCATTTTTCTCTTTCCTGCAGGAATTAGTAAGCTGCGCAACGGCTTCTACCATCCAGAACTTTCAAAAAATGGATACGGATCTCGATCTGCACATGCGCCACCTCCATGGCCATTTTCTGGAAGTCCTGGGTGGTAGAGACTGAGGCGCAGCTTGACAATGCCTGCAGAAACACGGAAAATGGCAGCCGCCGATGCATATCACCGCAACACAGCACCTGCTTACATGGTAGATAAAGAGAGAGATTCCCAGCTTATGCCTCCTACGTACTATTTGCTGTACATAGACACCGCTTAGTCGTGTGCTCCCCGCCAGCATCGATGTCCCCATGATGTGATTACGAAGCCTCAATACGTTGCCGTAACAGCGCGGATACAGCTGATGACCCTGGATACTGTAATGACTCACTTCCTGTGGATGTCTGGTGAGCGCCTGCATTAACAGAAAGTGATTATTTGTGCTATGCAAAGCTGTGGATCATCACGGCTCTGAACAGTAGAAGCAATCGGACACTGCAGTTCTGAGATGTCTTAAGGGGGCATGTAAAACTAAATAAAAGTAAGAGAAAAAAACTTATTACAGTGCGAAAAAAATATAAACAAGTTCATATCACCCCCTTTTACCCAATTGAAAATACAGCTATTTAAAAAAAATTAACATATTTGATATTGCCGCATTCAGAAATGCTCGATCTATCAAAATATAAAGTAAATTTTTCCGATCTGTAAACTGTGTAATGGAAAAATGTCCAAATGCCAAAATTGTACTTTGTTAGTTGCAATAATAGTCAAATCAGAACATCGCATTTACCCAAAAAATTGTATCATTAGAGACGTCTGCTCAAGTCGCACAAAATAAGCCGTCACACAGCCCCAGATCCTGAAAAATGAGAACGCTACGGGTCTTAGAAAAAGACTCTAAAAGTGTAATTTTTTTTTTTTTTTTTTTTAAAAACTTCAGAATTTTGTTTCACCACTTAGATCAGGGGTGGGGAACTCCAGTCCTCGAGGGCCGCAATCAGTGCAGGTTTTCACGATTTCCTTAGTATTGCACAGGGATTGGAATCATCACCAGTGCAAGTGATTATGTTATCACCTGTGCAAAACTAAGGAAATCCTGAAAACCTGCACTGATTGCGGCCCTCGAGGACTGGAGTTCCCCACCCCTGCTATCTGCAAACTCGTTCTGACCCTAGGCATGATACCGACAGGTCAGTATTAGTGAACATGATGAATAAAAAAAAATAAATTGTGTGATTTCACTTTTTTTTGCAATTTCACTGCACTTAGAATTTTTTTCCTGTATTCCTGTACACTATACGGTAAAATGAATGATGTTATTCAAAAGTACAACTTGTCTTGCAAAAAATAAGCCATCATAATGACAGAAAAATAAAAAGTTATAGCTCTTGGGTGGGGGGAATGGAAAATCAGGGTGAAGGCATTAATAAACACATTTTTGATCAAAAAAGCATTCAGCTGTTCCAATGCAACAAGGTGTACCCATTTCGGGACAGTACCTAACTCTCTCTAGTACCGTATGTAAAAACCTTACCACCTGTCTGAGCAAACCTCAATATGAATAAGGTTGAAGAAGTAACCTGGGTTACTCAGTAAAGAGGGCCACAACCTATATTTGCACGAAATACAAGAAACTGAAAAATACTGAACAAGAGCATGAATTGATATTGAATTGATATACATGCAAGGTATAAAAGCATGTTCACACTAGCCACTAAATAGACAAAACCTAAGATAAAAGCCATATGAAAAAATACCCTGCTATAAATAAGTGCAAAGCAAGTGCATATAAATAACATAGGACACATAATAAACATGTTTTTAAATAAAAAAAGCATGAAGCTGTTCCATCATGACAAGGTGTATCCATTCCGGTACAGTACCTAACTCCTTCTAGTATTTAAAAAACCTTACCACATGTCCAAGCAGACCTCAATATGAATAAGGGTTAAGAGTGGCCTGGTGTCACGGGGAGTTTTGGGAGAAAAGGAGGAAAGGAACCTAGGCCCCTGAGCTGCCCCTCAGGCTAGGGGAACCCTGACTTCCTTAACTCAGGGGTACCCTTGATGGTAGAGAGGCTGGCGTCTCTGACCCGTCCCTTTCTACTGTCCAACCCTGAGCTAAACTCCCAACACCCACCCCAGGAGGTGAACCGTAATGAATCCCACAGATAAAGACAGACGGGGATAAAGTAAACCACTGACTCACCGTAAGCCCGTGGACTCCGGTTTAGACAGGCTGTAGCTCCTTCCTCCTTGTCACGGGTGGGCCGCGCCTGCCGGTAGTGGGGCCCGGTTGAGTGCAGATCAAAAGTTGAAGACGTCTTGTAGGAACAGATTAAGGGGTTAATTTATTTGTGACGCCACCTATGAGTAGTTCGGTAATCGTTACCGACGCTGCGGAACCTCCGAGGGATGGATAGCAGCAAGATGGAACGCTCCCCACAGGCTGAGCGGTGATCCCCGGAGGCTGGAGCTGCTTAAGATGTTGTGCGGCAGCTGCGGTTACCTTGTGTGCGGACGGATGCAATCATAAGGAAGCACGGACACTGTAAGTCTCTGTAACGGATCTTTACTGTAACCAGCAGGCAGTACATGGTATACAGTTAACGGGTAGTGGACCGGGTGGACTCAGCAGTGATAGGTGTCCCTCAGAGATCCGTAGTGTTCCTCCAGTCTAGCTAAATATTTGCCATTGTCGCCCAGGAATACCAGGTCGGGTACGGGGAGGCTGCTTCAATCCCTATCCAAGATGTACGTTATGGATGTTCTGGGGAGCCTTGGGTCCCTCGGTGGGTACACCGCTGGTTAGACGACTGGAATTGGCTGGTGGTGGGGTGCTCCTGTGAAGCTGCTCATCCACGCTTCTGGTTCGCGTAGCAGAGGTGAACTGCTGCCAGCTTCGGTACCAGTGAACCGGCTGTGAATTGGGCACGGGGGTCTTTTGGAACCCGTGGTTGGTGATGCCCGATCCCGGTTGTTGAGGCCTCAGGTGCTAACACCCGACCGGTGACGGCCCAGGGGCTGCACGAGGTGCAGAGCCCCGCTCCTACTCCAAGTTCAAGTCTGTGTCTTGTCTAGACTCTCCCAGACTACTTCTCCTACACTACCCTTGCACTCCGCCCACCAGGACCTTGGATTGGCCCTCTATGTTAAGTGATGCATGCAGGGTTTGGATCTCTAGTTAACCCAATGACTGCTGGGTCGGAGAATATTGCGGCTGCATTTATGGCTGCAATACCCTCCTGTGACGCACTCGTTGCGGGGCGCCACACCACCACACAGCAGACAATCAAGAAGATACAATATGTGTGTAGGGAGAACACAAATACAAATAGGGAATGAAAAAACAAGGTATACTTCACTAGACACCAAGCAAAGATTAGCGTTTCAACAGCAACTCCAACACAGGACCAGTATGCAAGAGGCATGCAACTGCTATAGTCAGCATCCAAGAATTTTCTGAGCCATATTTAAAGTGTGAAGGTGTTCCAGCAGCCTCAACCTTCAATTGACACTAATCAAAAAGTTACCTACTGCAAAGCTCAACATCAGGGAACAAACCACCACTGACGCCCTAACTCAACCAGACCAACAAAGAGGCTTAAGGCTGTACATCAGACTCCCCAGTGTGAGCAGAGTCTGAAGCCGGCATGACACCTGGGTCCCATGGTAAGCATTATAAATGGAATGTCCAGCCCAGTGTGAACATTCTTTTATACCTTGCAGACATATCAATTCATGCTCCAGCTCATTTTATTTTGTTTCTTTATTGCTTTAGTTCCTGTGGAGCGTCTGAAGGGTTAATAAACTTGCTGGATGTGGTTTCAAGAAACATGAGGGGTGTAGTTTTTGGAATGGTGTCACTTTTGTGTGTTTTCTATCATATAGGCCCTTTAAACTCTCTTTAAATGTTATGTGGGCCCTAAAAAATGGTTTTGTAAATTTTGGTGGAAAAATTAGAAATTGCTGGTGAACGTTCAACCCTTCTAACTTCTTAACCCAAAAAATTATGTTTAAAAGATTGTACTGATGTAAAGCAGACATGTAGGAAATGTTATTTATTAACCTGTATTTATTATTGCCTGTGCAGTCAGTATTTCAAACACTGGAGACAGAAGGAGGTGTCAGGGAATCAAAGACAGGGAGGAGAAGTTCTAAGGCTAGGGCTACATTGGCGTCGGGTGTTTGTTAGGATGGATCCGGCATAAAAACCTGACGCCAATGTGGCCCTAGCCTTAGAACTTCTCCTCCCTGTCTGATTCCCTGACACCTCCTTCTGTCTCCAGTGTTTGAATGACTGACTGTACAGGCAATACAGTGGTGTCTTTACTTTACATTACAAAATTGTGCTGACAGGTTCTCTGTTTGCTATGAGTTATGTACTCTTTCTACAAGAGACATATTTACCATCTAATATTGTATTGAGCTGGAGTCGTGTCTAAGAAAAATATTACACATTGTAATTCTTAAATATGTAGCACACTCTAGTGGCAGAAGTCTTATTTTTGCAAACTGAAATGTTTTCCTTGATTTGCACAGTAAGTACTAAAGTCTACAACTATTCATTTTGTGGCTACAGAGCTAAGAGCAGTGGCGAAAGACTGCATATGATCTAACCATCCTGTCACCACTTTGTAGCCTATGAAATTTAGATAAACCTAGGATATACAAATCCTCTGAATAAATTTAGGAATAACCATTTTCATTATATGAATTTCTCTACATGTAAATTAGTCTACTACACTATGGTCTCCTGCTAAAAAAGATGATCAGTGGCTCCTTTTGGGATTCTAGATGAGTCCCCAAATATGGGAAACCTCTGATGGCAACATGAATGGGAAGGCTAAACACAATATCATTGTAAACCTGGCCTAAAGAAGAAAAATAGGCCGCAAAGAACTGCTAGGGAAATCAAGATGAAGTAAATATTGTTATAAATTATAAAAACAGTACACCATTATTAAAATGTATTTTTAAAGTATTATTTAAATATTGTAGAATTATGGTATGTCCACGTGTCTGATAGATGCTTGCCTTACCTCCAGGTCTGTCAATTCGTCTGATGTTTTTCAGATCCACTTTTACTATAAAGTTAGAATACATAGATAGATAGATAGATAGATAGATAGATAGATAGATAGATAGATAGATAGATAGATAACAAGAAAAAAATACTCTGCAGCACTCAGCTACTACCAATGATGTACAAATGATAACAAGCTATATATATATGAGAAAAAAGTTTGAAAACTTACGTTTTTTTCAAAAAACTCAAAATCTTATCTTTTTATTTCTGAAGTTCTTGGTACACACATTGGCCAATGTCTGTTTGCTCATCGACTGCGACAAAGTGACTTCAGGTCTGATGAGTCCTATTGCTGACATCCCTGTCCTCCTTGTCCACCCCCCCACTTCTCAGTGGGCAGACTCCATCTCGACCCTAGATCACCTGTGGTCAATGAGGGTGCAAATTGCAGCAAGAAGGCAGCAACTCCATAAGATACAAAACAGAAAAAAAAACTGCACAGCACTCACAGACTAATGTGAACTGGTGCCAGCAGGGACGCTGGGTCAAATAACTAGAAAAAAATACTCTGCAGCACTCAGCTACTACCAATGATGTACAAATGCTAACAAGCTATATATATATGAGAACAAAGTTTAAAAACTTACGTTTTTTTCAAAAAACTCAAAATCTTATCTTTTTATTTCTGAAGTTCTTGGTACACACATTGGGCAATGTCTGTTTGCTCATCGACTGCGACAAAGTGACTTCAGGTCAGATGAGTCCTACGCTGATATCCCTATCCTCCTTTTTTTTTTCTGTGATAGATATAATAGATAGATAGATAGATAGATAGATAGATAATGAAGAAATCAGATATATAGATGGTAGAATAGCTTGTTAGGGCGCCCAGTCTAAAATGTATACAAAAACTACTCAAAATGGCAGCATCGGAAAAACTTACCATCCATGCCACATCCAAAAACCAACCCTGCACTTGCAGGATGCAGTCAGACCCCACTATGTGAAGCAAGCACCAGGTGCAGACTGATAAAAATCACCTCTACCTACAACAAAGTGTGGAAGGCGACCTGCAAGTGCAGTGTTGGTTTTTGGATGTTGCATGGATGGTAGGGCTCCCAGTCTCCCACTGCTGCCTCCGGGACCGCTCATTAATCTTCATACATATTCACTGCACTGACCGGCAAACAGCCAATCAGATGTTCAAACTCTGTGAGAGCCTCTGTAATTGCCTGTTGCAGTCAGACTGCATTTCTTCAATCATTAGTGTATGGCAACCAACCTGCCATCATAGGGTGTTAAATAAATAATTTAAAAAATGTGTGGGGCTTCACAGTATGTGTCTAGTCAATGATATCGGACAACTGTGAGCTGCCGCTCTCAGCTGCCTTATTTTTCATTGGCTAGCAATAAAAAATGCGTGGGCTCTGCCCTATTTTTAATTGCCAGCCAAGGTAAAACTAGGCAGCTGAGGGTTAGTATTAACAGCGGGGTAAGGGACCATTGTTTTATGCCCCCCCCCATGCTTAGGAATAGCAGCCCGCAGCCACCCATGAAAATGGCGCATTCATAAAAAGCACCATTTCCAGGCACTTTACCAGGCTCTTCCAGCCACCCTGATGGCGGGTGGCACGCTGGGTACTAAGGGGTTAACACCAACTTTGTTTTACCCAGCTGGCATTAAGCCCTGAGATTCTTAATGGCAGGCCAAGTTAGACCCAACCGTTGAGAAACTCAAATAAAAAGTTAAAAAAGACACAACACAGAGAAAAATTAATTTATTAGAAATAAAAGCACAGATACTTAGAAACGCCATCTTTATTACTCCCTCCTCACCCTCATACTATCCACGATCTTGGTCTTCTGTCTTGTCTCTTCAACAGATGCAGATCTGCTATATCAGAGAGCACAGGGAGGAAGAACTGAACGAGTGAGCAGAGACTGCGGCGTGGTAAGCGGTGACGTCACCGAGGTGTGACAACCGTCCGCTGCAAAGGCTGAGCTGCTGGTAAGGCAGCATCCCGAGAAACTCCAAAAGACCCTTTACAGGGATTTGGAATTACAACGGAGCTCAGGAGGTAGCTGCCTATAGGTGAGCAGCAGACCAGAGCAGGAAGGTCGCCAGGAAGTGACAAGGTTAGGAAGTCAGGGAAAAGACAAAGTCATGATCCAAAAGCGTTATCAAAAGGCAGTGTCAAAAACATTGAAGGCAGCAAAAGTACAAAATCGTCAGGCGGTAGAATCAAAATCCAGGCAAAGGTCAGAGTCAGTATAATAGAGCACAAACTCGAATAGCTGGTAAAACCAAGAATATATCTGCGGTTTGCAGGACAAGCCTAAAGGTATTTGAAGGGCGTGGTTCCCTCTCATAGGCTGGAGCTCCCAGCCTGAGCACCTCATCCGGACCGCCCCTACAACCAGCCCAGATGATGATGCACGACTGGTACCAACCACCCCACTTCTGATAGAATGAAGCTGGTGCCTACCAGACGCCTCTGCAGGAACCTCTCTCCTGTCACCAGTATCACCAACAGGAGGAGCACAGTGATGCCCAGTGACAGAGGCAGGAACCAAAGGAGCAGTTCCCGATGAGGACATGGCCACCCATCACCCACACCAGCAGCCGAAGGAATCCGGTGCCGCCTATTGGCCAGGGCAGGCACAACGGTCACTGAGTCTGATGGCGACAAGACACGAGGACACCATTGCTATAGTAACTGAACAAGTGATTACTATAGCAACGGTGATCTTGGATCACCGCAGTTATCTCTCTGTTTACCAGCACCGCTATCCCCGCAGCTCCTAAATGAGCTGGATGGCGTCACCGCTTACCACAGTGCAGTGTCTGCTCACTAGTTCAGTGATCCGAGAGCACGGGGAGCAGAAGTGTTCTTCCTCCTCGTTCTCTCTTATATAGCAGAGCTGCATCTGTTGAAGAAGAAAGAAGATGAGGATAGTGGCTGGTATGAAGGTGGGGAGGGAGTAATAAAGATGGTGTCTCTAAATGTCATTATGTTTCTATTTCTAATAAATTAATTTTTCTTTGTGTTGTGTCTTTTTTAATCCTTTATTTGAGATTCTTAATGGCTGGATCTAACTTGGCCTGACATTAAGAATCTCAGGGCCTAATACCAGCTGGTAAAACAAAGCTGTATTAACCCCTTATTACCTACCATGCCACCCGCCACCAGGGAAGCTAGAAGAGCCTGGTAAAGTGCCTGGAAATGGTGCTTCTTATGAATGCACCATTTTCATGGGTGGCTGCGTGTTGCTATTCTTTAGCATGGGGGTCCTGAAACAATGGGCCCTAACCCCGATTAGAATACCAGCTCTCAGCTGCCTAGTTTTACCTTGTCTGGCAATTAAAAATAGGGCGGAGCCCTTGCATTTTTTTTTTTCCAGCCAAGGTAAAATTAGGCAGCTGAGGGTAGCAGCTCGCAGCTGTCTGCTTTCACTGGGCTAGACTGAAAAATACTGGGAATTCCCACACATTGTTTTCCTTTATTTATTTAACACCCTACTATAACAGCTGGTTGGTTGCATACAATAATGTGTATGGCAACCAAGCAGAATCACCATCCTGATTGAGTAAATGCAGTCTGCCTGCAACAGCCAATCACAGAGGCTCTCACAGAATGTGAGCGTCTGTGATTGGCTGTTTGCTGGTCAGTGCAGTGAATATGCAAGTAGCTTAACAGGCGACCCCGGAAGTAGCAGCAGGAAACTGGTAAGCTCTAACCTTCTATCTATCTACCTATTTATCTATATCTTTCAATGCTATCTAGCTATTTGTCCGTCTATCTTTCCTTACATTTTACTTCATGGAAATGGCCATGCTAAAATCACAGCTCCAGTGCTCTGTATGGTGTGCAATGTTTTCATCGCACCCATACACTTGTAAAAAAAAAAATGCAGCACCCAAAAAATGTTGCAGCAAAAAACAGATCGGAAACAAATGATCCATTTTGGGTGCATTTTTTTGACAGCTTCTGTCATGCAGCTAAAAACGCAGCAGAATGGAGGAGGAAAAAAAGTCTGAATGTAGCTGAAGCCTGCAAGTCCCTTTCGATGACATGTCATGTGGACACATGACCACTGCAGCCATAAGAGTTTGCTCGCAAGAGTTGACCGGTACTGGCTGGAGGACCAGAAAAGTCCCATGATGGAAGTTCAAAAATCTGTTTGAATGCTTGTTTTTGTTGTTGTTGTTGTTGTGTACAGATTGGCTGTTGGAATTTACCGTCTACAAAATTTGCATGTCTAATTTTCAGTACATTTTCCTATGTATTTTGTGTTGGGTTGCTTTCAAACTGTCCACATAAATACAACCATTTAAGATGAATCCAATAAGTCCTTGCAAATAAGTTATAAGGCTGTGTGTACACATTGTGTTTTTGCAGTGGTTTTTAATGCGTTTTTGAGTGCAGATTTATCACCAAACCTGACGGGAATACTGATGCCAGCAAAGTCAAGGAGATTAAGGTTTTTGCTTTTTTCATGCAGTGATGCAGAAATTTTGACCCTACAATTGCCCATACGTTCTAGCACTGTTTGCTCTAAGGTGGGCCCTCTAGTAAGGGAGAAGTTAAAGCAACCAACTAATAAGTACAATGAATTGGGCACCCTGACAGCAACACATGAATGCTCAGTTTAGCCGAGCACTCATGTGCTTCCTATAGAGAGAACACAAAGAAAATATATTAACACTATCCAGTTCTTATCTCCTTCGATATATTTTGTTAAAGGAAAGTGGTGAGGAGATCCCACCGGCATGTTTGGACAACATTTATATAATCTGTATGGGGGCCTTAAAGGGGTCTTCCCACAAGCACAATTCATTTTAAAGTTCATCTTAATCAATAGATCTTGGAATAATAATCAGTTCCACAATTGGATGTTTAACCACTTCCTAACTCACGACGTACCTGTAAGTCATAGGTTCGCTCCCGCACTTTGATGTGAGCTCCAGTGTTGAGCTCATATCATATCGTTGACATCTCAGCTGATCTCATCAGCTGAGATATAGGGATAACAGCACCAATCGGATTTGCGATTCGATCGGTGCTGTTAACCCTTTGGATCACGCTGTCATTCACTGACAGCACGATCCAAAGGCGCTGTGGCAGGGACCGCGTCATTCCCCACTGAGATTGGAGATCCTGCGATAAGATTGCAGGACCTCCGGCCGTCATCTGATAGCCCAGGGTACTGCAATGACCACCAGGGATCACTTCCTGTGAGTGGTTAGCAAGCCTGCCAACCACTCACAGTGATCATTTGTGCCATGTCCCAATGTGCTGCAGCTCTTCTGGACATGGCACAAGCGATCGGACCTTGCAGCACTGTGGCACCCTATGGGGCAGTGTAAAATAAAGAATTACCGTAATTAAAAAAATAAAGTTTTTAAAAATATGAAAAAAAACAGAAGTTCAAATCACTCCACTTTCCCCCCATTCAAAATAAAAGTATTAAAAAAAAAATTAAATACACATATTTGGTATTGTTGCATTCAGAAATGCCCAATCTGTCAAAATATAAAATCAATTAATCAGGGCTGTAAACTGCGTAAAGGAAAAAAAGGTCCAAACGCCAAAAATACGTTATTTTGGTCGCCGCAACATTGTAATAAAATGCAATAACGAGTGATGAAAACAGCACATCCACCCAAAAATTGTATAATCTGAAATGTCAGCTCAAGCCTCAAAAAATAAGCTGTCACACAGCCCCAGATTCCAAAAAATGAGAACACCACGGGTCATAGAACAAGGTGCAAAAGGTGCAATTCTTACTTTTTTCAAACTTCTGAATTTCTTTTCATCACTTACCGTATATACTCGTGTATAAGCCGACCCGTGTATAAGCCGACCCCCCTACTTTTGCCCCAAAACCTGGGAAAATCTATTGACTCGTGTATAAGCCGAGGGTGGACCCTAGCACAAGTATACAGCCCCCAGCAGTGTGGTATACACCAGTCCCAGAGGTAGATACAGCAGCCCCAGTGGTAGTATACACGCAGCCCCAGTAGTATATACAGCCCCAGTGGTAGTATATACAGCCCCAGTGGTAGTATACAGGGCCCCAGAGGTATATAGCAGCCCCAGTGGTAGTATACAGTGCCCCAGAGGTATATAGCAGCCCCAGTGGTAGTATACAGGGCCCCAGAGGTATATAGCAGCCCCAGTGGTAGTATACAGTGCCCCAGAGGTATATAGCAGCCCCAGTGGTAGTATACAGGGCCCCAGAGGTATATAGCAGCCCCAGTGGTAGTATACAGTGCCCCAGAGGTATATAGCAGCCCCAGTGGTAGTATACAGGGCCCCAGAGGTATATAGCAGCCCCAGTGGTAGTATACAGTGCCCCAGAGGTATATAGCAGCCCCAGCGGTAGTATACAGGCAGCCCCAGTAATGCAGGCCCCCCCCAGCGTCTCTCCGGTCACCTGTAAAGCAAGCTATACTTATCAGTGTCCCGCTCGCACCCGCCGCTGCCGACATCCACGATCCTCCATCTTCATGCGACTCCTCTTCCTGTTTCCTGTGCGCGTCGCCGGGAATGACGTCATTGCCGGCGACGCGCACAGAAACAGGAAGAGGAGTCGCATGAAGATGGAGGATCGTGGATGTCGGCAGCGGCGGGTGCGAGCGGGACACTGATAAGTATAGCTTGCTTTACAGGTGACCGGAGAGACCCTGGGGGGGCCCTGCATTACTGGGGATGCGGGGGCTGCTGTATACCGATGTATACATCGGTATGTACCGATGTATACATCGGTATACAGCACTGACTCGCGTATAAGCCGAGGGGGGTACTTTTCAGCCCAATTTTTGGGCTGAAAAACTCGGCTTATACGCGAGTATATACGGTAGATAGCAGTAAAAGTATACATGTTTGGTATCTATGAACTCGTTCCAACCTGAGGCATCACACTGTCATGTCAGTTTTACCATATAGTTGATCATGATGAATTAAAAACCCAAAAAACAAACATGTAATTGCACTTTATTTGAAATTTCACTGCGCTTGGAATTTTTTTCCCATTTTCCTAAACACTATTTGGTAAAATAAATGATTTCATCTGAAGGTACAACACGTCCCACAAAAAACAAGCGCTCATATGCCTATAACAATGGGGAAATAAAAAAGTTATGGCTCTTGGAAGAAGCGGAGGAAAAAATTAAAATGAAAAATCGCCGTGTGGTGAAGAGTTTAAGAAAAATGTTTTTGTGCTGAGAAAATCTTATGTGTACCTGCTATGTACTGTGTAATGGATGTGTTTGATCATACAGAGACATAGTCTGATCATACCACATCTCCTGTGCTGAGATAATCTGATATATGTGTCCTTGCTATGTACTGTACTGTGTAATGGATGTGTCTGACTGTACAGGGACATGGTCTGATCATACCACATCTCCTGTGCTGAGATAATCTTATATATGTGTTCCTGCTATGTACTGTGTAATGGATGTGTCTGACCGTACAGGGAAATGGTCTGATCATACCACATCTCCTGTGCTGAGATAATCTTATATATGTGTTCCTGCTATGTACTGTGTAATGGATGTGTCTGACTGTACAGGGACATGGTCTGATCATACCACATCTCCTGTGCTGAGATAATCTTATATATGTGTCCCTGCTATGTACTGTATAATGGTGTGTCTGACCATACAGGAACATGGCCTGATCATACCACATCTCCTGTGCTGAGATAATCTTATATATGTGTCCCTGCTATGTACTGTGTAATGGATGTGTCTGACTGTACAGGGACATTGTCTGATCAGACCACATCTCCTGTTCTGAGATAATCTTATATATGTGTCCCTGCTATGTACTGTGTAATGGATGTGTCTGACTGTAGAGAGACATGGTCAGATCATGACACATTTCCTGTGCTGAGATTATCTTATATATGTGTCCCTGCTATGTACTGTGTAATGGATGTGTATGATCATACAGAGACATAGTCTGATCATACCACATCTCCTGTGCTGAGATAATCTGATATATGTGTCCTTGCTATGTACTGTACTGTGTAATGGATGTGTCTGACTGTACAGGGACATGGTCTGATCATACCACATCTCCTGTGCTGAGATAATCTTATATATGTGTTCCTGCTATGTACTGTGTAATGGGTGTGTCTGACCATACAGGGAAATGGTCTGATCATACCACATCTCCTGTGCTGAGATAATCTTATATATGTGTTCCTGCTATGTACTGTGTAATGGATGTGTCTGACTGTACAGGGACATGGTCTGATCATACCACATCTCCTGTGCTGAGATAATCTTATATATGTGTCCCTGCTATGTACTGTATAATGGTTGTGTCTGACCATACAGGAACATGGCCTGATCATACCACATCTCCTGTGCTGAGATAATCTTATATATGTGTCCCTGCTATGTACTGTGTAATGGATGTGTCTGACTGTACAGGGACATTGTCTGATCATACCACATCTCCTGTTCTGAGATAATCTTATATATGTGTCCCTGCTATGTACTGTGTAATGGATGTGTCTGACTGTACAGGGACATTGTCTGATCAGACCACATCTCCTGTTCTGAGATAATCTTATATATGTGTCCCTGCTATGTACTGTGTAATGGATGTGTCTGACTGTAGAGAGACATGGTCAGATCATGACACATTTCCTGTGCTGAGATTATCTTATATATGTGTCCCTGCTATGTACTGTGTAATGGATGTGTATGATCATACAGAGACATAGTCTGATCATACCACATCTCCTGTGCTGAGATAATCTGATATATGTGTCCTTGCTATGTACTGTACTGTGTAATGGATGTGTCTGACTGTACAGGGACATGGTCTGATCATACCACATCTCCTGTGCTGAGATAATCTTATATATGTGTTCCTGCTATGTACTGTGTAATGGATGTGTCTGACCGTACAGGGAAATGGTCTGATCATACCACATCTCCTGTGCTGAGATAATCTTATATATGTGTTCCTGCTATGTACTGTGTAATGGATGTGTCTGACTGTACAGGGACATGGTCTGATCATACCACATCTCCTGTGCTGAGATAATCTTATATATGTGTCCCTGCTATGTACTGTATAATGGTTGTGTCTGACCATACAGGAACATGGCCTGATCATACCACATCTCCTGTGCTGAGATAATCTTATATATGTGTCCCTGCTATGTACTGTGTAATGGATGTGTCTGACTGTACAGGGACATTGTCTGATCATACCACATCTCCTGTTCTGAGATAATCTTATATATGTGTCCCTGCTATGTACTGTGTAATGGATGTGTCTGACTGTAGAGAGACATGGTCAGATCATGACACATTTCCTGTGCTGAGATTATCTTATATATGTGTCCCTGCTATGTACTGTGTAATGGTTGTGGCTGACCGTACAGAGACATGGTCTGATCTTACCACATCTCCTGTGCTGAGATAATCTTATATATGTGTCCCTGCTATGTACTGTGTAATGGATGTGTCTGACCGGGACATGGTATGACATGGTCTGATCATACCACATCTCCTGAGCAGAGAGGAAGCAATGGAGAATGTATTGACATTACAGCATGGGGTCACATATTATTCTTTCTTTGAGGTAAATTATTTTTTTAAAAACAAGCAGAGAAAAGTTTTACTTCTAAAAAAGAATCAGCTCTGAGCCCATGCTGTACTGTCTGTATATTCTCTTGCATCCTCCCGTGCCCAGGATCAAACCAAGCTCTGCGTACGGTTAGACACAACCATTACACAGTACACATGCCATGAAAATCAGTAAATTTAAGTGGCTTTATTCAACACATTTCAAGGTGTATTCCTCACCCCTTCATCAAGACATTTGTGGTTGTCTTGATGATGGGGTGAGGAATACACCTTGAAATGCATTGAATAAAGCCACTTGCATTCACCAATTTCCTTGGTATATGGTATATTGCACAGCAGCACAGTTAGATTCCACATATTTCCTCTATGTTTTCTCTATTGCTTTGCCTGTGGATACTGCAACAGATGTTTGGAGTTTTTTATACTGGTTGTGTGTGACACAACCCTCTCAGGTGAGCAGTTTACCTTCAGCTTACCTGTCTGTGTTTTTATCAGACAAGACCCTGTTGCACTTTCTATCCCACAGTTCATTCACTGATTACAGAGTACATATAGCAGGGACACATTTATAAGATTATGTCAGCACAGGAGACGTGGTATGATCAGACCATGTCCCTGTACGGTCAGACACATCCATTACACAGTACATAGCAGGGACACATTTATAAGATTATGTCAGCACAGGAGACGTGGTATGATCAGACCATGTCCCTGTACGGTCAGACACATCCATTACACAGTACATAGCAAGGACACATTTATAAGATTATCTCAGCACAGGAACATTTTTTTTAAACACATCCAATTGTGGAAATTATTATTATTTTAAGATCTACTATTTAAATAGAACTTTAAAATTACCTTTGTTCATGGGAAAACCCCTTTAAGTCATCAGTGTTGACACTGGTGTTAGATTATGCAGACCTAATTAATCAAGTTGTCATGTTAATGATACATGTTCATAACAAAATAGAATGGCTTATTCTTCAACATATGTCTCTTATTTTAGAAAATTGTGGAACATATTTTCCAGCTGTGAAGAAGGACCCAAGCAGATATTTAAAGTCCTGCCCTGAATCCTTGAGAAATTGGATAAGAAGTCTGAAAAACGCTGGGAAAACCCTTTTGTTAATCACTAGCTCCCACAGTGACTACTGCCGACTTTTATGTGAACACATTTTAGGGTAAGTTTAATTATTTTGCATTTTGTTTCTTATAGTTCAGATTTCTCAGGGTCAGGAATATGTTTTCCTTTCTGATTGACCAAAGTTTATAGAGCACCTTACATTAAAATCTGAAGGTAACTGCAGATATTTTTTGCAGCCAGAAATGTAGTTTACTTGTGTTTCGGTCTTATCTTTCCCTCTGCTTGCTTTGTCCGGTGCAATGCTTTGAGGCAGTTAGGGTGCCTTCACACTTGCGTTTGTGTCTGCATGCGTATGCATGCGCAGCCCATACCAATGTGAACGCAGCGGAGAATCTCCGCATGCGTTCACATTAGTATGCAGCCTGGCCAGCCAGTCAGCTGGCTCAGAGGCGGCCGGGAGGAGGAGATCAGCGGTGGAGATCTCTTCCCCCCCCGGCCACAACTGATCTCCGCTGGTGTCGGCGCGGGAGATTTGAAGACACAGCTGATCTGACAGCTGTTTAAATCTCCCGCCCCGACACCGAATAGGGTGATATCGGTGCAGGAGATAAGACACAACTGATCACTGCTTCAAATCTCCCGCGCTGACCTCACCTATTCGGTGTTGGCGCGGGAGATTTAGACAGCTGTCAGATCAGCTGTTTCTTCAAATCTCCCGCGCTGACATTGGCGGGAGATCAGTGGAGGCTCTAGCTGATCTCAATGAGAGATTTCAATGAGATACGCAGCGTTCTCCTGCACTGTCATGCTGAGGACACTGCGGATCCATTGACTTCAATGCATTGTTTGTGCACTTGCAGATAAAACAAGCGCCCGCGAAGGCACAAAAAATGCAACAGGCTACGTTCGGAGTGCGCTCGGAGGGTGCACAAATTATGCACAAACGCAGCCATACGCAGGCACATGCGTTCCCATGTTAAACATAGGAACGCATGTGCGCAAGCGTTTTGCTGCGTTCGGTGCGCTGCATTCCAAACGCAAATGTGAAGGCAGCCTTAGATGTTATTTCTCTCTCACAATTTGCAGCTTTACAGACAAAGCGGAAGAGGGAAACTGCAGATGCACCCCCCTCCTTATTGTGCTTTTAAAGTGCAACATTTAGGGGGGGTGCACAATACGGAGTTTAGATGCCGATGTACTGGCTGAGTTTTGCCACAAGACGCTTCAGTATCCTTTGTCCAGAAATGTCTTTTTTGATAATTTTTCTATGATGTTTTTTTGGGGGTACAGTTTGATGTAAACTATCAAGCTATGTCCAAGCAAAAGTGTTGTAAAAATGGTTGGATGACTTTTATCTGCTTTACAACTCTTTGGAGTGCTTTTTCAGATGGAATTCACCTCAAAAAGATGTTGTATGTACATACCTTTAGGCAAAGAGTTGTCATGTGCACATACCTTAAGGCTACTTTCACACTACGATTTTTGTAAAATCCGATGCTGTCCGATATAAATTGGACAGCAATCGGATTCTTCTAATGCCTGGAATCGGGTGCCAATAGGCATCCGATTCCGACAGAAAATAGGATGCCTGCCCTCCTGTCAGATCGCTCCCTGAGAGCTGTCAGTCTCTCCCCCGGTCCTCTTCTTTATCCCCTGTGTCTCCCCTCTTGGCCCCCTGTCCTCTCCTCTTATCGCCCGGTCCTCCCTCTTGGCCCCGATCCTTTCCTCTTATCCCCTGTGTCTCCCCTCTTGGCCCCCTGTCCTCTCCTCTTATCGCCCGGTCCTCCCCTCTTGGCCCCGGTCCTTTCCTCTTATCCCCTGTGTCTCCCTCTTGGCCCCGGTCCTGTGTCTCCCCTCTTGGCCCCCGGTCCTGTGTCTCCCCTCTTGGCCCCCGGTCCTCTCATCCCCTGTGTCTCCCTCTTGGCCCCCGGTCCTCCTATGTGTCCTCCTCCTCTCCTCTTGTCCTCCTCCTCTTGTCCTCCTCCTCTTGTCCTCCTCTTGTCCTTCCCTCTCCTCCTCTCCTTTCTCACCTGTCCACGACTCCTGCACGGTCCGCGCGTCTCCGGTGCCTTGCTGTTCTGTCTCAGTGCTGCCAGGACCTCTCGTGATGTCACAATCACATGACTGCCGGCTATTGGTTCCTGGCAGTCATGTGATTGTGACATCACGGCAGGTCTTATCAGCACAGACGGCAAGATACCTGGAGACACCGGAGATGCCGGGAGACGATGTGGGCCTCGTGGACAGGTGAGCATAGATTTTTTTATTTTTAATTAACCCATTCATTCACTTTTGGAGCGATTTTAGTGTACTGAGCATGCTCAGTACACTAAAATCGGTCCGAGGAGACATGAGATGTTTCCTCGGACCCTTCTCCATAGGGCCCCATGTTAAGTTGATCGGGTCGGATCGGATGTGCACTAAATGCCATCCGATCTGGTCCGATCCGAATCTGTCCGATTTTATTTTCGGTGCAAAAATCGGAGCAAGCTCCGATTTTTGCACCGATAAAAAAATCGGACAGATTCGGATCGGACCAGATCGGATGGCATTTAGTGCACATCCGATTCGGTCCGATGCCCATAGGCATACATGGGGTCCGAAAATCGGTCCGATGCTGTCCGATTTTCATCGGACAGCATCGGAAATGCTAAAATCGTTATGTGAAAGCAGCCTTAGACTAGGGTCACAGGACCATATTTTCATTCCAAGTCAAATCATCGGATTGCGTATATGTCTGATTTTCTCCTCAGACCTAGTCTGCAATATTTCTAAATCGGAGGGCATTCTCTCATACAGTCAAATGTCCATGAAAAAAATCGGACCACTCAGATGACTTTCGAGTGCGGTCCAATATTCACGAACTGACAGAAAGGAAAAAGAGGAAGAATGTTTTTTTCCATCTTCTAAGAAAACCAGCTCACAATTTGATTAGTCTAACCAGTTTGTGATTAGCATAATTGAACCAATTTTCTTGGATGAAAGAAAATATGGTCATGTAACCCTATCCTTAGATGGAGCCTCAGAAGGAAGGAAAATGCAGGTTAATTGCTGGAAGGCAAAAAATATGGGTGATAAGATACAAGTTAAAAGGCCATAAAGAAAGGAGTATTAAATACGTCACCAATTTTCTAAATAAATATATTTCTAAAGGTGCTATGGATATGAAATTTTTGGCAGATGTCGGTAACAACCCATGCAATCCATATGGGCAAAGGAATCAAGTCAAAAATGTTCATGAATTTAGTGATGTGTAATAATGACTGTATGAGGAAACTCGGACAGCGCTGGTCCCAAACCCGTGTAAAGAAGAAGGGTTGGGGAAAGACTTGGTGACCTACCCCGTAAAAAATGTCACTGTGAAACCACATATATCAAAGCCAACAAGCTACAACTATAGTGATCAACGGCAAACCCCGCGGGTTGAACAGCATGCTACTGGGCAAGAGCGAAGCAAGATCCGAAATAGCCGACACTGTTTGATGCAAGGAGGGGAATCCCACATGGGCCCCAATTGCTGATAAGGCCTTTGGTGAAAAAGACTGGAGCTGGACCAACTGATATATCATCAGAATGTGGAATGGGAGGAGAATGACTATAGGAAAGTTGGATATTGTTAAGAAGGAATTGGAGAGAACAGGAGTGGAGCTTTTAGACATCTGTAAATTACATTGGACTGGCTCCGGAGACTTCAATTCAGATGACTACATTGTCTACTACTCAGTGAACAAGACAGAGAGGAGAAGAGGAGTTGCTCTGATAGTCAACAAGAGGGTCTCTCGGTGTGTAGAGGACACAAAATACCTCATCGACCACATCATGTCCATCTGCATCAAAGGGAAGCCACTGAATGTGACAGTCTTGCAAGCATATGCACCGACATCATGTCACGTATGGACAGGTAAAATGTCAGCTGCACAGAGTGACACATATGGACAGTGGAATGGAAAAATGGGGAAGGAAGGCCTTAATAATAGGGAGCAGGGAATGAGGACACCTCCTGACACTGGCCTGTGTCTGTCCCTTCCTGCCCAGACACCCAGAACAGGTCCTTCCCCCTGCTGCTGTCATGTGTCTAGTCCCTGTCTATAATCTAAGATAACCCAGGCCCTGATTAGTTAGGGCACTAGCCTCGCCATTACAGATAGCTTAAGCCAAAAATGGGAAATCACAATAAGGATACTTGGAAAATAGACAGCAGCGATCCAAGGCCGAGCAAGTGGGTCTCTAGGAAAGCTTCAGCAGCAGAACACTACTACCACACAGCAGGTTTGTCTGGCAGAGAATGAACTTTAACTACAACATCAGTGATGGATCATGTGACTATTTAAAGGGTGGAGGAGGATAGTCAACTGCATCACATGATGAAAGACTTCAGCAGCTACAAGAGAAAATCTGACATTAACCCTTCATGTCTCAAAGGAAATTAACAATATTTAATATACAGACTGCAGAGCAGTCTACTCGTGGCATATTGGATGCACCAGAGAAGAACATGATAGACTTTTACAGATAAATCCAAAGTGCACTAGATGGAATTCTGAAGCATGACCTCATCCACGTCATGGGAGACTTTAACACCAAAGTCCGAGTAGGCGAGGAAGCAGGGGTGGTCGGCAAAGATGGCCTGGGTGTCACATAGTGGACTGGGGTGTGTCTGGATACAGTGCGTGACAGTGGTGCACAGATCAATGGTGTCTGGCGCACTACACAAAACAACAGATAGGGGAAACACCGGGGACACAAATAGAGGGCCCGGCTCATAGAGAACAGGGTAAAGGAGACCTCCTGCACTCACTTGCCACTGTACCCTGATCTCCCTACCGTTCCTATATGGGTTATTTCACTTTGTCGCTGAGCAGGATACCTAATCCCTCACTGGCCCTGATGTTAACCCTCAGTAGGGAGATGGCCCGAAGGAGCAATAGTCCCAACCATTGCACTAAAATCAACAAGAGGGGAAGGAAAGACAGACAGAAAAATGACAAAACAACTTCATGCCTGCTGCCACACTCCTAGGCAGCAGACAGCTTGGCAACGGTGAGCTTCTCCAGAGTAACTCCTTCTCCTAAGGTAGTTTGGCAGGAATGGAGTTCAATCACCAGCAAGAAATGTTGGATCATGTGACCATATAAAGGAGATGGGAGTGATCACAAAGTAGCCACACCTGGGAAGAGAACTAAGGAGCTTTGCTAGAAACAGAAACTAACATTAACTCCTACACTGCCAAAGGAAAGAACCCCATTTAAAATGAAGTCTAAATATATCAATGAGACACAGGTCCCAAACCTGTCACAAGTCTCCAAAGTAAGAGAGACCATAGTGACACTGAGTGAAATAAATGAAGCTGGCGACCACGTTGTACAGTTTTGCCTGGAGAGCAAGCTACTAATCACTGGAATAACAGGATGAAGTGCTGGTGATTTGCGCTGCTGAAAGGAAGAACTACGACCCGAGAAGTCTGGTGCAATGGTATTTCTTTATACCAACGTGTTTCGGAGCAACCTCTGCTCCTTCCTCAGGTATAATCCCTGAGGAAGGAGCAGAGGTTTGAAATGCGTTGGACTAAAGAAATACCATTGCGCCAGAGTTCTCGGGTCCTGGTTCTTCCTTTCAGCAGCGTGGGTCACCAGCACTTCGTCCTGTTGGTCCAGTCGTATGCCATGTTGCACGTGGAGGTATGGATCCAGCAGCAGCTCTATGAGCACAGATACTGGTTGTGGGTTTACACAACCTGATCAAATGAGCAAATTTCAATGGGCAATCGCCCCTCTCTGCCACAAGATAAGACTCTATGCATTCTTTTGTCTCTCACATTTCAAGCTACTAATCACAACACCTTTTTTACCTAAATGAAGCAATGTCTCTACATCTGGACATTTCTGAATGGCCAGACATGCAATAGGATTGACTACATACTCTACCAGCAATAATGGAAAGGATTGATTTCTGCAGCAAATACTCTACCTGGTGCCGACTGTTAGTCAGATCGCCAGCTTCTCATCGCCAAAGTCAATCAGACTACACCAGATTAAGCGTCCAGCCATACAGAAGTGTTTTGATGTAAGCAAAATCCCCTCAGAGTTTGCGGTTGAATTAAAGAGCATATTCGACTTGCTTACAGATGACAAAGAGAATCCTGATGAATTGTAGGCCAAAATTAAAGGAATCGTCATTGAAACAGAAGAAGAACAAATGCCACACAAGGAGCAAACACAGGGAGGGAATTGGCTAACTGCATCTATCCTCCAGATCCCCAGCATGATTTCAAGACAAAGCGAGACGACTGAACGACTTCCAATGAGAGGCCAGAAAAGACAAGAACACCTTCATGTATGAGTGGTGCATGAAGCGCAAAGATGCATGCAAGAAAGGCCATACCAGGGATTTATTTGCTTTTCTGAAACAGGAGAGAAAGACATTCACAGCCCAACAAGGAAACATCAAGAACAGTGATGGAATCGAGGTCTGCGACCAATATGGCATTAAGGTTAGATGAAAAGAATACACATAGGAACTCTATGCCACCGCTAGCAATGACCTCTCGGTCGAACTCTGTCTAAGACAACCCCAACCTGGATCTGCTCGATAGTGAAGTGAAATGGGCAATGAAACAATTGCCAAATAACAAGGCACCCGGTATTGATGGAATTCCTGAGAACTTATGAAGCCATCCCGAGAGCAGCAATAACAGCACTATGTCAAAAGATATGGAAGCCATGCTGCTCGTGGGCATGTGAATGGAAACAATCGGTCTTCATCCCGTTGCCAAACTAAGGTGACCTTAGACCAGGGGTCTCAAACTCGGCTGGGTTGGTGGGCCGCACATAGAAACATTTTTTTATCGGGGGGCCGCATTGCTTGTAGGACTACGGGTACCGTCACACCAGGTGACATCGCCGGAGATATCGCAGACGACGCACGGGAGCGCACACATTTTTGGCACCCCGCCAGCGTCGCGTGTTTACATGCGGCGATACCTTCGGCGATGCTTTGGCGATGTTTCAGGCGACGTCGCTGTTGGGGTGTCTAGAAACCCCAGTAGGGATCCTGTAACATGGGAGCCTATGGCTCCCATCGCCTGTAACATCGCCATTCGCGATGTTACACGGGGCGATGCTTACACATCGCCTGAGAGTGGTTGCCTGGTTTCACAGCAGTGCTGTGAAACCAGGCGACCACTCTCAGCCGATTTTTCGGCGCAAAATCGCCACTTTACACGGGGCGACTCGCCAGTGATGACGCTGATGATAGGCCACGCCCCTGCATCGCCTGCAAAATCGCCGGCGATGTCACCTGATGTGACGGTACCCTAAGTGACATTTTTAGTAATACCAGATTTTTTTGGTCAATGTAGTAATGTCCAAATCCTGATCCCCTTCTTGTAGTAATGTCCCCATCTTGGTCCCCCTCTTGTACTAATATCCCCAACCTGATCCCCTTCTGTAGTAATGTCCCCCATGCTGGTCCCCTTTTGTAGTGATGTCCCCATCCTGGCCCCTATAGTGTAGTAATGTCCTCCATGCTGATCCCCTTTTGTAGTGATGTCACCATCCTCACCCCCATAGTGTAGTAATGTCCCCATCCTGGCCCCCATAGTGTAGTAATGTCCTCCATGCTGATCCCCTTTTGTAGTGATGTCACCATCCTCACCCCCATAGTGTAGTAATGTCCCCATCCTGGCCCCCATAGTGTAGTAATGTCCTCCATGCTGATCCCCTTTTGTAGTGATGTCACCATCCTCACCCCCATAGTGCAGTAATGTCCCCCATGCTGGACCCCTTTTTTAATGATATCCCCAACCTGATCTACCTTCTTTTTACACACACATATATTCACTCACAATCACACCCACTCACACATTAACTCACCCACTCACACTCACACACAAACTCACATTAACACACACACTCACACTCACTCACACTCACTCGTGTGGAACAAAAGGGGGGGGGAGCACAACCCATGAGCGGTACCTGGTGGTCTAGTGGGGGCGTCAATAACAGATGTGGGGGGTTCGCATCTCACCTTTGGAGGTTCTGCAACCCTGCACAAGCTCAGCGTATCGCAGTGGAAGGCTCCAGACTCCAGCGGTCGGGGTTTCCTCCACGAGCAGCTCCTTCTTCCAGTCAGTTGACTCGAGCAATCCGATCACCTGACCCTGTGACGTTCTCGGTTACGTCAACGCAGGTCCTTTGGATTCTGTTAGCGGAGACTCTGGTTCACAGCTGCTCCTGCTGCAACCTTAGGATGGAGATATGATATTTGTACAGAAGTGTGTGATTAGAACAGAAGTGCTAGAGCACAGGAGGCACACATTTAATTACCTTTAATATACCACAACGTGTTTCCATGGCGGTCCGCCATCTTCATCAGGTAAATCCACCTGATGAAGACGGCGGACCGCCAAGGAAACGCGTTGTGGTATAGTAAAGGTAATTAAACATGTGCCTCCTGTGCTCTAGCACTTTTGTTATAATCACACACTTCTGTACAAAATTGCGCACTCTGACACCCTTGCGCACTCTGACACCCACAGACACACTCACAGGCACTCAAGAGGCACTCACTCACAGACACACACACTAACGGACACTAACAGACACTCACAGGCACTCACACTCACAGGCACTCACAGGCACTCACGCTCACAGGCACTCACACGCTCACAGGCACTCACCCTCACAGACACACCCTCACAGACGCTCACAGGCACTCACACTCACAGACACACCCTCACAGACGCTCACACTCACAGGCACTCACAAACACAGGCACTCACAAACACAGGCACTCACAAACACAGGCACTCAGACAGTCACAGGCACTCAGACAGTCACAGGCACTCAGACAGTCACAGGCACTCACTCACAGACATCACACTCACAGGCACTCACAGGCACAGACACTCACAGGCACAGGCACTCACAGGCACTCACACTCACAGGCACTCACAGGCACAGACAGGCACAGGCACTCACACTCACAGACACTCACAGGCACTCACACTCACAGGCACAGACAGGCACAGGCACTCACACTCAAAGGCACTCACAGACACTCACAGACAGGCACAGACACTCACAGGCACTCACACTCACAGGCACAGACAGGCACAGGCACTCACACTCAAAGGCACTCACAGGCACTCACACTCACAGGCACAGACAGGCACAGGCACAGACAGGCACAGGCACTCACACTCAAAGGCACTCACAGGCACTCACACTCACAGGCACAGACAGGCACAGGCACTCACACTCACAGACACTCACAGGCACTCACACTCACAGGCACAGACACTCACAGGCACAGACAGGCACAGGCACTCACACTCACAGGCACAGACACTCACAGGCACAGACAGGCACAGGCACTCACACTCAAAGGCACAGACAGGCACAGGCACTCACACTCAAAGGCACTCACGGGCACTCACACACACTCACACACACTCACAGGCACTCACATTAACACACACTTTTATTACTTTAACCATGCTGGCAGCGATCCAGTGCATGGGGCCGCCGCGGTCTCCTCTTTAATATTACTTCCGGCCGCTTCACTCTGCTGCTCGCTCTGCCACCGTGTTAGTTCAATGCAAGCCGCCGTCAGCCAATGAGAGGCCCGCAGGTGACGTCGCCGTATGACGTCACTTGCGGGCCTCTCATTGGCTGAGGGTTTGTATTGAACTTACAGAGCGGCAGAGCGAGCGGCAGAGACAGTGAAGCGGCCGGAAGTAATATTAAAGAGGAGACCGCGGCGGCCCCATGCACTGGACCGCCGCCAGCATGGTCAATTGTCCAAGGTGTCGGGGGCCGCACAGGGAAGCCCCAGGGGCCGCATGCGGCCCGCGGGCCGCGAGTTTGAGACCCCTGCCCTAGACACTGTACCATCACCCTGATCCCACACACCAGCAAGGTGCTTCTGAAGACTTGGCAACATCATTGATTGCGAATTTCCAGATGTCCAAGCTGGCTTCTGCAGACGTTAGGGAACGTGTGACCACATTGCCAACATAAGATGGATCATGAAGAAGGTGAGGGAGTATCAGAAGGAGCTCTGTACTTAATTGGAATTCGTTGTATATGCTAGTAGTACCTGCATACCTGGTCAAATTGATGAAGTCCCTCTACGACAATCAGAAAGCTACAGTACGAACCAGATTTGGGGACACAGTGCATTTTAAGATCAAAAAGGTCACAAGAAAAGGCTGCATCCTCTCACCTTTCCTCTTCAACCTCTATGCGGAAATGATCATGGAGAAGCTCAACTTGAATGAATCATCAGTTGGTGTAAGGATAGGTGGAAGGTTCATTAACAATCTGAGATCCACAGATAAACCACCCTTTTGGCCAAAAATGGGAAGGATCTGAGAAAGCTGACATTAAAGCTCAGTAAAGAAACCTAGAAGTTTGGTTTCCATCTAAATGTGAAAAAGATCAAGATAATAACTGTCGCCAGCAAGAAGGTGAATATGAAGATCAACAGTGAAGAAATAGAAATGGTAGACAGTGTTATCTTCCTGGGGTACATCATTGATTGTAACGATGGCTCTACAGCTGAAATCAAGCAGCGGCTTGCTATGGGTCATTCAACAAAGAGAATATGGAGCAACTGTGGAAGTGCAAGGACATTTCGATCACCACCAAACAGCGATTGGTCACAGCTATTGTATACCCAATCGCGTTGTACGGGTGTGAGACGTATATCTTGACAAAAATTATCAAAGAAAGATTGATTCTGTCATGTCCTTGGCTGCGAGACCGGTCTCTCTTGGACAGGGAGACTGGTGCCCATCACGCAGATCCATGCTTCTTGCCCTATCCCTGCTGGAGGGCCGGTCTCTGCTGAGCAAGGAGATTGATGCCAATCACGCGGCTCTGCTAGTTCTGCTCACCCAGCCTGTTTTTCCACACAGCCGTCAGCTTCCTTTTCATCGAGGAACCTGCCTCCTCTTGGCACGTCTCCTGGGAATGTTCTTAGGTTGCGTGCACTGCATCCTGCACACACTTAATGAGAGAGTACACCTGTTCCCTATTAGGTCTTTCAGCCTGAGGGATGACCTGCTCTGTGCATGAAAGGCATCCTCCCCCTATAGGAGGAGCCTGGGCAACGTGTTCATTCCCTAGGAACGTTGCCAATGTCCACGTCACACTCCTTCAGTGCTCTGCACTAGGAAGACTTGCCTTTTGTGATCTGCATTACTCTGACGTCTCTGTCTCCACAGAATCTTCTGCTGGCTCCTATCCTGGATCTCTCTGGATACTCCGGGCAGATCCCACTTCGGGCTGTCTAAGCCTCTCCTGAATTGCATGGAACCATGCAGATTCCTCTACCGGTTGATTCAGCCTTTCTGGGTTTGTATGGAGCTCCCAGGATTCCTCCTACCGACAGAGCCAGCTTTCCGCAGTCTTCCCATTTCTCCTGCTACGGTGTGCACGGGTAGCCCCTCTGGTACAGGATTCGTGGCACTTAGACCTCCTGGTGCTCTGCCAGGTTTATCCCTATACAGGCGTTATCTTGCCATTGCTCCCCCAGGAGAGTTCGGTGTCATGATGCAGAGGGTCCTCTCCTCAGACACTTTTCCTTTTGTTAATCATTCCTTTAATAAATATCCTTGGTTTACTGAAGTCACTCTCGAGTCTCTTGCTGTATCATGTATTCAGCTGCCACTACTCCACCAGTGGCTCAGTAAGTTCACATTATGTCTCCACGCCCTTAAGGCATAAGATTCCTTCGAACTGGGTGCTGGAGGAGATTCCTACAAATCCCGTATACAGCCAAGATCTCAAATAAGACTGTTCTGGAACTTGTCAATCCAACTCATCCATTATAGGAAAAGTCATAAAACAGAAATTGCCATGTGATGAGAGCAAATTCCCTCAAGAAGGACATGATGCTTGGTATAGGAAGTGGCAGTAGAGGTCGTGGAAGGCCTAAACCTGTTGGTTGGACATCATCATGGCAGACACGCGAATGAACATCAAAGAATTGAAAGATGCTATGACAAATAGAGAACCTTGGAGGAAAATGGTTCACATGGTATTCAACAGTCGGACACAACTTAATGGATGAAATTAGAAAATTGGAATAATGAGAAATGACACACGAAAAAAGTATTGAACACATGAAGAGAGAGGTGCTCAACTTCTTGGAAAGTCATGATACCATCTAAAATTATAAATGAACATAGCCTTACAGTAACATGGTCTGAGAGCAAATGACTATTCTCTTAAAGCTATGCCCATATGCTGAACAAGACAAAATATGGCAATACTAATGAGTAGTATATCAAAAAGCTGAGTGTGTTTTATTAAATAAAATAGAATAATATATTTTACAGTATAAAATATGTCTTGGTAAATCATATCCTAAAATGTTTTTTTTTTTTTGTAGGAAGGAGTTTGAAGAGCTTTTTGACATAATAGTTACTAATGCCTTGAAGCCAGGATTTTTCTCTCTTATTCCTCAACAAAGACCATTCTGGACTCTTGGTGAGTTTTTTTTCAGCTTTTCCTTTCATGGCGTTATTTTTATTTATTATGTGTGCTAACCTGTTTTTCGGATTATAAGACACACTCGACCATAAAATGCACCCAGGTTGTAGAGGAGGAAAATAGGGGAAAAAATTTTATGCAAAAAATATGGTCATGGTCCTCTGTTATGGAGATCTGCTGCTGACACTGTTATGAGAGTAATGTCCTCAAATTCTGTATGAATGTACTCCTCCTAAGCTCCTTTCAGGTATATATATCCCCCATCCTGGTATATGTTCCCCATTCTGATTATATTGTCATCCATCCTGGTATATATCTTCCATCTTGGTATATGGGCCCCGTCCAGGTATATGATCCTCCATCCTGGCATATGGTCCATATCCTGGTATGTGACCCATATTGTATTCCCTTGTAGCCTACAGGAGTCAAGTCCGTACACTCCTACCATGCTTCCCCGAAAATAAGACATACTAGGGGGGTTTGCAGAACCGCTAAATATAAGACACCCCCTAAAAATAGGACATACCAAACTTTATTTGTTTTTAAGCATACCCCCTATCAAGGCATGCAACTACCTATGATTCTATGTATTTACTTACTAGTTGGCTAGCCGGTTGCCAGCCTGGCGCTGCCGCCATCCACTCCGCTGCCATGTGTCGTCTGCCCGCCCGCCACCGCTGTACTCTGCTGCCGCTGTCCACGGCCATTGCCTGCCGCCACTGAATATTCCTGCACTGAGCTCTCTCAGTCGCTGTACATGTATGAGAAACTGCTGGCCAATGAGACTCTAGCAGCCGCCGGCATCTGATTGGCCGGCTGCTTCTCGTAATTGTACGATGACTGAGAGAGCTCAGTGTGGTGCCCAGCGGCACGGAATGGAGCAGCGGACAGTGGCGGATCTGTGAAAGAGTGTGTAAGTGTGTGTGTGCAGGGCTGGCACTAGGAATTTTGGGGCCCCTGACTGCCAAAATTTTGGGGCCCCCACTGAGACTACCCAAGTGCCACCCTCACCCCGCAAACCTTCCCCCTGGGGGGCTGTGGCCGGGACCCCCCCACACTATGTGGGCACAGTGGGCACCTATTCCCCTGGGGTGTCCGGCCGGGACCCCCTCCACACCATGTGGGCCCTACCCCCCTGGGGTTGGTCCGGGACACCTCCACACCATGTGGGCACTTACCCCCCTGGGGTGGGTCCGGGACACCCTCCACACCATGTGGGCACAGTGGGCACTTATCCCCTTTGGGGAAGTCCAGCCAGGACCCCCTCCATACTATGTGGGCATCTATCCCCCCTGGGGGTGGGGGTCCGGTGGAGCCCCATACACCGACCAGCCAGCCGCCATCTCACATCCCCCCCTGCCACCGCCACCATTATGGCAAAAGGCCATTTGTGCTGCACTGACTGCTGTGTTTACTTACAGCTCTGCGCTTGTGCTGGCTGCGGCGCCTCCTCCTCCTGCCTTTCCTCACATGCTGTGCTGTAAAATGACCACATCCGTCGGTCCGTCCTCCTCCCAGCCTCCTTTCTCTGCTGTCTGTGTTTTGGCGAAGTGAGGAGGGTAATGACATCCGGGACCTTCCAAGTCCCTAGCCTTTCTTTGTTCTGGTGGGTGGGAATGGGCAGGCGGTAGCCATGGTGAGACTAGTACTGGGTGGGTGGATTGGGCGGGACCCCTGCTCATTAGTACTGAGTGGGTGGGCGGGCTAGGGGTGGGCTAGGGTGGGCCCCCTGTTCAGTACTACTGAGCAGGTGGGCAGGCGAGCCCCCTGTGCATACAGCAGAGGCCTGCTGTTGCTGACGTGGTCTAGCTGGCCTGGCTTAGCTAGCAGCATGGCCAGGCCAACGCCTCCTGCGGTCATGGCTGGGCTCTCTGATCCAACTGGCCACGCCCCCTGCAGTCAGACCTGGGGCCCCTGACTCCAGGCGGAGCAGTATCCCCCTGGTGGTGGCCCTGTGCGTGTGTGTGGGCTGCATAATGGGATATTTTGGCTGCATGGGAATATTGGGGGCTGCATGGGGTTATTGAGGGCTGCATGGGAATAATGGGGTCTGCAATGGGATGATGGAGATATTGGGAGCTACATGGGGATATTGGGGGCTGCATGGGGATGATGGGGATATTGGGGCTGTATGAGGATGATGGGGGCTGCAGGGGGATGATGGGGCTGCAAGGAGATAATGGGGATCATGGAAATATAAGACATAGCACACCTTTGGGAGCAAAAATCAATATAAGAGACTGTCTTATTTTTGGGGAAACAGGGTAGAACAGCCCACTGAAGGGGGATCAGTTTCTTCCTAGATTCTTACGTCTGGTGTATCCTGAGTGATGTCCCACTGAAGTCAGAGGAGACTAAGGATACTGCAACTATGATGCACACTAGACTTCACCGACTAATCCTATTGCTAGGCTACCTGCTCATTCGGGAGTATTAACTAACTATGTGCCTGTGTGTTGGATAAATCTGCTAAGTTATCCTGACTATACATAACATAACATACAGTTATGGCCAAAAATATTGACACCCCTGCAATTCTGTCAGATAATACTCAGTTTCTTCATGAAAATGATTGCAATCACAAATTCTTTGGTATTATTATTTTCATTTAATTTGTATTCAATGAAAAAACACAAAAAGAATTGTCCTAAAGCCAAATTGGATATAATTCCACACCAAACATAAAAAAGGGGGTGGACAAAAGTATTAGCACTGTTAGAAAAATCATGCGATGCTTCTCTAATTTGTGTAATTAACAGCACCTGTAACTTACCTGTGGCACCTAATAGGTGTTGGCAATAACTAAATCACATTTGCAGCCAGTTGACATGGATTAAAGTTGACTCAACCTCTGTTCTGTGTCCTTGTGTGTACCACATTGAGCATGAAGAAAAGAAAGAAGACCAAAGAACTGTCTGAGAACTTGAGAAACACAATTGTGAGAAAGCATGAGCAATCTCAAGGCTACAAGTCCATCTCCAAAGACCTGAATGTTCCTGTGTCTACCGTGCGCAGTGTCATCAAGAAGTTTAAAGCCCATGGCACTGTGGCTAACCTCCCTAGATGTGGATGGAAAAGAAAAATTTCAACGCAAGATTGTGCGGATGGTGGATAAAGAACCTCGACTAACATCCAAACAAGTTCAAGCTGCCCTGCAGTCCGAGGGTACAACAGTGTCAACCCATACTATCCGTCGGTGGCTGAATGAAAAGGAGCGAGGGTAGGATACCCAGGAAGACCCCACTTCTTACCCCGAGACATAAAAAAGCCAGACTGGAGTTTGCCAAAACTTACCTGAGAAAGCCTAAAATGTTTTTGAAGAATGTTCTCTGGTCAGATGAGACAAAAGTAGAGCTTTTTAGGGCAAAGGCATCAACATAGAGTTTACAGGAGAGAAAAAGAGGCATTCAAAGAAAAGAACACGGTCCCTACAGTCAAACATGGCGGAGGTTCCCTGATGTTTTGGGGTTGCTTTGCTGCCTCTGGCACTGGACTGCTTGACCGTGTGCATGGCATTATGAAGTCTGAAGACTACCAACAAATTTTGCAGCATAATGTAGGGCCCAGTGTGAGAAAGCTGGGTCTCCCTCAGAGGTCATGGGTCTTCCAGCAGGACAATGACCCAAAACACACTTCAAAAAGCACTAGAAAATGGTTTGAGAGAAAGCACTGGAGACTTCTAAGGTGGCCGGCAATGAGTCCAGACCTGAATCCCATAGAACACCTGTGGAGAGATCTAAAAATGGCAGTTTGGAGAAGGCACCCTTCAAATATCAGGGACCTGGAGCAGTTTGCCAAAGAATAATGGTCTAAAATTCTAGCAGAGCATTGTAAGAAACTCATTGATGGTTACCGGAAACGGTTGATCGCAGTTATTTTGGCTAAAGGTTGTGCAACCAAGTATTAGGCTGAGGGTGCCAATACTTTTGTCTGGGCCATTTCTGGAGTTTTGTGTGAAATGATCAATGTTTTGCTTTTTGCTTCATTCTCTTTTGTGTTTTTTCATTGAAGACAAATTAAATGAAGATAATAATATTATTATTCCCCTGTTTACCATGATAGTTAGCCAGATATACACACTGTTGTGCCCCTCTTTCCATATTTTGTTTTACTGATGGCATGCAATCATAGAACAACTACTTGTACATTTAAAGAGGTTCAGAGGTTCATTTTATTGAGTACAGCAGTGACATAGTGGATAGTGCGGATTTCAATTTTTTGGTAGTTATGTTTTCAGACCAACGCTAGGTGGCAGTGTTGTAGCCAAATCTGATTAAGATTGGGAAGTATTGTCTGCTTCAAGCCTTGGTCTGGTCTGACTCCTTGCAGTAAAAATGCAAATGAAATTATGTCACTCTGTCTGCAGGTGGCGGTGTTGCTTAGATAATTCTGTTTCACAGCTTGATTCAAATACTTGAGGCTTGTAGATGGTGGACCTATCTAGGCTGCACAAGATTGATCTTCCTCCGAAGCTTTTATCCTTCAAGTCGCCATGGCTCAAGATCAAGCTGAAGGCCGATAAATAAAAGTTTGCTCTGTAAAAACTCTTATTGGGAAGTTTTTCCTGCGTCTATATGCAGATAGAGAATGTGGCTTCTAAGGGTCTTTTGTATTGTATGAGATATACCTTTGGCGGCCGTCACACGCTACGATATAGATAACGATGTCGGATACGATGTCGGATTTGCACATCGTCCGAACGATGTGTGTGATCGTTCATCGTCCCGTCACACGCACAGATATCGCTCATACGACTCCCGATGCAGCGATCCAGCGGTAGTATGAGCGATCTACTTATCATCTGTGCACATCGTTAGCAAACAGTCACACAGAAACCTCGTAAACGATGTTGGGGTAAATGTGGGCGTATTTGGAGGTAAATTGGAGCACATAGGCGTGCCACATGTATTACAAGGCGCGCCCCTCACTCCATCATTGGTGGCCAGTACTGAGTGCTCATTGGTCAGATGTCTTTGGAAACATGGCGGGCTAATTTTCCGAATGTCCTGTGATGTGCATCCCAATGTCCATGTGTAAACACGTACTGCTATCCAAAAAACCTTATATGTCACTACCGAAAGGTAGAAACCGCTATCCCCTTGTGCGCCGTGCACAATCCGAACACTTATGCCTTGGTCAATGGTTGCCGTTTTGGCGACCCGTAAAGGACCGTCACCCTGTTGCGGCCATGACTGTGCTGCAATGTGCACGGGAGGAGCTAGCACCTTGCAGGCGGAATGAAACTGAAACCAAATTCATGACGTCAGTACGGCCGCTTGCGTGGGCCAACCAAATTGAAACGCGCCGTACGCGCTGTGACATGGCAAGGAACACTTCTACGGCACCTACGGGACAAGAACCCGGGGGCGTGGCTTAACGCAACGTTGTGTACAGCGTAACGCAAAATCGTTGGGGGGTATGACAGTGTGCAGACTATATTGGGCCCATACTAATACTTGAGTTTTTGAGCTTGGCGCCCTTGTGTCTGCCCGTAAATTCAAAGCAACAAGTCATGATCAGCCAAACGGGCCTATGTGTGGTAGTGCTGAAGTGACAGCTCATCCAAAATGGCGGCCTGGGAAGAAAGAACCAATCGTAACGCAGGAGCTTCCACCAATAATAGCTGATGTGGCGCCAGCCAATAACAACGCATGAGGGTTAACGAATCACAACTGAGGAGGCGTGACACAGGTGAATACCCGGCACGCCTACGTGTTAGATTTCGCCATCGCTCAATTCACAGCTTTCATACGATATCGTTCATTTACACGCATCGACTCTGCGTATCCACTGAGCTGACATCGTCAGATATGAGGTCCGTTTCTCACATCTCGATCTTACGATCTGATCATTTCTTGTTGGTCGTGTCTTGCCGTCACACGCACAGACATCGTTCGAGGGATGTTTAATCTGGCGCGTTCAAACGATATCTTACCATATATCGTAGCGTGTGACGGCCGCCTTAGTGATATATTTGAGTTCTACTGTTGCAGCCCACTCAGAGCTGTATGGTGTTGTTGTGGCAAGGATGTTCATAGCTGTTCTCTAGTGGTTTGCTTTATTTATAGCTTATGTGAAGGTAATGAGGGGAAGAGCAGGATGTTTCTGCTTGTGTCTGAGGCACATCCCCTCACCAGGGATTTTGACCTTAAACTCTGTCAGTGCTGTCCCTGTGTTAGTCCTCTTTCTCTGCTTCCCCTCAGTGGCACTTGGAGGGCTCAGTCCATATCACTGTTTTACCAAAATGGCCAGCAAAGCAGCGTTTTGAGGAATGGCGCCGCCGCTCACTTTACTGACCAGCCAGGTCCCAGCTGCTCTCCAGCTCTTCCTGCTTCGCCCCCTCTTTCTCCAGATACCTGGGGACCCTCTGTGTGGCATGTGATGTTAGGGTTGGTAGATCTTGGGTGAGCGGGTGTTTGGAGGTTAGAGGGCAGGAGGTGGGGGAGCCCAATGTACTGCTGATTTTCTCCACCAGGCTCCTCTGGGATTCCCCACTTCAGCTCCTCAAAGAACGTCCTGGTCTCCTCTCTCTTCTGGTGTGATTGGTGCTTGTCGCTGCTTCTTAGGTGTGGTAGGGTACTGACCGCAAAGCTGCTTCTTCTCTCCCTGCAATGTATGTCCACCGGCTCTTTTTTTCTTGACAATTGCTGGCTCTATTCTGGAGTGGTCTTCTTTGGTCGATCAATAGGGTTGAATCTTTCTCATGTTGGTCTGTAGAGCTAGTAGCCAGGTAGGCAAGTGTTTCTAGTCTAGTTGGATACATTTTGGACTCCCAAAAAGATGTATGTTTTAGCCTAGCAGCAGGAGCTGCAAATTTATGCAACTGTTTTGCTTGCTGCCTAAGCCACGCCCTTTCTTGTATTTTTTTTTTGTTTTATTTTCAGTGGGGCAAAAGGGGGTAATTTGAACCGTTATGTTTTTTTATTTTTTTTTTCATATTTTTTAAAACTTTTTTTTAACTTTCTCCTTATTTTGCACTGCCCCTTACAGCACCTCAGCACTGCAGTGTGAGATTGCTTATGCTATGCAGAGAGATGATTCACCATCGCTCTGTATCCCTTCTGCCGGCAAAGTCACTTGGGCACTCGGGCAACGGCAGAAAGTGGTTCATGACAGCAGCTGGAGTAGTCAGCTAAATCTGTGCTGTCATGACAACGCTTCGAGGTCCCGTGATCACATCACGGGGCCACCAATGCTGGTGGGGAACAGCACAATCCCCGCCACGGTGCTTTGGATCGCGCTGTCAGTAATTGACAATGTGATCCAAAGGGTTAACAGTGCCTATCAGATCGCTAATTCAGTCAGTGCTGTTGGCTACACGTGAGCTGATCAGATCAGGTGTTGTGTGGATGATGATATGGGCTCAGCCCTGAGCTCGCATCAAAGATAGGGAGTCAGCCAAAGGCATGACATTATGCCCTTGATCATGAAAGTGGTTGAGCAAGAAAGAAAATTTAAAAAATCTATCTACACCAAATTTCCCACTCCAGATAAATAGGTTGTAATAGAAATGTTTACTTTGTTTACTTTGATATACATCTTTTTTTCTATCTAGCCAAGGGTATGGGGACTCGGGTGTTTGGGCCCTCTGCTGCGGTAGGGATATAACTGGTGGCCTACCCAGACCCGTAATTGTTTATGGTGACGCCACACGCAGCTTCTGGTGATTGAGCACCAGCACCACTTCAGACCTCCGGAGGGTGGTGGTATAGCGGGGAAGATGGTACAGCTCTCTGCAGGTCGAGCTGGCCCTCCGGAGCAGGGATGCATCGGTGGTAATGGGGTACTGATGATGAAAATGAGCGGAGCACGATATCGCGGAAAAACAGATACACGGAGACTCAGTCACTCTACCCAGGTACTTTACTGGAAGAATGCAGATGGCTATATAGTTCACAGTGGCAAAAGTCTTTATCTGGCCGGGTAGTCACAGTGGGCTGCAGAGTCTCGGGACGTCTCCCGTGTTAAGCCTTCCTGGATCTAACCCATGTCCGCTGCTCGTGCCTGTCCTGGGGTTGCCTGCTTAACACCAGGCTTGTTGAGGTGCTCTGACGATCCTGGCTTCCACTCTGTTTCTCTCCTGCTCTGAGATTCCACGCCGGTGGGTTAACCTGGTGTGACTGATCCCACCAGACAGGGTGTCGGGGCCGGTAAAGGACCCACGACCTCTGGTGTTCTCGTCTCAGGGGCTGGACTACCTGACCGTCTTCGGAACCGGTACTCCAGTAACATGGACCAGGGTTCCCTCCCTGAGTATGGGCGCTCGGGGGTCCCCTCCTTCCGTCTGGGCTGCCTGTTCTCTCTCTCCAGGCCCCCTCCCTGGGAGTCTCCTTTTCTCACTCGGAGGCTCCCCATTCTCCGTCTTTCCTCAGTGACGACTAAAACTCACTGTGTCCTCCCTCCTTCCCTAACTCCCCCCAAGGGTACGGGTCCAAAAAACCATCTATTCTAGGTGGGTGTGTGGGAGTGCTAGGATGGGAGCCTCCCACAGACATCTGCCTTCCCACTGTGGGGTTACCGCACACTCATTTATGGGTGCAGTACCCAATTGTGACACCTGACCAGTACCCAATTGTGACACCTTGGTGGAATACACTCGTCCGCGAGTGTGGTTAACTAGAGTACAGGTAGAGTGAAATTTTCTTTTTCTGTAAACAATATCGGGTAACATATTTACATTTTCAAGCATTATTTTTCTTCCCTTTATAGAAGGCACCAAGCTTAAACGTTGCATAAAATATAAAAAAAACATTATTAACAAGGGATTCTTCGGCCTCACAGGGACCGGTAACTGCGCGGGCCCAGTGGTAATTACTGCACAATCCAGTGTGTCTTATCACCTTTGGGCTGCTTGGGGTTAAACATTATTATGTAATGAGGTAAGAGTTCTCATGACAGTTTATGAGGCTCAAAAAGGGCAAAAAGGGGTTCATTATTCAGAGGGCAAGACCAAATAAAACTATATACAGTTCAAGGTAACATTAATGTTTTGTTGCTTATAGGCGGAACACCCTAATGGCGAACATCTCATGGGTCCTGCATGCCGCTCATAGGTGACATGGTCTCCCCGGTAAAGGTCTCGCTCTGGGTGACCGCGGTGTAAATGGGGCTCCACATCATGTCGCCCAACAAAAATGTCATCTTTTTGTCCTTCCGCACATATAAACCCCCACCTGTCCGCATAGCAGAATGACACTACAGTACCTCGTTTTCTCAGTTCCATAGGTAACAGGGATTGTCGGCAGGCTTCATCTCTCGAATGGTGGCTCTCCATTTCAAGTCACCACCAGTCCTCGCAATGGCGTTGTCAGGCCACCTGGTCCTTTTCGCTAAGCTGGGGAGGACTGACCTGGGGAGAGTATGCTGGAGGTGAAGGGCTGGTTGCCGGGGTTTGCGGCACGGCACTGATGTTGGCGCGTAGCCCTTGCGGGGCCCCCCGTCGATGCTGCCAGGCACTCCACGACGCTGCCTCTGGGGTGTCGCCTCCGGTAGTTCTGAAACCGTAGTCCGGGTCATCCGCGTCGGGATCCTCCTCTACGGAACCGGTCAAGTCGTCGTCCCCTTCCTCGGCCTCGACGATAATGTCCGATTTCTGGTTGGATCCAGTCGCGTCCTGGACTTGTGGGGCATTGGTAAGGCCAGCTGGCAGGTCCACGGGGTCATTCGTCTGGACCCTTGCCTCCTGGGTCTGCACGGGTGGTGTCGCTGCCAGGGCCTCCTGCACAGCTCGTGCAACCGCCGCTGCCTCTCTGGCTTATCGGTCCACCGCCTGGGTCATCAGCTCTACGGCCTGGTCGGCACTCCAGCTACAGACCACCCACTCCATCATCTGCGCCAGGTTGTCCCACAGCTCCCGGATGGCCTCTCTCCAGAACTCTGCATCTCCCTAGTTGGTCAGGAGGGAGATCGAGTCCAGGTCCTCACGGGCAAAGCGGGCCTGCTGCTCCACCTCTCACATGAGGTCCATCCAACGGGTCGCCATTGCACCGGGTTTAACACGCTGCTCCTCATGTCCTTCTCTTCCGGTTTGTTCTCTTATCTCCTTTTGGCGGTTCCCCTTGGTCACTTCCTTTGGCCAGCCCCCTTGGTTGATTGGCGGCCATAGGAGCGGGCAAACAGTTTCGCGCCTCTGGCTAGGTCCTCCCATGGCAAGGGGCTGAGGCACACCCCCGGACCTGCGCATTGTCCTTCACATGGTTAAGCCACCCTCTTGGGGTTCCCGGTAAAATGGCAGGAACCCATTCTCCATGCCGTATAATGGCAGCAAAAGTTCTTTTAAGCCGGACAGATCAAAATTCAAAGGCAAATAGTACCCCGGTGCACCGAGCACGGAATCCTGTTCGCGACACGCCAGAAATTGAGTAGTCCAGGGTATGGGGACTAGGGTGTCTGGGCCCTCTGCTGCGGTAGGGATGTCATTGGTGGCCTGCTCAGACCCGTGGCCCTGGTGGTCAACTTAAAAGGGGTAGTTGATGCGGGAATAAAAGTTTAATAGTTTATCGTGACGCCACCCGCAGCTTCTGGGGATTGAGCACCAGCGCCGCTTCAGACCTCTGGAGGGTGGTGGTATAGCGGCGAAGATGGTACAGCTCCCAGCCGGTGGAGCTGGCCCTCCGGGGCAGGGATGCATCGGTGGTAATGGGGTGCTGATGATGAAAATGAGTGGAGCACGATATCGCGGAGAAACAGATATAAGGATACTCAGTCACTCTACCGGGTACTTTACTGGAACAATGCAGATGGCGATACAGTTCACAGTGGAAAAACAGTCTTTATCTGGCCGGGTAGTCACACTGGGCTGCAGAGTCTCTGGAAATCTCCCGTGTTAAGCCTTCCTGGATCTAACCCGTGTCCGCTTTTCTTGCCTGTCCTGGGTAGCCTGCTTAATACCAAGCCCGTTGAGGTGCTCTGATGATCCCGGCTTCCACTCTCTCCCTCTCCTGCTCTGAGATTCGACCCGGTGGGTTAACCTGGTGTGACTGATCCCACCAAACAGGGTGGCGGGGCCGGTAAACGGACCCACGACCTCCGGTGTTCTTGTCTCAGGGGCTAGACTCCCTGTCTGTCTTCGGAACCGGTACTCCAGTAACATGGACCAGGGTCCCCTCCCTGAGTATGGGCACTCGGGGGGTCCCCTCTTTCTGTCTGGGCTGCCTGATCTCTCTCTCCAGGCCCCCTCCCTGGGAGTCTCCTTTTCTCACTCGGAGGCTCCCCGTTCTCCGTCTTTCCTCAGTGCCGACTAAAACTCACTGTGTGTCCTCCCCTAACTCCCCCCCTGGGTAGAGGCCCAAAAAAAACATCTATTCTAGGTGGGTGTGTGAGAGTGCTAGGATGGGAGCCTCCCACAGACATCTGCCTTCCCACTGTGACAGTGGTTACCACACACTCATTTATGGGTGAAGTTCCCCAATTGTGACGCCTGACCAGGTGGGGCGTCACACTTCTGCCTTGCTTTTCTTTTTATTACAAAGCATTGACAATGAGCTGATCAGAATGAAGCCCAGGCAATCAGGTGTAATCGATGGTACAAAGACTGGCAGAAAGGCCGGGGTAGACTAAAATTTGGCATATGATATGCTAATGACGCAAGTCTTAGGCTCTGCTGCGAGTGTGAACCGAATGTTATCACTCTGTGATCTGATCTTGCAATCGGATCACCACTGAAGGATAAGGAGAGGGAGAGATTAATCTCTTTATCTTCTTCATTGCTAGCCTTGGCGTATATTGCACTGCAATAGGATGTTATCCGAGTGCAGTATGATATTTCACTTGCACCCATGTACACTGTGTTCCAAATTATTATGCAAATTGGTTTTAAGTGTCATAGGGTTGTTTTTTTTTTCTTTTTTCAATGTAACCCATTAATGGTATTGTGTCTCAGGGTTCTTTGGATCATTGAAATAAATCTAAGATACCTGTGATAATTAGTTTGGCAGGTAAGCCCAATAAAAGGAAAACTGGGTGTTCCACAATATTAAGCAGGCCACAGTTTTCAAGTAACATGGGAAAGAAAAAGGATCTCTCTGCTGCCGAAAAGCAAGAAATAGTGCAATGCCTTGGAGAAGGGATGGAAAAATTAGATATTGCACAAAAACGTAAGCGTGATCATCGTACTGTGAAGAGATTTGTGGCTGATTCTGAGCACAGACGTGTTCGTGCAGATAAAGGCAGAATGAGGAAGGTTTCTGCCAGGTAAGTTCATCGGATTAAGAGAGCAGCTGCTAAAAAGGTCTTGCATACCAGCAAACAGATATTTGAAGCTGCTGGTGCCTCTGGAGTCCCTCGAACCTCAAGGTGTAGGATCCTTCAAAGGCTTGCTGTGGTGCATAAACCTAGTATTCAGCCACCCCTAAACAGTGCTCACAAGCAGAAACGGTTGCAGTGGGCCTAGACATACATGAAGACTAATTTTCAAACAGTCTTGTTTACTGATGAGTGCCGAGCAAGCAACCCTGGATGGTTCAGATGGATGGAGTAGTGGATGGTTGATGGATGACCACCATGTCCCAACAAGGCTGCAACGTCAGCAAGGAGGTGGAGGAGTCATGTTTTGGGCCGGAATTATTGGGAAACAGCTGGTAGGCCCTTTAAAGCGAACCTGTCACCCCCCTCGGGCATCAAAAGCTAAAATAGCCACCTTCTGCAGCACTAAGGCTGCATTCTGAGAAGGTGGCTATAGGCTTTTGATGCCCTTTATACTATGAAATATGTAGTTAGGTAATTGCTTACACTTCTGAAGACCAAAGACCGGGAGGCGGGGTTTCACGCTCCTCCGACCCGCCCCTCTTGTCAGTCATGGTGCGCGCCTGCTGCTGCCTCCCCTGACTGTGTGAAATGAACGCGCATCTTCGTTCTCCTGTATGGAGCCGCGCATGTGCTGCCCGACGACTTCCTGGACACCGGGCGCACAGCGCATGCGCAGCTCCATACAGGAGAACGAAGACGCGCGTTCATTTCACACAGTCAGGGGAGGCAGCAGCAGGCGCGCACCATGACTGACAAGAGGGGCGGGTCGGAGGAGCGTGATACCCCGCCTCCCGGTCTTTGGTCTTCAGAAGTGTGAGCAATTACCTAACTACATATTTCATAGTATAAAGGGCATCAAAAGCCTATGGCCACCTTCTCTGAATGCAGCCTTAGTGCTGCAGAAGGTGGCTATTTTAGCTTTTGATGCCCGAGGGGGTGACAGGTTCGCTTTAAGGTTCCTGAAGGTGTGAATATGACCTCTGCAAAGTATATAGAGTTTCTGACAGAGAACTTTTTTCCATGGTACAAAAAGCAAAAACGTGCCTTCAGGAGCAAAATCATCTTCATACATGACAATGCACCATCTCATGCTACAAAGAATACCTCTGTGTCATTGGCTGCTATGGATGGTTATGCTATAAAAGTAGATAAACTCATGGTGTGGCCACCATCTTCCCCTGACCTCAACCCTGTAGAGAACCTTGGAGTATAATCAAGCAAAAGATCTATGAGGGTGGGAGGCAGTTCACATCAAAACAGCAGCTCTGGCTATTCTGATATCATTTTAGTAGGGAACCATCCAGATCTAGATAGTAATTGGATGCTACATCTCAACATTATGACTACAACGAACAAAAGCATGTATATGCATCCCATAAATAATTGTCGAGATTCAGGTCTGAATGCAGAAAAAATTATGTTTTAATACAAAAATACAGTGCATCAGAACAAGTCAAGACAATGTGATTAAATAACATGGACAGGTCAGGCACAAAGGAGGAGGTGAGAGACACACAGTGCCATTGGTCAAATCACAGGGTTAATAAAAGTCTTACATATCTCAGAGAACAACATAATACATAGGGCGATGTAAACATAGACACTTCATGTATATGGTAGAGCAAGGTTAAGCACAATCAGTTTTGCACACTAGGCAGTATCACACAAAGCTCAATATAACCTTAGTTACCAGCGATCTCGCTGGTCCACATCGCTGGTGAGTCTGTCTGTGTGACATCTCACCAGCGATGTGAGTGATATTGTAAGCAATCGCGCGTGCACGTGATCGCTTACAATATCGCTAGCGATATCGTAGCGTGTGACGGCCGCCTAAGACTTTTATTAACCCTGTGATTTGAACAATGGCACTGTGTGTCTCTCACCTCCTCCTTTGTGCCTGACCTGTCCATGTTATTTAATCACATTGTCTTGTCTTGTTCTGATGCACTGTAATTTTGTATTAAAACATAATTTTTTCTGCATTCAGACTTGAATCTTGACAATTATTTATGGGATGCATATACATGCTTTTGTTTGTTGTAGTCACATTATTCTGATATCATGTAAAGAAATACAAGCAGAAACTCTCCAGAAATTCACAAAATCAATGGATGCTAGAATTGTGAAGGTGAGATCAAAGAAGGGTTCCTATGTTACCATGTAACTTGGTCTGTTAGGATGTTTTGGAGTTAAATAACTTTTTATCTCAGTGCATGTGACCTCCTAATGCGGCAAATTCAACAAATGAGCATTTTCAGTTCTTTCAAACATATCAAATGTTTAGAAACTCTACTGTGCCTAATAATTTGGAACAGTGCATTTAGAGTTTCTTCAATAAAATTTGACTATACTCTAACGGGTGGTGACTTTTATTACACTGACTGTCATTTAGGAAAATCAGAAATAAAAAACATTTGCATTATAATTTGGAACACAGTGTATAGGAGTGAGTGATCCGTGACTGAAGATCTGAGCTGTCTGATTGTTTAACATGGGGCCGAGTGCAATATTATTATTCATTATTATTAATATTCATTAATATAGCGCCATTTATTCCATGGCGCTTTACATGTGAAAAGGGGCATACATAGACAGGTACAATAAACATGAGCAATACAAGGCACACACAAGTACAGAAGGAGAGAGGACCCTGCCCGCAAGGGCTCACAGTCTACAAGGGATGGGTGAGAATAAACTAGGAGAGGGTTGAGCTGGTCATTTGGCGATTCGGTAGACTGAGGATCATTTCAGGTTGTAGACTTGTCGGAAGAGGTGGGTCTTCAGGTTCCTTTTGAAGGTTTCCAAGGTGGGTGAGAGTCTGATGTGTTGGGGGAGAGAGTTCCACAGTATGGGGTAAGCACAGGAGAAATCTTGTATGTGGTTGTGGGAAGAAGAGATGAGTGGGGAGTAGAGAAGGAGATCTTGAGGATCGGAGGCTGCGTGTAGGTAATAACCGGGAGACCATGTCACAGATGTATGGAGGAGACAGGTTGTGGATGGCTTTGTATGTCATAGTTAGGGTTTTGAACTGGAGCCTCTGGACATTAGGAAGCCAGTGAAGGTCTTAGCAGAGAGGAGAGACTGGAGTATAATGGGGAGACAGGTGGATTAGTCGGACAGCAGAGTTTAGGATAGATTGAAGTGGTGCAAGAGTGCTAGAGGGGAGGCCAGAGACTAGGAGGTTGCAATAGTCGAGGCGTGAGATGATGAGGGCATGCATGAGTGCTTTTGCTGTTTCTTGGTCAAGGAATGTACGAATCCTGGCGATATTTCTGAGTTGGAGTCAACAGGAGGTGGCAAGGGCTTGGACATGTGGTTTTGGGTTCAAAGAGAGGGCAGAGTCGAGGATCACCCCGAGGCACTGTGCATGTGGGACTGGGGAAAGTGAGCAGCAATTGACTTTGATGGATAGGTCTGGTGGAGGGGTAGAGTGAAATGGGGGAAAGATGATGAATTCTGTTTTGTCCATGTTCAGTTTTAGAAATCGAGCAGAAAAGAAAGATGAAATAGTGGACAGACATTGTGGTATTTTGGTTAGTAAGGAGGTGATGTCAGGTCCAGAGAGGTAGATCTGCGTGTCATCAGTGTAGAGATTATACTGCAAACCATGGGATTCTATGAGCTGTCCCAGGCCGAAGGTGTAGATGGAGAAGAGTAGGTGTCCTAGAACTGAGCGTTGGGGAACACTGACGGACAGAGGGCAAGGTGAGGAGGTGGTGTGGGAGAGGGAGACACTGATATGAGATTTTCTCACATTGCTCTCGTGCAAGTCACTAGTGTCACTCCGGCCTAATGTGTTTACTTTCCTGCAAGATGCATGTCAGATACTTTTACGAGTCTCGCATTACTCACCTGGCATGGCCGTCGCCTCTCGTGTTTCTATGCAGCATATACTGGCGGCGGCCGTGACGGGTAATGCATACAAGACTTATGCGAATATTTCTTCACTCGGGCCAAAACATAAAAATCTACATAAGGGTACCATTACACGCGGCAACATTTCTAGGAATTTCACTGGCAACTTACTGGTTGCAGTGAAATCATGGAGACATTGTTCCATTTGTACACAGCAAAAAGATAGAACAATGTGTCCATGATTTCACTGCAACCAGTAAGTTGCCAGTGAAATTCCTAGAAAGTTGCAGCGTTTAAAGGTACCTTAAGGAAACCACAGTCTTTTACTTCAGAAACCCCTATATATTGTGTGGTTTATAAACATATTTTTCATATTGGGGAGTCCTTTTTTGCTCATTTCTATTTATATTGACTTTGCAGACAATGATGTGGAAATTGACAAGCTGCCAGCATTGGATAAAGCAGGCTGGTACTCTCAGGGTAACTGGGTGCATTTACATGATTTGTTAAAGAAAATCACTGAAAAGCCAGAGCCTAAGGTAAGATGATAATTTACTTACCGTATATACTCGTGTATAAGCCGACCCGTGTATAAGCCGACCCCCCTACTTTTGCCCCCAAAAACTGGGAAAACCTATTGACTCGCGTATAAGCCGAGGGTGGACTCCAGCACAGGTATACAGCCCCCAGCAGCGGTAATACAGCCCCCAGCAGTGGTAATACAGCCCCCAGCAGCGGTTATACAGCCCCAGCAGTGGTGATACAGCTCCCAGCAGTGGTAATACAGCCCCCAGCAGCGGTGATGCAGCCCCCAGCAGTGGTAATGCAGCCCCCAGCAGTGGTAATGCAGCCCCCAGCAGTGGTAATGCAGCCCCCAGCAGTGGTAATGCAGCCCCCAGCAGCGGTGATACAGCCCCCAGCAGCGATGATACAGCCCCCAGCAATGGTGATACAGCCCCCAGCAGTGGTGATACAGCCCCCAGCAGCGGTGATACAGCCCCCAGCAGTGGTAATGCAGCCCCCAGCAGTGGTAATGCAGCCCCCAGCAGTGGTAATGCAGCCCCCAGCAGTGGTAATGCAGCCCCCAGCAGTGGTGATACAGCCCCCAGCAGTGGTGATACAGCCCCCAGCAGTGGTAATGCAGCCCCCAGCAGTGATAATGTAGCCCCCCCATGTATACAGAGGGCCCCCCCCTCAGCATTGATTCAGCTCACCCCCTCGGTCTTCACCCGGGTCCTCCAGCTGCTCCGGCTGCGTGTCCCGCGTCTTCTAATACCGGCGTCCTCCCCGCACTTTTTGTTTGACTGCGATCATGTGACCGGGTCACATGATTACATTCAAGCAGGAAGAGCGGGAGGACGCCTGTAATAGAAGACGCGGGACACGCAGCTGGAGCAGCTGGAGGACCCGGGTGAAGACCGAGGGGGTGAGATGAATCAATGCTGAGGGGGGGGCCTCTGTATACATAGGGGGGGCAGGGAGACAGCAGGGGAGGCTATACTGTGCAGGGGAGCAGCAATATACTATGCGCTGCTCCCCATGCATAATTAATGAGCGGCACCACGTGACGTGCCGCTCATTCTGCAGCCTCCCCCCCGCCTCCTCCTGCAGTGCCCGGACACAGCCCCCACCACACCACAGTATATACTCGTGTATAAGCCGAGGGGGGACTTTTCAGCCCAAATTTTGGGCGGAAAAAGTCGGCTTATACACGAGTATATACGGTACTTATTTTCCTAAATTTAATTTTAATAATGTAGTACACCTCAATAATTATTAAGAGAAAATATTCTGATACTGTAACAGTGTTCCCTAACTGTAGTCCTCAAGAGCCACCAACAGATCATGTTTTCAGGATTTCTTTAGTATTGCACAGTTAACCCCTTCACCCCCAGCCTGTTTTGACCCTAATGACCAGACCATTTTTTGCAATTCTGGCCAGTGTCACTTTATGAGGTAATAACTATGGAATGCTTGAATGGATCCCAGTGATTCTGAGATTGTTTTTTTACATGACATATTGGACTTCACGTTAGTGGTAAATTTAGGTTGACTATTTTTTGCTTTTCTTTTTGAAAAAAAATGGAAATTTGGCAAAACATTTTAAAATTTAGCAATTTGATTTTTATACTGGTAAACCAGAGAGTTATATCATATGAAAGAGTTAATAAATAACTTCTGCCGAGTTGTACCAAATCTCTGGAATGCTTTACCCCAAGAAATAAGGACTATCCACAACTTGCATGGCTTCAGACGCTCACTAAAAACATCTTTTTAAGGCGGCCTATCCTGCTCTATAACAAAATTCCTTTGTACTGTACATAGCCCATTCACTATCTCTCTCGACATAACTCTTCTTCAAATTCCACCAAACCCAAAAGCTCTACACAGATTGTCTGGTGACCATTCATGTAACTTAATTTCTATCCCACATTTCCTCAAGATGCCTAGACCATCAGTGTAATAAGCCCCTGTACTTTGTGTAACCCCTATCCCATTGTAGATTGTAAGCTCTTTTGAACAGGGTCACCTTTATTTTTTGCTTTATCTATTGTATTGTATTTTTTACATTGATTCTATGCTTATTGTATTGTATCCAATTATTGTACTGTATTCTTTCTCTACTGTAATTACTTACTGTATTGTATATTTTTCGTATATGAACCACTGTATTGTAAAGCGCTGCGGAATATGTTGGCGCTATATAAATAAAGATTTATTATTATATTATAACATTTCCCACATTGTTAATGTTAATAATGTTATAAGGCTCAGCGCTACATCTATTAATAAGGATAGGCACTACAACTTGTGTGGTGCGACCCTTTTATGGGATGTTTATTAAAATATCAGGAAGAGTTCATAAAACAATATAAAATATCACTATACAAATATTAAAAAAGGGGAGGTTAAACAGTGGATAATACGATGGTAGTCCAGGAGTCACACTTTACACTCTGATGGTTGTTGCGGTGTGGATCCTTTTTTTCCTATATTATTCTTGTATGGCCTGTAAACACAAGTAGCCAAATTAGTCTTCGTATGCTCAAGGATCTTATCCTCTATGGGTAGTTATTCTGAAGCTAGTTTCTTACCCTCTAATGGTTATCAGCAATTACTTGGCATTTGTCCTGTCTTAGGGTCCTGTCACACTTGGCAACGTTCCAATGATCCCGACAACGATGCGACCTGGTAAGGATCGCTGGAACATCGCTACGTGGTCACTGGTGAGATGTCAAACAGACAAATCTACTGAACGACGCAGCAACAATATGGCGACCCATATAACGACCCTGGCAGTTGTTGGGACCCTGTCACACAGCAGCTAGTCTGACAACTCAGACCTGCGTGGCTGCGTTCTGAGTCGCCAACGAGGTAGTTGTAGACCCGACGATCAAAAAATGGTCCAGGCCATTCTGACACGATCAGCAATGTCACAGCAGGGGCCCGGTCGCTACATGTCAAACATAGTGAGATCGCTGGCGAAGTTTCTGTTGTGTCACAAAACCTGTGACGAAACGGCGATCTTGCTAGCGATCTCGCTAGGTGTGACGGGGCTTTACTCAATGGAGGGTATTCTACTGTATATCCAAAAAACAGACAATTAAGAAATTGCTCATACAGTCCCTCTGAAAAGCTTTGAATTCTCACTATATGAGGTGATTTTAGCAGTAATAGCTTCTTCTCAAGTATTTGACTGTTAGTGATGTGCAAAGCTCCTAAATAGGTGAAGAAAGTGGTGTATTATAATCACATTAGGAACTACTGTTTTACCTTCCTTTTGAGGTTTTGTTTTGTGTAATGGTACCTGTGTTGGGTCTCTGCCTGCTTTGGTTATAGGTTCATTGATTGCTGTGTACGTACGGTGGCAATCCTTCCTATTGGTTAAACATTTATAATGTAAGTGAGCATGTAGGGACCAGTGGAACAACAGTACATAAGTGAGTCCTAAGATATTTAAAGACAGTATTAGACCTTAGCACAGTTATATTAAATCTGTGACCTTTACTGCAGGACAATCTTGCAACAAGGACTGTAGCAATACATGAAGTGCAGGACATATTGATGTTACTGAGACCAGAGGATGGTATTACAGCAATGAATTAATGTAAGTTGCGGGGAACATATAATGACCAACAGCCCCATGACATTGTACTAATAGATGCTTACTTACATTATAAATGTTTAACCAATAGGAAGGATCGCCACTGTAGGTACACAGCAATCAAAGAGCCTATAACCAAAGCTGGCAGAGACCCGACACAAGTACCATTATACAAAATAAAATCTCAAAAGGAAGGTAAACCAGTAGTTCATAAGGTGATTATAATACACCGCTTTCTTCACCTATTTAGGAGATTTGCATGTCACTAACAGTCAAATACTTGATAAGAAGCTATTACTGCTAAAGCTTAAGGTAAAATCACCTCATATAGTGAGACGTCAAAGCTTTTCAGAGGGACTATATTGTAGTATATTGACTTTTTTGTGAAAGGTGAAGTTAACATATAAAACCGCCGCTATTGATCTGACACTAACCCACAGTGGATAGATCCCTCCAATACTGTTAGAACACAGAAATTGATGGTATGGTGTGGTATATGGTGTACAAATATAGTGGGGCCATTCTTCATCAATGGAAACCTCAATGTCACTGGATATCTGAATCATGTAGCAATTTCAGATATCCAGTGGCATTGAAGTTACCATTGATGAAGAATGGCCCCACTTATAACCCATATATCATACCATCAGTTTTTGCGTTCCCACAGTCTTGGAGGAATCTATCCACTGTGGTCAGTGTCAGACCAATAGCGGTGGTTTTGTTTGTTAACTGCACAATTCACAAAAGAGTTTGCCTCATCACTCATCTGAAGGCAATTGTCTATGCTGTGAAGATACGACATGTGCAGCATCTGAGACAACGGATACTAGAAGCCTGTGCTAGCATTTCTTCTGCAGTGTTGCTATCAGTGTGTCAAGAGTGGGAGAAGAGGGTTGCATTGACAATCCAACACAATGGGCCGCACTTTGAACACATTTTATAAGTGGTCATAAACTTGTAAATAACTCATGAAAGAATAAAGCTATGTTAAAACCAAGCACACCATTGTTTTTCTCTTTGACTGGTTACAATCTGGCTTCTGATCGCATCATGCAACCAAAACTGCCGTAGCTAAAGGTACCAATGACCTACTACCTGCCAAAAGCAAGCAAAACCACTCTGTCCTCCTCCTGGACCTGGCCTCTGCTTGAACACTGTAGACCATTACTTCCTGTTACAGATTCTCTCATCTGTTGGTATTACTGACTTGGCCATGTCCTGGATCTTTTCATATCTAACTGACCGGATATTCAGCATCTTCCTCTCCCATACCATCTCCTCGCCTTGCCCCCTATCTGTTGGTGTTCCTCAAGGTGGTCAGTTTTAGGACCCCTACTCTTTTCCATCTATACCCTCGGTCTGGGACAGCTCATAGAGTCCCACGGCCTTCAGTATAATCTTTATGCTATTGACACGCAGATCTATAACTCTGGACCTGACATCACCTCCTTATTAACCAAAATCCCACAATGTCTGTCCACTATTTCATCTTTCTTTTCTGCTCGCTTTCTAAAACTGAACATGAACAAAACAGAATTCATCATCTTTAACACATCTCACTCTATGATCCATTTAAGTGGAGGTGGAGGTGTGTGTCTTAGTATTTAGATCTCCACTCCCCCAGTCAGGGCCTGCGTCTGCACCCGGCATACCCGGGCAAATGTCGGGGCCCTGGCGTGACTCAGGGACCCACCGCCGCTCGCCTGCATCATGCCGGTATTATTTTACTGACGCAGTACGGTACCAATTTCCTGAGGCCGGCCGCTAGCCGCCTCTCCGCCCCCGCTGCCGGCCCGTCACTTCTGGTTCCTTTGAGGTCCACACTGTGGAACGCATAAAAGAGGTGCCCCCGCTCCGCCCCTTCCTTTCCTTTTCTTTGGCGGTTCACAGTGTGGAATGCAAAGGAATCAGAAGTGACAGGCCAGTCATCAGCGGCACCCGGGGCCCTGGTCTGGCGGGTAAGCGGCCCCCTGTGTGCTGTGTATGTCTCCCCTTGTAAGGGGTCCTGAGCGCTGCACCCCCCACCTCTCTCCCTCCTAACCTGAGTGGCAGCAGCAGATCTCTCCTTCCTGCAACCGCGATTGTGCAGGAGACAAGAGATATGCTGCAGCTCACTACAGTCAGACGCTGCAATCAGCATCTGCCAGCTGCCGTTCAGTTTAGGAGTGAGAAAGGGGGGTGGGGGAGAACAGCACTCAGGGCAGGGCCCCCTGTCAGGGGCAAATCACAAAGGGCCCCCTGTCAGGGGCAAATCACACAAGGGCCCCCTGTCAGGGGCAAATCACACAGGGACCCCCTGTCAAGGCAAATCACACAGGGCCCCTGTCAGGGCAAATCACACAGGGGCCCCCCTGTCAGGGGCAAATCACACAGGGGCCCCCTGTCAGGGGCAAATTACACAGGGCCCCCTGTCAATGGGCAAATCACACAGGGGCCCCCTGTCATGGGCAAATCACACAGGGGCCCCCTGTCAGGGGACAAGTTCACAGCGCACAAGTGGGGACAGGCACAGCGGACAGAGTAGACAGGGAGAGAGAGAGCAAAAGGAGAGAGAGCAAATGGAGGGAGGGAGAGAGCAAATGGAGGGAGAGAGAGAGCGAACAGAGGGAAAGAGAGAGCGAATGGAGGGAGACAGAGAGAGCGAGCAGAGGGAGAGAGAGAGGGGAGAGAGTGCATGGGGTGACAGGCACAGGGTGGGAGAGACTGCGCCAGGTGGAGACATACACAGAAAGGGGAGAGAGTGCATGGGGGGACAAGCACAGAGTGGGAGAGACTGCACACGGGGGGAAAGATATGCATAGAGTGGGAGAGAAAGAACACGTGGGGCAAGAGACAGCACACGGGAGGGGAGAGACAGCACACGGGAGGGGTGATACAGCACATGGGAGGAGAAAGACAGCACATGAAAGAGGAGAGACAGCATATGGGAGAGGAGAGACAGCACACAGGAGGGGAGAGACAGCACATAGAAGGGGAGTTACAACGCATATGGGAGAGACAGCATAAGAAGGATTATAACTGTGGGGGAGATGTGTGTGTGTGTGTGTGTGTATATGTGTGTGTGTGTATATATATATTGTATATATATATATTACAGTCTGCAACGTTTATAATATGATGTATATGTATTTACATACAGAGCAGTATATGTTAAAGAGGGCCCACTAACTAAGACTTTTTCGCCCAGGGCCCACAAAAACCTGGAGCCGGCCCTGCCCACAGTCTTGAAATAGCTCCACGTCCCCCCACTAGGTGTCACAGATAAAGCTCATTTCTGCTTGTGCCCCGTGCTGTGCTAGCTGTGATTTTTGCTGCCATTGAAGCTGCTGGGTTTTCCCAGTCTGCAGGTGGAGGCAGGGGCTCTTAACCTAGGGCTGGTGAGGAGTGAAGGGGTTTGAACCTTCTCACTTTCAGAGGTACTTCCGGGAACAGGGCTAGTCATGGACCCCATGTTCATGGCCAGACTAGCTCCCCTGAACACCCTTACCCATCTTACCATCTTGTCTCCTGATTCCTTTTCCGTTATACCACCCTATGACAATACATACTGGAATCAAATGGTACAGAGGAGTCAATGAGGTTAAACTGCCTTCTTGATTGCTGATTGGTCAATCGGACATCATCATCTGATCTCATCAATCAGTGCTGGGGCACTTACACTGCAGTAGCCAAGCACCAGCCCTTGATCGGTGATGGTATAGTACTGATTATGGCTGGACATCAATGTTTTAGGCATATTTATATGCCAAAACATTAAAATTGCAACTTGAACAGCCAATAACAGTGATCATTGTTGTTGGGGGAGGGGCGGTTATTGTAGCCTCCTGTGTCAACGGGTGCAGATGTCATGCTATTAGGGACCGCAAACACCTTTACTTGACCCTCGGTGACCGGCAGGTCCCATGACATAACTGTACATTATTTGACGGGTTCCTGATCATTTCATACAGTTACTTCAAATGTTGTGAAGAGGGTAAACATTGTCTGTGAACATTTTATACATGTTTTGGAGTTTTTAAAAGCAAAGTGTATTGTGGCAACATCCTTTTAAAGGAGTTGCTGTTGACATAATGGTTCCAGATAGCACAGGTCACCGTCAGAGGTTTTATGGCGTGCTTTGATGTGTCCAAGCAATTTTGGGAACAAAACCGTATACTGGTTTTAACATTTTGGCTTATTCATTTACTGTATGTTGGTGTAACTTAAATTATCGATCACCTGCACATTGAAGAAAACTAGCATTCTTCCCCCAACATTAGTCTGAGACTAAAGGGCCTGTCACACGCGTCAATATCGCCTGCACGATATCGGCTGCACGTGACGTTGCAGCGATATTGACGCGTGTGACATACTGCATCAACCAGCGATAAATCGCTGGTTGATGATCGCCAGGTTTTAGAACCAGCTCTGAAACCTGGCGATTGTCGCCGGTGGACACGCAGCATCGCTGCGTGTGACACCGGGAGCGAGCGATATTCCAGCTCCCAGCGCCTGTCACAAGCGCTGGGAGCTGGTATCCAAGGTACACTGCGGGTAACTAGGCAGCGCGCGCTGCCTAGATACCCGACGTGTACCTTAGTTACCAGCCTCCTCCGCTCACCCGGTGAGCGGAGGAGGCTGGTAACTAAGGTACACGTCGGGTATCTAGGCAGCGCGCGCTGCCTAGTTACCCGCAGTGTACCTTGGAGACCAGGCTGCTCCCGCTTCCAGCAGGCTGGCAGCGGGAGCAGGACATCGTGGAAACGATATTTAAATCGTTTCCATGATGTCACTGGTCAATTGATCGCTGGTGAGTCTGTCTGTGTGACAGCTCACCAGCGATCAGCCGTCAATGTCGTCAGCGATCAGATCGCTGATGACATTGACGCGTGTGACAGGACCTTTAAAGTTTCAGCTTTATCAGCCATGAGTTACTGATAGAATGGACAGGATCCCTAAGATCTCACCTGATTTACAGTATATTGGATGAAAATCCTTGGATGGCATGCAGATGTTTTATTCTTTTAAGCAATGAAGGTTAAACACATATGAGTCTAATAAATTCAACTATTTCATGGGGAATATAAACATACCGATGCTTTGTGAGATGAAAGACCACATTTTCCTTGACGAAAGAGTAGCCATATTGTAGTGTGCTTTTTTTGCATCCCAAGTCTTTGATAAAGTATCATGTTGCTCTTGCATTTCATACAGCTAAAGCCTATTTTATTGGTGGATAAGAAAGGATTGTTCTGCTTTCTAAATTATGAAATATTTAGTAGTTTCACGGCCATTAGAAGTTTACACATTACATTTGAGTTGTATAACTTTTTTAAGTAGAGTAAAGGCACCACTCCAGCTGTTTGTTTTTTTTTAGCACTGGAATGGTCCTTTACTGTCAAACTCTGCCCCTGTCCTATACTTACTGACCGGCGTTTTCAGTGCTGTTTTAGTAACAGCGCAGTAACCTTTTCATGGTTGGAAATCAAAAGCTACAGTTGTGGCCAAAAGTATTGACACCTGCAGTTCTGTCAGATAATACTCAGTTTCGTCCTGAAAATGATTGCAATCACAAATTCTTTGGTATTATTATCTTCATTTAATTTGTCTTCAATGAAAAAACACAAAAGAGAATGAAGCAAAAAGCAAAACATTGATCATTTCACACAAAACTCCAAAAATGGGCCAGACAAAAGTATTGGCACCCTCAGCCTAATACTTGGTTGCACAACCTTTAGCCAAAATAACTGCGATCAACCATTTCCGGTAACCATCAATGAGTTTCTTACAATGCTCTGCTGGAATTTTAGACCATTCTTCTTTGGCAAACTGCTCCAGGTCCCTGATATTTGAAGGCTGCCTTCTCCAAACTGCCATTTTTAGATCTCTGCACAGGTGTTCTATGGGATTCAGGTCTGGACTCATTGCTGGCCACCTTAGAAGTCTACAGTGCTTTCTCTCAAACCATTTTCTAGTGCTTTTTGAAGTGTGTTTTGGGTCATTGTCCTGCTGGAAGACCCATGACCTCTGAGGGAGACCCAGCTTTCTCACACTGGGCCCTACATTATGCTGCAAAATTTGTTGGTAGTCTTCGGACTTCATAATGCCATGCACACGGTCAAGCAGTCCAGTGCCAGAGGCAGCAAAGCAACCCCAAAACATCAGGGAACCTCCGCCATGTTTGACTATAGGGACCGTGTTCTTTTCCTTGAATGCCTCTTTTTTTTCTCCTGTAAACTCTATGTTGATGCCTTTGCCCTAAAAGCTCTATTTTTGTTTCATCTGACCAGAGAACATTCTTCCAAAACGTTTTGGGCTTTCTCAGGTACGTTTTGGCAAACTCCAGCCTGGCTTTTTTATGTCTCGGGGTAAGAAGTGAGGTCTGTATGGTGGGTCATACCATACAGTCCCTTTTCATTCAGACGCCGACAGATAGTACGGGTTGACACTGCTGTACCCTCAGACTGCAGGGCAGCTTGAACTTGTTTGGATGTTAATCAAGGTTCTTCATCCACCATCCGCACAATCTTGCATTGAAATCTCTCGTAAATTTTTCTTTTCTGTCCACATCTAGGGAGGTTAGCCACAGTGCCATGGGCTTTAAACTTCTTGATGACATGGTAGACACAGGAACATTCAGGTCTTTGGAGATGGACTTGTAGCCTTGAGATTGCTCATGCTTCCTCACAATTTGGTTTCTCAAGTCCTCAGACAGTTCTTTGGTCTTCTTTCTTTTTTCCATGCTCAATGTGGTACACACAAGGACACAGGACGGAGGTTGAGTCAACTTTAATCCATGTCAACTGGCTGCAAGTGTGATTTAGTTATTGACAACACCTGTTAGGTGCCACAGGTAAATTACAGGTGCTGTTAATTACACAAATTAGAGAAGCATTACATGATATTTCTAACAGTTCCAATACTTTTGTCCACCCCCTTTTTTATGTTTGGTGTGGAATTATATCCAGTTTGGCTTTAGGACAATTATTTTTGTGTTTTTTCATTGAAGATAAATTAAATGTAGATAATAATACCAAAGAATTTGTGATTGCAATCATTTCCAGGAAGAAACTGAGTATTATCTGACAGAGTTGCAGGGGTGTCAATACTTTTGGCCACAACTGTATGTCACAAGCGTTTAATGCAACTCTATGAAAACCAGAACAAGGGTCTCATAAGTTATATTCAAATGTGACCTCTGGTGCATTCCATGAAACACTGGTGCAACCTGCAGGTCGCAAACTGGAGAAGACCGACAGGAGTGATGCTGGAAACAGATGAAGATGGTAGCATGTGAGTATATGAGAGGGGTCAGCAGACTTATATTTAAAGCACCCCTCCAGCACTGGAATAAAATAAATGCCAAACTGGTGCTTTAATGGGGTTTTCAGTACACCAGTACATCTCTATGAATTAGAATATCATCATAAATCAATATCATATTGCCATCTTTAAGGATGTTTCTGGGAGCCCTGAAATGCGTTGACTAATAAATCAATTCAATATATATTCACCCTTTGATGTCTTGTGGAATACGGCAGTGCAGTTTTTTACCTTTCATCCTTCCTACTTTAATTTTCTAAGATAATGACCTCTGGGTTTGCATTGGCTGTAAGCCATAATCATCGACATTTACACAAATAAACACATGTAATAGATGACTGTTTGTAATGACTCTATATAATACATGTGTTTCCCTTTATGTATTGAATTACTGAAATAAATTAACTTTTGATGATATTCTAATTCATTGAGATGCACTAGTATTATAAATGGACATCTTGATTCCTCCCTCCCAGCCGTATTTCTGAATGCAGTGAATGACCGTTCAGCCGTCCAATCTTTGCCAGGGGAGTGCTGAGCTGTCAGCATGGTTATGAACAGTACAGCCATCCAATCAGAAGCTAGGGCATGCTGAGCTGTCCAAATGATGATAGACGATTCAGCTGTCCAATTGGAGGCTTGGATGTCCTGGAGTAGAGGTTGTTATTCAGAAACTTGGGGATATCTGGAGGGAGGTTTCCAATACCGTAATATTTGAATGACTCAGCATAACTGAAAATGAAAGGCCAATAAAAAAATAGGTGGGAAATATATTTTTTTTCTTTTATTTTTCTAAATAATTTTCCTTACTTTGCTAGTCTGATACACATTTATTCTTACTCAGGGACAAGAGGAGATCACTCTTCATTCTTTCTTCTAGCTTGTTAGCTACCTTGTTGCCCTGCCTCTCCTGGTTCACATTGACTGAAATGTGGGTTGGGTAGGATCGGCATTTTAATGGATTTTATCTCAGCTTTGATCACAGCTACACAAAGGACAGCTGAGACGCGTAGCTTCAAAATGAGACCAAATTGTCCCATCCCTGCGGTCTCCGAACAGTGAATGAATGAGCCACTAGCTGCGGCCAGGTAAGTGTCAAGTCACTGAGGTCACTTGAGGACACTGGTGTCATAGTAACCTCTAGCTAGTGGTTACTATGGCACCTTTCTCCTTAGGTGACTCAGTGTGTCACCACTTACTCTGCTGCAGCTCATTCATTAAGTGTTCAGAGACTGTGGTGACAGATCGCTTTGTTCATTATTGTGACCTCCGATGAAGTAGAGCTGAGAGTGCGTTGTGGCTAATGGAGAGAAGTCGCAGAGGATCGAGGATGGGTATGAGGGACTAATAAAAATGAAGTTCAGATATGTGTTTGGTTTTTATCTCTAATAAAATGTTTTTTCATTGTGTGTTGTGTCTTCTTGACTATTTACTTGAGATTCTTAATGGCCGGATCTAATATTGACCTGACTTTAAGAATCTTGGGCTTAATGCCAGCTGGCAATTTAAAGCTGAAATTAACCCCTTATTTCTCAGCATGCCACCACCACCAGGGCCGCTGGAAGAGCCAGGTAAAGTGCCTGAAAATGGCGCTACACAAGAATGTGCCATTTTCAGGGGTGACTGTGGGCTGCTATTTTTTAGTGTGCAGGGGACCCTAAAACAATGGGTTTTCTCCCCACTCAGAATACCAGCCCCAGCTGCCTAGTTTTACCTTGGCTTGCAATTAAAAATAGAGTGGAACCCTACACATTTTTTTTGCCAGCCAAAGTAAAATTAGGCAGCTGAGGGTGGCAACTAGCATCTGTATGCTGTATCTGGACTGAGACTGAAAAATACAACGAAGCCCTGCCCATTTTTTTTAATTATTTATTTATTTTACACACTGTGATGGCAGGTTGGTTGCCATATACTAATGTGTATGGCAACCAAGCACAGACACTGTACAGATTGTGGAAATGGAGTCTGATTGCAACAGCCAATCACAAACACTCTCAGAGAGAGTGAGCATCTGTGATTGTCTGTTGCCGTCAGTGCAGTGAATATGCATGAAGTTTAATGAGCAGCCCCAGAAGCAAGCAGTGGGACACTGGTGAGCTCGATCTAACTATACTAGCATCAATCAATCAAACCTATCTATCTATTTATGCTATCTATCTGTCTATGTTTTCTGACATTCTAGGGTGGTTTCAAACTTGCTTTTTTTTTTTTCAGATCATGCAAGATAAGGTTTTTCTGCTAAACCTGATCCTTTCAGTATCCAGTATTTTGCCCGTTCACTTTTAGTGGTGTCAGGAAGCATCCTGTTGCTTCAGATTGGAACCTGATACCATTAATGTGAATGGGCAAAAAACTAGATCCTAAAAGGATCAGGTTTTTGTTGAAAAACCTGATCTTTCCTGATTTTACAAAACAGCAAGTGTGATACCAGGCTTGCTGCATGGAAAATACACAGCTAAAATCATGGTACGAGTGCTGTGCAGTGTTTTTATCGCACCCATACCCTTGCATTGGTGAAATCTCAGCGAGAACCGCAGGTATGCGCAGAATGCTGTGATTTTTTCCTAGGCTGAAGAAAAACACACAGATATGCATGGCACTATTTTTAATATCAGGGCAAGTGCATTCTGATGTTTTATCGGATTGCACTTGCCCTGATTTTTCCCACAGATAAGAATGCGACTAAGTTTTTATTAGCCTGCAAAGTTTTATCAATCACAAAGTTCTCAATCCTCTTCACAAGATCATTAATAAAGAACCTTGAGGTTCCCATTGCTAACTTTATCCAAATTAGAGGATAACTCTTTGTTTCCTGTCCCTTAACCAGCTCTTTACCCATGTGCATATAGTTCCCCATAGTCCCTGCTTCTGGAGCTTCAGTATTAGGCTATGTTCACGGAGGGTGTTGTTGCTGAAAACTGAGGTGAGTTGTTTGTTAAAAAAATTCTCTCACAGACGTATTCTTGCGTTTTTACCATCAGTTCACAGTGTTTTTGCAGCAATTTTCTAGTTTTAGATTACAATTAAAATATAGTAGCATTCCAAAACCGAGGCAAAAACACAGCAAACAATTGACATGCTCATTCTTTCAAAAATGCAGCAAAAACCATGCAGGTTTCGATTTATGGAAAAAAATAAAACCTATATGTGTTCACAGATTTTCCTGAATCACAGATTGTGCTGGGAATGAAAAATGCAAATTTAGATTAGCATGGATTGGCATAAAACCAAGATAAAAATGCACCAAAAAAGCAACCAAACCACAGGAAAAACGCCCTGTATGAACAGGGGCGGGCTGGTGCACTTTACTCAGGGAGGCAGTGTGCTTTTTCCAGTCCTTGCAGTTGAGGAGGGGTGGGGGGTGCTGTTGGAGGAGGTGAGGAGTGGGGATGGGGGGTATGGTACTGTTGGACGAGCTGAAGGGGGGGTTGGGGAGTGCTGTTGGACGAGGTGAGGAGCGGGGGGTGCTGTTGGACGAGATGAGGAGGGGGGGTGATTTCCTGCCATCAGCACTCAGCATGCTTCCCACCGGACACGTTCGCTGTTGGCTGCTGTGATACAAGCAGCTGCGGCCGCAAAGCAGGGCCGCCGGCCTATTTCAGTATCTGGGTGGCCCTAGATGAGGGCAATTCCACCAGCCTGGGGGGCACTTGCCCCCCTGCCACCTGGGCCAGTCCGCCCCTGTGTGTGAACATAGCCTAAGGCTGTTGTGTGGTACAGAATCAAAATGCGTTGTATTGTGCAGATATATCAGTTGCATTACCAAAATCTTATTACTTTTTGTACTGTCTTATTTATCCATAATGGTTCTTTTTATTTCTGTGCAATTTATTACTAGATGGTAAAAGCTTTTTACTGTATTTCAAGTATTATGTCTTTAAACACTCCCCATTTATGTCTGGTATACCCAGTTACCAAGACATAATCCCAACCTACAAGACTAAACTCCTCCATTAATTGATTGACTTTAGGTTTTCTAAAGTTATAGGTTTTTGTATCTCCCCTTTAAAAAAATGTTTTATTGAATATTAGGCTATATTCACATGGTGTATTTTGGCTGCATTTTGCGAGGATCCGTTTAAGGGCGGCTTTACACGTTGCGATATCACAATGCAACATCAACAAAAAGTCACGTGGCACGGCCGTTGCAGTTGATATAGTTTGTGCATTGTGTCGTGTAAATGGACAAAGCGACTCGAAAAAAAACTACCTACGATATTGCAAGAAGATTGTTCAAGCCCTTCAACCATACGATATTGCATATGCGATGTGGCAGGATCGTGCTGTGTGACAGTGCAACTACGATTTGGAGCACAACTTCCCCTATTCACTACAATGTTAAATGCTCGTTCCCTGGGTTGCTCAGACCCAGCGCAAAACAGGGTCGTAACAACATCGTAGTTGCGTTGCCTGCCGATATCTCCCTGTGTGACATCTCCTATGCAATCTTGGTCAAGTGCCAAAAACGTGCGCCCTCCCGTGAAATCGTATGCAATATCGGAACGATATTGCGACGTGTAAAGCGGACCTAAGGGTACAGACACATATCCGTGAAACTCGAACAACTGTAGTGCGAGTTAAAATCGCATTGCAGTCGGACCAATGTTAGTCAATGTCCGAGAGCACATTTCCGAGTGTCAGACATTTTTTTCCTCGTCCGACACTCGAATGACGAGTCAGTCACAACATGCTGCGATTTCATGCGAGTGTCGGACGAGACTCGCCAATGCAAGTCTATAGGCCTGACAAAAATCACGGACCGCACACAGAGACAGCACAGGGACAGCGTAGGGAGAGCGATTTTAGCATTGATTTTCTCGCAGAGATAGAGAAATAGATAGGATAGAATAGATAGATCGGGTTCACCTGTCTCCCGCTGCTACTTCCGGGGCCGCCTAATAGGCTAATTACATATTCACTGCGCTGCCAGACAAACAGCCAATAAGAGAAGCTCACACTGTTTGAGAGCTTCTGTGATTGGCTGTTGTAGTCCGAGTGGCTTTCCTCAATCTGGACAGTGATTCTGCTTGGTTGCCTTACATATTAGTGTAGGGCAAGCAACCTGGCGTTATAGGGTGTGAAATTAATAAATGTATATAAAAAAAAAAGTGGGGCTTCGCAACAATTTTAAGTCTAGCCCGATGAAGGCAGACAGCTGTGAGCTGCCACCCTCAGCTACATAATTTTCCCTTGGCTGGCAAAAAAAATGTGTGGGCTTCGCCCTATTTTTCAATGCCAGCCAAGGTAAAACTAGGCAGCTGAGTGCTAGTATTTCCAGTGGGGTGAGGGCCCATTGTTATAGGGCCCACCCACGCTACAGAACAACAGCCCAAAGCTGCCCCTGAAAATGGTGTATTAATAAGCGCCATTTCCAGACGCCTTGCCAGGCTCTTCCAGCGGCCCTGGTGGCGGTGGCACGCTGGGTAATAAAGGGTTAATACCAGCTTTGTGATATAAGCTGGTATTAAGCCTGAGATTCTTAATGTCAGGCCAAGTTTGACCCGGCCATTAAGAATCTCCAATAAAGGGTTAAAAAAAACACAACACAGAAAAAAAAATATTTATTAGAAATAAAGACAGAGACAACCTTAGGGACTCCATCTTTATTTCCCCCCTTTACAGCCCTCTTGGTCTTCTTTCTTCTGTCTTCTCCAAATGTTTAGCTCGGCTACATCACAAAGCAGGAGGAGGAACGCTTCCTCCCCCTGCTCTGTGATGACTGAATGAGCAGAGTTAGCGGTGGCAAAGCGATGACGTCATCACTGGCACAGTTGCCATAGTAACCTAATAAGCGCTTACTATGGCAACAGTGGCCGGGGACAGAACAGCAGCTCCTGAAAGAGCGGCTCATACAGGAGCCGCAGGAGTGAAGGCCCTGCTGACCGGCGCTGCTTACCAATAAAAGCAGCGTCGGCAAGCAGGGAGTTAACTCTGCTCTCACTGCTGCTTCAGTATGAGAGGCGAATAGAGGAGCAGCGGTGAGAGCAGAGTTAACTCCCTGCTTGCCGGCGCTGCTGTTATCGGTAAGCAGCGCCGGTCAGCAGGGCCTTCACTCTTGCAGCTCCTGTATGAGCCGCTCATTCAAGAGCCGCTGTTCTGTCCCCTGCCACCCTTGCCATAGTAACTGCTTATTAGGTTACTATGGCAACGGTGTCAGCGATGACATCATCGCTTAGCCACTGCTGACACTGCTCATTCAGTCATCACAGAGCACTAAGAATCTCAGGCTTAATACCAGCTTGTATGACAAAGCTGGTATTAACCCCTTTATTACCCAGCGTGCCACCACAACCAGGGCCGCTGGAAGAGCCTGGTAAGGCGTCTGGAAATGACGCTTATTAATGCGCCATTTTCAGGGGCGGCTGTGGGCTGTTGTTCTTTAGCGTGGGGGACCCTATAACAATGGGCCCTCACTCCCCTATAACAATGGGCCCTCAGCTGCCTAGTTTTACATTAGCTGGCATTGAAAAATCGGGCGAAGCCCACACATTTTTTTTGCCAGTCAAGGGAAAATTAGGCAGCTGAGTGTGGAAGCTCACAGCTGACTGCCTTCATCGGGCTAGACTTAAAATTGCTGCGAAGCCTGATGCATTTTTTTTTTTTATTTATTAATTTCACTCCCTATAATGCCAGGTTGGTTGCCCTACATTAATGTGTATTGCAACCAAGCAGAACCACTGTCCAGATTGAGGAAATGCACTCTGACTACAACAGCCAATCACAGAAGCTCTTAAACAGTGTGAGCTTCTCTGATTGGCTGTTTGTCTGACAGCGTAGTGAATATGTAATTAGCCTAATAGGCGGCCCCGGAAGTAGCAGGGGAGACAGGTGAACCCTATCTAGCTATTCTACCATCTATCCATCTGTCTATTCTATTCTTTCTATCTATTCTGTCAACTCTTTTCTCACTTTATACAACATGAGAAATGCCATGGTAAAATCGCATTACACACGGACAACACATGGACAGCACTCGGATGTGATCCAAGAAAATGACGGACAGTTGCATAGCAGTTCGATGCAAAACGGAGCAAAAATCGGATGACACTCGTCCAAATCTCGGATACAATAACTGGACCGTTTTTACACTCGCATGTGTGTCCGTATCTTAGGTGAAGAAAATGCACCAAGAACGGACCTCATAAAACGCAACCCGGTGTGTATGTTAATGCTGATGCACTTTTACTCTGCTTTCTGCGCTCCCACAGTGATCTCCAGCGATGTCCTCTCATCCCTGGAGGCCACAGTGATTGGTGCCACTAAGACCCTGCACATGTGACCAATTGAGGTCACTCAGTCACATTGTGCAGTGCCAGGTTCTCTCAAAGATCCTGCAGTCTCCCGTGTTGAGAGGACAACACTGCAGACCATTGCGGGAGTGCAGGGAAGTAACGCAAAACAAAATTACATGCTTATTCTTTTTACGGATCCGTTTTTAAGCCCTAGGGCGGAACCATAACATGCGCATTGTCTGACAGTCAACATCAATGCATTTCACTGCAATAGCGGATCTTTACAAAACAGGACACTAGCGAAGCACTAGCGTCTCGTGTGAATGTAGCCTTACTTTGAAAATTATTATATGATCACTGTTGCCCAAATGCTCCCAGACCTGCAGATCTGATATTGAATTTGGTATGTTTGACAGGAAATTATCTTTTTTTTGGTTTATCAACAAACTGTGGAAGGTTATTGTCTTGAATTGCAGATGTAAATTTGCAGCTTTTAGAACAACCTCCACGGCCCCTAAAGGTACCGTTACATGGCACGATGTTGAAACGATGTCGGCAACGATCACGGGGGCGTGCGGTTGTTTTTGACATCATTTCAACATCGCTGGTGAGATGTCACACGTATAGATATCGTGTACAACTCACCAACGATGTTGTGAGCTGGTATCGTTCGCAAACCCTTCTAACGAACCCTGCTCATTGCTGTGAATGGGTGAAGTCATCCACAACATCGTTATCGCGGTGTCACACAGAACAATGCAGCAGGTTGCTGGAGTTGAGATCGTCAGGTTTTCCAACATGTTGGTAAACCTGTCAACTCCGAACCAACCATTTATCGTAGCAACTTGCCAAAGTCACACGCAACGAGGTTACAACGACGTCGCTGGTACGCCTCCAAACCCGTGACGTATCAGCGATGTTGTTGATGGTGTCGTGCCGTGTAACGGTACCTTTAGATATATGGATGGTTAAAATATTATTTGCTTGCTTTTCCATTTTTACACTACCTATTATGATGAATTTCTTTTAAACCATGTTTAAGTAAAATATGAATCTAAATTTATTAAATATCAAAAAATTCCGAACACAAACCAAAAATATTAAATTCAACAGCCATGGGTGAAGACCCAGGTATGAATTTAGGCACACATTAGATATGTAATGTAGAAGGGTAGCATGATTAGAGTAAAGATAAGAAAACCTAAAACATCAAATAGTTTGCACATATTCATGGCATAATATAAATGAGTGTACATAAATGTCAAGTAAATAAACCAAGTATTACATAGTTAGTTGTCATGTGCCCAGAGCAGTAACAAATGTGGGTTAGGTAACCAACACTGTGAAGAAATGACAGTCTAGAGCAGTGATGGCGAACTCCAGGCCTCGAGTGCCGCACACAGTGCAGGTTTTCAGGATTTCCTTAGAGGTTGACAGTTGGTAATTTGATTGCCAACTGTCAAATGCAATGGAAATCCTGAAAACCAGGACTGTGCGTGGCACTCGAGGCCTGGAGTTCGCCATCACTGGTCTAGAGTCTGGAAAATCACTACTTGTCCTTTGCTGATGATACCTAATTGTGCACCAGCAACCCCTACACACCTTTCAATTGGCCTTCTTCGAGGAGTTGTGGATTACTTTGTGATGATACATACTAAATACTGTCCCTACAAGTGTAAAGAGATAGGACTGCATAATTGCACTGCATACCTGCCACTGCTTGTGCCGTGCACACATCAATTTTGGCCATCCAGGTCACCCCGGGGTTCGGGAAAGTCCCCTCAGATGCCAGATGCAATACACAGAGGAAAGGAGCAAAACCAGGCTGTCTCCTTTTGAGAAAGGGCAACTGCTGCCAGTAGGGTAAACCAGTGAATATTCATGCGAATATAAGTGCAATGCAGCCTACTCGGTGAACTCTTAACGTCTATCCAAGTTTGCGCTGCTACTAAGTGTTGCAAGCTTGTGTACTTTGGCCAAAATATGAATAAACCCCCCCAAGGCCGTAGGGTACTTGGAACCGGGCTGTTAAGCAGTTCTGGGGAGTCACAGGGGTCGAGACCTGGCTGGCTTCCATGACCCTGGGTGAAGTTGTAAAAGGGCAGTTCCTGACTTGATAGGGAAGGGGGTGATAAAAGGGAAGGTTAACCCCTTAAGGACCGAGTCACTTTGCAGCCTAATGACCGGACCATTTTTTGTAATTCTGACCAGTGTCCCTTTATGAGGTTATAACTCTGGAACGCTTCAACGGATCCTAGCGATTCTGAGATTGTTTTTTCGTGACATATTGGGCTTCATGTTAGTATTAAATTTAGGTCGATAATTTTTGCGTTTATTTGTGAAAAAATAAATAATTTGGCAAAAATTTTGAAAATGTGGCAATTTTCACATTTTTAATTTTTATTCTGCTAAACCAGAGAGTTATGTGCCACAAAATAGTTAATAAATAACATTTCCCACATGTCTACTTTACATCAGCACAATTTTGGAAGAAAAAAAAAAATTTGGTAGGACGTTATAAGGGTTCAAAGTTCATCAGCAATTATTCATTTTTCCAGCAAAATTTACAAAACCAATTTTTTAGTGACCACATCACATTTGAAGTCTCTTTGAGGGGTGTACATGACAGAAAACACCCAAAAGTGACACCATTCCAAAAACTGCACCCCTCAAGCTACTCAAAACTATATTGAAGAAGATTATTAACCCTTCAGGTGCTTCACAGGAACTAAAATAAAGTTGAAGGAAAAAATGGACATTTTAATTTTTGTAACAAAAATGTTCTTTTAGCCTCAATTTTTTCATTTTCACATGGGCAACAGGATAAAATGCATCCTAAAATTTGTTGGGCAATTTCTCCTGAGTACACCGATGCCTCATATGTGGTCATAAACCACTGTTTGGGCGCACGGCAGGGCTCAGAAGGGAAGGAGCGACATTTGAATTTTAGAGCCAATTTTCCGTTCAAAAAGTGAAATAGCGCTCCTTCACTTCTGAGCCCTGCCGTACGCCCAAACAGTGGTTTATGACCACATATGAGGTATCGGTGTACTCAGGAGAAATTGCCCAACAAATTTTGGGATGTATTTTATCCCTTTGCCCATGTGAAACTGAAAAAATGTAGGCAAAAATAATTTTTTTGTGAAAAAAAAAGTGTTTTTTTAATTTTTATGAATGAATTTGTGAAGCATCTGGGGGTTCAAAGTGCTCACTATGCATCTAGATACCTTCCTTAGGGGGTCTAGTTTCCAAAATGGGGTGATTTGTGGGGGAGCTCCAATGTGGAGACACACAGGGACCCTCCATACGCGACATAGTGTCCGCTAACAATTTGAATGGAAAATGAGCTCAAATTGTTAGCGGACACCATGTCGCGTTTGGAGTGTCCCTGTGTATCTCCACATTGGAGCTCCCCCACAAGTGACCCCATTTTGGAAACTAGATCCCCGAAGGAACGTATCTAGATGCATAGTGAGCACTTTGAACCCCCATATGCTTCAGAAATTCATCCGTAAAAATGAAAAAGCACTTTTTTTTCCTCTAAAAAATTATTTTTTCATTATTACGGATCAATTTGTGAAGCATCTGGGGGTTCAAAGTACTCACTATGCATCTAGATATGTTCCTTTGGGGTCTAGTTTCCAAAATAGGGTCACTTGTGGGGGAGCTCCAATGTGGAGACACACAGGGACCCTCCAAACGCGACATGGTGTCCGCTAACAATTTGAGCTCATTTTCCATTCAAATTGTTAGCGGACACCATGTCGCGTTTGGAGGTTCCCTGTGTGTCTCCACATTGGAGCTCCCCACAAGTGACCCCATTTTGGAAACTACACCCCCAAAGGAACATATCTAGATGCATAGTGAGCACTTTCTACCCCCAGGTGCTTCACAAATTGATCTGTAAAAATGAAAAAAGAAAATTTGTGTGGAAAAAAAAAGTGCTTTTTCATTTTTATTCATGAATTTGTGAAGCATTTGGGGGTTCAAAGTGCTCACTATGCATTTAGATATGTTCCTTAGGGGGTCTAGTTTCCGAAATGGGGTCACTTGTGGGGGAGCTCCAATGTGGAGACACACAGGGACCCTCCATACGCGACATGGTGTCCGCTAACAATTTGAATGGAAAATGAGCTCAAATTGTTAGCTGACACCATGTCGCGTTTGGAGTGTCCCTGTGCGTCTCCACATTGGAGCTCCCCCACAAGTGACCCCATTTTGGAAACTAGACCCCCAAAGGAACATATCTAGATGCATAATGAGCACTTTGAACCCCCAGATGCTTCACAAATTGATCCATAATAATGAAAAAATAAATTTTTTGTGGAAAAAAAAAATGCTTTTTCATTTTTACGGATGAATTTCTGAAGCATATGGGGGTTCAAAGTGCTCACTATGCATCTAGATACGTTCCTTAGGGGGTCTAGTTTCCAAAATGGGGTCACTTGTGGGGGAGCTCCAATGTGGAGACACACCGGGACCCTCCAAACACGACATGGTGTCCGCTAACAATTTGAATGGAAAATGAGCTCAATTTGTTAGCGGACACCATGTCGCGTTTGGAGGGACCCCGTGTGTCTCCACATTGGAGCTCCCCCACAAGTGACCCCATTTTGGAAACTAGACCCCCAAAGGAACGTATATTTATGCATAGTGAGCACTTTGAACCCACAGGTGCTTCAGAAATTCATCCGTAAAAATGAAAAAGCATTTTTTTTTCCACAAAAAATTTCTTTTTTCATTATTATGGATCAATTTGTGAAGCATCTGGGGGTTCAAAGTTCTCACTATGCATCTAGATATAATCCTTTGGGGGTCTAGTTTCCAAAATGGGGTCACTTGTGGGGGAGCTCCAATGTGGAGACACACAGGGGCTCTCCATACGCAACATGGTGTCCACTAACAATTGGAATTGTTAGCGGACACCTTGTAGGATATGAAGAGCCCCTATGTGCCTAAACATTGGAGCTCCCCCACAAATGACCCCATTTTGGAAACTAGACCACCCAAGGAACGTATCTAGATGCATAGTGAGCACTTTGAACCCCCAGGTGCTTCACAAATTGATCCGTAAAAATGAAAAAAGAAACTTTTTGTGGAAAAAAACGTGCTTTTTCATTTTTATGGATGAATTTGTGAAGCATCTGGGGGTTCAAAGTGATCACTATGCATCTAGATACGTTCCTTTGGGGGTCTAGTTTCCAAAATGGGGTCACTTGTGGGGGAGCTCCAATGTTCAGGCACACAGGGAGGGGCTCTCCATACCCGACATGGTTTCCGCTAACAATTGGAGCTAATTTTCTATTGAAATTGTTAGCGGACACCATGTCGCATATGGAGAACCCGTGTGCCACCAGCACAAGGGCAACTGGTAGAGTTGGGGTACAGCACCAGAAAATGCCGCCTCTAATGAATGCGCTATTTTCTTGGGTGGCTGTGGGTTGAAATTTGCAGCGTGGGGGACCCACAACATTTGAGTCTCTCCACGCTGAGGATTCCAGTCAGCCAGCTACCAAGTTGTACATGGATGGCTACAAATACAGCGAAGGCTTTATTTTATTTCTAGAACTAATTCTAGAAAAAAAAAATGACGTAGGGCTCCGCCATATTTTTGGTCCAGCCAGGTACAACTTGGCAGCTACAGACTGCCAGCAACCCCCAGCTGCCTCGTTGTACCTGGCTGCAACCAAAAATACAGCGAAGCCCATTTTTTTTTATTTCTAGAACTAATTCTAGAAAAAAAAATGACGTAGGGCTCCGCCATATTTTTGGCCCAGCCAGGTACAACTAGGCAGCTGGGGGCTGGAATCCTCAGCATGGAAAGGCCCATGCATTCTGGGCCCCCCATGCTGCGAATTGCAGCCCGCAGCCGCTCCAGAAAATGGCGCATTCATTGAAGCGCCATTTTCTGGCGCTGTACCCATGCTCTTCCAGTTGCCCTGGTGCCGGTGGCAAACTGGGTAATAAAGGGGTTAATGCCAGCTTTTTATTGGCAGCTGGCACTAAGCCCGAGATTCATAATATAGGGCCAATGTTAGACCCGCCATTAGGAATCTCTGGTAAATAGTCAGAAAATACACACATAGAAAAATCTTTTTATTTGAAAAAAAAACACAAACAAAATTCGGACTCCATCTTTATTATAAAGATCCGATGTAGTGCACAACGAAGGTCCCACGACGCTCGATCGCCTCCGACGTAGTCCACAACGAAGGTCCCACGACGCTCGATCGCCCCTGCTCAATCCAGAGACTGCAGCAAGGGATCAAGTGTCCTCTTCCTACAGTCTCAGGGGTCAGAGTTATGGTGCACTGTATGACAATGATCAGTTATACAGTGCACCATGACTATGATCCCAGAGACTATAACAAGAGGACACTTGATCCCTTGTTGCACCCATCCATCCACCTATGCACCCATCATCCACACACGCACATCCACGTACGCACATCCACGTACGCACATCCACGCATGCACACAACCACGCACGCACATCCACGCATGCACACATCCACGTACATCCACACACACATCCACGTACATCCACATCCACGCACATCCACGTACGCACACATCCACGTACGCACACATCCACGCACGCACATTCACACACGCACATCCACGTACGCACATCCACGTACGCACATCCACGTACGCACATCCACGCACGCACATCCACGCACGCACATCCACGCACGCACATCCACGCACGCACATCCACGCACGCACATCCACGCACGCACATCCACGCACGCACATCCACGTACGCACATCCACGCACGCACATCCACGCACGCACATCCACGCACGCACATCCACGCACGCACATCCACGTATGCACATCCACGTACGCACATCCACGCACGCACATCCACGCATGCACATCCACGTACGCACATCCACGTACGCACATCCACGCACATCCACGTACGCACATCCACGCACGCACATCCACGCACGCACATCCACGTACGCACATCCACGTACGCACATCCACATACTGACATCCACGCATGCACACAACCACGCACACACATCCACACACGCACATCCACGCACGCACACATCCATCCATCCAGCCATCCATCCACCCACCCACCCACCCATCCATCCATCCATCCATCCATCCATCCACCCATCCATCCATCCATTCATTCATTCATTCATTCATTCATTCATACTTACCCAGCGATGAGAAGGAGGAGCCCCTGAGAAGAGGAGGAGCCACACCGGACTGCAGAGGAGGCCCGACGGTGCGGGCGGGTGCACCGAGCGTGCAGCCCGCCGGGATAGGTGAGCGGGGCTGGGGACCGGGGATCGGGGGCTGGGGACGGAGGACCGGGGGCTGGGGGCCAGCAGGGAGGAGGAGGGGGCCCTGCAGCTTCGCCGGTGGGCGCATAAGCCCGCCGGCAGACAAACTATGTCGGGTGGAGGGCGGGGATGGACAGGACACAGGGGGATGCTGCACAGGGGACGGGGACAGGACACAGGGGGCTCAGGACACAGGGGGGGCTACAGGACACAGGGGGCTCTGGACACAGGGGGCGGGGACAGGACACAGGAGGGGCTGCACAGGGGACGGGGACCGGACACGGGAGGGGCTGCCCAGGGGACGGGGACAGGACACAGGAGGGGCTGCACAGGGGACAGGGACAGGACACAGGGGGCTCAGGACACAGGGGGGGGCTACAGGACACAGGGGGAGCTGGACACAAGGGGCGGGGACAGGACACAGTGTGAGCTGGAGCATCAGCTCATTGCCGGCGGCTGCGGTGCAACCCGCCGGCAGATAAGTGTGATTGGGGAGGGGGGGGGGGTGAAGGGTTAACAGGGGTGCCCACACCTCTTCCCCTAACCCTTGGCTGTCACTGACAGCTTTTAGATTTGAGCTGTCACTGTTCGTTTAGAAGCAGTGACAGTTCAAAGCCATGACGAGTATACTCGTCATGATGCGGGAACTGACATCTTTTCATGACGAGTATACTCGTCATTAGTCGTAAAGGGGTTAATCATGACGCCACCCGTGGTTTGTGGCTATTAGTGGCCACTGCTGCTGCAGAACCTCTGGGGATGATGGGTGGGCAGCTGGGATGTAGCGGCTCCCCACAGGTGGATCAGATCCCCAGGGCAGTGGATGTGGTGAGGATGTAAGGTGCAGGATGGCGGATGCAAAGCAGCAGAGAAACTCACGGTTTGTTGTTTCCTCAATCCTTTTACTGGTGCAACGGGAATACTGACGGACGATGTTATGCTGAGTCCGTGCACCTGAGAGCAACTCTGGGCTTTCCTCACCCAACAAATTCTTAGGTCTCCTTTCTGTGCCTTGTTAGCAGGTCCCTGCTGCTGCATAAGCTGAGCTGCTGGCCCTCTCTCCCTCCTGCTTGGTGCCGCTATGGCAGGCAGCTCGATTCCTTCTCTAACCTCATGTCTAAGGCAGCTGTTCCTGGGCTCTTTACGCTGTTTTGCTTCCGGGCACACTGTGGCTGGGGAACTTGAAATTCCCCACCTTCCGCTATTGGCTGCCGGCTCATTAGGCCCTGCACAGCCTTGGACTCCGGTGTCCCTTTCTGTGACGCTTCTCCTCTGGGGTGAGCATGACACTGCTCCGCTCCCCAGGCTTTCCTCTCCTTCCTCAGACCCTTGCCTTGGGTCCCTCATGCTAGGATTAGCTATCCTGGGATGAGCTTAGCACTACTCCAGTCCACAGGATGTCTTCCTCAGTCCTCCTAGGAACTGAACTGACTAACTCCGCCCCAGACCAGAATTTATACGGGAGTTCACCCTGAACCCGGGTTTAGATCTCCCTCTTCAGACCTGGAGGCAGAAAGGTGTTGTGTGCTTTTTCTGTCTGGTGTGGATACCCTTAAGTGTGACTTAACTCCCTGGGGGCGATAATGAGACTGTGGCACTTGGACTCTGGAGTGCCACATGAACCAATACCTCACAATTATATTGTAATTTATTAATTTAACTGAAAACGTTTTTCACATTTTTCCTACTTTATGTAGGATGCAACCAGTCCTTTTAATGTTGGTTGGGTAAACTAGGGTGTCTGTCTTGTGGGGTGTACTTAGTGTTGGGCAGCCCACTAGAATTAATAGTGTGAGCATCATTAATAGGCTTAAAGCCAGACACTGTGCATCACATGCATCTGTGTGACTGGCGCCCTATACAAGCCTTATCTGTGTGCATGTTAAATGCTAGCAGCTACCTCCTCCTTTTTTTGTAGGTTGTTAGGCCGGCTTCACATGCGGATGGTTGCGTACAAATCACATATTCTCGTTTGCACCATGAACACGACATGTTGCGTTCATGGTGTGGACGAAAATGTGTGATTTGTTTTTTAAATCAGATAGATTTTTATTATTATATTCAAATGGTCATTACAATTTAATATTAATCAACAGAATACAATGTGTGTATTAGCATAACTCCCTTAGCCCTCCATCCGATCCCTCCCTCTCCCTCCCAGACAGCATCTCTCCACCTCCAATCTAACATTGTATCACAAACCAATGCCCATTGTATCATCCAATAATACAGAGATCAATCGTGCAGTCTTAGGTTCATAAACAAATTTGCGGCTGACATTTTCCTTGTTATTGCCTTCTATATTGTATCCAAGTTGTCCATAACTTTTCATACATTGTGTGTTTACCCCTTTTTTCATAAATGTCTCTCTCCAATTGTACAATATGTTCCACCTGTCGAGTGTATTCACTTCTAGATGGGGGATCTGCCTTGATCCAATTTCTGGAAATTACTTTCCTGGCTACATAAATTAATCTGTAACTTCAATTCACTCATCTTTCCTGCATGTCTCTCCTCACATGAGAGGTATATGAATCTGTAACTTCAATTCACTCATCTTTCCTGCATGTCTCTCCTCACAAGAGAGGTATATGAATCTGTAACTTCAATTCACTCATCTTTCCTGCATGTCTCTCCTCACATGAGAGGTATATGAATCTGTAACTTCAATTCACTCATCTTTCCTGCATGTCTCTCCTCACAAGAGAGGTATATGAATCTGTAACTTCAATTCACTCATCTTTCCTGCATGTCTCTCCTCACATGAGAGGTATATGAATCTGTAACTTCAATTCACTCATCTTTCCTGCATGTCTCTCCTCACATGAGATGTATATGAATCTGTAACTTCAATTCACTCATCTTTCCTGCATGTCTCTCCTCACATGAGAGGTATATGAATCTGTAACTTCAATTCACTCATGTTTCCTGCATGTCTCTCCTCACATGAGAGGTATATGAATCTGTAACTTCAATTCACTCATCTTTCCTGCATGTCTCTCCTCACATGAGAGGTATATGAATTTGTAACTTCAATCAACAATATACTTGATTTTTAATAATGTAATATACTGAAATCATCTTAGTGTGTGATGTAGGATGTTCAGAGGTCATCTTTGGTGTAAAAGTGTTTATGACCCAGGATGGCCAGAAACTCTTGTTTATTTGTCTTGCATTTATTACCTTCTGCTGTGCTGAGTTTCTTTGATTGATTAACAAGTGTAATAGACCCAGATCTAATGGTGGGTTTACACGTCCCGATATCGGGGCGATATCGTAGGCAACGGCGCGGGAGCGCGCATTTTTTGAGCGCTTTTCCCGATATCGCATCGGCGGTTTACACGCTGCGATATCGAGAAACAACGTCCCTACGATGTGTACGCCCACCAACCCAGTAACGACCATTTAACATGGGAGTTAATGGGTGAGGTGCGAGTACACATCGTAGTTGGATGTTTACACGCAAAGATCCGGCTCCAACAGGCATCCGATATCGGGCGGTTGAATAGCACGCTCATTCGACCCCCGATATCGGATTACCATCATTCCTGCATCGTATTGTACCTTCAAACAGTACGATGCAGGAACGATATCGGGTCCAACTCCCGAACCAGGTGACTTTTTGTCGGAGTTGGATCGGAGTTGGACACCGATATCGCGGCGTGTAAACCCACCATAAGTAGAAACTCACTATATATGTAGACCCTGCTAAGGGGTGCAATCATGCGGGGTCTTGCAATCATGCCAACTGCATAAGTGCCAACTGTACAAGTGCAGTTACACCGGGCAGTTAAACGGGGCAGGAAACAGGTAAGTCATGCAAGACAAACAAACAGATATGCAATTTGTTCACTTGTACAGCAATTATGTATTCACTATGTAAACCCCAGACTGCTCATCACTACTGACCTCTCACCCACCACTACAGCTCTCCTTCCCGCTGCATCTGACCCACACTACTCCCATCCCCTGCTCACCATCCACAATGTATCCCCTCCTTTGCACTCTGACTCCCATCCTTCTCCACTTCCTGCTACCCCCGCTCATCCCTCCACCCAGCAACCAAGTACTTCTCTCACCCTCCATCCTACCTAACCACCTCACCCACTCCTCTGAACTATTCCTTCACTTTCAATCCTCCATCTCCAATCAGGCACGGCCACCACGTAAACTCTCATGCTCCCACCTGCTGACCCTCTCCCTGCTCCTCCTACTCGCTGGCGACATTTTCTCTAATCCCGGTTCCCCCGCCACATCCCCACAGTCACCTGCACCCCACCCCCACGTCCCATCACCAACTCTCATAACCCCACCATCACCCACCCTCGCAACCTGACCAACCTTAGACCCATTCCCCCAGCCCCTGCGCCTCTAATCTCCCTGCCAGGCACACTCTGGAACGCACGCTCAGTCTGTAATAAGCTCACAGACATCCATGAACTCTTTATTTCTATTAAACTCTCATTCCTTGGCATCACAGAGACATGGCTCACCCCCTCCGACACGGCCTCCCCTGCTGCACTATCCTACGGCGGATTCAATCTTTCCCACACACCCCGCCCCTCTGCCAAACATGGCGGAGGTGTCGGCATACTCCTATCCGACACCTGCTCCTTCGCCCCTATTCCATTACCCCCCTCTGTTACTCTCCCATCTTTCGAAGCCCACTCTGTCCGCATCTTCTCCCCCTGTAACCTCCAGCTGGCCGTCATCTACCGCCCCCCTGGATCCATCCCCACCTTCCTCGACCACTTTACCACCTGGCTACTTCACTTCCTCTCTACTGACATCCCCACCATCATTATGGGCGATTTCAATATCCCCATTGACACTGCCCACGAAACCGCCTCTCAACTTCTTTCCCTGACCTCCTCCTTCGGGCTCTCCCAATGGTCCTCCTCTGCCACCCACAAAGATGGCCACACGCTGGATCTCATCTTTACCCGTCTTTGCTCCCTTACTAATCTCACAAACTCAACCCTCACCCTGTCTAACCACAATCTGCTGACTTTCTCCTCCCTCACCTCCCCTACTACATCACCTTCTCTCCGCAAACTTGATCATCCCCGCAGAAACCTAAAACACATTGATCTACACTCACTCTCAGAATCCCTTCTCACTCTCACCAACATAACATCTATATGTGACACAGACACTGCCACCACCCTCTACAACACCACATTAACCAAGGCACTCGACTTAGCCGCCCCCCTCACACACCACGCTCCACGCACTAATAGGCAACCCTGGCACACCACCCTCACTAAAGATCTGAGACGGGCATCCAGGGTCGCCGAGAGGCGATGGAAAAAATCAGGTTCCACTGAGCATTTTGCGCTGTTCAAACAGTCCCTCATCGCCTTCAAGACTGCACTTGCCACCGCCAAACAAACCTTCTTCTTATCCCTAATAACCTCCCTGTCCCACAATCCCAAGCAACTTTTCAAAACCTTCAATTCCTTACTCCGCCCGCTTGCTCCCCCTCCCTCTCCCCTTATCTCTGCAGAAGACTTTGCCTCCTTCTTCAAAGAAAAGATTGACAGAATCAGAGACAGCTTTGATCCACTGTCCCCACAGCCTCCCCTTTCACCTACACTGCCCTCTACTTCCATCAACTGCTTCCCCCCCATAACTGAAGACCAGCTCTCCTCCCTCCTGTCAAAATCACACCGCACCACCAGCGCCCACGACCCCCTCCCATCCCACCTCATTCCCAACCTCACCTCCGTTATCATCCCAGCCCTAACTCATCTTTTCAACCTATCACTCACCACCGGCACCTTCCCCTCAGCCTTCAAACACGCCTTGATCACACCCATCCTCAAAAAACCCTCCCTCGATCCCACAACTGTCTCCAACTACCGCCCTATATCTCTCCTCCCTTTCGCCTCTAAACTACTTGAACAACATGTCCATTCTGAGCTGTCCTCTCACCTCTCCTCCTGCTCCCTCTTTGACCGCTTGCAATCTGGCTTCCGACCCCTCCACTCCACTCCACTGAAACAGCCCTGACCAAAGTCACAAATGACCTACTGACTGCCAAAAGCAAGCGCCACTACTCTGTTCTCCTCCTCCTCGACCTGTCAGCCACCTTCGACACTGTTGACCACTCCCTTCTACTACAGATCCTGGAATCTCTTGGCATCACGGACCTTGCCCTCTCTTGGATCTCCTCATACTTAACGGACCGCACCTTCAGCGTCACCCACTCCCACACATCCTCCTCGCCCTACCCCCTATCTGTCGGGGTCCCCCAGGGCTCGGTTCTTGGACCATTACTGTTCTCAATCTACACTCTCGGCCTAGGGCAACTCATTGAGTCCCATGGCCTCCAATATCACCTCTACGCCGACGACACCCAAATCAATCTACCTGTATGGTCCTGACATCGCCTACCTTCTATCCAAAATTCCACACTGCCTGTCCGCCATCTCATCCTTCTTCTCTGCTCGCTTCCTTAAGCTGAACATGGACAAAACCGAGTTCATAGTCTTCCCCCCAAGACGCTCCCCCTCACTACCTGACCTATCCATCGTCTTCAACGACTGCTCTCTCTCTCCAGTCCCCCAAGCCAAGTGACTCGGGTTATCCTTGACTCTTCCCTCTCCTTCAAGCCACACATCCAGGCCCTCGCCACCTCCTGCCGACTCCAGCTCAAAAACATCTATAGGATTCGCACTTTCCTTGACCACGACACTTCTAAAACCCTCATTCACGCTCTCATCATCTCCCGCCTAGATTACTGCAACCTCCTGCTCACCGGCCTCCCCAATACCTCCCTTGCACCTCTCCAATCTATCTTGAACTCCGCTGCCCGCCTAATCCATCTGTCTCCCCGCTACTCCCCTGTCTCCCCCCTCTGCCAAGCCCTTCACTGGCTCCCTACTTCCCAGAGATCCCGGTTTAAAACATTAACCATGACATACAAAGCCATCCACAACCTGTCCCCTCCATACATCTCTGACATGGTCTCCCGATACCTACCCTCACGCAACCTGCAATCCTCCCAAGAGCTTCTCCTCTACTCCCCCCTCATCTCCTCTTCGCACAACCGCATACAGGATTTCTCCCGTGCTTCACCCAGACTCTGGAACTCACTGCCCCAACACATCAGACATTCTCCTACCCTGGGAACTTTCAAAAGAAACCTGAAGACCCACCTGTTCCGCCAAGCCTACCACCTGCAATAAGACCCGGTCCACCACACCGCCTCACGACTGGAATTTCCTCCTCCCACTGTATCCCCACCCGCCCCTCGTAGACTGTGAGCCTTTGTGGACAGGATTTCTCCCCTCTTGTTTCTGTACAACCGAACTGTCAACATTTATTGTTACTTGTATTGTTACTATGTTACTTGTCCTAGTCTGCCCTTTTAAGCATGTAAAGCGCCATGGAATATAATGGCGCTATATAAATAAATAATAATAATAATAATCTGGCAAGAGCAGTTTTTACAGTGTTGTCAACTAAAATTTCTTCCACATATCCCAACAAGCATGTTACTGATTCTCCAGGTACAACGCATCCATAGGCCCCTTCGATCATATTAATTACAACTGACCAGAATGAGGACAGTCTGGGACAAGTCCACATCATAAGGAAAATACCCGCCTCACTTTCCTTACACCTTGGTCAATCAGAATTTGTTTTCAGTCCCATTTTATGCATTATAAGCGGAGATCTATACACTCTGTGAATCACATATATGTGGGACAGTCTCGCAGGTTCGCTCATGGAGAGCTTGGGCACGTATTCCAATATGTTTTCCCACACATCATCTCTTATGTGTCCATCCTCCCTCTCCCAACTACTCTTAGCTTTCAGTGGAAATCCAAAAAGAAATGTATGTAATATATCCCTGTACGTACCAGAGATTACCCCTTTGGTGGCTCCCTCCTGACAAACATACTCCAGCACCAAATCTGTTTCTATGTCTAGTCTTTGTTTTATCTTCTGGGACAGAATAGCATGTTGTACCTGACAGTAATGGTACAATTCAGTCATTGGTAGTAGAAATTCACTTTGTAGCTGTGAGAAAGGTTTGAGTATACCCCCTCTAGAATTTGGTACATATAAATAATTCCCCTTGCGTTTCCATTACTCTATAGATCCAATTTTTTGAATCTCAGGAAGATTATTGTTATTCCAAATGGGTGTGAACACAGTCAAACCAGTCACCCAGATTTTATGTATGAGTTCTAATGTGGGCAACATCCCTCCCAGGAGCCCAACGAATGCGTGATTTGTACGCAAGAATAGCTTTATTCTTATTTCTATTTTTTTTTCTACTTTTCCCCATCATTTTTTGTTGTGATAGTTCTATCTAAAGGTCTGGGCTTAGGAGAGATAAAGGTTACAGGGAACATGTCATCTCGTTCTACATCATATCCGGCCCGGTGCATTGTGGGGGCTTATGACGTGTACGGCCCGGCTTCAATATGTGCACTGCGCATGCACCAGAGCCGGGCTGAACATGTAATCAGCCCCCACAATGCACTGGGCCGGATATGATGTTCAGGCCTGGCGCATCATAGTAGCAAAGGAGGCGGAAATTTCCAAAAGAGGTGGTACAGCATAAGGAATGAGGAAACCCAGTGGGGAGTGCTAGGAGCCAGCGAGAGGGGTAGAATGGAGCCCCGGAGCCCTCTTTTCCAGTCTCTGGATGGAGACTGCATGTAAGTTATAAATCATTTTTATAGGACACCTTTAGGTCAGAGAAGGATGGTTAGGGATCAGCTAGCAAGGTGCAGGGATAGGTAATGATAGCATAGGGGGGTAGAACGAGCAGAAAAGTTCCCTTTAATGTTAGTTAGTATTAGTGCGAATTGATTTGCAGGCCACAGTTCATCTGTGGCCAGTAGATGTAAACCCTAAGAACTGCTCCTAACCTCCAGCATTGGCACCTCTTCATTTGATTAGCTGGCCTGGCGTGATGTAATTGTTGTGGATTGATGAACATATAAAGTCACGTCAGGCCAGCAAATCAAAAGAAGATCTACGGATGCCGTTAGATAAAAGGAGGTTCTCAGGACTCCAATCCAGCAGCCCATTATTGATAAGGCAGGTGGACCGGGTCTTGTGAATTTAATCACACAATTTCTCAAGTTTGGTATTTTTGTATTTCTTGTATCGCAAATGAACCCTCTGTACTTTTTTGTGACTGTATTTCAGTAGGATTCTACTTGTAAGTACAGTCACAAACATTACCATTCACCAAAAGATGTCATCACTCATATGTTAGATAATTTCTTAATTATTTCAAGTGCTAGCATAAACTAGCTATCCTGCCAGGCTAATGAAGTCTTAATTGAAGTATTTTCTGGCTTGCAGGTGGTGTATTTTGGTGACAGCATGCGGTCAGATATTTTCTCAGCCCGTCACTATAGCAACTGGGAGACGGTCCTCATCCTTGAGGAGTTAGAAGGTGGTGAAGGCCAAGAACCAGACGTGACTGATTTTGGATCCTCCTTAAAAAAGAAAGGAAAGTATGATGTAAGCGATCTTCACTGGTGTTTTCTTCTTGAATGTGCATGACTTTACGTCCCACAGGAAACCCTCTAGGAATGTACACAAACATCCACCAATCTTATTTTCTGTTTTGACTAATGAGTAACATCAAAGTAAACTATTAATAATTTTAATAGCTGCATAGTTGCAATTTAGTCTGGAAATTTCCGTGTGTTTTTTTAAACTGTACAGACTGGAAGGATTGCTGTTTGCGGTCCAGTATATCGCTTTTTAGTGTATAAGAGTCAATAAACAGACTACAGCCCAGCAAACATAGCTGAACGGCTCACAAGTTGTTGTACTGTTTGGTTTACAGGATTAATGAAGGTAAAAAGGAGGTGTAGACAGCCGAGATACAGAGAGTGGTCTATTCTGGACTCAAGGCTAAGCACCATCTACAAAGAATCCAATTTACTGCCACTTTTATAGGAATTTATGAGAACTCACCAGTAAAGAAAGGATTTGTGAGAGAGTCAAAGCACCTAAATATGGCTTTGTAACCTATTTATAGCGGGTGCATTTCATACGATTTCCCCTTTGAACAATATAATTACAAGTAGTTTGTAAAAAGATTATCGCAACAGAGGGGAAGTACTACTTCTCCTTAAAGAGACCAGAATATGGAGCATCACATGGGAGAAAAATATGCACATTAGCTCTGTTGCAGAACAATAGAAACTATATTGCAAACAAACTAGTTAAGAAATACAAAAAGAAATGGCTTCCTTGGAACCTCCTCTTCCCGTCCAGACACTCTAAAACACCCAATATCTGTTCATAACCGTCTCTCAATATATTGCTCCCCGCAAGAGACTGATGACATTTCTGTTCTCCTCCCCTTTTTCCCCCTTCTCTCTCTTCCCTAGCCAATCCGGTCGTACGTTGACACCCCCAACCCCCCCTGTTTTTTTTCAGTTCTAATTATACTGTATATAGTTAGTATGCCTCCTGTACACAACTGTCCCACTGGACTTGATTCTGGACATGAATTGAAATATGTTAATCTTAAAACCTAATATTCACAACATTACTGTGTATACAGTGTTGGCCAAAAGTATTGACACCCCTGCAATTCTGTCAGATAATACACAGTTTCTTCCTCAAAATGATTGCAATCACAAATGCTTTCGTATTATTATCTTCATTTAATTTGTCTTCAATGAAAAAAACACAAAAAGAATTGTCCTAAAGCCAAATTGGATATAGTTCCACACCAAACATAAAAAAGGGGGTGGACAAAAGTATTGGCACTGTTAGAAAAAGCATGTGATGCTTCTCTAATTTGTGTAATTAACAGCACCTGTAACTTACCTGTGGCACCTAACAGGTGTTGGCAATAACTAAATCACACTTGCAGCCAGTTGACATGGATTAAAGTTGACTCAACCTCTGTCCTGTGTCCTTGTGTGTACCACATTGAGCATGGAGAAAAGAAAGAAGACCAAAGAACTGTCTGATGACTTGAGAAACCAAAATGTGAGGAAGCATGAGCAATCTCAAGGCTACAAGTCCATCTCCAAAGACCTGAATGTTCCTGTGTCTACCGTGCGCAGTGTCATCAAGAAGTTTAAAGCCCGTGGCACTGTGGCTAATCTTCCTAGATGTGGACGGAAAAGAAAAATTGACAAAAGATTTCAACGCAAGATTGTGCAGATGGTGGATAAAGAACCTTGACTAACATCCAAACAAGTTCAAGCTGCCCTGCAGTCCAAGAGTACAACAGTGTCAACCCGTACTATCCGTCGGCGTCTGAATGAAAAGGGACTGTATGGTAGTAGACCCAGGAAGACCCCACTTCTTACCCCGAGACATAAAAAAAACGAGGCTGGAGTTTGCCAAAACTTACCTGAGAAAGCCTAAAACGTTTTGGAAGAATGTTCTCTGGTCAGATGAGACAAAAGTAGAGCTTTTTGGGCAAAGGCGTCAACATAGAGTTTACAGGAGAAAAAAAGAGGCATTCAAAGAAAGAACACACGGTCCCTGCAGTCAAACATGGCGGAGGTTCCCTGATGTTTTGGGGTTGCTTTGCTGCCTCTGGCACTGGACTGCGTGACCGTGTGCATGGCATTATGAAGTCTGAAAACTACCAACAAATTTTGCAGCATAATGTAGGGTCCAGTGTGAGAAAGCTGGGTCTCCCTCAGAGGTCATAGGTCTTCCAGCAGGACAATGACCAAAACATACTTCAAAAAGCACTAGAAAATGGTTTGAGAGAAAGCACTGGAGACTTCTAAGGAGGCCAGCAATGAGTCCAGACCTGAATCCCATAGAACACCTGTGGAGAGATCTAAAAATGGCAGTTTGGAGAAGGCACCCTTCAAATATGAGGGACCTGGAGCAGTTTGCCAAAGAAGAATGGTCTAAAACTCCAGCAGAGCATTGTAAGAAACACATTGATGGTTACCGGAAGTGGTTGATCGTAGTTATTTTGGCTAAAGGTTGTGCAACCAAGTATTAGGCTGAGGGTGCCAATACTTTTGTCTGGCCCATTTTTGGAGTTTTGTGTGAAATGATCAATATTTTGCTTTTTGCTTCATTCTCTTTTGTGTTTTTTCATTAAAGACAAATTAAATGAAGATAATAATACCAAAGAATTTATGAGTGCAATCATTTTCATGAAGAAACTGAGTATTATCTGACAGAATTGCAGGGGTGTCAATACTTTTGGCCAACACTGTACAACAAAATGTATATAACAATGTACTGCATACATTTATGTTCTTATAAAATCAATAAAATTCTTCGAACAAGAAACTATATTGCAAGTATCAATTTGCAAGTTGCCAACCCTATCAATCACTATCCCACCCTTTAACAAGCATTACAACATGACTGGGAATAAATGGCTAGCCAGAAACCAATATACAGACAGCCTGTTTTGTGGTGAGGGAGTTTGCCAAAACCGTCATACTCCAGGTGGCTGTAAAGATTTAGCTTTCAGCGTTTGTTTACTACAAATTATGTGATTGTGGTTATTATTTTGTACAGAAAATAAATTAGGATAAAGTTACTATGACTCTTGTATCTGAAAATATGCAAGTCTGAAAAACTTTAGGATTATTATTATTTATTTATAGAGCACCATTGATTCCATGGTGCTGTACATGAGAAAGGGTTACATACAGACTAGTTAAAAATACTATGAACAAACTAACAGTGACAGACTGGTACAGAGGGGAGAGAGGACCCTGCCCTTGTGGGCTTACATTCTACAGGGCAATTAGGAGAGAAACAGTAGTTTGGGTCTGTTCAGGTGGTGGTGGAGCGCCTGGTCCAGTGGTGGTGGAGCGCAAGGTCCAGTGGTGGTGGAGCACAAGATCCATTGGTGGAGCTCCGGGTCCAGTGGTGGTGAGGTGGCACCGTGGTCATTGCAGGCTGTAGGCTGTTCTGAAGAGATGTGTTTTCAGGTTCCGCTTGAAGGTTCAGAGTGTAGGGGATAGTCGGACGTTTTGAGATGCAGAATTACAGCGGATGGTGGATGCTCGAGCAAAGTCTTGCAGGCGGTTAGATGAGGAACATACACGTGTGGAGGAAAGGAGGAGGTCTTGGGAGGATCGAAGATTACAAGTTGGATGATATCAGGAGATTAGTTCAGAGATATATGTGGGGGGACAGATTGTGGACGGCAGTGCTAGTAGTTTAAATTGGATACACTGGGGAATTACGAGCCAGTGGAGGGATTTGCAGAGGGGAGAAGTGGAGGAGCAGCAAGGAGAAAGGTGGATTAGTCGGGCAGCATAGTTAAGGACAGATTGGAGAGGTGCAAGAGTGTTAGCAGGGAGGCCATAGAGGAGGAGGTTGCAGTAGTCAAGACCGGAGATGATGAGGGCGTGCACTAATAGTTTAGTAGATTGAGGGTTGAGGAAGGGACGGATTCGGGAAATATTTTTGAGTTGGAAGCGGCAGGAGGTGGCGCGAGGATCATACCTTTAGGATGTAGAATCATAGGACAATTAAGGATCATGTAAGTAAATAATTATATTGAGTTACAAATGATAGATTTGCTTGCCCTGAGGATTTTTTATCTCATTGTCAACCACAAAGTTCTCATATTTCTTCTAAGAAATACGCAGGATGTAAGAAACTGAACATCAGCATTTTTTTGTACACATCCCTGCTACTGCATGTCTCATACTGTTTATGTACTGTTTCCTTCTGAATAACTTTTGCAATATCCTGTTTGAAATGTTATATATTTGTCCTTCGAACTCTGTGATGCCCCCCGCATTTTAGCTTTTAAGGGCATCACCAGTAAACAAAGCCATTGACTTTTCAAAAATACTATTTATTGGTATTGCATGTTAACTTGCGTGGTAGATAATATGCTCGCCATATTGTTACAGTGTTTTAATATTTTAATTCTTCATGTGTTTGGTTCATTTGGACAGCATTGACCCATTTTCAGTGTTTTAATTTTTAGCAGTTACTGATGATGGCATCATAACTGCCTATCAAGGGCAGGCTGGGCCAGGAAAGAAGGGGCATATGTCCCCCAGGCTGGTACTGAAGCAGCTGATTTTGTCAGCTGAGCCCGGTGACACTAGCACTTATGTCAGTTGGATTTGTGTCTGGAGACCCACATTCAGCTGAAATGTATTGCTTCACAGAGAACTGTTGGTAGACTGCAGCAGTATACATTGCCGGCCAAGCCGGTGCTTACAGCTGGTGTCAACGTTCCAGCATTGGGGTTGTATGGCACTGATGTCGTGTGCCATCATGGGTGAGGACGCCACACTTTACATGCCAGCCTCAGATTGGCTGGCTGTGGAAGAGGACACTGCACATCACCTGCTGATCTCACATTGGCTGGGTGTGTACTGTAAAATGGTGCAAAAATTCTAAGTGCAGTGAAATTGCCTGCTTGATAAAAAACTTTATTGTCTGAAACGTGTCGCCTGGCGCAGTGCTCTCAGCCATAATCATCTTTGCCTGCTCATCGTACATTACATGTACTGCCTATATTGGAACATTGCTATAATTTGAATAGATAAAATCGCATTCATCCTGGAAGCTGAACCTCCCTCATCTTTATTGCATCACGCCCAGGTGGTTTCAGGACGATGGTCCAGGCGTGCCAGACTCATTGTGGTGAGCTGATAACCTCTCCTAACTTCTTCATACAAGTCATGCGCACTATAGAGCCGGGTGTATGTATCCTGGCTTCATAGTGCACATGACCGGAAATGCATTCGGATCATGCACGGTGAGCCTCTCTGGGGCCGGGGGTGTTTACATCTGGCGACAAGCGATGCTCATTGGTGAGTGTAATACACAGCTGTGCAATGCTATGCATAGCATGTTGTCATGCCCACAAGGGCGGAATACATGCTATCTGGGCTCGCTAGTCGGGGGAACTAACGTCCTGAATACTAGTTGCTGCCACAATAGCATGTCATAAACTAATACATTTTCTAAAGATCTGTTTATAGATGCTACTGTATCCTGGAACTATCACAAAGGGATTTCAGATATGCACCCAGACCTGATCATGGTTGTGGGTGCACAGGTGACCTGACAGGCTTTTCTTTAACCTAAAGTGTTTTTAAGAATGTGGAGTCCTAAATGGCTTGTGAAATATACAGACTGCATCTCAATTATAGAAATGTCTGAAATGTCAAATTATGCTCCTTAAAGGGAACCTGTCACCAGTTTTTTAGTGTTCAGACAAACTTCACCAACTCCTTCATCTCAATCCACAAACCTGAATATCATTTACTAACTGCCCCCTATATATCTAAAAAATACTATTTGTATTTCTCCTGGGCCATCTGCAAATTACTATGGTTCGGTCTAATGTGCATCATCACTGTATTGTCTTCACCTCCTATGTTTTCTAAATCATTGTCCCCGGCTTTGATTGATGTCTTGCGTAATCCACATCGCACTATGAAGCCTTGGGCTTGTGCAGTAGCTTTCACAGCCCCATGCAGCCGGCGCACTTTGGTCTGCACTACAAAGCCATTAACGTCCATGCCCCATCCAAAATGTCATTCCGGTCTTACATCCACGTCCTCCTTCACAGTCTTTGTTTTCTGTGATTTCCGGGGCCTGTGAGGCTACTGCATAGGCACAAGATATCTTTGCACTAGTTGGCTGATTCACGATGTGTCATCCACATCCATGAAAGCTGGAGGATCATGAATAGGAAAACAGAGGAGGTAGCTTTTGTTTGGATACTGAAATAATGGAGACAAGTTTCTTTTAAAAAATATTGCATGATTTTGTAAGATACAAATCTCCTTGGAAAAGACCCCAATAAAGAACTCTTTGGTGTCTTCAATTTGAGACAACCAAGAGCTGGATTCCAGTGGAGATATAAAGAAAAACATAATACAAAGTGTTGTAATCCTTGATATTTCGTGTACTACGCCTATGAAACTGATTTCTTGCAGCTGTAAAAGACTTGTCCTTGCCAAAGTTAACAAAAACAACTATTACAGCCATTTGAGGTATTTCATAGAAAAATAAGTGCGCCTTTTTGTAGTAACCAATGATTAAAATCTTATGAAAAGCTACTTCACAGTAATGGTGGGGACGATGCAGACACCTAAATATAACATTTTTTAATAGACAACTAAATGATTTGAAGGAAATGATTTAACATTTAGGGCAGATTTATAAGCTAAATCCTTGTGTAGAAAGGTCATGGTGATTTGTGCCTTGTACAGCATGTTCTAGATTCATTTTTTTTTTTAGGGACATTTATTATGAGCATTGCCACACTTTAAAAGATGTTTGTCAGTAGGTTTTTGCTAAGTAATCTGAGCACGATAATGTGGGGGAAAAGGCCCTAATTCCAGTGATGTGTCACTGATAGTGCTGATAGTTGTAGGTTTAATAAATTTAGAGTTTTATCAACAGGAAATTATAACTACAGTCCCTGACAGAAGTTATGTCGCTTATCCATGTTATGTAAATAAAAGCTTATAACCTGACGTTAAATTCATCCATTGGTTGTATAAATTACGCTTTTGAAAGCTGAAACCCTCCGAAATGTGGTTTAGGTTAAAAAAATTAATTGGCATCAATGCTGAAATACTAAACATTTAATGAACACAGAATGGTCAGATTTTGTCAAGACAAAAGTTTTGTCACCCACAGAAAGTAATGTGATAAAAGAGAGAGGGGAGGGGGACAAGAGGCGCAATAGTGCCCTTATCACTAGACACTAGATTTCAGCGGTGAAAAAGCAATCCACTCACCTACTCCAGTTGTGTGACCCACAACTGGCTTATGAGCATGTAGGATAGTATCCTGATGGCTGCTGCTGGACCTCCACCGACTCCACGCACGTGGGGTTAGACCAGGAAATTCAGGGAAGAAAGGTGTATAACGGTCCGCGCTGCCAGAATCATCAAGGAAGACCCAAGACGAAGTTTTGATCCAAGCCTTCTTTATTCTCCTCCTACGCGTTTCAGTGCCCACCTGGCACCTTCATCAGACCCCTGATGAAGGTGCCAGGTGGGCACTGAAACGCGTAGGAGGAGAATAAAGAAGGCTTGGATCAAAACTTCGTCTTGGGTCTTCCTTGATGATTCTGGCAGCGCAGACCGTTATACACCTTTCTTCCCTGAATTTCACAGAAAATAATGTGATATTCAAACAAATAATTAACTTAAAATACAAATATATGTTGCATAACATTGGTGAATGAAGTTGTGGTGCTATTAGTCATATTTAATATTTTGTGTGACTTCCATGAGCTTGAAGGACTGCATCCATGCGATTCAACAATGATTCATACAATTTATTAATGAAGTGATCAGGAATAGCAAAGAATGCAGTCTTACATGCCTCCCAGAGTTCATCTAGATTCTTTGGTTTTGTCTTCCAAGCTTCCTCTTTCATCCTACCCCAAACATACTCAATGATGTTCATGTCTGATGACTGGGCTGGCCAGTCCTTGAGTACCTTGATCTTTTTTGCCTGGAGGAACTTTGTTGTAGAGATGGATGTATGAGATGGAGCACCATCTTGCTGCAGAATTTGACCCCTTTTATGATTTGGAATGAAAGAGGTAGCTAATACTACTTGATATTTTAAGCTTTTGATATTGCCTTCCACCTTGCAAATGTTTCGCACTCCCCCATACTGAATGTAACCCCAGACCATGATCTTTCCACCACCAAATGTAACTGTTTTCTGGATGTATTTTGGATCCATACGGGCTCCAGTAGGTCTCCTGCAGTATTTGCGGTGGCTGTGGTGTAATTTTACTGAAGATTCATCAGAGAAATCCACATTCTGCCACTTTTCAAGTGTTTATATGTTTAGCAGGCTGTGGGACTTTGCAAATGCCACATGGTGTTTTATTTGCATTTTGTTTAGTGTTGGCATCTGGGTACTGATTCGACCATGGAGGCTATTTCGAGACAGATTCCTGCAAACTGTTCTAGTTGACACAGGGACTTGAGGTGACCAGGCCTGTTGGAGCTCTGCTGCATTGGAAGAGGGGCTTGCTTTGGATTTTCTAACCAACAAACGTTCCTCCTGAGCAGTTGTCTTGCAGGGTCTGCCGGACCTGGGCTTGTCAAACACATCTCCAGTCTCTTCAAATCTTTTTTTAATTATTTGTACTTGACGCTGAGACACATTAAAGGTGCCAGCCACCTCTGCAGTGGATCTGGTCTTCAGCCTCTTGATAATCAAGGCTTTGGTCGCAGGGTGGATTTTTAGCATGTTGTCAGAGCTAAAGTTGCAGTTCAAATGAAGGTCTGGGGTGCTGGGTTTCTTTTTATACACACCCACTAATTAACCGATCATTTACTGAGCACAGGTGAGGATGTAAACTAGGATTGGATGCATTATATGACCAGGTGACAAAACTTTTGTCCTGCCAAAATCTGACCATTCTGTGTTCATTAAATGATAAATATTTCAGCATTGATGCCAATTTATTTTCTTAACCTAAAGCACATTTCGTAGGGTTTCAGCTTTCAAAAGAGTAATTTATACAACCAATGGATGAATTTAACGTCAGGTTGTAAGCCTTTATTTACATAATATGGATAAGCGACATAACTTTTGTCAGGGAGTGTATGGGATTAGCTGTCTTGTGCCATGTATTCAACCTGCCCTGCATAATCCTGCACACACCACTGATTGGCAGCTGCCAATCAATGATGTAGGTGGATTTATGCAGAGCTCAGTATTCAGAGAATTGTCGGATCTGCTGCAGAGAAAACTTATTTTATAAAATAAAAGTCAGGACTTCCGGTTCCGGCCTGCATGAGGACGCAGGGCTGAAGGAGAGCTCCCCGTACCCGCGGTGATTATATCCACCCGCACCGCATCAGGCGTACACAAAGGCACCGAGGATGAGTGCACGGAAGTCAGCGGGGACACCGGCACCGGCCGGTAAGATGGAGAAGTGGCTCCGGAGCTCGGGAGGCGCAGGAGATAAGCCGCGCTCTTCAGATAAACAGGTGAAGGGGGCAGATAAGATGGCGGCAGGCGGGAAAAGCAGAGCGATGCAGCAAGGCACACACCACGCCACGAGCCAGGAGGACAGAAGGGGAGAAGGTGACAGCCGGCCACAAGCTGGAGAGGCAGAGAATAGAAGCAAACAAAGGGGGCAGGAAGCACAATACACCGAGCAAAGCACAGGAGAGGACAGAATGCAGCACACAATTCCCCATGTTGATTACAAATTACTAGCCAGAGAAGCATCAGCATACTTGGCAGAGGAGCTGAAGGGCACAATTAAGGATGCCATACAAGAAGCTCTACTAGGATTACAAGCTAAAACTGCAGAACATACAAATAGACTTGATATGCTTGAACAGAGACTATCTGACTCTGAAGATAGAGTGATGCAGTTAGAGGCACATGTGGCAGACCTTATGACAGCTTCTGTGTACAATAAAGACAAATTAGAAGACCTAGAAAACAGGTCGAGGCGTAACAACCTACGGATAATAGGCCTCCCTGAATCAATCCTGCAAAATGAACTAATTGATCTATGTGAAAGAGACCTGCCTCGTGCCCTGGGGTTTCCTCACAAATACAGAGCTGAAAGAGCCCATAGAGTTGGGACACCCCCGGAAACCCTTGCTCGCACACGGGAGAGATCAGGATCCTCACACACCAATGCCCGAGATAATAACAACAACAATGCCAACAAAGTCTCGCCTCGCCAAGTGGTGGTCAGATATTTAGACTACAGAGATAAAGAACAGTTGCTGCAGACGTTTAAGAGCCTACGCCGCCCCCTTGTGGTACATAACCACGTGGTTAGATTATATGGAGACTATTCCGTAGAGGTGTCGAAGAGGAGGAAAGCTTTTAGTCCAGCATGCAGCATTTTGTATAAACGAAACATCCGATTCCAGTTGTCATTTCCTGCAACCCTAAGGTACAGGGGGCCAGATGGTCGCCTCAGAACATTCCAGAATCCACAAGAAGCGTTGCGACAGCTGACGCAGAATAACTCGGGAAAGGGTGAACGGGACTCACAAACCGTGAGGAAGGAGGGCAATGGAAATCACACTCCCACACGCCGAGATCGTATCCTAGAAGAGTCGCAAACTAAACCCGACAGAGCCATCCCCCACCTTGATGAAAGGTCGTCTGCTATACAGTTCGCACGAGAGATTGGGGAAACATCCGAAGAACAGCGACATCTACATCAGCATCAGACGGAGACCCAAGATGCCAGGGAGGAACAACTGGAAGGCACCTGAGTGATTGACAACAAACTTGCCGGGCATGCTTTATTCGTCATCCTACGGAAACTCATTCGTGTCACGTATTCCACAAACCTGGTGTTTATCTTGAAGACAATCTACATGGTGACGATATAATATATATATAATTCTTCCTTTTTTTTTTTTTTTCTTGGATTTTTGATTTTAAATCTATGCGCCCTCTCACACTTTCACTAGTGAGCCGGCGAAGATCTCAAACGAATTTTCACCGCCGGGTGGGAGATTACAGATGTGATGCGTCCTTATCAGAATTTGGGAGTCTATAACTTGAGTTGTTGGTTGTGGGGGGGAAGGGGGGGTGAGGGGAGAAATGTGGGGGAAGGGGAATCGTTAACCTTGATAAAATATTCTACCTCGGAGGGAGTTAGAAGAGTTCTGATTGCGTTGGGGTTTGTTACTACATGTCTTTGTTGCACTATATCATACGACCTAAGACACTCCCATGTCCGATTTTTATGGGGCCATTACACAGTATTATTTCACTTTTCACTCATTCACAATGGTGAATATTGTCACATGGAATGTTAAAGGTTTGCGTTCACCGGAGAAACGCTCCATGGTCCTACGACATTTAAAGAAACTGAATGTGGACATTGCTTTCTTACAGGAAACTCATCTTCCAGCGTCTGATTTCTTCAGGATGCAAAAATTATGGGTGGGGGCAATTTGGGGCTCGGGAGCGGTGGAAAAGAAAGCAGGGGTTTTGGTGTTGGTTAACAAAACTTTCTCCCACAAATTGATATCCGAAACCAAAGATGACGCTGGAAGACGAATTCATGTGATCATTGAATGTCAGTTAGGTAGGCTGAGTTTGTACAATGTATATGCACCCAACTCTGATGCAGATAGAGAGAAGTTCTTTATACAAATAGAACAGATGCTACTGTCAGATGGAGAACCTAGCAAATTGATAGCAGGTGATTTTAACACAGTGATATCCTCGGGAGAAGATAGACAGAAAAGACAACAAACGAGGTCCGAAACGGAACATTCCACACTAGTTAAAAGGGGTGGAGGAGGTTTAAAACGCTTGATGGATAATACAGGGCTCCATGATGCCTGGAGGACTTTTCATCCGCAAGAGAGGGAATTTACGCATTATTCTCACCCACACGATTCGTGGTCTCGGCTGGACATGCTCTTGGTCGGAGACGCTGTGCTGGACAGAGTGGAAGAGGTAGTCATTGAAAACTTAGTTATCTCTGATCACAGCCCGGTGTCCCTGACCCTGAGGAATCTCTACCCGCACGGCACTGACTTCCTATGGCGATTCCCGACTTACTTGTGTCAAGATGAAAACTTCGACAGGCTCTTGAGGGAGTGGTGGACCGCATTCTCCTTAGATAATATGGATCATAAAGCAGATGCCCGACTGTATTGGGAAACTAGCAAGGCAGTGATGAGAGGGAAAATTATGGCCTATACTCAAACAATGAAACGCAAAACACAAGAACAATTTAAGTCTCGTAGCGGGGCTTTGAGAGAAGCTTACGCTCAATTCTTAACAACCCCATCCGATGATTCGAAAGAGACTTGGCTGTTGGCGAAGAGGGAGTTCGAAGCCTGGGCAAGACAGAGGGAGATCTTCAGAAAAGCACATTGGGAGGTAGATTTATACAAATTTGGAGATAAATCAGGAAAGATTTTAGCCAACCTGGCCAGAGGGAAACGCCCATACAACACGATCGCTTCTCTGAAAGTCGGGGATGGGACAACTACCTCAAACCCAAAACAGATAAATTCACTCTTGGGCAGATATTATTCCAAACTATACACCGCTAAACCAAATGAACGAGAAATGGGTAGGGAATGGTTGCAGAGGATTGAATTGCCAGTACTTTCTGACGATGAACTGAACACGTTAAACTGTCCAATCACACTAGAGGAAACCTTAGAGACCATCAATAACCTGGGAAATAACAAAGCCCCGGGCCCCGACGGCTTCCCAGGAGAATATTACAAAAAACTTAAAGAAATGATAGCCCCATGTCTAGTGTCACTATTTAATAATATCTTGGGAGGAGTGACTTTGTCTGATACCTCCAACACAGCTTATATAAAATTATTGCCCAAGGGAGAAAAGGACCCAACGGACCCGTCAAACTATAGACCCATATCCTTGATAGACCAAGACTTGAAAATATTATCTAAAATTATGGCTGATCGCTTAGCGACGATGTTACCTCGCCTTATTGAATCCCAACAGTCTGGGTTTATCAAGGGGAGGTCAGCAGTGGGGAATATTAGGAAAACCATCCTGGTACTCGACGCGGTCAAAAACCACAACATCCCATCACAGGACCCCCCAGCATTGCTTTTGTTGGATGCCGAAAAGGCATTCGACAGCGTAAATTGGGAGTGGCTAAATACAATTCTAGACACACTGGGGATGCAGGGACCCTTCCGTACGTTCTTGAATACCCTATACCTTAACCCACGAGCAAAAGTGTATACCCCTGGATTCCTATCGGATTCCTTCCAATTACAGAGGGGAACGAGGCAGGGATGCCCACTCTCCCCACTGCTCTTTAATTTAGCTATAGAGCCCTTATCACGCTATCTTAACGGGGGAGCGGTTTTTGAAGGGATTAAAGTGGGACACATACCTATATACTCGGCACTCTTCGCAGACGACATACCGTATATACTCGTGTATAAGCCGACCCGTGTATAAGCCGACCCCCCTACTTTTGCCCCCAAAACCTGGGAAAACCTATTGACTCGTGTATAAGCCGAGGGTGGACTCCAGCACAGGTATACAGCCCCCAGCAGTGTGGTATATACAGGCAGCAGCCCCCAGCAGTGTGGTATATACAGGCAGCAGCCCCCAGCAGTGAGGTATATACAGGCAGCAGCCCCCAGCAGTGTGGTATATACAGGCAGCAGCCCCCAGCAGTGTGGTATATACAGGCAGCAGCCCCCAGCAGTGTGGTATATACAGGCAGCAGCCCCCAGCAGTGTGGTATATACAGGCAGCAGCCCCCAGCAGTGTGGTATATACAGGCAGCAGCCCCCAGCAGTGAGGTATATACAGGCAGCAGCCCCCAGCAGTGTGGTATATACAGGCAGCAGCCCCCAGCAGTGTGGTATATACAGGCAGCAGCCCCCAGCAGTGAGGTATATACAGGCAGCAGCCCCCAGCAGTGTGGTATATACAGGCAGCAGCCCCCAGCAGTGTGGTATATACAGGCAGCAGCCCCCAGCAGTGTGGTATATACAGGCAGCAGCCCCCAGCAGTGTGGTATATACAGGCAGCAGCCCCCAGCAGTGTGGTATATACAGGCAGCAGCCCCCAGCAGTGAGGTATATACAGGCAGCAGCCCCCAGCAGTGTGGTATATACAGGCAGCAGCCCCCAGCAGTGTGGTATATACAGGCAGCAGCCCCCAGCAGTGTGGTATATACAGGCAGCAGCCCCCAGCAGTGTGGTATATACAGGCAGCAGCCCCCAGCAGTGTGGTATATACAGGCAGCAGCCCCCAGCAGTGTGGTATATACAGGCAGCAGCCCCCAGCAGTGAGGTATATACAGGCAGCAGCCCCCAGCAGTGTGGTATATACAGGCAGCAGCCCCCAGCAGTGTGGTATATACAGGCAGCAGCCCCCAGCAGTGTGGTATATACAGGCAGCAGCCCCCAGCAGTGTGGTATATACAGGCAGCAGCCCCCAGCAGTGAGGTATATACAGGCAGCAGCCCCCAGCAGTGTGGTATACAGCAGCCTCCCCAGCAGTGTGGTATACAGCAGCCTCCCCAGCAGTGTGGTATATACAGGCAGCAGCCCCCAGCAGTGTGGTATATACAGGCAGCAGCCCCCAGCAGTGTGGTATATACAGGCCCCCCGATTACCCACCCCCGTAGTTTGTGCAGGCCACCCGATCCCCCCCCCCGTAGTATATACAGGCCCCCCGATTCCCACCCTCCCTGTAGTATATACAGGCCCCCCGCGCTCTATATACAGGCCCCCGGTTGCAGCCACAGACCTGTAAGAGAATCGCTTTCATACTTACCCTCCTCACTGTCATCGCGCGTCCTCGTCTCCTTCCAGCTTCTTCCCGGCGCATCCACAATGACGTCATTGTGGACGCGCCGGGTACAAGCGGGAAGGAGACCGGAGGAGCGCGGGTAACAGCGAGGAGGGTAAGTATGAAAGCGATTCTCTTACAGGTCTGTGGCTGCAACCGGGGGCCTGTATATAGAGCGGGGGGGCCTGTATATACTACAGGGAGGGTGGGAATCGGGGGGCCTGTATATACTACGGGGGGGGGATCGGGTGGCCTGCATAAACTACGGGGGGCCTGTATATACTACGGGGCGGGGGGGATCGGGGGGCCTGTATAAACTACGGGGGGGGGGGGGGGATCGGGGGGCCTGTATAAACTACTGGGGGAGAGCAATGTAATATGCACGGCTCCCCCTGCCGCTGATGGACAGGGGGATGCCGTGCATATTGCATTGCACTAATGAGCGGCCCCACGTGATCGGCCGCTCATAGTGCAGCCTCCCCCTGCCTCCTCCAGCCCCCGGACACCGGCCCCCCCCCACTCAGCTGTATAGTGACTCGTGTATAAGCCGAGGGGGGCACTTTTCAGCACAATTTTTGTGCTGAAAAACTCGGCTTATACACGAGTATATACGGTAATTCTTTATCTCAACCGCCTGGATAGGGATATCGGGTATCTCTTAGACCAATTAGAACTGTATGGCACTTTCTCGGGTTTCACGCTTAATAAAACCAAATGTGAAATATTAAACTTAGGGACCACCGGAGGGAACACCCGATCAAACTGTAGGTTTCAGGAAACGTTAGGGATACCTGTTAAAAATGATCACATTAAATATTTGGGGATACATTTGAGCAAAATTACAGGCATGATATACTCACTCAATTATGATCCGATAATTAGGAAAATAACACTAGAACTAGAAAGATGGAAAAATCTGCCCCTCTCACTATTAGGACGCTGTCATCTGGTCAAAATGATCAGTTTCTCCCGATTACTGTATCCAATGCAGACACTCCCTCTTCTCCTGCGCCAAGGCGATTTGCTAAAACTGAATAAAGCCATAACACAATTCATATGGAATGGCAAAAGAGCGAGAATTAAATACACCACATTGATGTTACCCAAAGATAGAGGAGGTCTTAACCTTCCAGACATCAAAGGGTATAATCTGGCCTGTGTTTCCAGACATGTAATAGACTGGTTGAATAGAACTTCCAAACATTCCAACTGGGTGGAGGAGAGGGAATTCTGTCGACCTTGGGATCTGGCCAGTCTGCTACACGCGTCCTGGTCCGATGTCCCTGCTTACATAAGAAACTCACTGCTTTTTAGAGACACCGCCATGTGTTGGAAAGCAGTCCGTAAGAAACTGCATTTGCCATGGAAGGTTTCCAAATATCTGAACCCTTGGGCACATGTTAGTTTCAAGTTAGGGAGAGAAAATGCTTTGTTTAGGGTATGGGAAACCAACGGCATACTGAAATTGGGTGATATACTCCAGAAAGAAGAGAGGAGATGGATGTCAGGATCCGAGGTGATGGAGCACTTTGTACTCCCGTCTACACAGATCCTACAATATAAACAATTACACTATCACGTTTTACAAAAACTACAGGATGTGACCCAGGAGTGTATCTCAAATACATGGGATAAATTAACACAGACCCACACCTCACAATTAAACATATCATTTATATATAACTTCCTCCGTGAGGTCTACCCAGTAGTAGAATCGAGAAAACTCTTTGGGGGCTGGAGACATCTCATACCAGAGGAGGAAAGGGAAGAGGATATTCTGGAGGGGTGGAAGCTGTTTAGAAAACTTATACATAATGAAAAATGGAGAGACACTCAATTCCGGGTCATGCACAGAGCAATTTATGGCTTCAACATACCCCCGACACCAAATGTCCCTGGAAGAACACAAAATTGTCTGAAGTGCGGCGCATTTCGAACAGATTTTTCTCATGGCATATGGACTTGCCCAGGGGTTGTCAAATTTTGGGAATCAGTGAGGGGAGTCATGCGGGAGATCACTGGCCAGGAAATACCTATAGAACCTAAACCATGGCTCCTTCACATCTCGAATTCTGAAAATTGGAAGGGGAACAGAGCACGATTCTGCCATATTGTTGCCATATTATGCAAAAAGATACTACTACGAGGCTGGCTGTCCTCATCCTGTCCGGTGATTCCAGATTTGCTCCAGGCCCTCAAAGCGACCATGAGAATAGAAAGGATGGAAGCAGAGAGACAAAAAGATCTAATGACAGGCAAATTCTTCAACACATGGAGGAATTTTATAATAACAAAATTGTCGCTGGAGGAACTGGAGCAAACAGTCTCACCATTCAGGCATTCTACTTGGTATCTCAGTGAAGATTTGAAAGGCACGTTGGGAGCACTTAAGATATAAGGGAGTCTAAAATATCACTATACCTTGTCTATACTAATGCTAAACACGCATTTGTTTTGAAAATGTTACGATTATGCTAGGATCTTATCTAACATGAACTGGCACAAGGACGAGAGGAGATAACCACTAACATCACTTAAAGGGAACTTGGTCTACATGATTAATTTACGCAAGACAAATATTATTGTTTGGGGGGCGGGAACAGGGAATGATACGAAGGGAAGGGTGGTCGAGGGTTTATTGAAAAAAGCTAATTCACAATGTCTTTCGATATACTTTGTACTATGTTGTGATATGTTACGTTTGAAAAATCAATAAAAAAAGATATTTAAAAAAAAAAATAAAAGTCAGCAAGCAGCTAAATACATGATACATCACTGGAATCGGGGTCTACTGCCTTTATATAATGCTGTTCTCAGATTACTTGACAAAAACCTGGTGACACATTTCCTTTAATGGCTTTGTGCAAATAGTCGTAGACCACTACCATTCGTCTAGTTTACAAGAGAAGGGGGACTGAAGAAGTAACCCTTAAAAATATATACATGAAAAAAAAAAAAAAAAAAAAAAAAAAAATATATATATATATATATATACATTAAAATTAATAACACTCCAAAAAACAATTGTAGATCAGTGATAGATTTTGGAGGAGATATAAGATTATTCAGGCCAGGTACTAAAGGCCTTACTTTCCCTTGCTAATACCTTTTATGACCCGGGTATATACTAACTCTTGTCACCAACACCCAAAAGTGCATAGTATTAAAAGACAAACCAATGATTCAGTCAGGCATGATTTCATCTCGAGAGTAAAGAAACGTAAGAAATGCAGTCCACTCTGGTTCTCCACTGTGACTAGAGTTTTTAATTCTCATCAGTAGCACCTCTCCAGTTCTAAATCAATCCCTAGATGAATCCCTGGAAAATAGGAGAGATACACTTTAGGATTATGGACTCTCATTAACAGATTGTGTTTTTCAGCACCATTTTATTGAAGACAGACTGTAGAATCCTCACATCTTTTCCAAAATGACACCAGCAGCAGTGCAAATATCTTAAAGTCTGTTTAGTGTTACACTTTAAGATGCAACCATGCATTTCAGAAAATAAACATCATACCATCAGTAAAATGTAGTGGTAGTGTGATGGTCTGAGGCTGTTTTGCTGCTTCAGGACCTGGAAGACTTGGAACCATGAATTCTGCTGTCTACCAAAAGATCCTTAAGGAATATCCGACTGGAGTGCATTTGGGTTATGCACAAGGCTGTGGAGTTGGAGTCAAGGAGTTGGAGTTGGTGTCCATTTTGGTGCAGTCGGTATAAAATGGACCAACTTTGACTCCTAACATTTATAATGAATTCGGTACAGCAGTGCAATGCAATATTATTATTATGAATTGTTATTATATTCTATCTAAATTGCTTAATTATTGTATCATAATAATGATTAAAATTCTGATGTTCACATTGTACTACAATAAATATTTAACTTGAACATGAGCCATGTATGAGGAAGTTGGAGTCGCGGAGTCTGAGTTGGAGTCGGAGTCAGGGAAATTAAGGAGTTCGAGGTTTGGCTTACTGACTCCACAGGCCTGGTTATGCAGCAGAACAATGATCCAAAACACACCCGCATGTCCACCTCTGAATGGCCTAAGAAAAACAACATTAAAGGGAACCTGTCAGGTGGTTTATGCTCCCCCAGCTATAACCATCTGTCCCTGCAGTTTCATAATATTATTCTAATCATCCCTGTCTGAGCTCAATGGTAAAGGTGAAAAAAATGCATTTATACACTTACATTTCAGTCTACACCTTGGAGGAGGGAGACTGTCTGGCAGAATAATAGTTAACTCACTTTTAAGTTAAAGGACCTGTGTCCTTTAAAGCATGGCTAAAGGACCTGTGTCATGTAACGATCATGTGACTATAGTGGGTGGAGCTAAGTGAGCAAACTCATATTATGTTATAGGGACTTAGCTCCGCCTATTGTCACATGGTTATGACATCACATCAGGTCTCCCAACATGTTCTAACATAAGGCTGAAATGTTAACTATTAACCTGCCAAACAGTCTCCAGTCCTCCAAGCTGGCAATTCTGCAAAGATGAGTGGGCCAAAATTCCTCCACAGCGTTGGAAAAGACTCATTGCCAATTATCACAAATGGTTGATTGCAGTTGTTGTTGCTAAGGGTAGCCGAACCAGTTATTTGGTTTAGGGGGCAATCGCTTTTTCACACAGGGCCCTGTAGATTTGGATTATATTTTTCCCTTAATAATAAAGATCTTCAGTTATAAACTGTATTTTGTGCTTACTTGTGTTATCTTTGTCTAACATTTAAATTTATTTATTGATCTAAAACATTTAAGGCTACGTTCACATGGTGCGCTATTGCACCGTTCAGGTCCGCTTTGTACGGATCCACTATTTGCAGTGGAATACAGTGAAACACATTGATGTTGGCTGTCCCAGCCAAGTCAATGCATTTCACTATTTTCCATTCAGACACTGTGCTTTTTATGGGCCCGCTTTTGGACTGAAAAGCGGGTCCGTAATAAGAAGTCACATGCCCATTTTGTAAAAGAAAAAAACAGATATTGCACCACACTGAAACTGGAGGAAATTATTACGCGGTTTTACCAAGTGTGCACTAACCTTGACTGGTTGTGCAACACCCCGCACAACCAGACTGATGATTTAATGTGGGTCGCCGTGTGACAGGGTCCAATGTTCCCTCCTCCTTTGATACTCCGGGCCTGGGGTCAGCTCTTTAGTTCCTCCGGAGATGGAGGTGAGCTCCTTCGCTCCTCCACCCGAAGAGGCAGACTCGATGCACTGGCTTCCGTTCAAGCTCCACACTGTGTATCAGTTGATCAATCAAGGGTGGGTCTTTATGACTTAATGTCAGGTCCTGTGGATCTTAGAGCAGCTCACACACCGCACTCCCAAAAGGAGAATGAGATTAGCAGAATAAAAACAAGCGGTGTCGAAACGCGTTGTGGCTTACTGGACCCCTGCTGTTCATGTAATAAAGTATTGGTAATATAATCAATAATCCGTGGTTTCTTTAGCGCTCCAACCCTCTGACACTGCTTATTTTTATTCTGCACATGCCCATTTTGTGGCGTTTTTCGCTGCGCTTTTTACTCACCTCGCCACACTCCCCTGGTGATCTCCCCTCATCCCGACACCACAGGACCTGTGGAGAACCTTGGACAGCACCATGTGACAGAGCAACGTCACCCGGTCACATGGCAGGCTGCAGGGTCCTAGAGGTAGCGACACTGTGGCCTCAGGGGATGAGATGACATTGCCGGCGGTCATCGGGGGAGCGCGGCGAGGTGAGTAAAAATGCAGGTGAAAAGCGCAGCAGCGTTCACACACACAATGCTGCGCTTTGTGAGGATCCATTGTTGGTGCAGTTTTTTGCACCAAAAACAGATCCTCACAAAACACTGCAATAATGCTGTGTGTGAACGTAGCCGAAGTGTGACAAAAATGCATAAAAATATGAAATCAGGAAGGGGGCAAACACTTTTTTTTTATACCTCTGTATACCAGGATTGGGTCATATATACCAGGATGCGGCCATATACAGTTGTGTTCAAAATAATAGTGTTTTCAAAAACATGAGTTAAGCCAAAAATGTTTATAATAGTTTTTATTTCCATACATTGGGAACATTGGAAACTGTTTTCTAAATCAAAGCATGAACAGAAATTTATATCATTTTTAACTACTTCACAGAAAAAAAAGAAAAAATGACCATTGTCTTCATTTGTCGTTACAAGCTCAAAATATGTACACTTTTTTTTTTTTTAGGATTTAGCATTACTGTGAATCACTAACCTAATATGTAATTGTATAACCACAGTTTTTAGAACTGCTTCACATCTATGTTGCATAGAGTCAACCAACTTCTGGCTCCTGTCAACTGTTATTCCAACCGAGGGTGCTTTGACTACATCCCACAATTTATTTGCATTTGTTGACTTTACTTTAGAAATTGCATTTTTCATGTCTCCCCACAACTCCGGTCCGGGGATTGGGCTGGTCACTCCATAACCTCAATTTTGTTGGATTGGAACTGGATATCTAAATCATGTAGCAATTTCATATATCCAGTGGCATTGAGGTTTCCATTGATGAAGAGTGGCCCCACTATCTTTGTACCCCATATAGCACACTATACCATCAATTTTTGTGTTCCAGCAGTCTTGGAGCGATCTATCCACTGTGGGTTAGTGTCAGACCAATAGCGGTAGTTTTGTTTGTTAACTTCACCATTCACAAAATATTTTGCCTCATCACTCATCTGAAGGCAATTGTCTATGCTGTGAAGATACGAGATGTGCAGCATCTGAAACAACGGACACTGGAAGCCTGTGCTAGCATTTCGTCTGCGGTGTTGCTATTAGTGTGTCAAAAGTGGGAGAAGAGGGTTACATTGACAATCCAACATAATGGACAGCACTTTGAACACATTTTATAAGTGGTCATAAACTTGTAAAGAACTCATGAAAGAATAAAGTTATGTTAAAACCAAGCAGATCATTGTTTTTCTTATGAAATTCTCAATACGTTTGATTTGAAACATGACCCTCTTCCCACTGAAAAAAATAAAGTTGGATCCAAAATGGCCGACTTCAAAATGACCAGCATGGTCACCACCCATCTGGAAACGTTTTCCCCCTCCCATATACTAATGTGCCACAAACAGGAAATTGATATCACGAACCATTCCCATTTTATTTAGGTGAATCCATATAAATGGCCCACCCTGCATAGTGTATGTAAACTTCTGGTTTCAACTTTATATACCAGGATGGAGGACATATTGACCAGGAAGTGGTACATTCTGTATATACTTGGAAGTGGCCCAGTATGTGGAACATTAGTAAAGAATTGGGGACATTACCACCATAAAAGTGTCAGCAGCAGATCCCACTTATAACAGTGCGTCATGCCGACATTTTTCGCTTTAAATTTTTTTCTGTTTTCCTCCTCTAAAGCCTAGGTGCATCTTATGGTCCGTAAGGCTTGTATCACCTTGCTTGAGTAAAGCCCCAGTCACACATAACGAGATCGTTAGCGACATCGTTGTAACTGTGACATTACAACGATCTCTCCAGCGATGTCGTTCTGTGTGACATCTAGTAGCAATCAGGCCCTGCTGTGAGGTCGCTGATCGCTCCAAAGTGCTCTGGGTCATTTTTTGATTGTTGGTCTCCCGCTGGTCAGCACGCATCGCTGCGTGTGACAGTGAGAAACCAGCGATCAGTGACCTCACATGGCTGGTAACCATGGTAAACTCCAGGTATCTAGGCAGTGCGCGCTGCCTGGATACCCGCTGTTTATCATAGTTACCAGCGTCTTCCCTGCTTACAAGGCAGCGCTAAGCAGGGAGGACACTGATAACATCGTTTCCAGCGCTGTGAAGGTGGCTTCCAGGTCCCTGATCACTGGGGAGATCTGCCTGTTTGACCGCTCCCCAGCGACCAGGTAACGACGCTCCAGTGATCCCGGCAGGTCATTATCGCTGTCGGGATCACTGGAGCGTTGTTGTGTGTGACAGGACCCTAACTGTATATCTCGACCAATTAATCTTTCACAGGTCCACGTTATGTTTTTGGAGTTTTACTTCTTTTAGTGTACAATTAATAAAGATATCTTTTTAGGGTTTTTTTTTTTTTTTTTGAACCATCATTTTTTATTAAAATTTTCCTTTACAGCCAATAGATTATTATTATGCTTTGATGAAATTACAGAGATGATCATTTAGGGTGGTTATATCAAACATAAGGGTAAAAACAATACCAATGTTTTAAATTCTCCATAATCTATAGAAGAAACATAAACAAATCAAATAACAAGTTTAGAATATACATCATATCTTCTTAGAATGAGACGATTAACTAATGCTGAAGTGTAATATCAGAAATTCACATCGCAAATATTTAAACTTTTCCTAGCCTTCTATAGCAGCCATTGCCTTATCAAATTCCCGTATCACATTTAACTGCTGCATTGATCGAACCATAACACCTAATCTGTGCACTTCAATTTTCCCGGTGTCCCCCCTATATCCTCCTGAGCATACCAGATTGTGGCTCTGAAAGGAGACATGAAAGATCTAATTTCTGACTCCGAGAACTCTCTCTCTCTATATAGCGACGCCACTTGGAGAAACATTTCTGAGAGAGAGTACTCGGGTTTCGCAAAGTCTCCACTGTCTCCAAAGAGACTGTTTTCCTTATGGCCCCTTTACACGCAGCTACAGGTAACAGGTTTTCCACAGGTAACTTACTGGCTGCAGTGAAATCATGGAGAGATTATTCCATTTGTACACAGCAACAAGATAGAACCATGTCTCCATGATTTCACTGCAACCAGTAAGTTATCTGTGGAAAACCTGTTACCTGTAGCTGCGTGTAAAGGGGCCATTAGAGTTATGTGAATTTCTTCCAAGCCCGGGGTGGAGGTGTCCAGCCAGTGTCAAAGAAGGAGTCTTTTTGCTATTATGGCTATATAATGGAATAGTAAATGAGGGGGCCGGGACAGCGTCCCGTTTCCATGATAGTGGAACAGCCAAAGCATTGGGTTCAATCTTCCCTTATTGGTGTAATAGCCCTCAGCCAGTCTCCCAACCCCCTCCCAGAACCTCTGAGAATCAGGACAGGACCAGAGGCCATGTTCCAGATCTGTCATGGATGCTCCACATTTCGGACATTGCGTTAACCTTGATTGATTGGCTTGTGTGGGTGGAATGTTGAAATCCTGTATGGCTCTGTGCAGGACTCTATATTGCGTTTCCCTCCACCTTTCATTAGTGACAGCTTTCTTCATACTAAACCAGCCCTCTAAAAGTTTCGGAGTAATGTCTGGATCATTAAAGTATTTTTTCCAACCCAAAAAGGGTTTGCTCTTCCCCCCTGAGCTAAGAGCGGGCTGTAGTTCACTGTATAATATTGAAATTGAAGTGTCCTCTACTCGTAAGTCTATCAGTTTTTTCCAAGTGATATTATCCAATTCTCCCGAAATGTCTCCCAGATCAGACAGGAGGTGATGATATATCTGCTGATATTGAATTATATGAAATCTAGGGAGATTGAATTTAGCCAAGATTTCTTCACCCGTCAGCCATCTCCTTTCTCCAACACTAATGAGATCTGCTAAAGACTTAATCCCCCTAGCCCTCCACAATTTAAACAATGTATTATCTCTACCCAGTGGGAAAGATGGACAGGCCCATGGAACGAGATGACTCGATATCTTCCATGACATATGTAATTTCTTACGGACCGACTTCCAGGTCATTATGGTATCTTTACAGATGGTCGTGTTTTTAATATGACCCGGTATTTGAGGGAGCGGTGTGTGTAACAGAGAGGCTAAATCCCAAGATTTCGCTAATTCTCCCTCTAAATCCACATCAGAGAACTTCCCTGTGCCCTTAAGCCAATCCATCACATTACGCAGGATACATGCGAGATTATAGCTTCGTACGTCAGGAAGTTGAAGCCCTCCTCTAACTTTGGGCTGCAGCAAGGTGTGGATGGCTATTCTAGGTTTCTTGCCCCTCCAAAGGAAGTTTGAGAATGCCGAATTTAGTCTCCTAACATCTACGTGTGTTAGTAATCGCGGAATCGTTTGAAGAGGGTAGAGCAGTCTCGGGAAACTAATCATTTTAATAAGATGACAGCGTCCCAACAGAGGCAGGCCATTCCATCTAGATAATTCTTGTATGATTTTATTTATAATAGGGGTAAAATTGAGTATGTAAAGATGTGTTGGGGTCCTGGCTAGATAGATGCCCAGATATTTTATGCAATCCCGTACTATCCTGATACCGTCAAGTGTGTCACCTTTCTCCCTTTCGCTTTCCTTTCGAATGAATAGAATTTTGCATTTATTCCTGTTCAGGCCTAAGCCTGAACTTAACCCTAATATTTCAATTAGGGACAGAACCCTCGCTAGTTCCTTTACTGGGTTTTGCATGTAGAGGATTATATCGTCGGCGAATAGAGATATTTTCACTTCCCTACTGCCAACTTTCAATCCTTCATACAGATTGTGTGAGTCGACGTATAGAGCCAAAGGCTCTATAGCCAGATTAAAGAGGAGAGGGGAGAGCGGGCATCCTTGCCTCGTCCCCCTCTCCAAAGCAAACATGTCGGACAAAAAGCCTGGAGTGCTTACACATGCTCTGGGGTTGTTACACAGAGAGCCTAAAAACTGACGGAAGGGTCCTCTAAGTCCAATGATGTTCAGAACCCTGTCCAGCTATGGCCACCTCACATTGTCAAATGCTTTTTCAGCATCTAAGGTGACCACAGCTGGATCCGAACCTCTTTCACTCTGCTGTCGGCCAACAACATCAATGAGAAGCATCGCTTTTCTGATATTGGTTGTCATCGAGCGTCCCTTCACAAACCCTGCTTGGTGTGGGTGGATTAATCTGGGGAGGATGCTAGCCAATCTATCGGCCATGATCTTCGAAAGAAGCTTCAAGTCCTGGTTAATCAGTGAAATTGGTCTATAATTTGCAGGATCCGTCAAAGATTTACCCGTCTTGGGTATCAATTTAATGTGGGCAACATTCATCCTTTCTGGAATTGGAGATCCCTGCAAAAAGCTGTTGAATAGATCTGCCAGGACAGGTGAAATCCTCTCTCGTAGAGCTTTAAAAAAGGCCCCATTGAACCCATCAGGTCCAGGAGCCTTACCCGGATTTAAATGTCTAATCGCCTGATCAATCTCACCCAGAGATATTGGGGCATTCAGGACTTGTCTATCATCTTCCGTTAGTACTGGGATGCTGATGTTCTGTAACCATGACTCCTCCACTGTTTCTCCTCCCCCATCATCTTTGTAAAGGGATGCATAATATTTTCCCAGAACTCTGGTTATATCTTTTGGTTCCAACCAAGTGTTTCCGTGTTTGTCTGTGATAGCCGTTATGGGTGTAGAAGTTATTCTACCTCTTGCCAATCTAGCTAGCATCCGCCCAGCTTTATCCCAATGTCTATGTAGATCTAATTCCAGTCTATTTTTGTACAGATCCTCTCGTCGGCCCGCCCACATATCAAACTCTTTTTTGGTTATCAGCCAGGCCTCTTTGTCTCGTTCCGTCATAGTTTGTTTGTATAGACAGTATATTTCACTAACTTTCAGACTTAACGTCAAGTATTGCTCTTTAACTCTCTTTTTTAACTTCGCACTGAATGCCATTATATGTCCTCGCATAACTGACTTCATGCTTCCCAGAAGAGGGCAGGATCCGAGCGATATATCTCATTATGCAAGGAGTATTCTGACCACCACTCATTGAGCTGTTTTATAAAATTGTCCTCCCGCATTAAGGTGTCAGGGAACCTCCAGAGGTAGTCTGTTCCCTTCTGATGGGCATCCCTCGTTATCATGACTACCGGGCAGTGATCAGAGATAACCATATTTTCTAACGTAACGTCGATTACTTTCTGAAAGACTAGGTTGGAGGTCAAGAACATGTCTATCCTTGACCAAGAACGATGGGGATGAGAGAAATGAGTAAAATCTCTTTCCAATGGGTGCGTCGCACGCCACACGTCAGTTACGTTACAATTTTTAAATAAGTCCTCCAGAAAGCCACCGCCAGGGGGAGGTACCACACCCTCACCACTGGAGGGTCGAGGTCTAGAGTATTTTCTGTCTTCCTTCTCATTAACCACCATGTTAAAGTCTCCTCCTACAATACGATGGCAGTTAAAGTCCGTCAAAAGCTTGTTTTGTATTTTCTGAAAAAAGGACTTCTGGGCTGCATTCGGGGCATAAATGTTATATAGACTAAAGGTATCATTCTGTATTTGCAAAATTAAGTGCATCAATCTGCCTTCATTATCCGATTCTGAAGATATGACCGTATGCACTAAGGATTTGCGAATCAGAATCAGAACACCAGCCTTTTTGTTGACCGCTCCGCTACCAAAGATCTCCCCAACCCATAACTTTTTAAGTCTGTTAAAGTCCTCTGAGGTTAGGTGAATCTCCTGGAGCAATGCTATATCCGCATGTAATCGATTGAGATGACGGAGAACCATCATGCGCTTTGCTGGGGAGCGCAAACCCTTCACATTCCAGGAAACCCACCTAACCATGATGGTCATCTAGGTTTGGTGAACATCTGCAGTTAGAATTCAACACTAGAGGTCCCCCAAGGCGCACAGGAGGTAACCCAACCTTCAATATATCAAAGTGTGTGCAATTAGTAGCTGAACGAGCAACAATAGAGAAAAAGTAAGGCAATGGCAACTCTACTTCACTTAACTTACCCTCCCCCCCCACCCCCCTCTTCCCCCCCAACCCAAAACACATTGAATTTGTGACTTCTCCTTTTTCCTTCATGGCTTGAACCACACCAGGGTCCGCCCGCCGCCAATCCAACCCTCACTTGTAAGGAAAAAGATTACGAAAACAAAAACTTAGCCTCTTGAAAGTCCAAGTCCAGATCCCAACCCAATAGTGGTTGTAGAAGTCGTATCCCGGCTATGCTTCGAGCTTGCCACAGCATATACAGATCCCCTCGAAATACCAATGTCTGTCCTTGTAAGTGAAAAAAGAAGGGGGAGAGAGGGAGAGAGAAAAAAAAAAAGGGGGGGGGGAAGGAAAAGGGAGAATGATGAAGTGGGGGGGGAAAGACGAAGATGGAGAAGAAGGGGGGAGGAGGGGGGAGGGAGGTGGAGGAGGGGGGAAAGGGACGGAGAGGGACATGGGTGGGGGGGGCAGGGGACAGGGAGAGGGGGGGGAGAAGCAAGGGCGGAGGTGGATTGATAACTTTCTCTCCTCTTCCATCCAGGTATGTCTGGTTCCATATGTTGAATAATCAGAGTTCGTTTAGTTCCCCTTCTTCCAACCGGGTGATAAGTAAAGTGTAAGGCTGTGAAGTAAAGGAAGGGTGTGGACCCTCTGGAAGCCAGTCAAACACTTTTATCTTTTTTTGCTCCATTTAACCGCTGGTTGTCATTGACTTCGGGGCGTCGAACTTCTTGAAGGGCCATTTTCCCCCATAGTGTCCGATCGGAGTCTGTAGTGTCTAGCCGATTCAATATCTTGGCCGGGGGCAGGTGCACGGTCAGGATCCACTGTCAGCCTCGACGCTGAGTCTTTTGGGCTGTTAGGAGGAGAGGTACTCGTAGGTGGGGAACCAGCACCTCTTGTTAGGGCTGACATCGCCTCTCTAGGATCAGTGAAGATGAGTGTAGATCCATCTCGCGAGCGAAATCTTAGAATAGCTGGGTGTGCCATATTGCGCTTATATAAAGAGGAGCACACCTCGTTAAAAGCTCTTCTACAGTTATTTACTTCTATAGAGTAATCGGCAAATACCAATACCCTATGGCCTAGGATCAGAAGAGGCTGGCGTCTGGCTTTGTAGGTGCGGAGTATCTCCTCCTTGTCTCTGTGGTTGAGATACTTTGCAATAGCATGACGAGGATTATTGAGAACTCTGTCCATTGCAGAACCAGTAGGCGTATTGGTGTATACGGTATCCCTGGGGGGACCGATTCTGTGCGTGCGTTCAGTCTTACACCTATGTGCCAAGCCTAATGATTTTGGCAATTCCACCTCAAACACCTCTATCAGCTGAACTGGGGAGACAGATTCAGGAAGACCTACTATTTTCAAGTTGTTTCTGCGCGCTCTATTTTCTATATCGTCCAGCTTATTAAGCGCATAAGTGGAACGTTTTTGCAGTTCCTGAAGTTGGTGTTCCAGTTCCTCCACCCTGTCCTCCATCACTACCACCCTGCTCTCCGCTTCCTGTATCTGCTGATCATGTTTCCCCAGCTTGTTCTGCATCTCTTGAGTAGCTGCAGTAACCAACTCAGCTACAGCCTCTCTAAAGTCAGTGGCCAGGTGGACCGCCTTTTCTTTGGCCAGGAGCTTGTAGTCCATCTGATGTGCTGCAGCAGCAGAATCAACTCCATCACTATCTCCCCTCACTGACTCTCCACTCTGAATCTGTGGCTGGTCAGTTTTCCTCCCTCCTGTTGTAATTACCTTGTCCCCACATGAACGAGGACACTCTTCTTCCTCCAGCAATCTCCCTCCCTCCTGGGCACTGAGAGGAGGAGACAGAGGGCCATTCTAATGCCCGCGCTCCTGCTCCCGCCATCATGTGCAGCCTCGGCGGTCGGAGCGTTCAATACCACGTCCCTGGCCCTGACGACATACCGGTCCATGGTCGCCGCCATCCTGGACCTGCCTGTGGGTGCTCTGGGCTGGTTAGGGATCCGGAGGCTGAGGATTCGGGCGGATTGCGGCGGCGGGCTCTGGAGCTGCCTCAGGTGCGTCCTCTTATCAAGGCGCCGGAACCGGAAAGTTTTTTAGGGTATTTTTAGGTTGGTAATTGATTTAGTGCACTTACCTCTAAACATTTTTTCTGGTGACAGATGGAATAACCAGTGGATTCACGAACAGACTAGAAGTTGGGATTGGTAGTAGTTTGTGACCATGGATCCACATAAAGGCTGTATACTCAAAATGATACAAGTATTCCTAACTGTTTGAAAAGTTGCTTCCTTACTTATTTTTGCTTCATTGAGGTAATACATATATCTGAAAAAAAATTAATACAACTATATGACTGCTTTTCCAACTCTCACAAGGGTTTATATTCCCAGAATTATAGTTAAATCTGCCCAGGTAAACACTGATTCATGATAAAATCTTGTCAATCAAGCAAAGCGAATTAAAGCAAATAAAACAGTTATTGTGACTTTCATGGCCATGGAAAAATCTGACATGTTTCAAGTCTATCTTACTAGTTTAGGAGTCAGACTCAAAACATGTTAGGCCTTGTGCACACGTTCAGTATTTTACCTCAGGATTTGTGGACAAAACCAGGAGTGGAGCAATCAGAGGAAAAGTCTAATAGAAACAAGTGCTCCACTTCTGTATTTAATCACCCACTCCTGGTTTTGGCTACAAATCCTGAGGTAAAAAACTCATAAAATACTGAACGTGTGCACGAGGCCTTAGAATTTTTCTTTGCCCATTCTACCATATCAGTGAAGTCACTATAAAGAATTTTCTGTTTTTAACTCACTTTGCTTTCCTCTTGGCTTTGAACAAAGCTGCTTGATATCTCACTCTTTATCGATGCACAGTGGAATGGATTACCCAGGAACCAGATGAAACGTGCATACATTGGATGGGTGAGCTGTATCCACAAACCTTCTCACCTCACTAATCGGTGCCCAGCTTACGTTTTGCAGCACAACTATGTATAGACAGACGTTCAGCAAACCTGTACACATGGAATAGGACTAAATTGTGGACTAAACTAACTAAACTAAACTTGTGGACTACATTCTTGAAAAGCTATGACTCATGAATTTTTGACCACAGTTTGTTACTACCCATCTTTCCACCTTTGCAATGTACAATGTACTGTATAGTGTTGTAGGCTTTGAAAAGTGAATCTTGGAGACACTACTACCAATTTTACATTATTACAACTAACGAGCCAAACACACAAAGAGAGGTCATATCGGTTTCAGTTTGCCCAACACTCAACAACATATTATCAGATTTACACAGGGTGTTTATCGGCTTAGCTGATCATTTCAGTGAAGAACATAGTATGTTTGTTTTATTAGTATTCACTGAATGGCTGCACAGTTCCAGTTCTCACGCCATATTTACTTGATTTTTAATATTTACAGACCCAACTATCCGTGGTTAAGTTTTTCAAACATGGGCAATGATTTAAATATGTACCTGTATTAACCTTAAGTATATGAGCAATTACATTGGAAATAAATTAAATGGCACCTTTTATCACCATATAAATTTCTAAATTATATGTGTTTTCCAGTTTTGGCCCATGTCTAAATTTGTTTTTAAAAAAACAGTGCTTTACTCACTTTCACTGGGTTTACCGTAGTACTGAATTTCTGCTGCTGCACCCAGTGTATTATGTTGTTTGCAGGTGAGCCCAGCAGATTGAGCTGTCAACTCGGAGAGGCCTGCTGAACTCACTGGCTGCAGTGCTGTCAAAGTGACATCAGAGCTGCATGCAGTAACAGATACCAGTAGCAGAGATGAATGCTCAGTGCAATGGTTAAAGGGGTTGTCTGTCACTCTGTATGTCACTCTATGTAACTGCAGACTTGTGAATCTTCGCAACATGTGTACTGTACATGTGAGGATTCGCCGGTTTAAGAGCCAGGAAAGGCAGTCATGTGACTGCAAGTATGTGATATGCATATTCCTGGCCAGACTCCTACTGAAGTGGTGTGATCTCTTTCAAAGCAATTGTTATGAGCGAGGCTGTGACCATCTAGTCGGAATGTGGCCAGGAGTATATATGTATCACATAGTTGCGGCTGGTCATGACTGTTCATTCTGATGGCAGCAAATCCTCAAAGCTCACAGTACAATGACACATAGTGACTAGTGATGAGTGCGCACTAAAATGCTCGGGTGCTCGATGCTCTGGCCGAGCATCCCAAGATACTCGTGTACTCGGCCAGAGCACCGAGCCCTATGTAAGTCAATTAGTGACAGGCTCCGCCCACAGACTTCCGGTTATAAACCGAGTATTGCTGGCTTATATTCCAAAGCACATTAAATGAAGAACTAAGTGGTTTTATTTTTTATTTTAGAGCCTTCCAGTACAAGAAAATAATTCACTATCGAAGAAATGGGGATCTTACTTTGCAGACTGTGTTGCAGGCGCTAAGAGCTCACAGGATACACCAAATCTGACATGGTGCTGTTCTAGTATAAGGAATTACAGCACAATAACTATCCCAAGCATCATGGCAATTGTAGGTAAGTGCTTAAATCTTCATAAAGGCCATCCTTTATAAGTTAAAGGTGTAGAGATTAGGAAAATATGGCTGCTGCTCTCTATAAAAATACAGCTGTAGCTGCTCACATTTTTTACTTTGATGGAGCACATCTGGAATTCCAGACACAACTCATTAATAAGTTTGATTCTGAAATAAGTCGGTCATGCTTTTCTAATTTTCTACAAAACTTTAAAACCTTAAAAAATGGCCCTTTAAAGAATTTCTTTAAGTTGTTTTGATAAAGTTTTGCAAGCACAGAGGGATCCCTATCCTCCAAACTCCTCAACATCACAGCTGAACCCTAAAGTTTTAATATTAATAGTAGGGGTACCTCATATTGTTCATTGACTATTTTGGACATTGAAATAAGGGATCAAGACAACTTTATAAGGTAATACAACCAATCCAGAGCAAGAGACTTCTACAGTGCCTTGTGAAAGTATTTGACCCCCTTGAACTTTTCATTCTTTTGCCACATTTCAGGCTTCAAACATAAAGACATAAATTAACATTTTTTTGTGAAGAATCACCAACAAGTGGGACACAATAGTGGAGTGGAACAAAATTTATTGGATATTTTAAACTTTTGTAACAAATAAAAAACTGAAAAGTGGGGCGTGCAATATTATTCGGCCCCCTTGAGATAATATTTTGTAGCGCCACCTTTTACTGTGATCGCAGCTGCAAGTCGCTTGGGGTATGTCTCAGTTTTGCACATCGAGAGACTGAAATTCTTGCCCATTCTTCCTTGCAAAACAGTTTGAGCTCAGTGAGGTTGGATGGAGAGCGTTTGTGAACAGCAGTTTTCAGCTCTTTCCACAGATTCTCGATTAGATTCAGGTTTGGACTTTGACTTGGCCATTCTAACACCTGGATACGTTTATTTTTGAACCATTCCTTTGTAGATTTTGCTTTATGTTTGGGATCATTGTCTTGTTGGAAGATAGTCTCAGGTCTTTTGCAAACTCCAACAGGTTTTCTTCCAGAATGGTCCTGTATTTAGCTCCATCCATCTTCCCATCAATTTTTACTATCTTCCCTGTCCCTGCTAAAGAAAAGCAGGCCCAAACCATGATGCTGCCACCACCATGTTTGACAGTGGGGATGGTGTTTTGAGGCTGATGAGCTGTGTTGCTTTTACTCTAAACATATCGTTTTGCATTGTGGCCAAAAAGTTCAATTTTGGTTTCATTTGACCAGAGCACCTTATTGCACGTTTCCTGTGTCTCCCAGGTGACTTGTGGCACACTTCAAACGAGACGTTTTATGGATATCTTTGTGAAATGGCTTTCTTCTTGCCATTATTCCATAAAGGCCAGATTTGTGCAGTGTACAACTGATTGTTGTCCTATGGACAGACTCTCCCACCTCAGCTGTAGATCTCTGCAGTTCATCCAGAGTGATCATGGGCCTTTTGGCTGCATCTCTGATCAGTCTTCTCCTTGTTCGAGATGAAAGTTTCGAGGGACGGTCGTGTCTTGGTACATTTACAGTGGTCTGATACTCCTTCCATTTCAATACGATCGCTTGCACAGTGCTCCTTGAGATGTTGAAAACTTGGGAAATCTTTTTGTATTGAAATCCAGCTTTAAACTTTGCCACAACAGTACCTCAGACTTGCCTGGTGTGTTCCTTGGTCTTCATGATTCTCTCTGCACTTAAAACAGAACCCTGACACTATCACATAGCAGGTGCATTTATATGGAGACTTGATTACACACAGGTGGATTCTATTTATCATTACCAGTTATTTAGGACAACATTGGATCATTCCAGGGGCGGAACTACCGTGGTGCAACTGGTGCAGTTGCACCAGGGCCCAGGCCACCTAGGGGGCCCCTGAGGCTCCAGCGGTAGGTCCGTTTCCCCCCGACGTACAGAAGCTCTTCATGTGTGTCCCGGGGGGGGGGGGGGGGGTGTGTGTGCTGTCGGGGACCGGGTGCTGTCGGGTGTTAGCAGCGCTGCGCACCCGGTCGGGTGTCAGCAGCGCTGCACACCCGCGCTGCACACCCGCGGCTGAGGCTCTTACATTGAGTCGGTCCCGGGGGGGAAGTGCTGGCTGCGGGCGGCGCTGCTAGTACTGTACAGTAGTACGAAGGGGGGGAGGGAGGGGGGATTGCTGGTGGAGCAGCAGCATTGAGGCAGAGGGGGCTGGGAGGGTCGGTGCTGCTGCACTTCCTCTTCCGGCTCTTCCGTGGAGGCAGGCAACACACCCGCTCCAGCAAGCTGATTGAAGATACTGAGGGGGGCTCCAGCCAGGTAAGAGCCCCGAAGCAGGGCTTTGGTCTGGTGCCTGGTGGGGAGGGAAACTGTGATGTTTACGTTACTTTGTCACCACTATGAGGGGCGGGGGGGGGGGGGGGGGGCCCGAAAAATTTCTTGCACCAGGGCCCACTACAGTCTGGGTCCGCCCCTGGATCATTCAGAGATCCACAGAGAACTTCTGGAGTGAGTTTGCTGCACTGAAAGTAAAGGGGCCGAATAATATTGCACACCCCACTTTTTAGTTTTTTATTTGTTAAAAAAGTTTAAAAAATCCTGTAAATTTCATTCCACTTCACAATTGTGTCCCACTTGTTGTTGATTCTTCACAAAAAAATTTGAATTTATATCTTTATGTTTGAAGCCTGAAATGTATTAAAATGTTGAAAAGTTCAAGGGGGCCCCATATCAATGTACTTACTCTTTAATCACTGCAAACATTGCCCTGCAGGAGCACTTTTTCCATAGCTCAGATTAAAGCCCCGTCACACATAACGAGATTGTTAGCGAGATCGTAACGTCACAGGTTTTGTGACGTAACAGTGATTTCACTAAGGGTACCTTTACACGCCACAACTTTTGGCGGCGATAGGAGGCAATCTAAAGTGCGCGTGCACATTTTTCATGGTTGCCTCAGATCGCCGACAGCGCTTTTACACGCCGCAATTTCACCCTCAACCTAAGGCGATGTGTCGCCCCGAAAGTTGCCACACCAACAGCCGGAAACATCCGGTAGACTCCCGATGCCGCTTCACACACCGCAATCCCCAAAGGAATGTGGGCGTACCTGTTCAGCGCGGTGAAAACATAGGCGAGCCAAATTGTTGTACACCGCGCCCCGAACACAATTATTGGACAACGCAATAGCGTTATGATTGGCCAGCCTGCTCTGGAAGGCTGGCTAATACATAACGCCATTGCCATTGTGTGGTGGTGAATGGACAGCTGTTCAAATATGGCGCCCTGTGAAGTGACAGCTAATGGAAACACAGTAGCACCCACCAATCGTCGCTCACGGGGAGCCGTCTCCAGCACGCTGTGGGACGCCTCTGGGAAATCAATAGTCTACGCAGATTCCATCACTATCACCCATTCCCACGCCAAAAGCTGGGAATGTCGCCTTCATGATTGCCTCTGATTTTGGAGCAGTGCTGTGAAATCGGAACCAGGCGCAACCTTTTTTATCCCCGCCAAATTCCCCAATTACATGCTGCAATTAGGAGACAATTTGGCAGCGATCATTCCGGAGAGAAATATCGCTGCCAAAATTGTCTCCTGTGGTTGCGGCGTGTAAAGGTACCCTAACAATATCGCTAAGTGTGACACTTAGCAGCGATCAGGCCCCTGCTGTGGGATCGCTGATCATTACAAAGTGCTCTGGGTCATTTCTTGATTGTTGGTCTCCCGCTGGTCAGCACGCATCGCTGCGTGTGACAGTGAGCGATCAGCGATCTCACAGGCTGGTAACCATGGTAAACACCCGGTATCTAGCCTCTAGGCAGCGCGCGCTGCTTAGATACCCGGTGTTTATCATGGTTACCAGCGCTAAGCAGGGAGGACGCTGGTAACTATGATAAACACCGGGTATCCAGGCAGTGCATGCTGCCTAGATAAAATCTCTGCATTAAGTAGGGAGGACGCTGGTAACTATGATAAACACCGGGTATCTAGGCAGCGCGCGTGCGCAGAGATTTTATTAGAGTCTTATCTTATTTTCCTATGAAGATTCTGTTTTAAAGCCTGGCTAATAGCAAATTTAAATACAATGAATGGGGGTTGGCAGGGGGCACCCAGCAGTCTCGGATTCTGGGCTGGGATAATGCCACAGTGGTCAGAACTGGATATAGTGTACTCTGGTGGGGGTTTTATTTCAGCTTTCATTTTCTTTATCAAAAAGACTAGAGGAGTGTGGCCTTGCAAGCATATTGAGGAAGGCACCACTAATGTTGAGGATTTACTCAGGACAACCCATTTAAGTCCCTGACCCTATCCTATACTTACCTTTTCATCTTCATCAACCCATTAGATGGCAGTAGATTTTTATCAAGTATGTCTTTGTACATTTGTCCTTTCATCCTTCCTTCAATGATCTGACGTTCGCCAGTGCTGTACGCTGAATAACATCCCCATATCATGATATTCCCATCTCCAAAGTTCACTGTTGGTTTGGTGTTTTTGGGGGATATGCAATGGCTTTTGGCTTTTAAATGTGTGTATTATGGCATTCAAAGACATACATTTTGATCTGATCTATACTCTCACAGTACCTCACAGGGCTGCCTTAATGTGGTTGAACAATAAACCGGCTTGAACATGCATTTTTTTCAGTATTCGAGTGTACATACAGGCCATGGAGGTTGAGTGCATTATTTCTTTTTTTCTTTGAAACATTTGTACCTGCTGATTCCTTGGCTCTTGTACAACTCTTCTAATAATTCTTTTTACTCCTACGTCTGAAATCTTATGGGGGACCATGGTCAGTTTATGGTGAAATTTTGTTCTTTTCACTTCCGGATTATGGCCCCATTACTGCTTACTGAAACCTTCAGTAATTTAGAAATTCTTCTGTAATCAATGCCATCAGTGTGTTTTGCAACAATAATGTTGTGAAGGTCTTAAGACAGCTTCCTGGTTTTACCCATCATGAGATGTTTCTTGTGTGGCAGCTTGGTAATGAGACACCTTTTTATAGGACATCAGTTGAATCAGCTGATATTATTTTTTAGCAGGATTGCTTTGTGCATATCTGTTTCTTCATATGTTGAATACTTTTTCCCTGTGTTGTTTCTCATTATTACATATCACTAAATTTATAGACATCTATAGTTTGATTTCTTTGCCTGTGTGGATTAGATGGGTTGTTTACTGACATTTGAAGAGAAGTTTATGTCAATTGCACCTTTCAAAATACTCTTAAAAGCCTGGTCATCCTGGGGTTAACTGAAGGCAAAAATATCAGTACTGTATATAAAGAAGAAGATTCCAAACTCACTGCAGTGTGTTAGCAATAACAAACGCTGCTAAGACCTAGCCACATTCCTAGAATTCATGATGGTTCTTAAGTTAGAATGTTCAGGGGAAGAATTTAGTCCAGCACCTAACTCTATTCAAGACTTCACGAAAAACCTGTAGTTCTGTAGTGAGTGTCCAAGGTACACTAAAGGCCCCGTCACACACGTCAATGTTGCCAGTGATCTGATCGCTGCCGACATTGACGGCTGATCGCTGGTGAGCTGTCACACAGGCAGACTCACCATCGATCAGTAACAGCGAGAACACTGGTATCCATGTAAACAAGCGGGTAACTAAGTGCCGCGCGGTGCTTAGTTACCCACTGTTTACTCTGGATATCAGCTCCCAGCGAGAACGCTGGTATCCATGTAAATAAGCGGGTAACTAAGTGCCGCGCGGCTTTTAGTTACCCGCTGTTTACCATGGATACCAGCACTTGCTGAGAGGTGCTGGGAGCTGGCTGATCGCGCGTCTCCAGGTGTCACACGCAGTGAAGCTGCGTGTCCACAGGGCGCCCATCGCCAGGTTTTCGGTTGATTCACCATGTCACACGCGTCAATATCGCTGCAACGTCATGTGCAGCAGCGACATTGACAGCGATATTGACGCGTGTGACGGCCCCTTTATATGTTTTAAACCTTTTGGGTTTTAGGAAGTATAATTCTTGAAAGATACATTTACATAAAGGAGTGGTTGTCTCCAAGAGATTGTCTTTTCCACACTGTATGTCAATTACCAGTGAAGAGGCAAGTGGCATCCAGAGCAATCACAGTGAAGCGAGTACCAGCTCGGCTTTTACTCACGGCACATGCTCTGGTTGCGATCTGAGCATTCTCTTTACTCTTCTCGTAACTTACACACATTGCTCACGTTATGTAACCTTTTTCTGTATATTGCTGTAATGTCGAGTTTTGACAGCCGAACTTTTAGCATCCCAAACTTCAGAAGAATAACATGGTGATTGATTAGGATACAAAATTCTGGTAACAGGTTCCATTTAAGAGGAATATGGTGTAATAATTTCATTAATCTTATAAAAGCACCAGTACAAATTTGTGGAGACAGGACATATGTTTAAAATGCGTGGGTTTACTTATAAAACAGATGTGAGTCTAAAAATCAGAGTTACATAACCAAAAAGCTCCATCAGTTCAAGCAGAGATATATTCATTCTGTTGATAAAATACAAATGCTGTATTTCCTCATACAAGCACTACTCCAGTGCTTTTTTTACTTACTGCTAGAGTGATATCTCTTGTTCCCTGCTACTAGTAAGGTACGTAGCAGTCACCATCTTTAGTTTCGGTGCCGCTCTTGTCGTCTTCTGGAGTTTGTAACCTTTCAGACCGCTCCAATGTTTGCTGATTGAGCCGGAGGTCACCTCTCAATCTATGAGAGCCACAATGAGGAATTGCATTTAGAGCTTGTGACAGTTCTGACTTCCAGGCAGTCAGACACGGCTGTCACAAGATGGCGGAACTGGACCATAGTGGTGTCAGGAGGAGCAAAATACAGCGGCTTGTAAGTATATGATTAAGGGCATTAAGAATGAATTATCATAGCCACTACAGCAGTGAAGTAATAAAAAACACTGAAGTGATGCTGTAACCCTTTTATACTGAATGGTGGACATATAGCAAGTGAAGAAGGAGCGTCAGTACCCACATCATGATGTACTAGATTTCCCATGGATTTAAAGTGGATTTCTCATGAACAAAATTAATTCTATAGTTCATTTTAATCAGTAGATCTTGGAATAATGATAATTTCCACAATTAGATGTGTTCATTTTTTTTCCTGTGCTGAGATAATCTTATATATGTGACCCTACTATGTACTATGTAATGGATGTGTCTGACCGTACAGGGACATGGTCTGATCATACCACATCTCCTGTGCTGAGATAATCTTATATATGTCCCTGCTATGTACTGTGTAATGGATGTGTCTGACCATACAGAGACAAAGTCTGATTATACCACATCTCCTGTGCTGAGATAATCTTATATATGTGCCCCTGCTATGTACTGTGTAATGGATGTGTCTGACCATACAGAGACAAGGTCTGATTATACCACATCTCCTGTGCTGAGATAATCTTATATATGTGTCCCTGCTATGTACTGTGTAATGGATGTGTCTGACCGTACAGGGACATGGTCTGATCATACCACATCTCCTGTGCTGAGATAATCTTATATATGTGCCCCTGCTATGTACTGTGTAATGGATGTGTCTGACCGTACAGGGACATGGTCTGATCATACCACATCTCCTGGGCAGAGGAGGATGCATTAGAATATACAGACATTGCAGCACGGTATTACAGTTGATTTTTTTTGTGAGGTAAAACATTTCTCTACCTGTTTATACAAAAATAATTACCAAAAAAGACCTCCATACTCTATAAAACAGAAATAATAGTGGAGAACTGAAAAAAATAGGGTGACCAAATTTTTATGCAGAATAACAATTTTACATTAGAAAATATTAACAATTATTATCATCTAAGTATTATAGACCCTCACAATTAATCAATGAGGATCCAATCGATGATGGTGAAAGAAGTGCTTATGTAGATTGATGATGGAGATGACGTATTTCCTCTCTCCCATATTCCTGAGTGCGGGCACTGGATGTGACTTTTCGGGGGCAGGGCAACATGCCAGGGAGCGCGCCTAGTCAACCAGACACTTAACACCTGTGCCACATTACATCTAATTAAAACAGGGGTATATGTAGGTAGGCGGCACTCCAACCAGCCATGTCTCCTGACAAAGCCACGTTCTTCGTGGCGAAACTCACGTCAAGGCCCTCCTGCCATCTGACAAGTGCACACTTGTACTTGTTGCAGTCATGTCTAAAGGTATTTGATCTGTTATTTGTGATTTATTCTGCTTTTGGTTTAACTATCCTTTATGGAGCTTTGCTGCTTTAATTCCTGGGTTAGTAGCATGCCCCAAATAATTATCTCTGAATTAGTGCATAAGATGTCTATTTGGTAGGTTGCATTGTTCCTGGCTGTCATGTAACAACTTTCCTTATTGTGGTACACATTGGATAATAATACTTGTTAATATTTTCTAATAAAAAAATCTTATTCTGCATAAAAACTTGGTCACCATATTTTCTCAGTTCTCCGCTCTTAAATCCTGTTTTATAGAGTACAGGAGGTCTTTTTTGGTAATGAATGTATAAGGGTGTACCCTCTGTCCCTAGAGGACAATCTTATAGCTTTATGTTTATAAAAACAAAATGTTTTATCTGTAATGTCTGTATACTCTTTGCGTCCTCTCCTGCCCAGGATCAAAGTATGCTGCCTGTATAGTCAGACACAGCCATTACACAGTACATAGTAGGGGTAAATATATAAGATTATCTCAGCACAGAAACATTTTTTTTAAACACATCCATTTGGAATTATTATTCCAAAATCTATGAATTAAAATGAACTTTAAAATTAACTTTGTTCCTGGGAAAACCCTTTTAAACTGTCACTGTGTGAAAACACACAGTGACAGCTCTGTGTCGACAGCAGACACTGACAGCTGACTGGCACAGGAATAGATGAAGGGACCAATTACATTAGTCTCTGAAGGCTGTGATAAGTCAGTCAATCATGTGATGAGCGGGAGGTGCTGAAATATCAGCACTATCACCGCAAGAGCTTATCTTAGCTGATAGCCAAGCTCCTGCAGTAACAGCCAGAGCCGATACACCACCGCCCATAGTTGACTAAGAGTACCATCAGCGATCCCGACAATGATACGACCTGGCAGGAATCGCTGGTGTGTCGCTATGTGGTCGCTGGTGAGATGTCAAACAGTCAGATCTCACCAGCGACGCAGCAATAATCCGGAATGATGCATAGGTCATTGGGACCCTGTTTCTCAGACCTGTAGTGTTGATGTCTTTGGTCGTTGTCCCTGTCAAATACACCGATGCATGCTGCCCAGCGGGAACCCAATGATCAAAAAATGCTCCAGGCGACTCTGACACGACCAACAATCTCACAACAGGAGCCTGGTCACTGCTAAGTGTCAAACATAGCGAGGTCGCTGTTGCGTCACCAAATCTCGCTAGCGATCTCGCTTAGTGTGACAGGGGCTTAACTTCCAGATTCTGCGATCGATGGCTGCTGTGCCAAATATGATGGCCTCTTAGACCCGTGTTGAAGCGCTCTAGTTATTAACTCAGAAAATGATGCTGGTCAGATTTGAGAAATGAGGGTTGACCATTAAGGGCTTAAGCAATAGCTTTCACAATGATGAAAAACTGGTACATAATGTTGTCCTGGCTTTTTAGGCTGTGTTCACACAGAGTTTTTTCATTAGTGGATCATCTTTAGAATCCTCCTCCTAAAAATTTACTTCAAAATCTCTAGGAAAACTCATCCAATTTATTTATATTGGAATCCACTGTTCATATGAGAATGGAGAAAAATGTGCTTGACATTTCTTTGAAGTGAATCCTGAAAGAAACCAAATTAGACACTGGGAAATCAAATGTCTAAAAACTATGCAACAAAGGTTTTGTGAATAAAGAGTGTTATAAGTATGTAGAATTGGAATTGTAATCCAGAGTACTTTGGGAATCAGATTCTCCTGTTTGCAAATAGATTAGACAAAAAAGCGGCAGGGGTGAGGAGGAAGGAGGAGGTAGCGGCGAGATGGGGAAGGATGGAGCGGCATGGGGAGGATGGAGAGGCAGGGGGAGGACGGAGCACAGACCGGCGGGGGGGAGGAGGACAGAGGATGAAGCAGCGGGGTGGGGGAGGATGGAGAAGCACAGGCAGGGGGAGGACATAGGATGGAATGGCAGAGGGGAGGAGGACAAAGAAAGGGGGAGGATGTAGCGGTACAGGCATGGGGAGAGCGAGGAGGACGAAGCGGCGGGGTGGGAGAGGACGGAGCAGCACAGGCAGGGGGAGGACGGAGGATGGAGTGGCGGAGGTGAGGAGGACAAAGAAAGGAGGAGGAAGGGGGAGGATGGAGCGGCACAGGCAGGAGGAGGACGGAGCTGCAGGGGGAGGACGGAGAACAGAGCAGTGGGGGGAGGAGGAGGACGGAGGACGAAGCGGCGGAGGATGGAGCAGCACAGGCAGGGGGAGGATGGAGTGGCCGAGGGGGGAGGACAAAGGAAGGAGGAGGAAGCGGTAGGGTGGGGGAGGATGGTGCGGCACAGGCAGGGGGAGGACGGAGCGGCAGGGGGAGGACGGAGCACAGAGCGGCGGGGGAGAGGATGATGGAGGATGAAGCGGTGGGGTGGGGGAGGCTGGAGCAGCACAGGTAGGAGGAGGATGGAGTGGCAGGAGTAGGACGGAGCGCAGAGCGGCGGGGAGGAGGAGGACGTAGAACGAAGCGGTGGGGTGGGGGAGGATGGAGCAGCACAGGCAGGGGGAGGACGGAGGATGGAGAGGCGGAGGGGAGGAGGCAGTGGTGGGGTAGGATGGAGCGGCAGGGGAAGGACGGAGCACAGAGCGGCGAGGGGGGGAAGACGATGCGGCGGGGTGGGGGAGGACAAAACAGCACAGGTATGAGGAGGACGGAGGATGGGGTGGCGGAGGGGAGGAAGACAAAGGAAGGAGGAGGAAGCGATGGGGTGGGGGAGGATGGAGCGGCACAGGAGGGGGAGGACGGAGCACAGAGCGGGGGGGAGGTGGACAGAGGACAAAGCGGCGAGTTGGGGAAGACGGAGCAGCACAGGCAGAGGGAGGACGGAGGACAGAGTGGCACAGGCAGGGGGAGGACAGAACGGCAGGGGGAGGACGGAGCACAGAGTGGTGGGGGAGAGGAGGATGGAGGATGATGTGGCAGGGTGGGGGAGGACGAAGCGGCGGGGGGGAGGAGGACGGAGGACGAAGCGGCACAGGCAGGGGGAGGAAGGAGCAGACTCACACCCACACACAGACTTATATACACACACAGACTCACACCCACAGCCAGACACACACACAGACTCACACCCACACACAGACTCACACCTACACACATACACACACAGACTCACACTCACAGACACACACACAGGGGCTCTCACCTCTCCGTCCCCTGGTTGTCCCAGTGCTGGCCCTCATGCTGGCGTTGTCCTGCAGAGAGTAGGTGTGGAGGTGGCAGGCGCAGAGGAGGCAGTGTGCATGATGATCCCGGGTGTCAGCCGCCTCCTGTCAGTGTAGCTGGGCCCCGGCTGGAATGTGCTGCTGCCACCCAGCTGCACTGACAGGAGGCGGCTGACACCCGGGATCATCCTATGGCCGCACAGTCTGTGACAGACTGTGTGGCCATAGGAAGAAGGAGAGTGTGGAGGAGCCGCACGATGCGCGCTCCCTGCACCTTGGGAGCCCCGACCCCAGCAGCCCCCGATCCCCGCTGTCAGTGGGTGGCTCGTGGCGGGGTTTAGTGACATGAGGCTGCGGCGGGAATCCGCTGCAGCCGCGCTAATGGCCGCCATCTTTTGTTCCCTTTCTGTGTACAGAAATCGAGTGCTAGCGCTGATTGGTTAAGCCGGCTGGGCGGACCAGTCAGCGCTGGCGCGCGATTTCCGTGACAGACAGAGGACATTAGACGATTATACAGTAGATTCTGGATGCCTAGCAGCCAATGCATGCAGATTACTAGATCCCCTCAAGCTATGCCATCGAGCAGTAACAATAGGGCCCCAGTATTCCCTCAGAAGTTATAGTGACAGTCTCTCCATATATACCCCAGAAACAAGTAACCGCAGATATTACCATTTCCCACAGTAGAAATAGCAGCAGAGTCCCGCATCTACAGTAGTTGCAGCAGCATGCCCCCCACCTTTCCCCTTTCATTGAATAGAAATCTCTTCCTTTTCCCCAAATACTTTATACCCCTCCCACACTCTTCCGCTGCATACACTCCACTGGCTGGATGCTATATTCAGCAGCTATTTCCATCTGCTTCATGTATTTCTCTTTTCTATTTTGATCTCTGTTCTGATGGTGAAACATACAGTGACTGTCACAATGTGTGCTCTAAAATAGTGTTCTCCAACTCCAGTCCTCAAGACCCACCAAAAGTGCTATTTTTTTAATAGCACTATATAAATGAATAAATATTATTATTATTATTATTATATTACGTTAATCTGGCAACCTGTAGCTTGAGCACCCCAATATTTAAAGGTGTACCCAGCCAAATGAATGACTTATCTTTAAAGAAGATACTGTTTTTTAATAAAAGTGATTTCCTGGCAGGCTATTTTAAAGAAACAAAGTGCTGTACTCACATTCGCTAGGTCCAGAAGTGAGTCTCACCATTGCTCACGGTATCTGACATTGAATGCAGAACTGATATCACAAAGATTGGCTGAGCAGTCAATCAATGAGCTGAGTAGCTTTAGCACATCTATCCCAAGCAGAAGAAGTATTCCACCCAGAGATGCTGTGCTTTCTATGTGCTGCCAGACACTGGTAACAACAGTGAGACCGGTAGACATGGCAAAAGTGCAATTTGTTTACTTGTAATAGCTTACCGTAACTTTTAATGTAAGGGAACAGCCTCTTTAAATATGTCATTAATATTATATAAGTGTTAGTGAGAAAAATGGGCCCTCCATTGCTTGTGTCACTTCATTGTTTACACTGGCTGCAAGCTGGTTCGTACTTGCCTGGTCTGTATTTGTTATAGCAGACATTAGATATGTTTCAGAGGTTGTTCGGTCTAATAAATGGGTATTCTCATGTTCTTTAATTAATTTAATTAATTAATTAGAAATCATGAAAATAAGCAAATTTGCAATTGACTTGCTTTTTCTATGTGCTGTCATTCCTTTGCTCTAAAGCAGGGGTGGGGAACGTCCGGCCCGCCATGTTACCTGATCCGGCCCGTGGCCACTTTGCTTTTATTTGTAGCGCGGTCCCTTTAAATCAGCAGCGGTGCGTGCCGGAATTGTCTCCGACCTGAAACATAGTCAGCGTGAGGCGTTCTATGAAGCAGGAGCCTCTGCACTGTCCAGCTCAGCTCCCGGGAGGATTACAATCACCTCCTGCTTATCTTAAATAAACAATTCCTTCACCTTGGGAAGTCCGTGAGTAAATCTAAAGGTGTCAGATAAGTAAATAAATAAAGTGTCTGCTCTGTGATCGTCGGCTGTGCAGGGATGAAAACTGTCAGCAGTATAAGAAGGAGCTGCATCCAGAAACATAGCCAAGGGAGGGAGAAAAAATCATGTGAAGCCATGTTAAAATCATATATGTCCACATTGATTTTTATCTACCTTCATTTGGATGTGTTGCTGGATCTCTTTTTGCTCTGCCCCCTGTGTACCTGTGTGTCATGCGCCTCAGGCCCCCGTGTACACGTGTGTCTTGCGCCTCTGGCCCCCGTGTACACGTGTGTCGTGTGCCTCAGGCCCCCGTGTACCCTTTGTGTCGTGCGCCTCTGGCCCCCATGTACCCGTGTGTCGTGCGCCTCTGGCCCCCATGTACCCGTGCGCCTCTGGAGTTATTTAAATGTTTGACTAAATACAGTTGTTTAATGTTTAAGTTTGACAAAAATATGGGTTTTCATATTGTGAGGTAATATACATCTTCCTCCACCTCTCTGCATTGTGGTGTTTTATTATCTCCTTTTTTTTCTTGGTCCTTTGGGTCATATAAGATATAGGTTTTTGTTTTTTACATTAGTATTTTGTATGTTAAATGTATCCACATACCTGCCATCCTAATATTATCTTCATCGTTTTGCCCTCGGAATCATTGATAGTGTATTTATATACCTGTCCTTACCTACACATTGCTTGTTTTTGAAGAAAAAAATTGATGTGATTAACTTTGGTGTATTTACGTATAATTTTTACATTAGTGGAGTAGTATTTGTACACCTTTAATCACATGGGGTCATCTCATTTGTTATTCTTTGTGTTGTTGTATTGTTATAATAAAGACTATTTTATTACTTTAATCTTTGTTGCTCTTATATGTAAGTTTAGCAATGTTTTTTAAGTTAATAAATTTATACGGCCCGCGAATGATATTCTAAATTTCCAAATGGCCCTTTGCAGAGAAAAGGTTCCCCACCCCTGCTCTAAAGCCAAGGTTGATTCCAGCCCAGCGAGCGATGGCTCCACCCACATCGCCGCCGCATCACCGGCAACATCCTGCCGTGTGACAGCTGGCCTGCGATGTCGGAAGCGAGCGCACCCGCACATCGCTTTCGACATCGCAGGCCAGATTGACATGTGTGACGGGGTCTTAACAGCTTTTATGTTTTGTAATGTACAGCTAGTTTCCATGGAGCAGAGTTTGCACAGTAGTTACATTCCAGGACAGAGGTTAACTTTTAACATCCCAGTCAGCTCTTGCCAGCCCATTTAATTTCTACAGCAGTTAGCTTCTCACCTCCCTCCTCATCTTCTGAAGAGATGCAATAATAAATCATCAGCCTTGGAAGATTTCTGAGCAAGTCTCCTATACAGAGCTGTCTCTGCTTCAACTGTCCAAAGTCATGTTCTTGTTTAAATGTCATTATCTATATGTGTAAATATACAATAGTGCCAGCAGTGTAGAATCCAGAACAAGTTATCGATAGCTGAATGTGTTAAAGCAGAACTTGTGCTAAGCTTTATAATTCTGCTAATAAGACCGCTCTACTACTCCCCAAAGCTGTAATTCAAGGAGGAGAGCATGCCCTGCTAGAAACCAAAAAGTAAGGCTGGTTTTACACTACCGTTTTTTTTTTTAATGCGGGGGAATATGTGTAAAACCTTAATCCCCCAGATTCCCCCGGAATTGTTAATCATGATGCAATTGGATGCACCCATACCGATATTATTACTGATCTGTTACACAGATCAGTGATAATACTGGTGCCTGAGTATCCTGTTGCATCTGTTTGTGTACCTTTTTTAGCAGGATCCGGTGGAAAATTACACACCTCCTAGTGGGTGTGTCATTTAAAACTGGATTCTGGACATGCTTAGTTAAAAAACCCAGATCTGGCATCTGGATCCAGCAGGTTCTAGATTCCGCTGGTTCCAGGTTCCATAGAGCACCATTGTAATTTAACCCACATTGTCCCGGATTCTGGTGTTCTCGGTTTTAAAATGAACACCAAAATCACTACAAAATGCATTTTTTGTTTCAGTGAAAAAAAAACGTGGATACCCAGATCAGGGGGAACCGTAAAGAACTGGATGCATCCACAAATTCCTGCGGCCCAATTGAAAGTCAGTGGGGCCGAAAGCATGCGGGTGCATCCAGTTTCTGTTGGATTCACACGGATACCGAAAACCGGTAGTGTGAAACCAGCCGTTGGAAAATGCAGAGCTCCAAGCTGGTGAAGAGAGAATTTAGGAATATTGCTGTAAGTGGAACAACCCTGCAATATCATCCATCTTGAAAGTCAGTGAAGAGGATATAGGACTAGTGATGAGCAAGCCTTTCAAGGTTCTGATTAGGTTGCTGAATGATCTCATGGATGTTAAGGTTCGGTGGTAGTATTCAGGACTGAACTTGCCCAAGTAGTCACTGATTACCTGTTCATCTCCCCACCCACATTAAACCAGCCATAGGCAAAAAAACACTTCTGGGGGTGGGTGGGTAGGGATTTCCATTTTGTTAAGGGCAACACATTACAGTCGAAAACTCAGATTTTACCTTCAGCGCGAGTCAACAACACACTGCAAATGGCATGCACTGGGCTGGGCGCCAAGCCTACCAAAGCACAGCGGTTCACACTCATGCACTCTGGACATGCAAGACACATTAATTCCATGCTCGAATAGGTTCACTCATCTGTATATAGGACTGAACCAGCTTTATTGCCCCTTCATTCCCAGGATCATGAGGGTCTGACCTCTAGGACCAAGCTATATACTTTAATATACTTTGAACTCTAGCTCATGTATAGTTGTTTGTTGTGACCATTAACAGTGCCCAAAATGCTGTTTTGATATCTTTATACCCACATTTATGATATTACAATAATTATGTCTGTTTTCTTTTTCAGATTTGCCTCTGGATTTTAAATTTACCAGATTTTCAGGCAGTAATACAGACATTGAAGGTTACTTCCCCCGACCTCCTGCAATTCTCTTATCTCAGAGCTCAGAGGGCGCTGCAGCATAATTAGCATTACTAGTAATTATGCACGACATGACTACTCTAATGGCTGTAACTGTTCTATACTCTAGTTGAATATGCCTTTTCAAGACAAGTGTTTCTTTAAGAAATGACTCCTTGTATACTAGTTGAAGATAAATATGACCCAATCGTTTGTAAAAGTATTTTGTATTCATTTTGGAGCAAATTTGTGACCCTTCGGTTTGTAAGTTTCAGAGTTATAAAGTTGAAATACAAAGTTTTCAGTGCTAGGCAATGAAAGTGTAACTGATCGTCTTGTCACATTAGACCTGCACACAGAAATTGATGGGGTTTAAACGTAATTTTGTCTATAAACTCATGGATCAAACTTTGTACAGTACAGTCTAAATTACTTCCAAAAATCTGTGAGCCATATTTATTAAAATAATTTCTTTGCCCCAAAATACCAACAATGTTACATGTTATGGCTAAGATGGTGCACAACTATTAAGCCCCTTTCACGTCACATTTATTTTCTGTCCGTGGGGATCCTGTTTTTTCCTGGACCACATGGACAGGAATGGACAGAACCGGATTTATAACTCCAGATGCCATTTCTTTGTCAATATCCAGGATTTTGAGGGATCTGGACAGACTGAAAGAGCTGGGAGGAGCCAAGCCTGCAAAGCACAGGCAAATGGTGTCGGGGCTGTGCTTTCACTTTCGTAATGTATCTACATACATTGTGAAAGTGAAAAAAAGCAATGGTTAAAAATAAAAAAATGCTCACTTCTCCGCCGAGTGTCCCGGGATGTGAAGCATCCACGTCTGATCGCTGCAAGGACCTAAATCAGCTGACCGGCGGCAATCGATCAGCTGATGTGTCACATGATAGAATGAGCTGAGCGATTTATATCGCCCGCCCGCTGATTGGTTTTAGCCACCAGTCAGCTGATTCATGTCCTTGCAGCCTTCGGACGTGGACGCCTTGCATCCCGAGACACTTGGCGGAGAGGTGACCATTTTTTTTTTTTTTTAAACATTGCTTTCTTTAATTTCACTTTAGCAGTGTACGTAGATATACTGCTCAAGTGAATTTACATGGGAACAGAGCAGCTAATGTGTACTGAGCATGCTCAGTACACTATAACTGGATCTGGGAAACGATCCTGTTTGTCCCGGATCCGGCACCATAGACCCCATGTTATTTGAATTGGATAGCATTGGATCCAATTCTGTCCGATTGTGTCCACTTTTTTGAAGGTAGCCCAAAATCGGAGCAGTCTCCGATTCTGGGTACTGGAAAAAAGAGGACACATTCGGATCCCTGATGAAACTGGTACACACGGATGGCCATTAAGGACCAATCCATGCCCATCCATGCCCTTAGAGCCAAATCGGATCTGTGGCTATCCGTTTTACAACGGATAGCCATGGATCCCCAAAAAATGTGATGTGAAGGGGGTCTTAAGGCAATGATACATGATATATACTATAATTTTCTCTTTCATGGAAAAAACACTAATGCCAGCCATACACATAAAAAAGCTTTTGGTGAAACAATATTTTGGCCAATCATTTGGCCTACACCCTGTCTCAGCCTACTCTCTCATTTACAGGGGCGCACTTTCTGGTGTGCGCTCCTATATTCTCTATGAGAAAGCCGCCAGCTTACATGTCTGCTGATGGTTCTCTCCAGGAGAGCAATGTGATTGTCAGTTTGAAACTGTACATGTCCAACATCTCACTCCACCATAACAATTCCCCCATACACACTATATTGTCCGCTGAACAAATCTCTAACTACTTGTCTTGCCTACATTAGTTTAATGTGTATGGGGCCGTTAAGACCAATTACCACTGTGATTGGAGTCACCATTTATAGCATATATTGGACTATAGCATTAAACATCTTGTTACACTGACAAAAACTTGTCCTCCAATATAAGTAGGACAGATTCCTGTACTGTACCAGTAGTAAGCTCGGCTACTGTGACCTGAAATCTTCAGCTCAAAGCTGCCACTTAGCATTGAAAAAGAATGGACAGAAGACTCTTTCTAACCTCACCACCTCTCCAGGTGATTGCAATTTCAACTGTTAACATTTTCTTAGCACACCTTTCTGTCAGTGTAAGGCCGGCTTCACACCATGGATTTTCGGGTCCAGGGCTGTAAGGTGTGAAATGGACAGCTCTGGATCTGAATTCACCCCCCATGTATCCCAATTGCGCCAGATTGTGCATTTTTGGCGTCCGGTTTTCTGGGAGGATCCGGTTTTGTCCGATTTTTGCATCAGACACAAAAACGGAGGCTGCATCATTTTTTGTGTCCAATGAAAAAATCGGACAAAACCATATCCTTCCGGATCCGGCGCCCATAGCATGGGAGTCTATGGGTGTCGGATTGCCCCAGAACCGGCAGAAAATCGTACCGGTCCCTGGACGCCGTATGCTGAAAGAGCTCCACAGCTGAAATTTCAGCACCGTTGCCAACTCCCCTGCAGCCGCGATGCTGAATTTTCAGTACTGGACAGCGCCAGCAACGAAGCTGGCAAAAAGCAGGATCGGAGACAGATTTGCCCTCCGGTTCTGCTCGTCCATGGCTGTCAGGTTCTGTCCGGTGTATCCTGCAAAACACCGGACAGAACCTGACAGTCAAAAAACGTGGAGGGAAGCCGGCCTAACAAGACCGGTCAGTTTTATGTAAACATGCGTGAATTACTTATTAAAGGTATCTAAGAATATATTTAGAACTACACTTTCTTTGGTTACTTTTTTTTCTATTCTCAGAAAATATCTTCATTGCATATAGAGTGCCATTTTCCAAACATATTCCAAAAGCGTATCTTTTTGCCCATTATATGTGTTCAAAAGTATAGTTGGCTATGCTGTGATGGGATTCTATGGCCAGTATATGCAAGTGTATAGGCATACAGTTGCATATCTTTGGAATCACTCTTTGATCATGTGCATTGAATGTATGACCCAAACATAGTGTAAACACAGCCTTACATATTATACTCTTATCATGATACATACATAGCTCCTACTGACTTTAGTGCTACCCCTAGATGCACAGAGAAGCTAATATTGGTGAGTGGAATATTCGTTTCCATATGTGATATATTTCTATAGCAGTAAAAAAATATCAGCGACAATAATTACTTTTGATAATGTTATTCATCGTTGTGCTTGATAACTGAAATAAAACTGCAGAAAATATTGATGATTTGTGGGCAAAATAAAAGATTGTTTTTTTATCCACAGTAAAGGAAGATCCACAGATGTGACATGTAAGACATTCCCTCGAAGTGAACAATGTTTTTATTTGGGGGCATGAACACAGTGTTTTCTTTCCTGTTTTGGTTCTAAATTGTTTGCAGTACTGTAGTGTTTCCCCAATAAACGTGTTGAAATTGACTGTTTATGAAAATGTGTTTTGTACAACTTCATTACAGGAAATCTGAGTTTTCCTTCCACCCTAAATATGAAATCTAAAAATATCAAGGAGTACAAGTTACTGAAAATAAATAATGTGACAATTAACACTTCATTCAGCTACGTTAGAAGCTAATAAATCATGTAGATGTCAGTTTCATGCTATAAATTTCCAGCTAAAGATGAAGGACTGTACTAATTGTATTTCTACAATCTAGATTAGAAAGTATTTACTCTAATATATAAGAGTTCTGCTTAACTACATTACTTCACTCTAGGATTATGGTCTTTACTTCCACTTATGTTATAAAAAATGTTAAAGGAGCTCTCCACTACTATCATATTGATTATATCTATTTATTCGAATGGTGTCACGCTGCAAAATATGACTCTCAGCACAACAAAAAGTGTACAACAGGGTGTTATGGGGAGGAAGGCCCTAATGGTAGGGAGCGAGGGATGGGACACCTCCTAACACTTCCCTGTGTCTCTCCCCTCTGCCCTAGCAGCTGTATGCGGGTCTTTCCCTCTGCCGGCGTCATGTTCCTTGTCCATGGCTGTCACCTCTACTCACACTGTCTTGTTCCAAGGCCGGTGAGCATACTAGAATGTACTACTACACAGGGATAAGTAGACAGACTGGGGATAAGACAAAAAGGACACAACAACTAGTAATCTGCAGCCAAACACCAGAGGCAACAAGTGACACCGCTGCAACTGGGACTCCAGAAACAGCAAGTCACCTCCTCACTCCACCGAGGTCAGCATAGAATGGGATTTTCTATAACCGCCATCAGGTAATGGTCATGTGACTATGTAAAGGAAGGTTGGTGTGGTCACCAATCAGCATCACCTGACCCAGCAACTTCCAGAAGCTGCCTGCAAGGAAACTGACATTAACCTCTTGCTGCTCCAAATGAAAAAAAACATTTAAAATCAACCAGAGATGTCACAAGTCTCCTACTTACTCATGACAGTACCTGCCTTTCTACAAAGGACCTTAAGACCCTCAAGACCGGACATGTCCAGAAGCAATCTACATCAAGGAAAACTCAACACACTTGTGTTCACCTCCGCAGTGATCTGACCCCCCGTATTGAAAACTCACCACAAACAGAGAAAAAGGTCCAACACCGAATGCACTCAGCAGGACGAAGCAGGCCCAGTGATAAAGGCAACACAGGTGCATAATACCGAGCCAACAAACACTCTCAACCTGTCTTGACATGGGGGAGGTGATTGGTGGTATTTTATAAGCACACAGATGAGGTTTCCATAGATCACACATTTTTTCTCTTTGTATTTATTTTTACTTACATGATCAGTATTTGGGGTTTTCATAGACTCATACCCCCATAATCCAGGGCTTCATATAAAATCCCCTCAAGTGACACCATTTTTGAAACCTGCCCCCTCAAGAAGATTAACTAGATTTGTGGCGAGCATCTTGAACCCCCAGATGTTTCACAGAATTTTATAACGTTGAGCTGTGAAAATAAAAACACATTTTCCCCATAAAAGTGTTGCTTTAGTGAAAACATATTTTATTTGAACAAGGCTAACTGTAATATGTGGATATTTTCAGGATTCTGATAGCTAGAGCAAGAAAAGACAAAGTTTAAGTTCAAGTCAATTTATTACAAATGTGCAAACAACAGGTTCTGGTGTGGGTGTAGAAAGCAGGGAGAAAGATGAATAAGAGGGCCAGTAGTGGAAATAGTACACATAAACAGTTAACACATTAAGCTGGTAACAGAAGATAGGCTGGCTTCACATTTGCGTATGGGAACGCAGCTTATGCTGCGTTCCCATACGCAGGCAAACGCATGCGCACTGCGGTTCCTATGTTTAACATAGGAACGCATAGTGCCTGCGTTTGCTGCGTTCTGGTGCGGATGCGGACGATATCTGCTCCTTCCGGTGTCCAGCATCCGCACCCGGGACGCAGCTTGCAGCATTTTTTTGTGCGTTTGGGGATCTTGGAAGATCAGCAAGCGTCCCCAAGCGCACAAAAAATGCATTGACGTCAATGGGTCCGCAGTGTTCAGCGCTTGACAGCGCAGGAGAACGCTGCGGACCCATTGAAAAATCTCCCGGTGGCCGCCGGTGATGTCACAGGAGCTCACCGACGGCCACCGGGAGATCAGCTCTGCCTCTGCTGATCTCCTCCTCCCCGGCCGCCTGTAATTTGCTAGCGATGTCGGCGGGGAGAAACAGCTGATGTGACAGCTGTTTGAATCTTCCCGCGCCGACATCTCCTCTCGGTGTCGGCGCGGGAAGATTCAAACAGCTGTCACATCAGCTGTTCTTCCCGCCGACAGTCCCGGAGCTTACCGGCGGCCGGGGGCGGAGATCTCCGGCGCTGATCTCCGCCCCCGGCCCGCCCCCGGACAGCGCCGATTGGCTGGCCGGGCTCCCTAGTGATGTGTCCGCAGGCGGACATTATCCGCTGCGGACACATCAAAGTGTCCCTGCTTTTGACAGCGTTTGTGTCTGCATGCCATCAGCATGCAGACACAAACGCTAATGTGAAGGCAGCCTTAGTAAGTTCTTGTTCACACTGTGAGGCATGTAACATAATAGTCTCTGAGTAAACACAGTCCTGAACTTTGGCATAGTGCATTGCAGCTAATGCTAAAGTTTCAGAAACAGTCCAAAGCAATGCACATGCAAATAATAGACAAAACAAACTAAATTGCAGGAGCAGAGTGTTGCTGAGCTTACATGCAGCAGGGAGGACAGAAGGTTCACGGAGGCAGGAACAATCCTTAAGTAAGCACAGCCTGGTGCTGGAAGGCATGCCGAGAACAGGCGTGGCCAGCAAAGTAGATGGAAGAACCAACCTGGAAAAACTGGAGCCAGAGCAAACTTAGATGATGCACGTAGGAGCCAGAGCAGAAGTGAACTACTCAAGAAAAGCATGGAAAATGGGTCTGAGCCTTTATAAGTAGGAACACATGGACAGGGCGAAGTAGCAGATGCCATTTTGGATAAGTGCGAGGAGACACAAAAGTTAATCTAGAAGATATTGGATCCTGACATACTCTCACATTACAGAACGATCCCGGACCCAGTTTCTCTGGGTATTTCTGGTGGAAACGCGCAATCTTTTGAGGACCACAGATGTTATCCACTGGTCCCCAAGAGTTTTCCTTAGGCAGATGCCACTGTCACCTTATTAGGTATTCAACCTGATTCCAGCGGATCCTAAAATCAATGATCTCCTCCACCACAAATTGTTCCTGACTGTCTACCACCACAGGTTGATGAGGGGAAACAATGCGTCCCTGGAAGGTATTAGGAGACACTGGCTTTAGTAAAGAAACATGAAACACAGAGTACACCTTCATAGTTTTTAGCAGCTTGACATAGCAGGCAACTGAGCTCACAATACCACTGATCTTAAAAGGACCGATGAACTTCTGTCCCAGTTTATTTCTGTCCCAATTTCTGTGGAAGAATGTCCAATTTTAGATTTTTAATGGACAGCTATTAAAACCAGGTTGCCTGCTGTTTAAATCTGCCAAGATCTATGAAGGTGCACCCTGTGTTTTACATCTCTTTACTAAATCCAGTGTCTCCTAATACTTTCCAGGGACGCATTGTACCCCCTCTTCTACCTATGGTGGTAGACGGGGAGGAACAATTAGTGGTGGTGAAGACTCTAGACTCTAGGATCTGCAGGAATCAGCTTCAGTACCTAATAAGGTGGAGGGGGTATAAGCCTGAGGAAGACTCTTCGGATCCAGTGTAAAACATCAGTGTTCCTCAAAAGATTGCTCGCTTTTGTCAGAGGTATCTGGAGAAACCTGGTCAAGGATTATCTTGAGGCTGCTTCTAAGGTGGGAGTAATGTCAGGATTCTGGCTTTTCCTGGTTACCTTCTGTTTCTCCTTGCCCTTGTCCAAGATGGTGTCTGCTACTTCGTTCTGTCTATATTATAATATAATAATAAATCTTTATTTATATAGCGCCAACATATTCCGCAGCACTTTACAATACAGTGGTTAATAAATGAAACTACACAATATAATATAGTAAGAAAATACACAATATAATACTGTAATTCTAGTAGAGAAAGAATACAGTACAATAATAGGAAACAATACAATAAGCATAGAATCAATGTAAAATATACAATACAGTACATAAAGCAAAAATAAAGGTGACTCTGCTCAAAAGAGCTTACAATCTACAACAGATAGGGGTTACACAAAGTACAGGGCTTATTACACTGATGGTCCAGGCATCTTGAGGAAATGTGGGATAGAAATAAAGTTACATGAATGGTCACCAGACAATCTGTGTAGACCTTTTGGGTTTGGTGGAGTATGAAGAAGAGTTATGTCGAGAGAGATAGTGCATGGGCTATGTACAGTACAAAGGAATTTTGTTAGGGAGCATGATAGGCCGCCTTAAAAAAAGTGTTTTTAGGGAGCGTTTGAAGCCATGCAAGTTGTGGATGGTCCTGATTCTTGGGGTAGAGCATTCCAGAGAATTGGGCAGCTCGGGAGCCGGAATGGGAGGATCGGACTAGTGCAGATGTTAGTCGAAGGTCATTTGTAGAACGTAGAGAATCCGGTGGGGTGATAGACAGAGATGAGGGAGGAGATGTAGGGGGGTGCTGCATTGTTAACAGCTTTGTGGGTGAGAACAAGCAATTTGAACGTGATCCTGTAGTGTATAGGCAACCAATGCAATGACCGACACAGAGCGGAGGCATCTGAGTAACGATTGGCCAGGTAGGTGATCCTGGCTGCTGTATTAAGGATGGACTGTAGAGGGGAAAGTTTAGAGAGGGGGAGGCCATTTAATAGAGAATTGCAATAATCAAGGCGGGAGTGGATTAGGGCCACAGTAAAGGTTTTAGTTGTTTCCATGGTGAGAAAGGGACGGACTCTAGAGATGTTCTTCAGGAGGTTCTTAGGGTGAGGGGTGCTTCTTGGTCCAGGGTGCTTCAGAGAGTGTTATTATAGTGATTTGCTGCCAGATTTGGACAGGAGAATGAGGAGATTGGCGACAGTAAAGAGATGAGAGAGTCTGTGGGTGCATGAGGGTTAATTGCCTGTAGATTTCTGGATGTTTGATAGGTAGGGATGGGCTGTGTGGGTGAGGGTTGGTGAGCGTGAAGGAGAGAGTGTTGTGGTCAAGGAGGGGAAGAGATGAATTATCTAGGGAGGAGGTTGAGCAGAGTTGGGTAAAGACCAGGTCAAGGGTGTTTCTTGAGTATTTTGCTCAAGCTCTGGCTTCTCTGTACATCATCTATTTTTGCGCCTTTTCCAGCTACTCAGGGTCTGTTCTTCTAACTACTCTGCAGTCATCTGCTCTGCTGGCTTGACCTATTCTCATCTTGCCTTCCTGCTACAGGCTGTGCTCAGTAAAGATTATTCCGGCTACCAGTACCCGTAGTTTGCTCTCCTGCACATAATCTCTGCAATACTTCAAGGCTCTGCTGTTGCTACTTAATCTGTTTGAGTATTATTTACAAGTGTGGTGCTTAGGACTGTTTCTGGGCTATAGTATAGCTGCACTGCACTGTATTAATATCCGGGACTGTGTTTGCTGCTGTGCACCCTCTGTGCATTCTCTCTGCCCCCCCTGCTGGGCTCTCTCTCTGTCCCCCTGCTGTGTGCTCTCTCTGGCCCCCCTGATGTGTGCTCTCTCTGCCCCCCTGCTGTGCACTCTTTTTGCCCTCCCTGCTGTGCACTCTTTTTGCCCCCTCCCGCTGTGCGCTCTCTCTGCTCCACCCCGCGCTCTGCTCTCTCTTTGCCCCCTGCTGTGTGCTCTCTCTTTTTCTCCTGAGTGGTGTCTCTGGGCTCTCTCTTCCCCCCCGCTATGCGCTCTCTCTGCTCCCCCGCTGTGTGCTCTCTGCCCCCTTGTTGTGCACTCTCTCTGCCTCCCTGCTGTGTGTGTCGAGCCCCCTGGGACGGGGTACTCGGTACCGGACCGGGTCGCTGCTGGGAGGTCCTGGTCCTGGCAAGTAAAAGGGGTAAAATGTACAAGGGATAAATGTCTGTTGTGATGCCACCCACGGCTTGTGGTCAGTAATGGGACCACCGCTGCTGTAGAACCTCCGGGGATGATGTTAAAGCAGCTGTAGATGGAATAACTCTCCGCGGGTAGAGCTGGGTTCCCCGGGGCAGTGATGTTAAAGTCAATGGTGTAGGCTTGTAGTAGGTGCAGTTCACTTACTTGCCTGCTGCTGCAGCCTTCTCCCAGCCTGTGTGTGGAGCTGACAGGCTGTGGCTCTCCAGGTGGGATCTCTCTGCAGTCCTGCTGGAAGGAATCATTCATGGGCAAGGGAGCAAAGTGATTATACAGTTCTGTCTGCGGATAATCATGCAAGGGAGTCAGAAGTGGGGTTCACCGTGTTTACTTTGCAGTTCTTTCAGTACAACAGTTCAGTTACAGTTCTTACATGGGTTCAGACTTTCCCCTCCGGTTTCCTTTCTAGTCCCTGCAGCCAAGTTGTTCCTCTCTGTGACCCCCTCTCCTTCTCTCGTCCTTTCCAGGCTTACTCTCTCTTTCTCTGCGTGTGTCTCCGGACAGTTTAACGGTAGCTCGGACCCTGTGGGTCATTGTGGTTGCCACTTAGCTGCCTGTCCTTTGGGTAGGAACTCCAACCTGGAGTTGGAGCTCCCCGTCGGTGAATCTGGGGAAACCGGGTAAATCGTCGGTCCCCTTCAGAGCCGACACTATGCTTCTAGCCTAGCCTCCAATAGTCCTTTCCTTGCAAGGCTCTATCAGGGTCCCTTCTGCTCCGTGTGACTCTGGTGTCAATCTGGAAGGCTACTCCGCCAGCAATTGGTCGTTTTCAGCCGTGTTCCTAGGACCCAGTGCTGCTGGTCCTCTCTTTCCTCACACTCCTGGGGTGCTGGTTATGGACGTGCTTTCTCTCCGTGGTTTCACTGGCACTTCGGATTCTGCACTCCATCCATCCCACTCCTCCAGAACGTGTACTTCTGTTCTTTACTGCTCAGTCTACCTCGTCCTACTGACTCCTTCCTCCTCTCCTTCCCTATTTCTACCATCTATCACCTGACCTGCTTGCTGTCCCACCCAATGTTCTCTAAACCCACCACCCCTTGCCCGCTTAGAGTCCCGGGCTCCGGATTGAGTGCTGCCCTCTAGTGGTGTGTGGGATGTCTGTGAGGGTGTTTGTGTAAACTGTCTTCCTTCCTACCTGTCTGCAGTTCCCTATGTGGCCTCCTGGTCGCAGGGGCGCCACATGTGCTCTCTCTGCCCTCCCCACTGTGTGCTCCCTCTGCACTCCCCTGCTGTGCACACTGTCTGCTCCACTCTGCTGTTCACTCCCTCAGCCCCCTTGTTTGCTCTCTCTGCTCCCCCCATACAGTGTCTCTGGGTGGTCACGCTACCGCCATCTTGGGACACCTATTTCTTTAGTTATTTAAATAAATAAATAAAAAAAAAAAAAATTGGTGACGGCTTCGGTGTGTTATAGTTTGCCAGCCAAGGTAACCCAGGCATATGAGGGCTAGAATTCTCAGCATGGGGGGCCCAGAACACTTGGGCAGCCTGCAGCCACCCCAGAACTGGCACCTCCTTGAGAGATGCCAAAACTGTTGGTTACCGCGCTCTTGAAGCTGCCCCGGAGGTGGGGTTGATGTCAGCTTATTTTGGCAGCTGACATCAAGCCCTATTGCTAATGTCAGCCGTCAGTATAACAGCCGGCCATTAGCAATGCGTTCAGTGAAGAGGCAAAAAAACTGAGAGAAATCCTTTATTGCATACAAAATAGACAGTGACACCTCATTATCCACTTTATTAGCTCCCACTAAATTTCCCTCTGATGTAATCCTGTAATTACTGTAATCTTACGGTGGAAACATTGGAGCGGTGTGATACATCACGCCGCCATCCTCGTTTACCCAAGTGTCCAAAGACGGCTGCCATGTTAGTGCACATGCTCTCTCTGCACCCATGTCCTCTCTCTGCCCCCCCTGTGTACTCTCTCCGCCCCCTACACTTTCTCTGCCTTTCCTGTGCACTCTGCCCCCTATGTGCTTTCTCTGCTCCTCCTGTACGCTCTTTCTGCCCCCCATGCACTCTCTGCCCCATCCCTGTGCACTCTCTACCCCCTCCCTGAGTGCTCTCTGCCTGCCTTGCTGTGCGCTCTCTGCCCCCCTTCTGTGCGTTCTCTACCCCCCTGCAGTGCACTCACTCTGCCCCTCTGCTGTGCTCTCTCTCTTTGCCCCCTACTGTGCTCTCTACCCCCATGCATGCTCTTTTTGTCCTCATGCTCTCTCTGCCCCATGCACTCTCTGTCCCATCCCTGTGCACTCTACCCCCTCCCTGTGTGCTCTCTGCCCCCCTGCTGTGCATTCTCTACCCCCGCAGAGCACTCACTCTGCTCCTCTGCTGTGCACTCTCTCTTTGCCCCCTACTGTGCTCTCTGTGCCCCCCTGCTATGCACTCTCTCTTCCCCCCTGCTGTGTACTCTCTGCCTCGCACTGTGTGCTCTCCCTGCCCCTTCTGCTATTCATTCTCTGCCTCACTACTGTGGTCTCTCTCTGCCCCACCTGCTGTGTGTTAGCTCTGCCCCCCTGCTGTGCACTCTCTCTGCCCCCCCTCCCCATTGTGTACTCTCTCTCTGCACCCCTGCTGTGTGCTCTCTGGCCCTCACTATTGTGTGCTCTCTGCCCCCTGCCTTCTGGCTGTACGCTCTCTCTGCCCCAGCTGTGCGCACTCTCTGCTTTCCCCTGCTGTGCGCTCTCTGCCTCCCATATGCACTCTCTCTGCTCCCTCCACCCAGTGTAGTGTCTCTGGGCAGTCATGCTGCTGCCATCTTGGGACACTTATTTTTTTTTGTCATTTAAATTAATAATTGAAAAAAACTGGTGTGGGCTTCGCTATATTTTTGTTAGCCAGCTAAGGTAACCCAGGCAGCTGGGGGCTGGAATTCTCAGCGTGGTGAGGCCCAGAATTGGTGCCTCCAAGCATTATGGGCCCCCCATGCTGAAAATTGCAGCCAGAAAGATGGCAGTGGCAAGATTAACTGGGTCTGCGTGTACCCGCTGTACGCATGTGCAGTTGGTATGCGCAAGCTCAGTCATTTGGCGGTGATGTCAGGCTGCAGGTGGCGGGTTGCGCAGCGTCTTAGTTCTGATGTCAGTTACAGGTGGCGTCGGATCCAGTTGTCGGTGGCACCGTTAACGGTATTGTGCAAGGGGCCAGTGCCACTAACGGGTGCCATATGCACACCCATCACTTGGGTGTGCAAATATGGCTGCTGCTGGCACGTGATATCGGGATATCCTGACGGTGGAAGTGGATGATGGATGCCACAATTATTTTTAAAATATAGTCCTTTGCTTAAATTATTTTTTTTTCATATTCTTTATTTATATAACAAATAAGGTCATCAAAAAATAAAAATAGACAAATCACATTGGTATTGATATACGAAAGCAAGTCATATACGTGAATCTATTCAGAATATAACAGGTGATGTATTCAGGTCACCAACATGGTGTGTTAAGGTTGCCATTGATGAATAAAAAAATAGTTCAATTTTCATAATATAGGGTATTATCAGAAAGGAATAAAAAGGTAAAAAAAAGCAAAAGAAGAGGATTAGGTAAGAAAAGCAAGTGTAAGGGAGAAAGGAGTAGATGGGTTACAAGGGGGATAGGTAAGCAAAAGGGGGAAGAGGGAGACAAAGGGAAAGAGAAGAGGGCTGTGGGGAGAGGAGAGGTGGGAAAAGAGAGGGGAGGGGGGCAGAAACTGACGAACAGACCCATAGACACCCTTATTCACACTGCCACCCCACAAGGGTCGGAGCACAATCCCTGCATTACTCCATGAATCGGCTATAACACTCTATTTGCTGAAAATCCATCCAGCTAACCCATGTCGACCAAAACTTTGTCTGAGACTCTCGGAAAGAAGAAGTCAACTTCTCCATGTACATAAGGTCATTGACCCTATTGATCCATTGTGCAACAGTGGGTGATGTGGGTTGTTTACAGAGAACTGGGATACAAGATCTGGCAGCAATGATCAAAAATGTGAGCAACGAGTTCTGGTAGAGTCGAAAAGGAGCCTCACTATAATGTAATAGCAGCAGGACAGGCGTCAAAGGCACCTTAATGTCAGAGACATGGTCTATCACAGGGGTCTCAAACTCCAGGCCTCGAGGGCCGCACACAGTCCAGGTTTTCAGGATTTCCTTAGAATTTGACAGTTGGTCATTTGATTACCAACTGTCAAATCCTATGGAAATCCTGAAAACCTGCACTGTGTGCGGCCCTCGAGGTCTGGAGTTTGAGACCCCTGGTCTATAACCTCCTCAACCTCGTCCCAGAATGGTCACAAGCTTGTCACAGTCCCAAAAAATGTGGACAAAAGTACCAGGTCCATCTCCACATCTCCAGCAACCACCATCGGCCCCTGGGAAGATAGTCCGAATAGTCTCCGGAATTCTGTACCACCTGGATAAAATTTTATAATTGACTTCTTGGAATTTAGAGCTGATGGAGGTGCTAAGAGCGATTGTGAAGATGTTAGAAGCTTGCTCATCTGAAAAGGTGACTCCCAGGTCAGACTACCATCGTGTCAGAAAAGGTGGATGTGCCCGGTCTAGGGGGTTGTATAGGATAGAGTAAACCAAAGACAGAGTGTGGCTACCAGTCCCCGAACCCACACAGAGAGACTCAAATTTTGTCTTAGGGTGTTGAAAACAGGATTTCGGGGACAACGAACTTGGGAAGTGTCTTAATTGCAAGCATCTCCACCAGCCCAGTGGGGTCGGTTCTCTCCAGGATGTCAAAATAGCTAGAGAAGGCCACCCATCTCCCCCTTCCACCAGATCCTCAACCCTATCCCTCCCCGCCGCAATTCAGGCTGCAAAGGTTTTATCTAAGCTGGCAATGGAGAAGTCAGAATGCTTATAGGCATAAGAGGGGAGCATGGTGAAATAATGGAAGGGTGCAGTTGTAATGTATTGCAGCTAAGTGTGGCACCAATCGTGAGATGTGATTGTAGGTGCAGGGGGGCCAAAGGCATTACCCAAGGCAATTTATCTAAGGGGACTGGCAGGAATCTTGTTCTATATTAACCCATGCTTTGTGACTGCTGTTCCTGCACCAGTCTATCATTCTCGCTGAGTGAGTGTTCGTATGGTACTTTTTAAAGTCAGGCAAGCCAATCCCTCCCCTTGTCTTTGGTCTTGTAAGAATAGCCCTACTCACTCTGGCTGATTTGCCAGTCCAAATAAAGTCATGTTGTATGAATGCTATTTTTTTTAAAACGTCAAGTGGTATCCTAATAGGTAGGGTCTGTAGGAGGTACAATACTTTTGGCAGGACATTCATCTTCATAATCTGGTAGCGGACAAACCAGGAAAAGGGCGATTTAGTCCATCTCCCGCAGTCAGACTCAATGGCCTTAAAGGGATCCTGTCACCTCCAGAACACCTCCTAAGCTAGCAAAACATGTCCCTGCAGCATCCCATCACTAATCTCACACTCCTTTTGTCTCCTAAAAGCATCATGTGAAAGTGCATGAAAACTTTTAATACTCACTCATTAGTGATTATAATTAGCAGGGGCTATATTCTTTAGTCACCAAGGCGGGCTGTTTTGCAGGCTCCAGGTTCCACCCTCTCTCTGTCTGTGTGCTGTGCTTGTGCAGACTTTACCCTCCTCCCTCTCTATCACTCACAGCATGCAAATCATTAGTCCTGCCTTCAGCTGCACATCACAGCAGCACAGACAGAGAGAGGGAGGATCCTCGAGGCTGCAAAACAACATGCCCTGGTGACTAAAGCTAATTATAATCACTAATGAGTGAGTATTAAAACGTATTATTTTATGCACTTTCACAGGATGCTTTTAGGAGACAAAAGAAGTGTGAGATTTGTGATGGGATGCTGCAGGGACGTGTTTTGCTAGCTTAGGAGGCATTTTGGAGGTGACAGGATCCCTTTAAGAAGAAGGGGGAAGTTATATTGATAGAGTTTATTTAAATCAGCCGACAGTTTTGTTCCCAGGTAGCTGAGGTGTTGTTGGGCCCAAGTAAAGCTAAAGGACAATCTCAGTGAATCCACCAGCTGGGACGGCAGGCTGATATTGAGTGCCTCTGATTTAGCAAAGTTAATTTTGAAATTTGAAAGTTGAGAATAAGTTTGGAACTCTTTTATCAAATTTGGCAAAGAGACAGTGGGATTGGAAATAAAAAATGACAAATCATTAGCGTACGCTGCCACTTTGTGTGATGTTTTGCGGAACGAAATTCCAGAAATATTGGGGTTAGCCCTTATATGTCTTAAGAAAGGTTTCAGGGTGAGAACAATAATTGGGGGAGAAAGCAGACAGCCCTGGGCATGCCATTGTGTATGTCAAATGGATCTGATAACACCCCATTCACCCGGACTCTGGCAGTCGGCCTGGAGTAGAGAGACATGATCCACCGTAACATATTATTCGCCAGGCCTAGGAAGCAGAGGGTCTCCCTCATAAAGATCAAATTTACTCTATCAAACGCTTTTTCAGCATCCGTCGATAAGAGCATGGAGGAGACCAGTCTGATCCTGGCCTGGTGGATTAAATTGAAGGCTTTCGTGGTGTTATCACGAGCCTCCCTCCTGATAGTGAAGCCAGCCTGGTCTGGGTGAATGATCCTGGAAAGAAAAGAGGCAAGCCTGGTGGCATGATTTTAGCAAATAGTTTTATGTCCTCGTTGAGGAGAGAGATAGGGCGGTAACTGCTATAAAGCATCGGATCCTTGCCGGGTTTCGGAATAACCGAAATATGAGCTCTGAGGGTGTCAAAATGTGGGGGACCCTGTTTATTAAATTCATTAAAGAAAAGGAGTAAGTGCGGCAGTAATTGAGTTATGAATGTTTTGTAGTACAACAATGGAAAGCTGTCAGGTCCAGGGGCTTTGTGATTTTTAGATGCCGAGATAGCCGCGATGATGTCTTGTTCAAAGATAGGTTGTTCTATAGAAGAAATCTCGTCTGAATCCAATCTGGCAGACCCAAGGATCGTATATAATTTTTAAGAGGAAGGAGTCTGACTGTGTGAAGGGATTTGAGTCATCTACATTGTATAAGGAGGCATCGAACAACTTAAATGTCTCCTCTATTGCCGATGAGGATTGTGTATCACCTCCTGGATCCTCTCCTCTGACACCCGGCACATATGAACGTCCTCTTTGTTGTCATAATGCCCGCGCCAAGGTCCTGCTGCATTTATTACCAATTTCATTAAAGGATCGTCTGCACATTGCTAACCAACATTTGGCCTTTTTGTTTAACAACGATCTGTGTTCCTCCCTAACTCTGAGTACATCACTTCTCGTCTGCTTCTCCGGGCAATTCTTATGGACGACATGCCTCCAAAGCCCGCGTGCAAACAAAGAAGACACCTTTAAGGCCCTTTCTTTTTTTAGTCTAGTTCCATGTTTGATGAATAAGCCATGTATTACGCATTTGTGGGTCTCCCAGATAGTGTCCAGTGAGGAGTCGGGGACTGTGTTATCAGCGAGAAACTCTGACAATGATTTTACTATCTGCCAAGAGGCCACCGGATCATCCAATATGGACGTGTTAAACTTCCACTGTCATTGACGTAGGACAGGGGATGGTAACAAGACCAAGACCACACATAGAGCATGATCTGAGAAGACAACCGGGCCAATATCAACTTTCTGAATGAGATGGAGATCCTTATGGCTCAGGAAAAGGTGGTCTATCCTAGAATAGGAATCATGGACCTGGGAGTAATAAGAGAAGTCTCTTTCTGAAGGGTGTAGAAGCCTCCACGTGGCACGTGTCAATCAATTTTGTTCATACAATAAGCCCCAAAGCATTCACAGGGCCGCTGGAGAAAATGGAGACAGATCCGAGGATGTGTCCACCTCTGGATCCAGGGCAACATTAAGGTCTTCTCCCAGAATCAATGTGCCCTCCAAGAACTCGCCGATCAAATCAAGAAAACCGGCCAAAGCAGAGATGTGACCCATGTTGGGAAGGTACAATGAAGCAAAGGTAAATACCTTTCCGACAATTTTACCCTTAACCATCAGGCATCTGCCCACTGTGTCACATCTGGAATCAAGAAACTCCCAAGGCAGAGATCTAGAAATGCAGATGCTGGTGCCACGGGATTTTGTATCAGGAGAATAACTACTGTAGACATCAGGGAACCAGTGACTAGACAATTTAACAGGTTTCTCAAGAGTCAAATGTGTTTCCTGGAGGAATGTGACATGAACATTGGCTCTCCGCAGCAGGTGAGTCAGTTTTTATCTTTTACCGGCACTATGAAGGCCTCTGACATTCAGAGAGCCACAACGCATTTCAGATATAGTGGTGTCTGACATCTTTGGAAAGGCTCAGATATGCCAGGTGGCCCCACCAGGCAAAGAAGAGGAAAAGGGAAGGAGGGGAAAAGAAGAACAAGAGACTAGTAAGTTAGAAAAGGTAATATAAAGCAGAAAGGGATGAGAAGGATAGCCAAGAGAAACTTTCTATAAGCCCCTTGAATGACTACCAAGTCAGGAAAGCTTAAAGAACAGTAAATGTACTAAGCACAGAAAAGAAAGAAAAGGAAAAAAAGAAGAATGAGTGTAAACCAAACAATTCACATTGAGGAAGAAGAAAACAATCGGTTTTAACTGTCTCCCATAGTAAGCTCTGGGGGGCAGTAGAGGTGATCACCTCTTCGTGGGAGATGTAGAAAACCACAATGCAGTGCACTCCCGAACACAGCTATGCAAATACAGTTATTAAAGAAATAAATTCAGTCAGCCCTACCCTCCACAGATACAGCCACATGTCCCACAAAAAAAGGGGGGGGGAAGGGGAAAGGGGGAGAGGGGGAAAGTGGGAGGGAGGGGGGGAAACCAGCTAGCGAAAGCCGCAATTGAGGATACAATTTGAAAGTATAACTGGACCCAATAGGGATTAACGTAAATAACCAAACAATCAATGAGCTATGAAAAAGCAAAATAGAAGGCACAACAGTTCAACAGAGTAAACGTTACTTGTCCAGAGCAAAGAACCCTGGAGAAAGGTAAAGCAACTGCCTCTAGGGCAGCAATGGTCACACATCAAGGCGAAGATGGATCAGACCGGTGGAAATCTTCTCTTGGAGATCTTCTTCGTCGTCTTCCCTGGCGTTTAGCAGGGTGAGAGGGCCTCCTGTCTCCACCACGACAAATATATTTCAAAAGAGTAATAGGTATTTGTGTGAGCGCTGGGGAATCAACCGTCACCAAGGCTGTTATGAATAGTTACCTCTCGGCTTTATTTGTACAATAAAAAGGCAGGGTCCTTTAGGCCACAACGTGTTTCTACGCTCTCCAAGCGTCTTCCTCAAGTGTAATTCCACTTGAGGAAGACGCTTGGAGAGCGTAGAAACGCGTTGTGGCCTAAAGGACCCTGCCTTTTTATTGTACAAATAAAGCCGAGAGGTAACTATTCATAACAGCCTTGGTGCCGGTTGATTCCCCAGCGCTCACACAAATACCAATTACTCTTTTGAAATATATTCGTTCCTCCGCTTTGCGGAGTGAGGTATGGAGCAGCTCCGGGCAATAGGACCTTGGATGACGTCCTGAACACGCCCATGGACCCACCACGTGACGACTCACATGTGAGGTGCTGGGATTAAGGACGCAGCAAAATCTTCATCATCCACAGCCGCTTATTAGCCGAGGACACAGGGAGATAAACATCAATGCACTAATTCTTGTTGTGCAGACAGCACAACAAGCACAGGTGAGGTTCCCATTCAAATAACCTGCTTCCGATGACAATTACAGAGTGGCGCAACAATATTACCTTCTTTGTCACACCACGACAAATGGGAACCCTCAATAGACCACATTGTAACCAGTCTGGTAGGGAGATCAGGGGGGTGTCCAGGAACCAAAAAAGAGTTGGGAGCTCAGCATGTGTTTTTAGGTAGAACAGATTGTCATTTTTTTTGACAATAAGGTGAAACGGGTGGCCCCATCTGTAGGGGTCCCTGATCTGCAAAAGTGGGGACAGGATATGACTCATAGCCAAGGTGCGTGCTGAAATATACGGGAATAGTCTTATCACAGAATTCTCCAGGGTAATCTCGCCAAATAACCATGCAGAACAGAGGATGTTCTCCTTCTCCGAAAAATAGTGAAGCCTGCACAGGACGTCACATGGGTTAGTGGTATCGATCGGGCCCTGCCATGTCACTCTATGGATCCTGTCTATAGTGTATGGAGAATCCAATGGCCTTTGAATGATCATATCGAAAACTGAGAAGACCTTTTGAGGCAAAGCACTTGTTTGGATGGACTCGGGTATACCCTTTAGGCAAAAGTTATTTCGTCTGCCCCGATTCTCCTGGTCGTCAAATAACAAGGCCATAATCAACATATGCTTTTGCGTGTCAGACAGGTTTTTACCCAGAGTAGAGAATTGTTCTGTGAGAGAGGCTACCTTTTGCTCTAATGAAGATGTACGTGTCTCCAATATGTCAAAATCAGCTCTCAGTGCAGTGATTGCCTTTGCATGAGAAACTTCAATTCTAGATGTCATACTATCAAGATCCTGCTTTGTTGGCAATGATATAGCCAGAGGTCCCCAACTCCAGGCCTCGAGGGCCGCCAACAGTGCAGGATTTCCTTAGTATTGCACAGGTGTTAATGTGATCAAATGCACAGGGAATGATTCCAACCCCTGTGCAATACTAAGGAGATCCTGAAAACATGCACTGGAGGCGGCCCTCGAGGCCTGGAATTGGGGACCCTGATCTAGGCAACTCCTGCAGAGTCTGCAGATCTATATGTCCAGAGGCTGGAGCTGCTGCAGGGGAGCCGGATCCACCATGTTTTCTCCCCTCCCTCAACACATGGCAGCTCTGTCTCCTGCATCTAGTTCCATACAGTAATCCCCTCATTCTGGGAGCCCGGGGAGTAGGTCGCCGAGGTGGAATGTGTTCCCATCGGAGCAGTAAGGGCATTTTGGGTCCCGGGATCAAGGGCAGTCAGCTTACCCGATGTTGCACTGCTTGCCCCTGTTGTGGCCGGCGCCATTGCTAGGGCTTCTGTACCGCGGTTTTCCCGCTCCGCATTAGGCGGTATAATGCTGAGTCGTTCCTACGTGGTGTTCCTGGAGGGTTGCAGGACGTGGATCTCCTGCTATTGGGCATTATGGTAGCTGTTGTGGCTGACTAAGGTGTAATTTGAAGCTGTGTCTGCAGGAGCTTCTCTCACAAGTATCTTCAGGGTACCTTTACACGCCGCTACTGGCGGGTGGATACAACCAGCTACATGCGACAAATGTAGCTTGCATCGGCAATATACCCCGTAGTAGCAGCGTGTGAAGACGGTAGTAGCCACCCGGCAGTAGCGGCACCTGTTTCCGAGCACTGCCCTGAAACAGGTGGCTACCCAGGCGATTGTAGCGAGCTGTATCGGCGTGTAAAGAAGCAACAGAAGGGATGTGTCGACACCAGGCTATGTACCTGGTATGTAGCTGGGGTGTGACACAGGCTCCGGGAAACCACCCCCCTTCAGCGATCATTGGAGGAAGTTCCTGCATTACAATTGGTAGTCGCTGCATAGGGAGGCATATTTAAGGAGCTGACCAGTCACACTACACAATTGCTCGAGCATCATGTATTAAACAGCCTCCTGCGATGCCTGCCCAATCATGATGTTCTTGCTTTGTCCTATCAGCGTACGGACGTCTCGTAATCCTCAATTGTGGCACGCCTATGTGTTGTCCCTGTTGCACCAGGGCCGCCCATATTAGCTTGTAGCGGTGTGTAAATGAGGTAAGGTGAGCTACAGAAGGTAGCTTGTGGCACCCGGCGGTGTATCCAGAGATAGATGTAACGTACCGTAGCGCACCTTGTTGCGGCGTGTAAAGGTGGTGCGATTACCGTTTGCAACCGTTTGTGCGTGCTCGTGCACGTGAAGTAGCTGGTTGTATCCACCCGCCAGTAGCGGCGTGTAAAGGTACCCTTACACTGCCATGGTAAAGCCACACCCCCTACTTAAATAATTTACTAAGATGGTGAGACTGCTTTTTGGGACTGCTGCCACTGTGGAGTGTAGAGGGAGCTGCTCTAGGTGCATGGAGCGGTTATATTACATGAAGAGGCATTGCGGTCACGGCTCTGCTATGAAGGTATATGGACCCAGTTCTCCCCACAGCGGCAGCAGTCCCAAAAACTGTCTCACCATCTTTTTTTGAATCAGATAAATTTTTATTGACACTCAAAGTGATCATACATAAATTTCACACATCAAAATTTTATATTGTCTTATACCAGAAATTACGCCTTCCCTATCCCCCTCTTAGACAGCCATCTCCCCCTTTTTATACATCCACAAAGTACAGTTCTGTAACTTGTCTCACCATCTTAGTAAATCATTTAAATAAAGGACTCTTATTTTAAAAATCTTTCTGAAGAAGACATATTATCATTTTATTCTATTTATCTGATATGGTAACTACCGGCTGGGACATCAGAGTAATCTCTCGTTCGGGGCACATTTACAAACAGTGTACTTTATTTGTATTTATTATCTACTTGTATCAGCAGAAATTTGGATGAACTGTGTCTATTAAACGTTTTATATGTTTTTTTATGCAATTTTATTTAGTAAAGAAAATGATATAATTCTAATTCTGGTTCAGATCCCATTTATCTTCTTTTAATGTTTAGTCCAGCAAAATAGGGGATCTTTTTGCTTAATCTTGCAGCAGGACTTAGAAGTGAGGGGCCCCTAGCGCAGACTAAACCCTAGAGGTATTTTGAGTTTATAAGATAGCTTGCATTCCAGATGCCATGCCATGTTATATTCGTTTGTTAAATTTCAGTAAAGCTGTTGTTATGCTCGCAGGAGGCATTTGTGGGGAAGTGGACCCACTGGACCACAGAGGGATGTGTGGCAGCTTTACCCCAAGAGCACAGACGGACTCTGGCACATTCTCTGGTATAGCAGTCACAGTCTATAGGTATAGGGAGGTGCAGCAATGGTGGCTCACAGGAGACCTATGCGGTTTGCACATGCCCTGGGAGTGAGAGACTGCAGAGGACCACGTGTATGACTGAGGAGGGGGAAGAAATTGTTTGGCCGGGCTGTGGCAGTGAGTAAGCTAGCGTCCCTGCTGCAGCAAAGCATGGGCACGTCGGCATTACAGCTGTGGCATAACCATGGGGTTAGACGCCTGGTTTTAACAGACCGTATGCACAGTGACATCAATAAAGAAATGATTGCTCCATTCAGCTCTAACATCTTAAGACAGCTTCATGGGCGGCATGCTATGGCTGGTTTCACACTGGCGTTCCCCTCCGCAGTGTTCTGCGGAGGGTAACCGCCATGTGAGCGCAGCCAGCGCAAGCCCCTATGTTGATAATGGGGACGCACGGTGCTGCGCTTGACTGCGCATGACCGTGCGCTCCCATTCACTGCCATATGTGATTTGTACGCAGGCATGTCGTGTCCCTGGTGCGGACGAGAGTGTGTGATTTGTGCGCAGGCATCCGCCTGCGTACAAATCACATGTGCCAGTGAATGGAAGCGCATGGTCATGCGCAGTCAAGCGCAGCACCGTGCGTCCCCATTATAAACATAGGGGCTTGCACTGGCTGCGCTCACATTGTGGTTCCCCTCTGCAGAACGCTGAGGAGGCGAACACCAATGTGAAACCAGCCTGTCTCAGTAGTTAGCACTACAGCCTTGTAGCGCTGGGGTTCTGGGTTCAAATCCCATCAAGGACAACATCTGCAAGCAGTTTGTATGTTCTCCCTATGTTTGGTGGGTTTCCTCTGAGTACTTTGGCTTCTTCATACACTCCATAGACATACTGATAGGGTGTTCAGATTGTGAGCTCCAATGGGTATAGTATTACTGATGTATGTAAAGGGTTGTGGAATTCATAGCGCTATATAAGTAAATAAATATTATTACTATATTCACTAGGGATGAGCGAGTATGCTTGTCACTACTCGGTACTCCGCATGAATATCTCGGTACTCGGGGTACTCGGCGAGCACCGAGTACTGCCCAGATGCTCGGACTCCTCGCAAATAATTATCGATCTGACACAAATACACAGCTCCCTTCAGTACACACAGTAAGCTGGCACCTCACAGAGAGCAGATTGATTGTTAGGGTCCCTCTGGGGGCACAGCAATGTGTTGTATGCTGCGATGATTTGAAAAAGCCCACCCTCCCGCCCTTTCCCAGAGACACTCGTTTTATAGCCGGAAGTCTGTGGGCGGAGCCTGTCACTAATTGACTTACATTGGGCTTGGTGCTCGGTTGAGTACACGAGTATCTTGGGATGCTCGGCCCGAGCTTCGAGCACTGTAGCATTTTGGTACTCGCTCATCTCTAATATTCACATCTGTATTTTGTGTTTGAGCACAGATCACAATGCACAGGACAAGCCATGGGTCTCTTGACAGCCTCATAGACAGGTGGAACTCCCAAGCCTTTTGTTTTCCGGGAGAAAAAAATGAATTGCTTTTAGATTTACTGCTGTTTATAACCATTTTTAAAACAAGTATAATCAAGCAATCCTATGGTTGCAGTTGTAGGGAGTCAAAGATATTGTCCAAATGAACACATTTGAACCATAGCTATCTACAACCTTCTAAAGTGATTTACTTGACCTGGCAGATCAGATAACATCACCAAATACTATACCTTAATTCTTAAAAACAATGACCTCTTATCTGTGAGTCAACTGTTTTTGCAAAAGTAGAGATCATATCAAGTATTCGTATTGTATCAGGCAGACCATTGCCTTTTCATCTTATTGTCAATGCTGTCTATCATTTGGTGCATTTGTTTCTTATGATTAAAGCTTTTGTAGCAATAGTTAATTATCACATTTGTGTTTGTTTCCAGGAATGTAAGAGGCAAGCAGAAAAAGTTTGCTATTGACAAAAGTGGGCTTTGCAGCAAAAAAAAGTACTTGCAGTATCTGAAAATGTAGATATATTAATAAAAATGGACACAATATCGCCCACAAATTAACCCTTGATCTTCTAATTTTGTGCCTGCTTTATAACCCTTACTAGACCTATTTGTCATCGTTACAAAGTATGCTATAGTAGCCACATGCAATACATACTTGTAATCTTATTTGTCAATAACTATCTACCCCATTGTAAACATGCCTGCTTAGTTGGCCTGAGCATGTATGTTTATCCTATTTATCCTAATAGGGGGTCAAAAAGATCACCAAAATCCTAATTCCACTAGCATATGCCAGTTGACCTTATCTGATAATCATTACATTGTCTGTGGGTCAATGACAATAATCTAAAATATGACAAGTTTAAAGAGGTTGTCTGGAGCTTTAAGGCTGCCTTCACACTTGCAGATGCATCTGCAGCGTTTTGCAGATGCATCTGCAAGTATCAGCATGCAGACCGCGGCCGCTATGTTTATAATGGGGCGCACCGCGGTCTGAAAGCACTCATTCATTCCTATATGTGAACCGTCGCAGGCGGATGCTGCTTACAGATCACACACTCCCGCCCGCACCATGGACGCGAGATGTCGCGTCCATGGTGCGGGCGGGAGTGTGTGATCTGTAAGCAGGCATCCGCCTGCGGACGGTTCACATATAGGAATGAATGAGTGCTTTCAGACCGCGGTGCGCCCCATTATAAACATAGCGGCCGCGGTCTGCATGTGATACTTGCAGATGCATCTGCAAAACGCTGCAGATGCATCTGCAAGTGTGAAGCCAGCCTAACACTGATGAACTATTTTTAGGATAGGTCATGTTCCTGGTGCTACTACCAGTCAGAGCTGCTCATTCTTAGGCTGCCATCACACTGGCGTTCCCCTCTGCAGCGTTCTGCGGAAGGGAAGCGCCATGTGAGTGCAGCCAGTGCAAGCCCCTATCTTTATAATGGGAGCGCACAGTGCTGCGCTTGACTGCGCATGACCGTGCGCTCCCATTCACTCCCATATGTGATTTGTCGCAGCGGATGCCCGCGCACAAATCACACACTCTCCTCTGCACCAGGAATGCAACATGTCGCGTCCCTGGTGCGGAGGAGAGTGTGTGATTTGTGCGCGGGCATCCGCCTGCGTACAAATCACATATGGGAGTGAATGGGAGCGCACGGTCATGCGCAGTCAAGCGCAGCACTGTGCGCTCCCATTATAAAGATAGGGGCTTGGGCTGGCTGCGCACACATGGCGGTTCCCCTCCGCAGAACGCTGCGGAGGGGAACGCCAGTGTGAACCCAGCCTTAGAGCTGCACAGCACAGCAACGTTATCTATAGACTGCAGAGACCCACCCACCAGTTCTCCCCGCCGCGCAATGAGCAATGATAACACATTGGATATCTTTTAAATCTTTATTAAAGGTATTAACGTAACACCACTCATATATTTGAAACTAAGGGTTGGATTGTTTTGGCCGCAGCTCAAACACAGGCACAAATCCGCCTTATATAATCTGAGGGGAAGAGGCTCTATGCCGCGACCACCCACGGCATGTTAGCCCTCACCAGAGCCCTCTTCCATCAGCTGTTACTTAATATCACCGAAGCAAATGACAGGGAGGGAGGGTAGGCGATGCTCACACTGTGAGCAGGATGGTGAAGAGAAAGAGGATGGGCAAGGGGACTGGCTTATAAGGCCCAAGGGAGGGCCTAAGGAGTGGGAGGAAGGTTTTGTGCCCATCACCCGGCGGGGAGGAGCGATGGATGGGGGTTGAAGCAGGAAGGGTTCTGCAGTCAGGGGCAGTGGCAGCAGCCTCCGTGCCCTGTAGACTGCAGAGACCCACCCACTGGTTCTCCCTGCCACACAATGAGCAATGATGACACATATATCTTTTAAATCTTTATTGAGGGTATCAACGTAACAACCACTCATATATTTGAAACAGGTGGTTGGATTGTTTTGGCCGCAGCTCAACACAAGCACAAATCTGCCTCATAAAATCTGAGGGAAGAGGCTCTGTGCCCTCGGCCGCCCGCGGCATGCTAGGGTACCTTTACACCCGCGGCGAGGAATCTGTCCGGCGACATGTCGCCCTGGCACCATTGCCATCAAATTGCCTCCCAGTTGCAGCATGTAATTTTGGAATTTGGCGGCGATAAAAAAACCTGTCGCCTGGTTCCGATTTCAGAGCACTGCTCCAAATCAGAGGCAATCACGAAGGCGAGATTCCGTCTTTTTGGCGTGTGTACGGGCGATAGTCATGGAATCTGCGTCGCCTATTGATTTCCCGTAGGCATGCCACAGCGTGCTGGAGTCCGCGCCTCTCAGCGATGAATGGTAGTGGCTACTGTGTTTCCATTGACTGTCACTTCACAAGGCACCATATTTGAAGAGCTGTCCCTTCAGCACCGCACACATCTTGACCTACACAACCATCCACTACATCAATGCAATTACGCGCGCATTCAATAGTGCAAGCTATGCTGGGAGCGTGTATTGGAAGTTGCAGTGTGTCCACTATACTGCCACACATGACAGCTCAGATGTTGCCCTATACATCGCACATGGGTGCCTTTGGGCAACGCATTGCAATCGGCTGGGAATTTGGTGACGCTGATGGCTACATTACACTGCTCCGCTCCACAGACGGCTACCTTATTAGCGTCCTCAACTTTGTTTGACAGCGCCAGTGTGCGTGGTGACATCATCACATTTGTTTTCGTTACTCCCTGCCTGCCAGGTGCCTGTCCCTCCCCTGCACATAGGAGAGCAGTCATGGCCGCCTGCACAGCGTGCTGCCACATGGGGTCTGGCAGAGCTAATGGTTCTGGTAGACCTGTGTGACCGCCATAACTACTGGTATCACCGGCAGCCACGGCTGCACAAGCGCAGCATACTGAGGAGGATCCAGCGGACCCTGCTCCAGAAACTGGGGGAGGAGAGGACCCGCAAGCAGATCCAGAAGAAGATAGCAGACTTGAAGTACAAGTCCCCAGGGCGCATTGTGGATATTTGTGCCAGGATTGCCAGGCTGCGTGGTGAGTATGTGGCAATGCCAAACACACACATGGCAAGCTTCCTACTACAAACACTACACAAACATCATGTGTTATTGGGCTATGGCACATAGTGTGACATTTAGCAGCAGGTGGACCTGCCACCAATGTACATATGCATGGTGTACACACTGCTACATTAAGGTGCAGAATTCAACCTTATCTGTTTGGACTGGCCAAGCCTAGAGTATGCATTGACCTGTGTGTTGCCCAACATAGCTGTGTGATGGCACCAAAGTAGTGTTGAACATATCCATACACTTCACAAGGGCCAGAGCACAACTGTCCGCACATATGTGCGCTGTCAAACTCATAGCATTGCACAACACATTCATCACAATTGTGCAAAGGGACTACAAGGTGAGTGCTATGTTTCTGACCCCATGGTGGCCCCAACAAATGCTTACTGTCTGCTGTTGTTTTTGTAGCCATAATCCATCCTCGGTTAAGGCAAGGGTGTATTTTTCTTAATATATGTGGTTACTGGTGTTGTTTTTGTCATGCGAAACAGAGTGGCCCCTAACCATAGTGTTGGTGTAGACAAAGTTATTCCCGCCTAGCCTTGACGCCGTCATTACATTCATACGAAAACAGTACGTCTTTGCTGTATGTTGTGTAGTTGTAATCCGTGTCATGGCAGTATTTTTATTACAGATTCCAAAGACTCCCCCGCAGAGGAGGCGCAACGGGCCCCAACACCACCTGGGACCCCACCATCACCACCAATTGCAAGGCCAGGAAGCCCGGCTCACCCTGCCAGCCCAACATCACCAGCCAGCGCGGACCCATCACCTCCCGCAACCCCCGGGACACCCCCAACCCCCGAGCTTGTGGACCCATCACCTCCTGCAACCCCGGGGACAACACCATCCCAGGACCAGGAGGAGCGTCAAAGTCCCCCAACAGAGGGACACCACCATCCCCATTTCAGGAGGGACCTGGGATTCCACACCCCTGGGACCATAACATCACCCTCCAGGGAGGGCTTCCAAACAGCATGGCCTTGGGTCATAAACCCAACCTACCCCTGGCAACACCCCCACCCACTGCCTCTCCACCTCCGTGGGCCACAACATCGGCTGCAGGCTGCAGTGGTTGTTTTTGGTGGTAAGTGTTGTAAATGGCCTATAAATATGCTCAAAAACATGTTTGAATTTGGCCCTTACATCACTATGTAACTCATGTTTTTTTGTTTTTTTCCCTTCAAAAAGAAGGTGCAAGACCTTTAGGTGTTGATATGAGGCCATCCCAAGCTCCACAACCTGGAACCATGGCTGGCTCACTGCCACGTAAGTGAATACCACACAAATTAAGACAAACACACACCCACACCTACACATGTCCCTGAGTAATGTTTTTTTTTGCTATTACAGGGTTTCCAACCGTCGCGGACATACTGCAGGCACACAATGATGCCCAAGAGCATCTGGCCCACTTGCGGGAAATGATTATGGCCATCCAGGCAGCCCAGCCCACCATTGGCCCTAATCCCCAATTACCACCCCAATAATGTTGGCATTTGCCCTTAGTTTGTTATAGGTCCATGTTGGACAAGTGTTTAAAACTATTGCCATATTGGCACCCTTATTTGTTAGGCCATGTTGGCCTCTTTTCTTATAGTGTCCCACATTGGGAAAGTGGGTAGTGTGTATTGGCTACTCCCAAGCTGACAAAGGCTATTTGTTTGTTTTATAAATGTACTAGCTGTAGTACCCAGCTACGCCCGGGTTAATAAATAACTGATGTTAGCTATAACAAAATAGAATTTGAATGTCGTATTAATGACCTGTAGGAAAATAGAAGCTGAGCTGTGATTGATTGCTATAGGCAGCCTAATAAATCTCCAGCCAACAGTAAACCCTCCCCCTGGCCGGACAGTATATGTTACCTCACACATACACATAATAGACAGCTCATGTGACTGACATCTGCCTTAATTCCCTATATGGCACATGTGTTGCACATTGGTTGTTTTAATCAGATGTTTATGTTTGGAAATTAAAGATAGCACACGTATGAGGCGAGTTGTGTGAGGTGATTTGTGCACATCTGTGTCTGTGTGGTGTGAGTGTCCCTGGGGTGTGTGTATGTGTGTGTCCCTGTGGGGGAGGGGTCTGTGTGGAGTGTGTCTCTGTTGTGTGTGTCTCTTTGTGGTGTGTGTGTGTCCCTGTGGGGTGAGTGCATGTGTCCCTATAGGGTGTGCATGTGTGTGTCCCTGTGGGGGGGTTCTGTGTGGTGTGTGTGTGTGTGTATATCTGTGTTGTGTGTGTCTCTTTGTGGTGTGTGTGTGTGTCCCTGTGGGGTGAGTGCATTTGTCCCTATAGGGTGTGTATGTGTGTGTGTCCCTGTGGGGGAATCTGTGTGGTGTGTGTGTCTCTTTGTGGTGTGTGTGTGTGTGTGTCCCTGTGGGGTGAGTGCATGTGTCCCTATAGGGTGGCTATGTGTGTGTGTCCCTGTGAGGGGGGGTCTGTGTGGTGTTGTGTGTGTCTCTTTGTGGTGTGTGTGTGTCCCTGTGGGGTGAGTGCATGTGTCGCTATAGGGTGTGTGTGTCCCCTCGGGGTGTGTGTGTGTGTCTCTGTGTTGTGTGTGTCACTTTGTGGCGTGTGTTTGTTCGGGTGCGTGGTGAGTATACAATGTTGGGGCTGCACCTTAGCGGCTATACACTTGCTGTTACTGTTTGTGTGCGTGTGGTGTGTATACATGTCCCCGTGCGTGGTGAATATGTCATGTTGGGGCCCCACCTTAGTGACTATATGCTGGTATATGCTGTTAGTCTTTGGTGCTGTCATTAAGCCCCTCATTCACAACTGTCAACTGGTAACTGTCACTTGTTCCCCATTATGTAGATAGAGGCAAAATTGTTTGGTGAATTGGAATGCGCGGGGTTAAAATTTCGCCTCACAACATAGCCTATGACGCTCCCGGGGTCCAGACGTGTGACTGTGCACAATTTTGTGGCTATAGCTGACAGCTGTCGATTTTCCTCCAACACTTTTCCATTCACTTTTTCCCCATTATGTAGATAGGGGCAAAATTGTTTATTGAACTGGAACGCACACGGTTAAAATTTCACCTGACAACATAGACTATGACGCTCCCGGGGTCAAGACGTGCGACTGTGCAAAATTTTGTGGCTGTAGTTGCGATGGTGTAGATGCCAATCCCGGATATACACACACACATTCAGCTTTATGTATTAGATTTAAAAAAGCCTAGCCTTTAATTAAAGTGTGGTCAGCTAAATCCTGTGTCATCCCTTGTTGCAACACACACAGGGTAACGTTTGGGAGGTTACATTTTTCCGTTGACACTGGACGATAGTTTTTCAAGAGGTATGCGGTGTCACATGGCAAACATGTGACCATACTGGACCATTACAACTTCCATGCACCACTATCTAATATATAAAGCTGAATGTGTTTGTGTGTGTATGTATGTGTGTATATCCGGGATTGGCATCTACACCGTCGCAACTACAGCCACAAAATTTTGCAGGCTGGCCAATCATGACGCCATTGCGTTGTCCAATGAGCGTGTTTGGGGTGCGGTGTAAAACAATTTGGCACGCCTATGTTCTCGCTGCGTTGAACATGTACGCCCACATTCCTTTGGGGATTGCGGCGAGGGGAGTCTACCAGATGTTTCCCGCTATTGGTGTGGCGATTTCCGGGGCGACATATTGCCTTAGGTTGAGGGCGAAATTGCGGCCATCGGCGATCTGAGGCGACCGTGAAAAACGTGCACAGGCACGTTAGATCACCTCCTATCGCCACCAAAAATTGCGGCGTGTAAAGGTACCCTTAGCCCTCACCAGAGCCCTCTTCCACCAGCCAAGGAGTAGTGAGGGCTGCACCGTCTTGAAGCCTGAAAGAGAAATTAACCAGACCGAACTTGTACATGTATGCGCATACTCCTCGTCAAACGGTCATTGACCAAATGCAACTGATAAGCTGAATGGTTATCCTATTTCCTGTGCAATAACCGAGACAAACGGATACTTCATTTACTGGGAAATAGAAAATGTGAAGCTTGCAAATCCGCCCACAGGAAGAAGGATATTTACGAGGTCGTTGACCCCAGTGTGGTTGACAAGGAGCTCTGGACCAGGGGAAAACTTAGCAATTGACACCACATGTGGCAGGAACTGGGCTCCTAAATAAAAGCCAAGCAGGCTGCATGAAGTGATGGACCCGGGATGTTAATTCCCACATGCATGGCGTTGGCGACTGTGTAAACGCAAACCGAGCGGGGCCCGCTACCATGGGCAGCACTCTGTCCCCCATTGAACTCCTTCAATTCTGCCAGTGGAACTCTGGACCGAGACCGATTGTGCTTCTTCCTGGGAAACATCTGCCCGCTGGGCAGCCCTGATCAGCAAACGGCGGCCCGGAATCTCTCTACTAGGACCACTCAACCACCCTATTGGGTGCTCAGAAAAATAGTAAGTAATTATATAGATATTCTGGCACACTCCTAAGATAATGGTGATAAGAACTTGATGTGGAGTCTTGAATAAGTTCACAAAAATTGTATTTATTGATTGTTGCCTTCATAAACAGAAAAGAGAATCTTTATGTTCGACGTTTCGGCTGTAAAAGCCTTATTCGCGAATTCTTTTCATAAATGGCATATAATGAAACAAACAAAAAACATCATCAGAGACATTGAAGAAGTCATGGGGTAAGATGATCATACAATGATTATAACTTGTTCTGACATCCAAACAATATGCCAAATAAACAGTGAAATGTACAAGTTCATCAAAGATTGTAAAGAAATGAATAATGGTAATAACATTGTGTCTGAAATCTGATCCAAACAAGTCTCATAGAGAAAACTATTTTTGCGTAAAGGAAAATTTTGTTCATAAATTACCTCTGTAAGGTTAAGTGCACACACATATTGAGGCGATGAAAAAATGATTCAGGTTCCTTATGGTGGTCATAATGGCTAAAGAGGAAATTGGCATAAATCAAAAAATGGAAAATCATAGGTTTTAGCCTATTTAGGACAATTTAGTGAGATTACTGGGTATGATATACCGTATATACTCGTGTATAAGCCGACCCGTGTATAAGCCGACCCCCCTACTTTTGCCCCAAAAATCTGGAAAAACCTATTGACTCGTGTATAAGCCGAGGGTGGACCCCAGCACAGGTATACAGCCCCCAGCAGTGTGGTATACAGGCCTCCCCAGTGGTAGTATACAGCAGCTCCAGTGGTAGTATACAGATTCCCCAGCAGCCCCAGTGGTAGTATACAGATTCCCCAGCAGCCCCAGTGGTAGTATACAGATTCCCCAGCAGCCCCAATGGTAGTATACAGATTCCCCAGCAGCCCCAGTGGTAGTATACAGATTCCCCAGCAGCCCCAGTGGTAGTATACAGATTCCCCAGCAGCCCCAGTAGTAGTATACAGGAGCCCCAGCAGCCCAGTGGTAGTATACAGGAGCCCCAGCAGCCCCAGTGGTAGTATACAGGAGCCCCAGCAGCCCCAGTGGTAGTATACAGGAGCCCCAGCAGCCCCAGTGGTAGTATACAGCAGCCCCAGCAGCCCCAGTGGTAGTATACAGGAGCCCCAGCAGCCCCAGTGGTAGTATACAGCAGCCCCAGTGGTATACAGCAGGCCCCCAGGGGTACATATAGCAGCCCCCTGGGGGTACCCAGCAGCCCCCTGGGGGTACCAACAGCCCCCTTTGGGTACCAACAGCCCCCAGGGGGTACCCAGCAGCCCCTGGGGGTACCAATAGCCCCCAGGGGGTACCAACAGCCCCCAGGGGGTACCCAGCAGCCCCCGGGGGTTCCCAGCAGCCCCATGGGGGTACCAACAGCCCCCAAAAGCTGGCACTGTCCCCCCTTGTAAGGGCCCCCCCCAGCTGCTTATACATTACCATCCCGGTGTTCTGATCGGCGCCGCTCCTCGGTACTTCTTCTTCATCCTCCCGTCCTCGCTGGCTGCATCCGGGATCTCCGGCCGTCGCGCGATGACGTCATATCGCTGCGACAGCCGGAGATCCCGGATGCAGCCAGCGAGGACGGGAGGATGAAGAAGCACCGAGGAGTGGCGCCGATCAGAACACCGGGATGGTAATGTATAAGCAGCGGGGGGGGGGGCCCTTACAAGGGGGGACAGTGCCAGCTTTTGGGGGGCATATATGAACTGCTTCTCCCTGCCGCTGATTGACAGGGGGAAGCAGTGCATATATAATGAGCGGCCCCACGTGATGGGGCCGCTCATACAGCAGCCTCCCCCCGCCTCCTCCAGCCTCCACAGCCCCCACCACCGTATATGACCTGTGTATAAGCCGAGGGGGGGACTTTTCAGCCCAAATTTTGGGCTGAAAAACTCGGCTTATACACGAGTGTATACGGTAATTAAAGCCACTATAGGTGAATATAATCAAATATATCAAGTAATCTGTGTGTTACAATGAGTTAAATTAACCAAAGAGCAGTATAGGCTCGTGGTGTTGTCGTACTGACATGGTCTATGAACTCTATATGTGGGTGACACTTACTTAATGTCCCAGTACGGCTATGAAGAGGTCCTATCCTGGACCTGAAGTAGTTAAACCATAAACCACTCTTTGAACCTGAACCAGAATGGTAAAACATTGCAAGTGATATATGCATAAGTGCTCTGTGGCATATGATAACAAAAAAAAACCGCGGTGAACTCAATTACATTACCTTTGGAATGAAGTGTGGAGCATTCGGTGAGCTGTGCGGTGCGGAGCGGTGGGCGCCGTCATCTTTATGTCATGTGATTTCATGACGTGTGACGCGATCGCGTACGTGCGCATGCACATTGTGATTGGAGGCGGGCGTCCGGACAGAGCCGGAGATTCCCGATCTCTGGCGAGGCTGAGAGTGACATCAGGGCCCTGGACAGAACCAGGATGCCAGAAGACGGTGTGTTAGCCGGCGGAATGCGGTGGATCATGACTCTGGATTCTAAAATAGAAAATATATAGCAAGTCATTATGTGAATACAATAACTGGTCACCAAATAAGATCATACAAATATATAGTTGCATTATATAAGTGACATAAGTAATCTAGGAATCACAACGACTGCAAGGAAATTTTTAGACAAAAAAACAGGTATGCCACCAGATCCCCCTAGGATGGAAAGAAATCATACATAAATATATAAAAATATATACAAAATATAATTCATAGAGTTGCAAGAGATACAATAGGAGAATAATCCACATAACAGGGATGCAAAATGATAAAGCCGTTCAATAAACATTTTAATATGTGACCTCATATTCCCTGTTAAGACCCCTCGGCTCAAAGGTATCTAACACATGAATGTGTTAGATACCTTAGAGCCGAGGGGTCTTAACAGGGAAGATCATTTTGCATCCCTGTTATGTGGATTATTCACGGCAGTAATAGTGGGGTGCAGGCAGACCAAAACTTTCCTTATCAAAGCTTCTGATACATAAACCAAATGATAGGATCGCGGTACCCCGGCTCTGACCCACAGAGAACTCCACCCCGGCCATTCATGACAACTGTGTCCCATGCCGGAATAAAGTTGCCCACACACCAGAACCAGAGCGCCACGACCCCACCACCCGGCAACCATCTATCTAACTTGCATCTATATTTGCTGTCTATCCCTCTATCTAGCCACCCATCTCCCTCTTCTGTCACTCATGCCTCTGTACCCAGATGTAAGAGTCGGGTGTTGCCTGCTGCCTGTGTCACCCTCGCTGTTCTGCTCTCGCGCTCTTGCTCTGTCCCGTTTCCAGGGCAACCATGTTGCTCGCTGACTGAGGAGTCCTGGCTATCAGAGCGGAGGTTACGTGGGCCGTGCAACACTGGCCCCCTATGATAGTCCCAGAAATGCAGGGGCTTCCAGGCTGCAACGCCGACGCCGTGATGCTGCAGGGATCGAACCACGGCCAGAAATAACATCCCCACAGAATAAATCAAGGATGCCCAAGTGCCACAGAGCCCACCCCCATAAGGCGCCACCACCCTAACAACAGTGCACAGGGCCCCAGACAGTGCACAGGGGGAAAGAGACAGCGCACAGAGGAGCAGAGACAGTGCACAGGGGGGAAGAGACAGCGCACAGAGGGGCAGAGACAGTGCACGGGGCCCCAGACAGTGCACAGGGGAACAGAGACAGCACAAGGGGAAGAGAGAGTGCTCAGTGGGGAGACAGCTCAAAGGAGAGAGTACAGAGGGGAAAAGACAGCACAGTGAGGAGAGTGCATGGGAAAAACAGCTCAAAGGAGGGAGCACAGGGAAAGAAGACATCACACAGGGGGAGAGAGTGCACCGGGGAGAAAGACAGTGCAAAGGGGGGGAGAGACAGCCGCCACCCCAAGTGCCACAGAGCCCGTCCCATCATGATGTCACAGCCCTTTTGATCTGATACCATCGGGTCCACATCTAGTCATTTAATAAGTGGAAAAGAATCATCTAAAGCAATAGTTTTCATTAACTCCATATTATTGCTTGCTTACTGATATACAAGTAGTGTCTCAAATGAATAATGCACTTTCCTTCATTAGATATCTGTCATAGACACTCATATGTTAGGAAACTATCTAGATATTGTTCTAATCATGATGGGATAATGTCCTACTGTGACATGCGCAGTGGAGTTTAATCTCTATGTGATGTCAGCTATCCGGGCTGACAGGGAAGGAGTGCGACTACGCAGGCGCGGCAAGCACTTCTGTCTATGAAGATTGCCATGATGATGGTCTGGCTGGGACATGTGCAATAGAGCAGAGGCTCTGTGCAATGTCCTATGTCCAGGATGACAGTGAGGTAGCACTACTGCGCAGGCTATGTGCACGGCAGTTGTCATAGCATCAATGTGAGAGAGATGATGTCTTTCCAGACCTGCGCATATGAGAGCGGACGATGCCACCATCATGGGGGCATAAGTGATATCACACTTTATTAATTAGACTAATGATTCTCGGGGCATTCTACAATAACAACCCTGTTAGGAGGTTCATTAGGTATCCAGCTCTGGAGGGGAACAGGCACGGGTTCTTGGTTGATCCTGTAGCCTATTTAGGGATAGAGTGGTCAATAGTTTCCTCTACCTACAGATTTTTTACCCTTATGTTTTTGTTCCGTTTGACATTTGTGAGGTTTTTTTTTACCTGTTCTAATAAAATTTACATTTTATATATGCCTTGGTTTTTTTTTTCTTCGATATTGACATATTGCACAGGCCAAATACGGTAATTATAATATATATTATTACATTCATTATTATAAATTGAGTTATCAATAATACATAAAAATGCCTGTTATTACTCCACAGAGATACTATAACCACTAAGTAATCACCTTAACAATATAAGGGCCTTACAAAATCTGCATCCATAAAATATGCCATAGTTCACATTACAGACCACACAGTAGATCCAACATTTTGTGCCAGGAACCAAAAAAAGAAATTTTGTAATTGGGAGCAATTTCTCATTATAATAAAGTCTAAAGTGCTTAAACTTTCCCCAAAACAACTGATCTAACGGGTTTTAAATGGTCTATATATAGAGAGCACCAGTGATCCAACTTAATTAAGACTTAATAGCAGATGTGAAAATGAATAGCAGAACATACCAAAACTTTTTTGTATTAAACACACGTTACTATCCAGGATCTAAGTCGGATCATATTACTACTACTTGATTCTGACTTGGTTTTAAATCTGTTCTGAGTGTCCTAAAAAGGTTTTGGTTGTTCTGCTATTCATTTTTACATCTGCTATTAAGTCTTATTGGTGAACCTCTGATTAAGGGCATCTTTTTATGATGCCAGAAACGCGTAAGGTACTGTATGTTCCAAATATGGATTGAATCTATTTTCATCCTATCCTAGACTGGATGTGCCGTCTTCAACCTATTTCCTACTTACCTATAATATTGTTACGATTCAATTCAACCCAAGATTTGAACATTATTTTAGAATGTATTTACTTCACTAGAGAGGATTTAAGGCTGCATGGCTCTCCAGATGCACCAGCTCAGTCACACGCAAGGTCATGCTTTAATAGCACCAATGGCAGCAGACCACGTAGCACTATAGGGCCCTTGAGTCAAGGGACCTCATGCCAGTACAGTTGCTGATGCCCTCAGCCCACCCACGGGCCGCACACCTGTCTTCAAGAGCAATGAGGAAAGGTGGGGCACGGAGCTTTTCCTCTCTCCTCATTCTCCCGCTGCGCGGCAGGCACTCTGATTCTCAGTACAGCGGGGTTTTGTGATGTCACTACTGCGTGCTAACATGTGCAGAGTGTGGGACGCAGCAGGATAGAGCAGACTGGAGCAACAGGAAACCGAGGAGGGGTATTTATTTATTTAATCAATCAGTGACTACACAGTGGCCAGAGGGCTATAGGGTTGCAATATGCTATATGGAGGATTATAGAGACCACATTATAGTATATGAAGGATTATAGAGGCTGTATTTTGCTATATAGAACTTTATATAGACCATATTATATTATATGAAAGACTATAGAGGCTGCATTATGCTATATGAAGGTTCATGGAGGCCACATTATATTATATGAAGAACTATAGAGGCTGCATTCTGCTATGTGGAGGATTATAGAAGCTTCATTGTGCTATATGGAGGATTACAGAGTCTATATTATGCTATATGGAGGATTATAGTGGCTATATTATGCTATATGGAAGATTATAGAGGCTATATTATGCTACATGGAGAATTATAGAGGCTACATTATTCTAAATTAAGGACTATATGAGGCTGTGTTACACTATATGGAGGACTATAGAGGCTGTATTATACCATATGGAAGACTATAGAGGCTGCATTATACTATATGGAGAACTATAGAAGCATTATTATATTATATTGAGTACTATAGAGGTTGCAATATACTACATTATGTACTATGGAAGCTGCATTATATTATATTGAGGCTGTATTATAATAAATAGAGCTGCCTTATATTATATAGAGGCTACAATATATTATATGGAGGAATATGGGGGTGCATTAGAATATATAGTGGACTATAAGGAAGCATTATTCTATATGGAAGGTAATGTGGGGCCCATTACACTATATGAAGGACTATGGGGGGTGCATTATACTATATGGAGGACTATGTGGGGCCCGTAACTATATGGAAGACTATGTGGGCCATTATAATACTTGAATGGCTTTGTGGAGAACATTATAATATTTGGATGGCTATGAGGGAGCCTTTCTACTTTATGGAGGCCTATCTGTGGGCCATTATACTGTATGCAAGCAATTATACAGTGCGGAGGGCTGTGTGAAGGCCATTATACTATCTGAAGTGATAGTAAGGGCCATTATACTGTATATAGGCCCATTGTACTGCATAATTGGCTGTGTGTGGGTCACAGTTGGGGATTATACTGTGCTGGGGTCACCATTCATTGTCAGGATAGTTAAGAGGGGTACAGTAGGGTCATCACACTGTGTGCAGAGTACTGTAGAGGAAGTCATTGTTTGTGGGGCACTGTTGTTGGTACTGTACTTTTAGAGCTACAATGAAAGGGGAATCTGACCCACCCAGGGGTCTTTAGGAACTTGGTACCCGGGCGTTAGTGCTGGGGAATGATGTCTCGATGGCCCGTGCCCGGGCCCGTACCCTGGGGGTCTCTGGGTAAAAATAATTAAAATAAAGAATAAAGTCTCGTGACGCCAACTCCAGTTTTTGGTGATCTCACCAGCGGCGCTGTCGTACCGCCGGGGATGGTGGTATTGCAGCCAGTTGATAACGCTCCCTGCAGGCGGAGCTGGGTCCCCGCGGCAGTGCTGCTGCTGAGCTGGTCGATGTGGTAGCAGCTACTTCTTAACTTAACAGAATAAAACACTGGAGGCTTGCTGACTCTGTACGGACACTTTACTGGCACCAGTTCATGGCAGTTCAGGTACACAGTTACTCAGTAGCTGGCTGGGTAGTCACCGGAGGGTACAAAATCTCTCTGAGGCTCCCCAAGTGTTCCTTCAACTATACGTTCACTGTCCTTTGTGTCTTTCTTGCGCCTCCTTTTTATCCGTGCGCTGTCCTGTACAGATCCACTTCCTACCAGGCCCATCGGGTATGATGAGGTGACCCTTCTTCTCTAAGGGGCTCAACCCAGTTTGAGGACATCTGGTGGGGCTGCACGTTGTGGACAAGGTCGGCCACTGCTTGGCAGACCTGCGAACGCACCTGTATTGCCGGCTCAGGGTTGGACTCGCCTGCACCGCGACTCGGAGCCGGTACCCTGTTGCAGACATCAGATTCCCCCAGACCGTTTACTCGGACAGTCTGGCACTGGGTCTCCCCTTTCTGTCTGGGTCGCCACTCCTTTTCGGGCACCCTCCCTGTGGTGTCCCTCTAGGCCTTGTTCCTTTCTTTATTCCTCAGACTAGACTTCTCCTCTGTCTGTGTGTTTCCCACTTCTTCTACCCTAACGCTCCTCCCACCGGGACCGGTTAGCTGATTGGTCCCCTAGTCTAGGTGTAGGGATGCTGGGAAGAGAGCCCTAGTTCGACAATATCCCCTCCAATGACTAATATACCGCACACTCTATTTTGGGTGCAGTACCCCTACTGTGGTGCACTGACCAGTGGGGCGCCACAAATCCAGGGGCTTCAATAGGAGGAAAAGTACTTTGTAAGGACTGCAGAGTTGTTCTAATGTACCCCAGACAAATATTATTTTTTTGGGGGGAGGTGGGCAATTAAAAATTCTGCTATGGGGTCCCATGATTTCTATATACACCCCTGAATAAAATGAAGCACTAGATCAAGAAAGAGAACACAAATCTCTGATCATGACTTTCCAAAAAGGTAGAAATTGTTTACACTTCTGTAAAATTCAGAAACATTCTCATAAAGCTGTATCTGTATATGTCGAAGGTCTATTAACACATAAAATCTTGCCTAAATATGTACTTCATATTGTATGATGTGGAAGTGAAATCTGTCTTTTCTCATGAACCAGCATTAATGGTGTGCATGTTTCAAGGTCATGATACTGTTCCAGAGCTAGAAGGCAAATGTGAAACTTCACTGGATAACCCCCAGCTTGTAGTAGTGCGGTGGGGGGTTACTAGAATAGTGTGTGTAAAGCGAAACATCCGCTTTCAGGAAATATGATGCCAAAGGGAACTGATTCCAGATGTTTTGCTTCTCAAGTATTCTGTGGAAAAGGAAGCTGTGCTGAAAATGAAGAGAAAAAAAGTGCCAAATCATTAGTCTTAGATGACTACGGAATTCCTTTTAAATACATATATTGTATTTTGTCACTAGTATTCTAGTTTTGTATTTCACAATAATATAGAATGTCTTGTTTTTTAATTGCTGTTTAATGGAGTGTTATTTATCTGTTTGACTGAAGTGTGGGCAGTCATTAAAACTGGTAAATGTGTGGCACAAAAGTGGTCAAAGTCTGAATGGTTCTGGTAGCCACAACACTGTGCACCAAACACTCATTCCCATTCATGGCCCATGTTGGCACTTCACAACCGTAGATTCCAGGTTAAAAGGTTTATCATATTTTAGAGCTTTATTCACACACGTACAGTAATAGGTGTCAGACATAGCAAGTGCTGGCTTCATTTTTGAATGGAGCTTTCGGTAGTGATTTTGGACGTGTCATTCTTTCACCAGACCCTGCACAGACATCTGGTGATATGCACTGTTCCATTGTATTCGTGGAGTTATGACCTTGTTGACTGTCTCAATAGCAACAGGAAGAATAGTGACTGCTGCTCTACACCATAATACAGGCTGTTAAGGCCCCGTCACACTGAGCGACGCTCCAGCGATCCTGACAGCGCTACCTGGTCGCTGGGGAGCTGTCAAACAGGCAGATCTCCTCAGCGCCCAGGGACCAGGGAGCAACCTCCACATCGCTGGAAGCAGGAGAACGCTGGTAACTAAGATAAACAGCGGGTATCTAGGCAACGCGCGCTGCCTAGATACCCGCTGTTTATCATAGTTACAAGCGTCCTCCCTGCTTAGCGCTGGTAACCATGATAAACACCGGGGATCTAGATACCCGGTGTTTACCATGGTTACCAGCCTGTGAGGTCGCTGATCGTTGGTCTCTCACTGTCACATGCAGCGATGCGTGCTGACCAGCGGGAGCGCAACGACCAAAAAATGACCAAGAGCACTTTGTTACAATCAGCGATCTCACAGCAGGGGCCTGATCGCTGCTAAGTGTCACACGTAGCGAGATTGTTAGCGAGATCGCTGTTACGTCACAAAACCTGTGATGTTACAATGATCTCGCAAACAATCTCGTTATGTGTGATGGGGGCTTTACTGCAGACCAGTTAGATAAGTAATTCGGTATCGGATTATTGCTGAAGAAAGTAGTATATAGAAAGTAGAAGATGAATTCGATAAAATACATGTAGAAATTGTACAGGTTACAAAGCTCCAGTGCTGATTGTAAGGATTATATGTAGGAAAAAAAGACTATTAAATTGGAAGATTCATATGGTTATATAAAATCAGTATTAATCTATCACTTCATTTATGGCGCCCCACTGGTCAGGATGCCACGTAGGGGTACTGCACCCATAAAAGTGTGTGTAGTATCCCTGTGACTAGGGAATTAGGATGCCACCCAAAGGACCCTCACACAACACATCCACACACACCCTAGGTAGGGGACCATGGGTGGACCCGCTTCAGGGAGGACCCAGTCCCATGGGAGGAGTGAAAGGATAGAAAAGGGTGTGGGTGGGAGGAGAGTTGGGCAGCGCTGATGGAGGCAGGAGAGAGCACAGGAAGGGACAGGACACGAACACCAGGCATTCCACCGGGGGTCCTGAGTAAAGCATTATCATTCCTAGTGACTACCCAGGCCAGACAGACCCAAAAAGACTGTTATTGAAGAACTGCAAGTAAACATGTACAGAGTAAAAAGACTGTGTGGCGTCCTTTACTATCTCCACCTGATGAGCCTCCTTCCCCTGCAGCACCAGAGACAAGGCTTTGTGGGGAGCTGCCTCTACAACTGCCCTATGGATCCTGCTCCACCTATGGGGAACATAACCATCTTGCTGCTCTACCACCACCCGGAGGTCTGTCCCACAGTGCCAGTATCATTACCGAAACCGTAGGTGGCGTCACAAATCACCTTTATTTTATTTTTATTGACTCTTTTTAGCGATCACCAGGGCCATGGGACTGGGCACAGGCCCCATGACATCCTCCGTGAACTACAACGCCCGGGACCAGGTATCTCAAGGCCCTGGGGCAGAACAGTTTTAGCCATCACGAACAGGATCCTGTGCCTGGTAAAACCGGGTACTGTGCGCTTTGAACTTTGTTTAAAAATACTTTATTGTTGAACCCCAAGATGGCGGGGTCAGAGACTTAACAACATGTGCAGGCCCGGGGGTGTGCCTCAGCCCCTCGTCGTGGTATGGCCCTGCCAGAGGAGCGAAAATCCAAACCTGCCCGAACTGCCCAAGGAAAAGCAAGGAAGCCGGCCTGAGATTAAAGTACTCCTGCCGGAAACTACAAATGGCGTCAGGAAGGGTGCGGGAGTAGGGAGTCGGCAAAGACGCAAAACGGATGTGGTCCACGGGTCTGCAAGAATGGGGGCAAGCAACCAAAGAAACCCAGCCCGTGAGGTGGAGAGAAAGCGAGTAGCCCTGGCACCGCTGAGCAACCCTGCAGCTTCACTGCTGTCGCATGAAGCGGATTCCGCATTTTGGGAGGCCACCATGAGAGACTTGTGGACCCAGCTCAATGACACCCTGGACTGGGTATTTAGGCGCTGGAGCACACACGTCCGCACCGAGTTGTCTCGGCGGGCTGCGTGGAGGGGGTTCGGCGGCCCAGGGCTGGAACCAGGGGCAAGGGACCAGGCCATGGGTGAGCCCAAGGTTGCCAGCAGCTGGACCCACTACCCATCCTCGAGGAGGAAGTTGGGACATTCGGGCCCCGCGCCGAGACAGAGGTCCCAAGAGTGCCTGACCCTGATGAGGTGACCGGAGCGGAGCCGGAAAACCTGGAGGAGCCAGCCAAGTCTGGGGAAGTCGTCCTGGAGGTTCCCGTGGGAGAGTTCGACGTGGTGGTGGAGGCAGAGATTGAGGAGCCATCCAGCCAGCTGGATCCCATGGAGGAGGAACCTGAGGGGGATGAGGCCAGCATCGACGAGGATGTCGGGGCATCCGGGCCCCGCATTCTGTGGTGGGATCATCACCAACATCAACAGGTTGGGTGGGCCGGAGCCACCGCCGTGACCGAGACGCAGGACTGTGCTCCAGTTTCAGCTCCGGAGCAGCCTGACTTTGCTCAACAGAGGTTCATGGCCGAAAAGACGGAGAGACAGCGCCGCCGCAAGAGAGGGTGGGCCCAGGAGCAGGAAAACCTGTTGGTGAAAGCACAAGCCCGAGGTTAGCCACCGATTGCTCTGGAAGACAGGTACTGTGACAGCCTTTAATTTGGACAACGGGTGGGGTTTCATCCAGGAACCCGGCCTGTATAGGAGGTCTTTGTGAGCCGGAGAGATGTTGAAGCTCACCTCCCCAAAGGGCACCTGGACAGGGACTTGAACCGCCTTGATAAAGTCAACAACGAGCGGCACCTGGGTCCCAGAGGCTGGTATGCTCTGTGAGTCTATAAATGTGTGGATTAGGGTATTCATATCCTGTTGTATATAGTTATAGTAGTATGCTGCTTTAGGATGCTAATGGACGCTTTATGAACTGTTTATGTAGTTGACCATGGACTAAAAGAGTTAAGCCATGGACTCTATGATGTGTGTATTCAAGCAGCCCGGTTGTGAAATGGACACTATTGAGGTGCAGGATAATGATCACTGGGACTGTACTGTAACCCGGCCCTGTTTTGGCTGGACTTGAAAAATTTGAATTGTTTTTATCTGTTGGTCCCATTGACCCGGCAACGTTAAAAGTAAAAGTACCTCCCGTAAGGGAAGCAAAGCACTATGTAATGTTGTTTGCATGTTAATAAAACTATAAATTTTACTCTGTAAATACGGGTCTGGGCACTCACGGACGAGTGCGTTTAACCAAGGGGGGATGTGGCGCCCCACTGTTCGGGATGCCACATAGGGGTACTGCACCCATAAAAGAGTGTGTAGTATCCCTGTAACTAGGGCATTGGGATGCCACACAAAGGACCCTCACACAACACACCCACACACAACCTAGGTAGAGGACCGTGGATGGACCAGCTTCAGGGAGGGCCCAGTCCCATGGGAGGAGTGAAAGGGTGGTTGGGAAGTGCGTGCGGGACGGCGGAAAGGCAGTCAGGACAGGAAGGGGATCCTAAGGGCACCAGGTAGTGCGGTGCACCTGAACCCAGTGCCGGTACTTCTATGTCCCAGAACAGAGGACCGGCTCTGAGCACGGTGTGGGTGTCTATCCCCAAGCTGTCGAACCGGAGGCCCGAGCTTCTAGAGGACGTCGCAGCCGACCCCCGGTACATCCAGGAAAAGGCACCATATAGGGTCTGGGGGACCTGGAGAAGAGTCCTCCACCGAGAGATCTGTGGGAGCTGGCTTCAGGCTCTGCGTGCGGGAGCGCTGAGGGAGGCAGGAGAGAGTGCAGGAAGGGACCGGACAGGAACTGCAAACATTCCAACGGGGTCCTGAGTAAAGCATCCTGATTCTTAGTGACTACCCAGGCCAGGCAGACCCAAAAAGACTGTGTTATTGAAGAAATGCCAGTAAACTTGTACAGTTTACTGCCTCCCTGTGTAAGTCTTATACAACACTATAACTGCCCGGGGATCCCGCTGCACCTATGGGGAACGTAACGATTTTGCTGCTCTACCATCACCTTGGAGGTCTGTCCCGCAGCGCTGGTAATATTACCGGAACAGTAGGTGGCGTCACAAATCCCCTTTATTTTTATTTACTCTTTTCAGTGACCACCAGGGCCACGGGATCGGGCACAGGCCCCGTGACATCCCCCTTTAACTACAACGCCCAGGACCGGGTACCCCAAGGCCCTGGGGCGAGTCACATTTATATACTACAAAGTAATTCTGCAATAGTGAATTATTGATTTAGGTACCATTATGTATAGACCACGAATGCTGCATGCAATATCTTATGGCCTGCACCTAGGGATGGTTAATAAGCACAATCTGGGCTCGCACTAGGGGTGAAGACCAAGTGGAACACATGGCCAGATAGCCCTCATTATAGACCATGGCCTGTAGCAGCTCTAGACTTTTCTTCCATAGAGCTCATTTGGGCCATTGGACAGCAAATACAAAGGGAGCTGCCAGCAGCGGATCTTGATGATTTGATGATTAGTAATCCCAACTGCAATCAGCATGGCAGAACATTCCACGGACAATTGGTACAAACATCATTGATACCATGCCAAGGCCTGTAAGTGTCTGTATTTCTGTGCGTAGTGCACATATGCCTTACTGAATAAATCCAAATCCTTTTTCCTAATTTTTTTCATAATTTGCATATCATTTACATGTCTATCGATTTTGTGATTTCCATAATTTCACATTTCCTTTTTGGTGTTGCAACTTCAATGTTGAGGAGTGTATAATGTGTTAGTTTGGGGCATTATAGACCCACGGGCTGAAATCTGTGGCAGTATTATGGCCTTAACAACACATGAGATGACAACTCTTTCCTTTATCTTCTCCTGGTCTCCTGGTTCTAATTTCTTCAGTCTTTTTGGTTCATGTTTGTTTCATTAGTCAGTAACTTGAAAGCTTCATTGCAGTATCCTTGTTGATCCAACTTATCTGACATGAATATAAAATGTTTCATGCTCATATTTAGACACGGCATTATCTTCCAGACACCGAAGATTACGGGTTTGTTTCTAAATGAAAACAACCATGCCTAGATTTAGCTGAAATGAAAAATAAAATATCAGCCATTATAAAGAGGATTAGCTTAGAAAATCATTAAACAAGGAATAACAGAGATTCAAAAAAAAGGAAGGATGAGATTAGAATTTAATCTTGGTGTATCTCTGAATATGAAATTAATCCAGATAAATCACAGTACAGCAAATATGATCAGTAAAGACAATCCGTGTTCCTGTGAATACTACTATGAGCATTATGGGATGTCCATTTTATCTAACAGATCCTGCTCTTATTAATCTGGCATGGAAAGGTAAATACACATGCATCGTATGTTTAACTGAAAAGCCCTGTATATTTCTCTGACGTTAGCTCCCTGATTCCACTGAACTTCTCCAAATACAGTTTTGTGAATGGCGCTCAGTCAATAATATGTGGCTCTTTGGGGTATGCAGTCCCTGCTTTAAAACACTCAGATTTTTATCCGCCTGCATAAATATTTACTGCGGAGCGGTAGTGGAAACACATTTTATAGGAAGGTCACTTAGCAATGAAACACAATGTACTTGGATAAATATGGAATGTCACAACCTCATAAGACAAATTCTTTCACTAGACAAAACCTCAGCTATGTATGTATTTCTGACTATATAAACCGAGGCAAAGTCAAGGCGCTATACTGTAGGTGGTAAATTCCATTTGTAAATGCAGAATATTTGGCATACCCTTAAAATGGTTTACATAGAAACTTATTGAAACAAATATGCAAATACAGTTCAATTTGTACAGTATTTGTCCAAGTTGTAATTCATGGGCAGAAGTATATGGCAGCAGCTTATTTCCCAAGAGAACAAATGGATCTGATGTTTGGATTCAAACCGCTGTCAGGGGATAGTCAGGAGTCTGGGACAATGTCTGTGTGGATCTTAAAGGGGTTGTCCAGTCTAAACTGATAATTCTGCAGTCACTCTATGTGACTGCAAGTTACAGAGAGTGTCTGGCACACCAAAAACGGAAAATACAAGTTTTTTCAAGCAAAGTCACGTTTTTATTTTTGGACCAGGTAAGGCAAAAAATAGCTTATTGAATTTAGCAGTCACAGTCAACGTTTCGACCCGTAGGTCTTCTTCACGGACACAGCTAATAACAAATGAGAACAAAAGAAATAGTAAGGATACATGTATGTAATACCAAGGTATATAATCTTTAGTCCAACATTCATAATCCCATGATATGCTTGTTTACATATACATCATACAAAGTAAAAAAGTATTTTTATACATCCGTAATATAAGACGCATATGTTGGATGTTTCCAATATAGTGGAAATAAATTGATAATACCTTCAAGAAATCCATACAAAATAAGCTATTGTGCAATTGACTCCTATATTGCAGTGTCTAAAAAAATAATAGATAATAATGCCTTTAATGTTATATTCACATAACAAGCATAATTGTAATTTTGGGGATCATGAGGAAAAATTAGGTGATTCAAGATGTATAAAGTCACATAATTAAATTCTAGTATATGGGGAATAAGCTATTTTTTTCATAGCTCTATGACATGATCTTTAGAGACAGGGGACCTCGCATGACCCAACACCAAAGGTATTATTGAGGCATCTTAGTAGTGTGGTACATAAATGAGGGCATGTAGTTACCTGTCCAATATATATATGACAGTACAGATGGTTATACTCTGCGTGACTCTAACTTCAGTATAAAAGCTGTAATAGAAAAAATGTAATACTGAAGACTTATAATATGCCTGTATGGGCTATCCTTAGTGCTGTTGTCCGTATACTGTTAATTAATATGAAGTACCTTGTTTGTATCAAGGCTTAGTAAGCTCACCGCTGCATTTCAATCTCAATAGAGTAATGCCAAAACTGCAAGATTAAATAAAATTATTTTTTCAAATGGAACTAAAATCATATTGTGTATGAATAATATAAAGACCATCATACCTCAAGGCTACTAGGAAAACCAGAAACCTAGTGTCCGCAAAAAGAATACACAATCCGTCATAAACTCATTCCATCATATATTGGCCATGTTGTATAAGCCAGAATGACTCCTGATACTCACTGGTGTATTGCATGAGCTGTAAATGGCCGGGGGTTGTGCTGCCATGTGAGGACGCCGTCTTCATGGCACGGTGGAGGAGCTTTCTGCTTCCGGCCTTTGGAAAGCAGGAAGCATCACTATGTGGAACACATAGGAGACGCCTACGTGCTGGTGCATGCGCAGTATATAGTGAGAGGATACCGATAGGGAATAAATGAAGAAAGGTCTATGTGCAGTGTCTGGCATCATTTTTGGGGGAGAAACTGTACTTTTAAGCCTAGGGAAGAAATGAGAGCATGATTATTAAAAGGAAAACTCTATATAAAGTATATATTCTCAATAGCACATGGAATTGTATATCAGAATAACAGGGAATGCCATGCCACATTACTATATGTATACTACATAACATATATGACAAAGTGTACAATCATCACTGAAATCTGTCTAACAGAGAAAGGGCTGACTAGAACCTATCTAAAAGATTTATCGTATATAACCGTATATACTCGCGTATAAGCCGAGTTTTTCAGCCCAAAAATTGGGCTGAAAAGTCCCCCCCTCGGCTTATATGCGAGTCATACGGCTTGAGTATACAGGCCGCCCGCCCGCCACCCCCATCAGCAGAGGCGTAGCTAGGGGTTCAACACAAGGGGGGCGAAACATCATGAGTGGGCCCCCAGCCCAGGTGACCAGCAATAATCACACGTACAACCTAAAGCATGAACAGTGCTGCTGGGGGGCATGGCTGCGGTGGTGGTGCTGGAAGCGACGGGGACATATAAAAGGTTCGTCCAACCACACTACAGAGACATACTGGTAGGATGTTTACATTGTGAGCCCCAATGGGGACAGTGTTGATGATGTATGTAAAGTGCTGTGGAGTTCATAGTGTAATATAAATGCAAAAAGTATTATTCTTAATATTATGTCACAATACCAGGATCTGAGGATCTTCTATTTCGAGGTCAGGGTCACTCTGACGCCATGTTGCTGCCTGTGTCGCTGTCTTCCTCTTTTGACACTGCAGTGCGGTGGACAAGAGAGCATTAACTGGTTAATAACAAGAAGTATGGAGTGTGTATTGAGCCATAAACCCTCCCCATACCATGTCCGGCAGACATTGTAGGATTACTATATGGATTTTATTATTAGGGTACGGACACACTGGCGTGAAACGCGGATGAGTGCAATGTGTGATTTTATCGCATTGCACTCGGACCAATGTTAATCAGTGTCTGAGAGCAGATTGGCGAGTGTCGGACGCTTTTTGCTCAGCCAGATTCAGGATGAGAAAAAAGTCGCAACATGCTGCGACAGTCTGTGATTCCCGCGCGAGACTCACCAATGCATGTCTATGGGTCTGACAAAATCACATACCGCACACTGACAGCACACGAACCATCCGAGAAGCATCAGTTTTTTTCACGGATACATTATCATTCTGTAACTGAAAACACTGTAAAATGTTCCTGTAAATGATTCTACAGTAAATAGCTGCTGAGGAAAAAACAGATTGCACACGGATGTGATCTGAGAGAAATTTCGGACACTCGCACAGTAGTTGGATGCCAAATGGACCAAAAATCGATGACACTCAACCGACTCTCCTGGATGAGAAACAGACTGATTTTAAGGTGGCGGGAGACAGTGTGCCACCGTGTCCTCAGTTCTGTGCTGTGCATAGACAGTGTACCACCATGTCCTCAGCTCTGTGCTGTGCACAGACAGTGTACCACCATGTCCTCAGCTCTGTGCTGTGCACACAGTGTACAGTACACTGTATGTGCACAGCACGGAGCTGAGGACATGGTGGTACACTGTGCACAGCACGGAGCTGGGGACATGCTGGTACACTGTGCACAGCACGGAGCTGGGGACATGCTGGTACACTCTCTGTGCACAGCACAGAGCTGAGGACATCTCAGAAGAGACAGACAGGCCACAAACGGGCGGCGGGACAACACTGAGCCCACCTGGAAGAACTACAACTCCCAGCACCCAACACACTGCCCAGAAATCATATAGGACAGGCAGAAGAACTACAACTCCCAGCATGCCACACCCTGACAACACAGAAAGGTGGAAGCAGCTGCATGGAGGCAGACACATGGTACAGCTGCCAATATCACCACACACAGCGCCAGCCAGCCCCAGTCCTCCTGCACCCCCATCCTCCTCTCCTCTGTCCTCCTGCACCCCGTCCTCCTCTCCTCTGCCCCTCCTGCTCTCCTCCTGCACCCCCATACTCCTCTCCTCTGCCCCTCCTGCTGCTCCTCTATCCTCCTGCACCCCCATCCTCCTCTCCTCTGTCCTCCCGCACCCCCGTCCTCTTTTCCTCTGTCCTCCTGCACCCCGTCCTCCTCTCCTCTGTCCTCCTGCACCCCCATCCTCCTCTCCTCTGTCCTCCCGCACCCCCGTCCTCCTTTCCTGTCCTCTTGCACCCCGTCCTCCTCTCCTCTGTCCCTCCTGCTGCTCCCCTGTCCTCTTGCACCCCCGTCTTCCTCTCCTTTGTCCCTCCTGCTGCTCCTCTGTCCTCCTGCACCCCAGTCCTCCTCTCCTCTGTCCCTCCTGCTCCTCCTCTGTCACCCTCGTTCTGCCCCTCTTTCCTGTTCTCCTGTCCCTTGTTTCTGTCCCCCTGCACCTCTGTTCTCTTTTCCTCGGTCCCCCTGTTTCTGTCCTTCTGCCCCTCTGCCCCCCTGTTTCTGTCCTTCTGCCTCTCTGTCTCTTCTCTTCGGTCCCAATGTGCCTCTGTCCTCTTCTCCTTAGTCCCCCTGCGCCTCTATCCTCTTCTCCTTGGTCCCCCTGCGCCTCCATCCTCTTCTCCTTGGTCCTCCTGCGCTCTGACCTCTTCCTGTGATGGAGCTATAGATATAACCCTGGACAATGCAGCAATCAACAGGATAAGAGGCAGAGGTACTGGCACAGGCCGCCCAGCCTGTCCAGAGGTCACCACTTCCCTGCCTGGTGCTGTACTCTCCCCTCTTCAGAAGAGCGGGGGAAAGGTGCAAGCGGAGAATTTGGCAGGCCGGGGGGGGTGCACTTAGGAGTTTCACTCTCCCCTCTTCTTCAGAAGGGGGGTGCTAGCAGGGGATTTGGCAAGCCGGGGGGGTGCACTTAGGAATTTCACTCTCCCCTATTCAGAAGGGTGGGGGGGGGTGCTAGCAGAGAATTTGGGGTGCACTTGGGAATTTTTCTTTCTCCCTGCTTCAGAAGGGCAGGGGCAGATGGGTGCTAGGCTAGCAATGATTTCGGCGGGCGGCCGCGGGCCGGTGTTGCCACTTTGCATACTCACTCACCGCGGCCGCCAGAGGTGTAACTAGGTTTTCTGGCACCCGGGGCAAAGATTTATTTTGGTGCCCCCCCCCCTCCACCCCCACCACCAGCGATATCTGTGCGTGTGACATCTCACCACCGATAATTGAACGTCGTTCAAGTGATCTGGGTCAAGACGGATCATTGGTTGGATGATTTGGGACATTGAAGCGTGTAACGGGGCCTTTAGAACTATGATGGGGCGAGGCTGAGATTGGGTAAGGAAAACCAGGCAGACGAGCAGGATCCAGCCAGGAATGGTTTACCTGCAGGCTCACTATTCAGTGCCAACTTTCCCAAAGTACAGGCCTCTCTGTGACCAGCTGGCATTTAGTGTTCCAAAGGTCAGTGTCTCAAGGCTGAGCAAGTTGTAAGGTGGCTCCTGCTGGGAATATCAGGTGATCAGAGCACAAGCATAAATAGATCCATAGGACCCACCAGAGCGCATGGCAAAGTGCAGGCACACTGGCCTCCAAATGATCTGATGCCCACTACTGCTATAAGGAACTATAGAAACAAGACAAGTGCACAGACCCTGATTCAGCAACACATGTGCACAGACCCTGATTCAGCAACACGTGTGCACAGACCCCGATTCAGCAACACGTGCACAGACCCTGATTCAGCAACACGTGTGCACAGACCCTGATGATTCCACAAGTGCACAGACCCTGATTCAGCAACACCTGTGCACAGACCCTGATTCAGCAACACGTGTGCACAGACCCTGATTCAGCAACACGTGTGCACAGACCCTGATTCAGCAACACGTGTGCACAGACCCTGATTCAGCAACACATGTGCACAGACCCTGATTCAGCAACACGTGTGCACAGATCCCGATTCAGCAACACGTGCACAAACCCTGAATCAGCAACACATGTGCACAGACCCTGATGATTCCACAAGTGCACAGACCCTGATTCAGCAACACGTGCACAAACCCTGATTCAGCAACACGTGTGCACAGACCCTGATTCAGCAACACGTGTGCACAGACCCTGATTCAGCAACACATGTGCACAGACCCTGATTCAGCAACACGTGTGCACAGATCCCGATTCAGCAACACGTGCACAAACCCTGATTCAGCAACACGTGTGCACAGACCCTGATGATTCCACAAGTGCACAGACCCTGATTCAGCAACACGTGCACAAACCCTGATTCAGCAACACGTGTGCACAGACCCTGATGATTCCACAAGTGCACAGACCCTGATTCAGCAACACGTGTGCACAGACCCTGATTCAGCAACACATGTGCACAGACCCTGATTCAGCAACACATGTGCACAGATCCCGATTCAGCAACACGTGCACAAACCCTGATTCAGCAACACGTGTGCACAGACCCTGATGATTCCACAAGTGCACAGACCCTGATTCAGCAACACGTGCACAAACCCTGATTCAGCAACACGTGTGCACAGACCCTGATGATTCCACAAGTGCACAGACCCTGATTCAGCAACACGTGTGCACAGACCCTGATTCAGCAACACATGTGCACAGACCCTGATTCAGCAACACGTGTGCACAGATCCCGATTCAGCAACACGTGCACAAACCCTGATTCAGCAACACATGTGCACAGACCCTGATGATTCCACAAGTGCACAGACCCTGATTCAGCAACACGTGCACAAACCCTGATTCAGCAACACGTGTGCACAGACCCTGATTCAGCAACACGTGTGCACAGACCCTGATTCAGCAACACATGTGCACAGACCCTGATTCAGCAACACGTGTGCACAGATCCCGATTCAGCAACACGTGCACAAACCCTGATTCAGCAACACGTGTGCACAGACCCTGATGATTCCACAAGTGCACAGACCCTGATTCAGCAACACGTGCACAAACCCTGATTCAGCAACACGTGTGCACAGACCCTGATGATTCCACAAGTGCACAGACCCTGATTCAGCAACACGTGTGCACAGACCCTGATTCAGCAACACATGTGCACAGACCCTGATTCAGCAACACGTGTGCACAGACCCTGATTCAGCAACACATGTGCACAGCATGTAGCCTGTAGCACAGTAATCAGTGATAGTGAGCCAGGGGCCACCCCAGCACTATGCCTGTGTGTGTAGCCTCCATATCATTCACACAGCTTACCATCCATCCTCGTGTTCTCCCTGACGCTGTCAGTTTCCGCTCTGTGTGTAGGGTGATTGATGAGGACTCTCTTCAGTGCGTTCTACACTGTGGACCTCAGGAAGAGGAAGTGAGGGGGCGGAGCGGAGACCCTCCTCTATACATTCCACAGTGTGGAACGCACACAGCACACAGGCAGTCAGGCAGAGTAAGTGATGGCCCGGAAAAGGGCGGACTGGATGCTGGCGGCAGCCGTGCGTCTTCTGTCAGGAGGTGGAGAGGAGGGGCGGGCAGAGCTGCAGGACAGGAAGTCCCGCCCTCCCTCCTCTCCGGCCGGCGCGGCGGCCAGCACGGGGCCCCCCAAGGGGTTCGGGGGCCCCCCAGGGGGCGGGCAATGGGCCCTTCATGCCTGGGGGGGCCCGGGGCGATCGCCCCCCCTGCCCCCCCGCCAGCTACGCTACTGCCCATCAGTATACAGGCGCCCCCCCATCAGTATCCAGGGCCCCCCCCCCTTGCTCCGCAAACCTGTAAAGTAAGATCATTATACTTATCACTGTCCTGTTGCCGCCGTCCCCGCCGCTGCCATCGCGCTCCTCCGGCTTCATCCGTCTTCTTCTGGGGGGGCGCATGTATACTGATGGGGGTGGCGGGCGGGCTGCTGCTGTATATACCTGGGGCTGCTGTATACTACTACTGGGGCTGCTGTATATACCTCTGGGGCTGCTGTATACTACCACTGGGGCTGCTGTTATACTACCACTGGGGCTGCTGTATATACCTCTGGGGCTGTTGTATATACTTCTGGGGCTGCTGTATACTACCACTGGGGCTGCTGTATACTACCACTGGGGCTACTGTATATACTTCTGGGGCTGCTGTATACTACCACTGGGGCTGCTGTATACTACCACTGGGGCTGCTGTATATACCTCTGGGGCTGCTGTATACTACCACTGGGGCTGCAGTATACTACCACTGCGGCTGCTGTATATACCTCTGGGGCTGCTGTATACTACCACTGGAACTGCTGTATATACCTCTGGGGCTGCTGTATACTACAACTGGGGCTGCTGTATATACCTCTGGGGCTGCTGTATACTACCACTGGGGCTGCTGCTGTATATACCACTGGGGAGGCTGCTGTAACACTGCTGGGGCCTGTATATACCACTGGGGAGGCTGCTGTATACCACACTGCTGGGGGCTGTATACCTGAGCTGGGGTCCACCCTCGGCTTATACACGAGTCAATAGGTTTTCCCAGATTTTGGGGGCAAAAGTAGGGGGGTCGGCTTATACACGGGTCGGCGTATACACGAGTATATACGGTGTATATATATATATATATATGCACATCTATATGCGTGTATATACACACACATATATACACTATTAACACTGTAGTGACAAATGTGATAAAATTTAGTAAACTTTCATAAACTTTAATGCACAACCTCATATTCCCGATTCAGACCCCTTGGCTTCAAAGTCTAGAACCGATGGATCCAATAGGATTCCCTTTCTTTCAATTTCCGTATACGATCCCCGCCCCATCTGGCAAGGGGCACCTGTTCTATTACCTGAAAGCGCAGCTGTGGAATATGATGCCCCTATGCCTTATAAAATGGAGAGGGACAGGTATTACGACAACGGACGGTCGATTTATGTTTACTGATGCGGTCTCGGATATGCAGGGTGGTCTCACCAACATACCCGAGACTGCACGGACACTTCAACAAGTAAATGACAAATGATTTGTCGCACGTAAAATAATCACATATAGGATACACTTTACCAATCCTGGGATACGTAAAACTGGAGCCTTTCACAATGTGAGTGCACTGCATACATCCCAGGCATGGGAAATTCCCATACCTGGGAGTACTTAGAAATCTCTGGTTCGATGACTTAGAAGAGCCTATATCGTCTCTAACAAGTTTGTTACATACATTTTGTGCCTTCTTGTAACAGAATAATGGAGGATTCTTAAGTTCTTGTACATTAGGATAAGACTTATTTAACATGGGCCAGTGTTCCTTAATGATTTTTTTAATCATATAATGGAAAGGGTCAAATGTGGCAACAAAAGGGACCCTTGGGATGGTGCTGGATGATCTCACGGTGGTCTCTGTCTGGGGTTCAGCAATATAACGGGGGTATCCTCTATTCAGGAATTTCATTGTCATTTCCTCATAGCGCAGAGACCTCGGATGAGGATTTGTGACTATTCTGCTTAGCCTTGTATGTTGGGAATGAGGAAGGGATTGCTTGATATGTTTGGGATGACAACTCTGATAATGTAAAATACTGTTTCTATCAGTAGGCTTAGTATAAAGATCTACTGTAATGATACCTTCTGTGTTAACCTGTACCAGGGTATCCAAGAAATGTATTATTTTGTCACTATAGTGTATGGTAAATGATAAATCTGGAACCAATGTGTTTAATATGTTATAATAGTCCATAAGTTCTGTTTGAGTGCTCGTCCACACCACAAATATGTCGTCAATAAATCTCCAAACTGGAGCTTTTGACTGGAGAAATGGATAATTATTGACAAATTTGTGTTCAAAATACGCCATGAATATATAGCATAGGGGGGCAGCACGTTAGATCCCATGGCGGTCCCCCTACACTGTAAATAGAATTGTTCTTGAAATAGGAAAAAATTGTTATGTAAAACAATTGTTAATATGTCAATGCAAAACGGTTTCTTAAGTATGCTGAACGAAGTGTAAGTATCCAAGAACCATCCAAGGGCTTCCAAGCCCAATTCATGCTGTATAGAGGTGTACAAACTGTTAACTTCAAAGGTAGCCAAAATGCTACCTGTAGGTAAATGACTTATTTGGCTTATAACGGTAACAAAGTGTGCAGTATCTTTAATATACGAGGGTATATTGGGTACGAACGGTGACAGAATTCTATCTAGCGTAATGGTGATAACAATGAATCCGTGGACGCTACTATTAAGTGTCCAGGGGGTTGCATTAGGTTTTTATGCACCTTCGGTAGGGTATAAAAGACGGGTGTGATTGGATGCTGAGCCTCTAAATATGCTGCCATATATATGCTATCTATAATACCTTCTTTTAAGTAAAAATCTATCTATGTGACTGCAGACTTATCAATCCACCCAGCGTACGCACTGCACACTGCGAGGATTAGCAGTTTCTAAACTGAGAACGGACTACAGTTACGTGGTATTCATGTTATCGCCCACTCGGTCAGAACCCTCGACTAGTGAGACTGATTATCTACCATCCACACTATCCTATGTTGCATTATTTCATCAATTTTTCTCTGCTGTTCATGTCCTGGGAGATTAGCTACAGTGCCATGGGCTGTAAACTTAATTATGTTGGTTGCGCACCGTGCACAAAGGAACATCAATGTCTCTGGAAATGGACCTGTAATCTTGAGATTGTTGTCATTTTTTTTAACAATTTTGGTTCTCAAGTCCTCAGACAGTTCTCTTCTCCTTTTTATGCTCTCCATGATTAGTGTAGCAGAAAAAGACACATAAATGCAAAGATTAAGTTAACGTCTTCCCCTGTTATCTGGTTTCAGATGTGATTTTCATATTGTTCACATCTGTTACTTGCCGCAGGTGAGTTTGAACGAACATCAAATGCTTGAAACAAAGTTGTTTACCCACAATTTTGGAAAAATGAGAACAATTTGTCTGGCCCATTTTGGGGGTTTTGCTTAAAGTATGTCCAGTTTGTTTATATTTCTCAGGTTTTTTTCGTGTGTGTTGTTCCTTTACACATACAGGAAATAAACATGTGTATGACAAAAAATGTGTAATTTTCAATAATTTTCTGAGAGAAATACCTGAATTTCTGGAACAATTTCAAGTGTGCCAACACTTTACGCCATGTATTGTTATTATGCCCAAACATTAGTTGAGGGTAGAATTAGTTATTTAATTTTATTGGGAACTATTTAAATTAGATTTCAGTGAATTAAATAAAAAAAGACAATGAATGCAACAAAACAAAAAAGAATAATGTAAATAATAAATTCATCCCCTTGTTTTTGTCTTAATTAAAAAAAAAACAAAACTTTTTAGCTCAAAGCATTCCATGTACTGATAAATCTCACAACTGTGCACAAATTCTATGGATGCATGGATTCACTCCACATTTGTACTAGAGTACATTTACTAAAATTTTGCTACTTTTTAAAAAGTCACAATTGATGAATCAGCCAAAAACATCTGGAAATCCCAGACCCTGTCCACATTGGCGAACATATAAAGGAGACTTACAAAATGGTGAACTATAACATAAAATAAGGCACAAATGAAAAATAGATAAAAAACAACAAACTATACAATAAAGGTGCATCTGCTATAATGAATTTATCTGCAGAGAGCAAATGAATAGCTGAAATGGAGATTAAGAAATTCAAAATATTAGAGGTAAAAATACCTAAAAATAAGATTATGGAATGAGATAAAGGAAACACTTGTCTCTACAAGGAGAGAATTATACAGATTATGATATGACAATCTGTTTACTGTATGATCTGTGGGTTCTTGCTTCTCAACATATGCACTGAATTATTTTCTGACATATATCATATGATGTATGTATTGAGTCATGTCTATCACAGAACACTTCATCAGGAAGTTAATTTTCCTTTGTCAACAATTGATTGATTTGTAATGTTCTTTATTAAAAGAGAAGTTCATGAATTCTGTGTCACAACTGTTCAAAAAACAACAAAATGTACCGCTTAGATGCTGCAGACTTTTCTTTTTGTAGGGTAGCAGAAATGCCCACTATCTGGTGTCACACTTGTATTTTTATTTTCAAATCAGGCAAGATCAAGTTTTTCAGCAAAAACCTGATCATTTCAGGATCCAGTTTTTTGCACATTCACTTTAAGGCTGGAAACACACTGTCCGAGTGACATGCGCGTTACTCGCACGAGTCTTGGATCATTCACCACAACGACCCCTGGCTCTTCGGATGGGATACTGTCAGTAATATGTTTTTCTATGTAGCTCCACTGCTCCCGTCCATAGAGGGGGAGGTCATCCTGGGTGAATGATCTGAGATTCGTGTGAGTATCTTGCATGTCACTCAGACAGTGTGTTTCCAGCCTAATGGTGTCAGGTAGCAACCTGAAGGAACAGTATTCTACCTGACAGCATTAAAGTGAATGAGCAAAAAACTGGATCCTGAAAGGATCAGGTTTTTGCTGAATAACCTAATCTTGCCTGATTTGAAAGAACTGCAAGTGTAAAAAAGAACTACCATATTTTTCACTTTATAAGACGCAGTGGATTATAAAACGCATCCCAAATTTGGTGACGGAAATGAGAAGAAATAATTTTTAATGCTAAATGGGGTTCATCTTATAATGCCAGTGTCCATCTTACAATCAGTATATGTGTCCCTCATCCTGGTACATGACCCCACCTATCCTGGTGTATATGTCCCCCATTCTGGTATATATGTCTCCCCATCCTGGGATATGGCCCCCCCATTCTGGATATGGCCCCCCTGTGATGGCACACATCCCCCTGTGGTGGCACATGTCCCCCTGTGGTGGCACATGTCCCCCTGTGATGGCACATGTCCCCCTATGTGGGAACATGTCCAACAGTGATGGATATGCCACCCCCGATCCTGGATTTTGCCCCGAATCACTGTGTATGCCCTCCCATGCTGTTGTCCACACTAAAATAATAAACACTTTCAACTTACCTCTCCAGCACTTGCCTCCGTCTCTCCCTGCTTTTGCAGCACTTCCTGGGTCCCATGGAAGCTGGTCATGTGATCCGGATGAGCACTGATGACATCACTCTTCTGTGCAGATTCCATGACCAGCTTCCGGTAAGTTGAAAGTGTTTATTATTTTAGTGTAGGCAGCAGCATGGGGGCATACACAGTGATGGGGACTGCAAGCACATGTGATATGCCATAGGTCATCTAGCGTAGCGGGGATGTCTCATCCAGTCAGTTTGTACTTAATCCTTCTGAACAGACCCTCCCAGAAGGCAGCTACTGGCACCTTGTTGTTCCATTCAAGTTTGGAAGATAGGATGCTGAACCAGACATCATATAGATACACAGTTAGACTACCTTGTTTTAACCTGAAAAGGCAGGGTTCAGCAGAGGTAATATGACGCCCCTTCGACCAGAAGGCCACAGGGTGAACTGCAGCTGGGATAGGCAGGACAGCCACTCCACAAAAATGCTCACACACACACCTCTGACCCTGAGCCTAAGTCGCTTCATGCCAGGTGAGGGGTGGCGGGAGTAGCAAAGTGTGGGAAGTAGAGAGAACCCGGGAAAGGATTGGAGGAACTAGACTCCAAGAGGACCTAAAAACACTAAGCTGGCGAGTAGATCAAGAGATTCCCTGGAGGGTGGAAGAGTGGGGAAGCCTCCCCAAGCCAAGGCACCCTTCAGCTGAGTACTGACTGAGGTAGACTGAGAGAACAACGGGGCCCGGCAATCTGCACCCTTAATGACCGGCCAGGGACCCAAGCTGGAACCCGCTGAGAAGTAGAAAGAGCCAGGTGAGCCTGAATAATCTGGGTCACTGGTGGCTGGGCCAGAGAACCAGAGTGCCGGGTGTGTAGATGTGGCCGGGAACGCTTCAAGCCCCTAACCACGAGACACCCAGTGGGGTGTGGGAACTCTAGGCCCCGAGACCCAACAACCGGTACGGGGTAGGACAAACTCATTGTACTAGAGCTAGTGATCAAGAGTGTGGGACAGATCACTGCAGAGCCCGTGACGGCCGGACCGAACTCGTACGTGAGAGAGAAACAGAGGGCCCGAAAGATACACTGATGGGGAGTGGCGCAGAGGAACTGAAGTGACCGGCAGTAAGGCCGCGGGTGTGTGTCTATGATCTGCTTCAACAAAATCCCCATACTCAGATTTAACGGGAGAAAACATTTCTTTACCATTAAACATAGTGATAACACATTCAACCGGTTTGGCTGCACACATAGGGAAGGTTGAATACCCTGATATTCAGTTCCGGATGCACGGCAAGAAGCAAAACGGTACTGGCAATCTCTTTCCCAAGCTTTCCCTCAATGTACGTTACCAGTCTATAACAACAGAAGGCGTAGCTCCCACGTCGCAGGCCTGGGGTCTAACGGTGGCGATTCCAGGGGAAGCGATGAAGGGGGTTTCCTCAGTCCTCTCCACAGGTACCGATTTATAGTCTCTCAGTCCGGGGAAGAAGAAAAAAAGTATAGATTTCTAAGGTGGCTCCCTTGTGTCCATCACAGTCTCTGAATATGCTCTAGTGGTGTGATGCTCTGCAGTCAGGTTAGGCTCATGGTAACAATGTTCTGCAGCCTGGGGGTTGTCGCAACGGCATCCGTGGCGTGATGTTTCCAGAAAGGTGTCGCAAGGAAGCCCTCTCTCGAGGAACACCCACAGGCAGGTCTGTCCTGGTCGAGCTCCGTCTCCTTCTCTCTTTCCCGCACTTTTTCCTCCTGAGCACACGGCTGTTGTGGGAGGGGTTCAGCAGTCGGTGTTTTTATCTCTGCAGCAATTTCAGCACTTGTCCACAAGGGGGCAGTATCGGACTGTGTAATGTCCACTTCAGTGTCCATTTCAATAATAATACAGTCAGGGCTACCCACTCCGTTCCATACCCCCCCACTTAAAGGTTGGCAGTCCCTGTAAACAACTGCCGGTTCCAAGGCAGTGATGGCTGTAGATGTCACAGGGGTTGGTTGAGAAGTGGGCCATACATACTGGTCCCTGTAGAACCGTCCGGGAGGGACCCCAGCAGTGGTGCGGCCGGTGCGCCGCAAGGGTCGGCTGTTCCCCACCTCATCACCTTTTGTACGCTCCACTTCAGTCAGTCCCCCGGGGGAAGAACTAGTCTGGGTAGGTGGGTCACCAGCCTTGGAGTCAACGTGGTCGCTATGCTGAATAGTATCTATGACGTCAGTTATGTCAGCAGTGTCACCCCCTCTGGGTACCGTGGTCGGGGAGTCTGTCTGGGACTGGCAGGGGCGCAACATGTTTCGGTGTACGGTGCAGGTGTTGCCACTGTCTTCACCCCGCACTCGGTATACATGACCGTTGGGGTAGGGGCGTTCGACTACCCGGTAGGAAGCCTCAAGGAAAGCTTCGAGCCAAGTGGGAGGCCGAAACCTAATACGGAACAGGACTAGCTGTCCCAACTCTAAGGTTTTCTCTTGTACTGGGAGTGGGTCAGCATGTATCAGGTTCCGGATTTGTTGGCCCACTAGCCGGTGTACAGTTTCCATCTTCTGTCGGTGGGCATGTAGCCAGGATGGGTAGGTATTGTAGAACTCTTCTTCAGGGCGGAATAGGTTCAGGTCATGGACCCCTTTTCCCGGGCGGCCAAAGAGAAGGGTGTGTGGGGTGTAGCCAGTCACAGAGTGGACTTTATTGTTGTAGGCCCATATTAGATCTGGAAGGAATTGGGGCCATTGGTCCTTCTTATCATCGGCTAAGGTGCGGATCAACTGGAATAGAGTCCGGTTTAAAGCGCTCACACGCACCGTTTCCTTGTGGGTGGTAAGGGGTGGTCCTCGACTTCTTGATCCCATATATCCGATGCAGCTCTTTGATAACTCTGCCCTCGAAACAAGCCCCCTGGTCAGAGTGCATCCTCTCTGGACACCCATAGACGTGGATGAACTGTCGACAGATGGCCCGTGCAGCTGATTCGGCAGTCTGGTCTTTGGTAGCAACAGCGTCGGCGAATTTTGTGAAGTGGTCCACCATGACTAGGCAGTATTGGTAGCCACTACTCGCCGTCCTAATCAACAGATAGTCCACCATCAACAGCTCAAGAGGCTTGGATGTTTTAATTGTCTGGACAGGTGCACGCTGCTCAGTGGACTTGTGAAGTTCACAGGTGCGACAGGTTCTGCAGACGTCTTCAACCAGCTTGCGGAGCCCCGGACAGTAGATGGACTGTTGAATCCACCGAAAGGTCTTGTCTATTCCAAAGTGACCGTTCCTTTTGTGTGCTTCGCCCACCATCTCACGGGCCAATTGGGCAGGCACCACAACTTGTATGCATTCCTCCAACATGTGGGACAGAAGAACCTTCCGATACAGTACCTCTTCTCTCAAAATCAGCCGATCCCACTGGCTGAGCAAGGTCAAGGTCCCGGTGGACAGTCGCGACCGTGCATCGGAGGAGGGCTTCTGCTGTTGCTTCACCCATTGCTTGAGTAGGGCCCATTCAGGGTTCTGGTCCTGGAGTCTGCACCACTCCTGGGGGGACAGCGGGGCCCCCACTTGAGTTCCAGCTTCACCCACAACATACTGGCGGCAATCCATCATCTGTCGGGCAAGCCTTCGAAGTCAGGCGTCTCGTCTTCTTCTAGTTCTTCATCCCGGTCTCTAGTGAGTAAGGGGAATGTCACTCTAGACAGGCTGTCTGCATTTTGATTTTCAGCCCCAGCTCTATATCTGATCTTGTAGTTAAACTTAGAGAGCCGGGCCATCCAACGCTGCTCCATGACCCCGAGTTTTGCATTCTCTAAGTGGGCCAACGGATTGTTATCTGTCAGAACTAGTACTTCTGTCCCCGTGAGATATCCTGCAAATTTTTCCGTCATAGCCCACGTTAGGGCCAACAGCTCCAGCCGGAACGAGCTGTAATTGATGGGGTTCTTCTCACCCTCGTGTAGGGACCGACTTGCATAGGCTATGACACGTTCCTTGCCTTCTTGTACCTGGGAGAGTACTGCCTCTAGACCCTGTAGACTGGCATCAGTATGTAGTTGAAAGGGCAGATTGTAGTCCGCATATGCCAAGATGGGGGGGGGGATGTCAGAGCACCCTTTAGGGTTTCGAAGGACTTTTCCTGGCTGGGTCCCCAGCTGATGGGTCATCCCCTGGGGCTGTTGGTGGTCCCTCGAAGCAGGTCATGCAGTGGTGCAGCAAGCCGGGCAAAGTTTTTGACGAACCGGCGGTAGTAGTCGACCAGCCCCAGGAAAGCCCTGACCTCCTTGACATTTGCATTTTGTGGCCAGTCCCGTACGGCGGCTATTTTCTCTGGAGACGGTTGGACACCTTCGGCCGAGATCCGGTGACCCAGGTAATCAATCTCTGGCTGCAGAAGACGGCACTTGCTGGGTTTCAACTTCAGGCCATGTTCTTTCAACTTACAGAACACACGGCCCAGCTGCTGTAGGTGTTCTTCAAATGTGGCTGAATAGACTACAATGTCGTCCAGGTAGATGAGGGTGAAGTTGAAATTGAAGTCCCCCAAGCAGCGCTCCATCAGCCTCTGGAAAGTCCCCGGCGCGTTGTTCAGGCCAAAGGGCATCCGGTCGAACTCGTACAGGCCCATGGGTAGGATGAAAGCAGTCTTTTCTCTATCCTTCTCGTGCATGGGTACCTGCCAATAGCCGCTGGCCAGATCCAAGGAAGAAAAGTACTTGGCTTTCTTCAGGGCTGTCAGGGATTCTTCGATCCTTGGCAACAGGTACGAGTCCCTGATGGTGCAAGCATTCAAGCGGCGGTAGTCCACACAGAACCTCAGAGACCTGTCTTTCTTTTTAACTATCACCACCGGTGCAGCCCAGGGGCTCTGGCTTTCTCGTACCACTCCGGCATGTAACATGGAATTCAGGAGGTTTTTCACTTCTTGGTATTGTTGGGGAGGTATTTGGCGGTACCTCTCGCGGATAGGAGCGGCGTCACCCGTGGGGATCTCGTGCTTGATACTGGTGGTGCATCCAAAGTCGGTGTCATGCCGGGCAAAGGACGCCTGGTGTTCTTGTAGTAGTTCTTCTATCTGGGACACCTCCTGTTTGGAGTATTGGGATGTGTCCAACTGACACTTTTCTCGCAGTTCTCGCCCCGCTTTGGTGTCGTCTGTGGCAGTGGCCATGGCAGAGACAGTCACTGTCCACTCTCCCTCTGTAGACGGTGCAAACTGGAGGGGGCTCATAGGATTCACCTCTTCGGGTAGGGCGTAAACTCGGGCGAGCTGTGTCCCAGCCTCTAGGTCGACGCCCACGTTAGCCGTGTTGCCCAGCCTAACAGGAATCCTTCCCTTTCTCACAACAGCTAGCGTTCGAGCAACTAGTGGATTCAACTTCCCTTCCTTCGGGGTCCGCGGCTCAATCAGCACTTCCACGCCTTCAAGCTGTCTTGTGGTGCTAAGGGGTAGCGAGATGACTGTCTCCTTCTCAGCCGGTAAGGTTATCCTAGTATGGCGGGGTATGGTGATCGTGGCCAGCGGCAGTTGTTCCTCTGCCATTCGCTGGAGGCTGCAGGTCCGGACCACTCGTTGGAAGGCTCGGCGGGTGGCCCTGTGTGCGGTCACCTCCTGCCAGTATTTGGGTCCCCTCTTGGTAAACAGCACCAGATCCAGATCTTTCAGGATGTTCATCCCAATAATCATGGGTGTTTCTGATCCAAAGCCTTCCTTGACCACGATTATCCCTCTCTTCCCGAGGTCCTGCCCACAGATTTCGGTGTTCATCCAGGCCACTCCCGTCACCGGAATGGGTAGATTATTGGCTGCTTTGATCTTGATGGTAGTATCAGGGTCATAGGCAACTCGCAGTTTCAGATATTCTTCATAAAACTGCTCGGAGATGGTGGATACCTGAGACCCAGTGTCCATTAGTCCTTGCACGGCAATCCCTTCCAGCAATACTTCCAGGGTGGGGCTATTGAATGGAAGTTTGTTCCGTTGCTGGCTCTGTTTCCCTACACCCTTCTCCTTGGCCTCCCCTGCCGAGTGAGCCGCTTTGGCAGGGGCGTCTAGTTTAACGGCGGCCGCTGTTGAGGGGCACGGCTTGCTGGTTCTGGTAAATCGGACCGCGGGTGGACTTTAAAGTTCTGGGGGCAACGGTTTGCTCTATGGCGGGGGTCGCCGCATGTCCAGCACCTTCCCATAGGCCAGCTGGGTTGTTGTCTTGCTTGCCTGTCCGCCTGTTGGTCTAGTGTGAGCTGTAGTACCTGTTTCTGTAACTCTGCCACCATCTCTTTCAGTTTTTCTGTGTCACTGTTCGGAGTTCTGGTACCGGACATGGACCTGCAAGCCACGGTATAAGTCTGTGTCTCCATGACAGGTCCCCTAGAACGTTCTATCGCTTCCTGTTTAACCTCAGCGAACGTAAGGGCCGGATTTATCCGGAGTAGATCTTGCAATGAGCGGTTAAGGTACGGGTCTCTCAGCCCTGTCACAAATTGATCTCTCAGCACCAGGTCACGGGAGTCTGTACTAGCTATCTGTTCTTCTTTTCTACAGGCTTGTTCAAGCAGTACTTGGAGGGCATTTGCATATTGAGGAATGTCCTCCCACTCGAGCTGAGAACGCCGGAAGAACATATAGCGCAATGTCCCCGCATATGTGGTCGGCCCATAGGTGTTCTCCAGCACCCGCACCAAGTCATCCAATGTATGCCGGTCCCTAACCGTCTCCAGCCTGACTGTCGTCCACGCCTCCCCCTCTAATGTTAGCATGGCCATTTCTGCTAGGGTCTTAGGATCAACGTTATACATTTCCCCCACTATCTTGAGTTGTTCTGTCCATTCAGGTACAGGATAATTCCGTCCGTTAAAATTTCTCACTTGATTGATAATAGACGCTGGGGAGCTGTCTGGTTATAAGCTACTACCGGGAGAGGATTTTGTTGATCACAGATCCTGCCGACTATGCCAGATGAAGTGACCGGCAGTAAGGCCACAGGTGTGTGTCTATGATCTGCTTCAACAAAATCCCCATACTCAGATTTAACGGGAGGAAACATTTCTTTACTATTAAACATGGTGATAACACATTCAACTGGTTTGGCTGCACACATAGGGAAGGTTGAATACCCTGATATTCAGTTCCGGATGCACGGCAAGAAGCAAAACAGTACTGGCAATCTCTTTCCCTAGCTTTCCCTCAATGTACATTACCAGTCTATAACAACAGAAGGCGTAGCTCCCACGTCGCAGGCCTGGAGTCTAACGGTGGCGATTCCAGGGGAAGCGATGAAGGGGGTTTCCTCAGTCCTCTCCACAGGTACCGATTCATAGTCTCTCAGTCCGGGGAAGAAGAAAAAAATATAGATTTCTAAGGTGGCTCCCTTGTGTCTGTCACAGTCTCTGAATATGCTCTAGGAGTGCGATGCTCTGCAGTCAGGTTAGGCTTTCCAGAAAGGTGTCGCAAGGAAGCCCTCTCTCGAGGAACACCCACAGGCAGGTCTGTCCTGGTCGAGCTCCGTCTCCTTCTCTCTTTCCCGCACTTTTTCCTCCTGAGCACACGGCTGTTGTGGGAGGGGTTCAGCAGTTGGTGTTTTTATCTCTGCAGCAATTTCAGCATTTGTCCACAAGGGGGCAGTATCGGACTGTATAATGTCCACTTCAGTGTTCATTTCAATAATAATACAGTCAGGGCTACCCACTCCATTACAGAACCATCCCGGCTGCAATGAGAACCTAAGCCCGTAGCTACTGTGTGAGTCCGGTCGGTTACAAGTGTTGTAAAGAACTGCAAGGAACTGTTGTTGACACTGTGTTGTTAAGTGAGCAGAGGAGTAAAGAACCCGGTGAACTCAAGATTTGTCTCTGAGACTTATTGGTACGGAGACTGCAGCGGCTCACCTGGGGGGCTGCACACTTGTTTTCTACACTGTAACTAAGTCCACCTCTCCTACATCTGCCCTGGGGAACAAAGCCCTACCCGTGGAGGGCTCACCATCCCGGCTGCCACCTTCACCATCGTCCCCAGCAGTCTGACAGGCAGCGGTGGCCCATATTGGCCATGACCCAAGGGTTGCCTCAGGAAATATCCCCATAAACTTTATTTATCCCCCTTTGCATTGCCGCACCTGGGACCACGGAGCTGGGCCATGCCACTGTGGCACCTCAGAGACAGAATGGTCCGGCTCCGAGTACCCCGGTCCCTGGGGGTGCGACAGTAACACAACACATTTTGTTGAAGACTTTGCAAAATGCCCTCAGAAAGGCCTGCAGATCCAGGGATACAGGGTCCCTTCTCTCCTATAAGGGGGTGAGCAATGTGACGGCCTCTCCTCCCAGGTGGAACAATAAAATTGCTCCTTTGGCCTGATCAGAGAGAAACTGGTGGGCCAGCAGTTCATTGATTGCACTGATTGATAAAACCATGGCATTGTTTGGGATCACCATTGAATTGAGGTGGGGCGAACAAGCGTGGAACAGCTCCAGATGCGAGAGTTATAGACCTGGTAGGATCTGCCAAGGTAGCAGTTGCATAGGCAGATGCAGATAAAGCAGCTAGTGCCAGGGTGTTTAGATTGGCCATTTATTTACCACAGGAAGGTCAAGATTGTTCCTGCTGCTCTCGTTGATGGGACATCTCTTGAAACAGCTCTTAGAGCAGGGCAGGGTATTGAGTCAGTGGGGTCCATGACCAAAGCAAACTGTCATGCACTTTGGTGTTGCCTGACTGCACCGCAGGCCGAGCTAGCCATGAAGGAGCGTGGCTAAGTGCCTAGTGTGTGTTCACCAAAGCCTCTCATGGCGAGGTTGAACTTGGCTGCCGGTAGACATGAGGTACTACTCCAGGGCAGTCCCGGGACTGCAGCAGCTAACTCCAAGGGTCAGGGACACCGATATGGGACTCAAGATCAAAGGCAGGACAGATACTGTTTAACAGTATGAAATCACAGAAGTATGGGCACTCTTACATAGGACGGATTGTGGATCACAGGACAAGGTTAGAGCTCTGACCTCTGGTGACACTCTGATAAAACTGTTTCACCAATAGTGGGAATGCACTGTGTGGTACCTCTGTTATAGTATGTGTCCATTACTGACGACGGATCCAACATATTTTAATAGTTGCTGACTGTATTATAGCTGTATTATATTATAACTAAGCCAGCAACAGTCAAGTGTACTTTAGCGGTAGTTACGAATATTGATGGTATGCCATGTGCCTTATTTAGGTTCTCCATGCTTCACATCATACAATCTATTTATTATTATTGGTTTCTACTAGAGCACATACACTGTCATTATTTGGGCTGCCATTTTACCTCTGATGTATTTTGCAGTGTTTTTGTATCGTATTTGATATGTGTCCCTGTCTTCCCTTATTTTATCTTGGTCTTATCTTTACTCTATTATGTACCTCAGTTAGAGGTTCATTTTTATAGTATCCTTTATACTCATTAAATGTTTTGCAATCTAAAAGTTGTGGACTTTGCTCTAATCTGATTTGTTAATGGGTTTATGTGCAAGTTGTGCTTGTCATTTTTTTTTTTTATATCTATTGATATGTTTACTCATGCTGACAAAAAAGTTAATACTGAATTGATTTAAAACATGAAGACCTTGTTGCACCAAAACACCCGGTTGTGGTGGAACAAGCAAGAAGGCCTTCATGCAGTGCTATGTTGAAAAAGTCTTAGTCCCTCGAGATCTGAGAGTACAGGTGTTCCCCTCATCTAATTTTGAGGAGGATTTAAAAAAACAGTGGTTAGAGACTAAAACCACCTGCTCTCATGGCTCCATGGGTCTGCTCATTGAATTGAATGAGAATTCAATTATCGAGAGCAAGGCGGAGATTAGAGAAATTCAGGATACTTTGTCTGGACATCTTACCCAGAGAAACTCGCCCAGCTAAGTGTCATGTTGGAGAGAGTTTTCTAAGTGTGAAAAAGAAATTGTAGATATTAAAACCAAAAAATACCAAAGAGACGTGGCAGGTTTCCGTAACAATTGTAGTATATATCGTTGGTGGGGAAGCACTAATAGGAAGAAACAAAATCAGCCTATTAATCTTCTACCAAGAGTCATTTCAATATCCTCATCTTATGAGGAGGAAACATCAGGAAAGATGGGTAAAATTGACCAGTAACAAGTCCGCCAGAACCAAGTGCTAACGATCCACCAAAAAAGACACAGGTCTCACCTGGGAAGAAAGGGAAAATCAAACAATTTGGAGGTAATTAATCTTTCTAATCATGCATTGACTGGTCACCCAAGTTGAGGTTTTCAAATTGGGGTTGACTTTTGTTCCCAGTGTTGATTTTGATGTTTTCACAGTGACCAAGGATTTGAGCCTGTTTCTGTGCAAAGGAGGAGTTGGAGGAGGAGTCAAATTTGAGGTCAATAGGTACTTTCCTAAAACAAATCTCTCCCAGATCTACCACTATCCCCCTTTTTCATTGTGTGACCAAGTGGAGATCTTTATTGATTGGTCATTAATAACCTTAAAATGATTGCTACTAGGAGATTTGGTAGAAATTTGACTTACAAACCAAAACAAGCTTTGAATGAGCTGCAGGCTTTAAAGAGAGTGCTCATCACTCCCTTAAGGGTACCATTACACGACGCAATATTGCATGTAATTTCACTGGCAATTTGTTGGTTGCAGTGAAATCATGGACACATTGTTCCATTTGTACACCGCAACAAAATAGAACAATGTGTCCATGATTTCACTGCAACCAGCAAATTGCCAGTGAAATTGCATGCAATATTGTGTCGTGTAATGGTACCTTAAGGCAATTATAGAGTAAAACAACTTATGAACGACTTCCCTCCAATCCGCTCAGTAAATATTCAGTGGAAGTTGCCAATGATGTACTTAAGGATGCCTTTGATACAGGGATCACTCCTAAAAAAAATACTAGCTGGGCTCCTCATCAGGTCACCGCTGATACAAACCTTCTACTTACGGTACCTAAAATTCATAAGATCGAGTTCGGGACAATCGATTTTCTCTGGCATGGGAGGGCTTTGTGACCCAGTTTTCAAATTTATTGAATATTATTTACACCCCCTTGTGGAGACCTTGCCCTCCTGTCTGAGACACTTTGGACGTCCTGCGGAGGCTTGGCGCCCTTACTCTGGGTGTAGGGGTATCACTGGTGACCACTGACGTGGAAGCCCTATACAGTACACCAGTATTGATCATAAGCCATGATTTGAGGTCTGCCAAATATTTCTTATAGATGAGCCATCTAGAGAATTTCTTATGCTCATTGATATTAGAGCTACTTGAATTTGTTTTGACACACAACTTCTTTGTGTTCGGGGATAGGTTCTACCTCCAGAACTGTGGCATGGTGGCAGCCTGTGCCCCATCATATGCAATCCTTTTCCTGGGCCTCAGGGAAAGGGATGTTTTTGGCAATGTGGTGTTGGCCTCCTCCCATGTGCAGTGCTGGCTTCACTACATCGATGATGTGCTCATCATGTACATCATCTAGTGGGGAACCATCCCCGAACTGGAAGACTTTATCTCTTTCCTCAAAAATAATAAATTGAATATATAACATATATATATAACATATAAACATCACCACAATACCAGTGATTTTCTGGAAGTTAACATATCAATCCAGAGTGGTAGTGATGTTGAGACCAGTATATTCAGGAAGAAAACTTCTGTTCACTCTCTCATGCATGCCTCCTCGGCATATACCTTGTCAACTCTGACTTTGAACTATGTTCCGAGGGCATGTGGGAGAGATTCTTTACTCGTAGATATAGTGGTAAATGTGTGAGGAAGGGTTATTGTCAAGCAAAAGAGTTCCCATAATCTATTGTCAGTAATTAGAAAGAGCTCTGATGCATGCAACCCTCCCATGGTTAGGTTTACATCAACATTTAATAATCAATGGCACGCTATTCGAGGCATCCTCAACAGACATTGGCAGGTCCTTAAAACAGATCAAACTTTATGTTTCTCCCTGAATGACCCATAATGACGATAAGGAGGGGAAGGAGGATTAGGGATACATTGGTTCATAGACATTACATACCCAAGGCAGTGTTTCCTTTTATTACTGGATGTCTCAAATAGGGCTGTTTTCCTTGCAGATCCTGCCTCGCCTGCCGTAGTATTATGCGGGTTAAGTTATTCAAGACTGCAGATGGGAAAAGAGAGTATGAAATCAGGCATTACATTTCATGCAGCAGCAGTGGCGTAATTTTTTATGCCACTTTGTGGCTGTGGCCTGATTTACATAGGGCTTACATCTAGGGAGCTAAGGAAGTATACAAGAGAGCATGTGAGGGATATTGTGGTGGCTGAGGGGGTTGAGGAGCTGGAGACTCTCAGGACCCTACCATGAACTTCAAGACTTCTATAGGTGGCAATGCTAAAAAGGCACTCGCTAAACTTGAATGTTGCTAGATTTTGAATCTAAGCACTATGTCATCAGCAGGTCTCAATGTGAAGCACAGCTTCTCCCCTTCTTATAGTTACATGTCCCTCAGTGCTTTTTGTGCTCCCGGCTTCCTAGTATGTGTTACCCTCTCTCCATCATTTGTCACGTCTCCTTTTGGTGCATATATCTATTTCATCTCTTGATGACTTTATTATCGGCCTCATTGGTTATTGAAGCTATCTTAAGAGTTCCTCATCTTTCTCTCTTCTTCGATCATCAATATCTTTCTAATCTTTCTGTGTCAGCATTTTAATAGTGTGTTTTTTATACTAAATTTTAGCTCACTAGTCATTTTCCAGACCCTTAAATGGTGTACCCACTGACTGTATAAAAAAGGAAAAAAAATGATGGACCTCTGAAGCCCAATTGGCACCTCATATTTGGATACAAATGGTCTATTTTTTATGATATCAATGTATGGCAGTGACCCGCCCCAAGGCCGTGGGGACTCGTTACCCGGGCGGTTTCTGTAAGGGGAATGTCACGGGTGGCATGCCCAGACCCAGGGCCCTGGTGGTCGCTTAAAAAGGAGGAATACAAATAAAATAAAAGAATAAAGAATAAAGTCTTGTGACGCCACCTGCAGTTTCTGATGAGGACACCAGCACTGCTTCAGACCTCTGGGGATGGTGTTATTGCAGCCAGTTGGTCTTGCTCCCTGCAGGTGGAGCAGGGTTCCCAGGACAGTGTGGCTGCTGTGCTGATTGTCATAGTAGCAGCTCTGTAGATGACCTTAATCAGAATGAATTAAGGCCTGCTTAATTTAGGCTTGCTTGCTCTGCACAGGTAATTTACTGGTAACTTGACACGGCAGTTCTCTGGTATACAGTCACACAGTTCTACGGGTAGCTGTCCAGGTAGTTACCAGAGGATGTAAAGTCTCTTTGAGGATCCCTAAGATGTTCCTTCAACTTCCGTCCCTCTGTGTCTTTCCTTGCGCTCTCCTTTCTATCTGTGCATTGCCCTGCACAAACCCGCTTCCTACCAGGCCCATTGGGTGTAATGAGGATAACCTTCTCTCTAAGGCGCTCAATCCAATTTGGAGCTCCTGGTGGGGCTGTGCTTCGTGGACAAGGTCGGTCCTGCTTAACAGACCTGCGACCCACCGGTGGTGGTGGTTCAGGGTTGGACTCGCCTGTACCATGCTCTGAGCCGGTTCCCCATGATGGACTAGGATTCCACTAGATTGAATAACCGTACGGTCTAGCGCTGGGTTTCCTCCTTTTGTCTGAGTAGCCTTCCATTACAGGCCCCCTCTCCTCACTCCTTGCAGGGTTCTCCTCTCCTTCCCTCACAGTTCTCAACTGCTTTCTGTTTCTTCCCGCCTTTCTCTCACTACACTTAAGCTCCTCCCACCAGGGGCTGGGTCTCCTATGGTAAACAGGCTAACCCTTTAGTTCCCCTATTCTAGGTGTGTGAATAAAGGGATGAGAGTCTCAATTCAACATCATATCCTCCAATAACTGGGATAGCACACTCACTGTCTTCGGTGCAGTACCCCTACTGTGGCACACTGATCAGTGGGGCGCCACAGCAGTATTATTGACAGTGGGTTACCTTTGTTGCACCTTGGTATTTTGCATTCATATTCATGTGTTGGTTCCTGTGTGGTTTTTAATATTTTCTGTGCTTATCTTCATATTCCTTATGCAGATATAGTTCAAATGACTATTTTAATAGCCATAATTTTTAATGAATAAGTGGTACCTTGAGATAATATGTACTGTCTAGTGTAGATGATGTCAGGACTCTCCTGACACATACTGACTAGGGTACACCTCACCATCAGTTACTATGGGTAAGCAGCTCAATATTTAGTGCATAGTGAATGGTGACACTGTTTCACCTACAGTCAGAATGCACTGTGTGATAACTCTGGTATTGCATATCTCCATCTTCACTTCACATTACTGCTAACAGATCCAACATATTAATTTTAATAGTTTCTGACTGTACTATTTTTATATTATAACCGAGCCAACATCAGTTGCTGTACTTTAGAGACAGTTTTGAATATTGATGGTATGACATTTTGCCTTATTTCGGTTCCCTGTGAAACCCATCATACAATCAATCTATTTATTGTGATTGGTCTCTACTGGTGTATATACACTGTCATCATTTGGGCTGCCATTTGAACTCTGATGTATTTTAAGGGCCCGTTACATGCTACAATATAGTTAACGATATCGTTGGCACGTCACGGGTTTTGGGGCGGAGCAACGACGTTGTAATGACGTCGTTGCGTGTGACACGTAGAATCAACCAATGATAAGTCGGCTGATCGTTGATCGGGAGGTTTAAGAACCGGACCATAAATCAGTCGTTGATCGTCCTCCCAACCTGCAAAATCGGTGTGGGACACCTTGATAATGATGTCGTTAACGACTTCGCCTTTTCAGAACAGAAGGATGTAGACAATTAAATGACCGCAAGTATTGTTCGCTTGTCGCGGAATCGTTGCTGCGTCATTCTCGATATCAGTACGTGTGACATTTCACTAGCAATCATTGAACATCGTTCCAGTGATGTAGGTCAAGTCGGATTGTTGGTCGGTTCGCCGCCACATTGAAGCATGTAACCCGGGCTTTACAGTGTTCTTGTACCCTATTTGATATGTGTCCCTCTCTCTTATTACCCTATCTTGGTCTTATATTTACTCTATTGTATACTTCAGTTAGGCTGTCTTCACACTGCATAATTTCTGATCTGTGTCTGTCAGTTTTGAAACTGATGGCCACGGATCAGTTTTGACCTCCCATGTATCCCTATGGGTACGGATTGGTCCTAAGTGACCATCTGTGTGTGACAGTTGTCACTGATCCATTTGTGTCAGGTTTTTTCATGCACCCAGAATCAGAGACTGTTCCGATTTTGGGCTGCCTTGAAACTCACTGACAGCAAGGGAGAGACACGGATCCGTATCTGTCCGCATCAAATAACATGGAGCTTTATGGAGGACTGATCCGTATGAATCCGTGAAAAAAACAGATCCGTTAAACAGATCCGTTTTGCTGTACTGGGCATGCTCAGAAACAAGGTAAAGCTCCTCCCACCCCTATCTCTGCTGATGACGGATCCGTTAAAAAAATGGTCTGTGGGCATAAATTGCCATCCATTTGAATAGATCAGTGCCTGTCCGTGTGGTCCTTGAAATTCAAGGAACCACATGTATGTGAAAATTATGTGTGAAGGCAGCGTTAGGGTGGTTTCACACTGGTGTTTGCATGCGTTGTGTCGGCGTGCGTCCCAGTGTATCCACCTATGAATACGTACTGCTTCCCTATCTTCAACATATGTACGCAGGGTGAATGCTCTGGCATCAGTTTGTATCCGTCTGTGTACCGCCACGCATTTTTTGTGTACCCTTAAAATGCAACTTGTTGCGATTTTGGCTCACATCAGGGCAGAGGAAGTGACATCCTGATGGCAACGGTTGGTGTCAGACACCTCTGAACATATAAAATTCTCTATCTATCTCACTATCTCTCTCTCATCCTCAGTGCTGACATCCATCACCATCAGTTCAGGCATCCATCTGCGTCTCCCCAAGCAGACGGATGAATCCCGAATGCTAATGTGAAAACCAGCCTTAGAGGTTAATTTTTTATAGTCCAGGGAATGCTTCAAGCCCCTAACCACGAGACACCCGGCGGGGTGCGGGAACTCTATGTCCCAAGATTCAACAACCAGTACGGGTTAGGACAAAGCCATCATTAAAGGCGTGGGACAGATCACTGCAGAGCCCGTGACGGTCGGATCGAAGCTGTATGCTACAGAGAGAAACAGAGGCCCCGAAAGGTACACTGAGGGTGAGTGACGCAGAGGAACTATCCTGGCTGCAATGAGAACCTACGCCCATAGCTGCTGTGTGAATTCAGTCTGTTACAAGTGTTGTAAAGAACTGGAAGGAACTGTTGTTGAGACTGTGTTGTCAAGTGAGCAGAGGAATAAAGTACACGGTGAACTCAAAATTGGCATCACAAACAGGATTACCGCCCGGTAAAACTGGGCCTTGTGCTCCTAAAGACTGTTTTCTGGACATTGTGTAATAGGCCCGAGTAATGGCGGTTTAAAAAGACTGACGCATGTGCTGGCAGAGGGGCGTACCAAGGTCTCTCATCATGGGCCAGGCCAGCAAAGAGCGCAAACTGAAGTACACACCCATTCTATTGTCTGAGAGTGAGAAAGGCGGGTCGAGAGACTGTGTACAGTCATATGAAAAAGTTTGGGCACCCCTCTTAATCTTACTCATTTATTTATTTTTTTGAAATTTGGGTTTTTGCAACAGCTAGTTCAGTGTGATATATGTAATAACTGATGGACACAGTAATATTTTAGGATTGAAATGAGGTTTATTGTACTAACCGAAAATGTGAAATATACATTATTTCAAAATTTGACAGGTGCCAAAGTATGGGCACCTCAACAGAAAAGTGACATTAATATTTAGTAGATCCACCTTTTGCAAAAAATAACAGCCTCTAGTCACTTCCTGTAGCTGTTAATGAGTTCCTGGATCCTGGATGAAGGTATTTTTGACCATTCCTCTTTACAAAACAATTCCAGTGCAGTTAAGTTTGATGGTCGCCAAGCATGGACAGGCCGCTTCAAAACATCCCACAGATGTTCAATGATATTCAGGTCTGGGGACTGGGATGACCATTCCAGAACATTGTAATTGTTCCTCTGCATGAATGCCTGAGTAGATTTGGAGCGGTGTTTTGGATCATTGTCTTGCTGAAAGATCCATCCCCGGCGTAACTTCAACTTTGACACTGATTCTTGAACATTATTCTCAAGAATCTGCTAATACTGAGTGGAATCCATGCGATCCTCAACTTTAACAAGATTCCTGGTGCCGTCATTGGCCACACAGCCCCAAAGCATGGTGGACCCTCCCCCAAATTTGACAGTGGTAGCAAGTGTTTTTCTTGGAATACTGCGTTTTTGTGGCGCCATGCATAACGCCTTGTTGTATGACAAACAACTCAATCTTTGTTTCATCAGTCCACAGGACCTTCTTCCAAAATGAAACTGGCTTGTCTAAATGTGTTTTTGCATACCTCAGGGGACTCTGTTTGTGACGTGCATGCAGAAATGGCTTCTTTCGCATCACTCTCCCATACAGCTTCTCCTTGTGCAGTGTGCGCTGTATTGTTGACGATGCACAGTGACACCATCTGCAACAATATGATGCTGCAGGTCTTTGGAGGTGGTCTGTGGATTGTTCTTGACTGTTCTCACCATTCTTCTTCTCTGCCTTTCTGATATTTTTGTTGGCCTGCCACTTCTGGCCTTTACAAGAACTGTCCCTGTGGTCTTCCATTTCCTTACTATGTTCCTCACAGTGGAAACTAACAGATTAAATCCCTGAGACAACTTTTTGTATCCTTCCCCTGAACAACTATGTTGAACAATCTTTTTTTTCAGATCATTTGAGAGCTGTTTTGAGGAGCCCATGATGCCACTCCTCAGAGAAGATGCAACTAGGAGAACAACTTGCAAGTGGACACCTGAAATAGCTTTTCTCATGATTGGATACACCGGGCTATGAAGTACAAAGCTCAATGAGGTTACCAAACCATTTTAGTGCTTCAGTAAGTTAGTAAAAAGTAATTAGGAGTATTCAAATCATGAAAATCAGAAGGGTGCCCATACTTTGGCACCTGTCAAATTTTGAAATAATGCATATTTCACATTTTTGGTTAGTACAATAAACCTCATTTCAAACCTGAAATATTAATGTTTCCATCAGTTATTACATATATCACACTGAAATAGCTGTTGCAAAAAAACAATTTTAAACAAAAAAAATGAGTAAGATTAAGAGGGGTGCCCAAACTTTTTCATATGACTGTAACTTCGCCTGGGGAAGTGGCGGCCGACAACGATGATGGACGGCGACTCCTCTGCAGGGAGGAAAACAGAAGTTGCACCATGAGGAGAGCAAGCATCAAGACCCCGATGCATGATGGGTGCCCGGAAGGAGCCGGAGAAAGCCTGATTATGGCAGAAAGAAAGATGCCGAGGATTGAGCCAGGGTGGCGCGGCAGAGAGAGCAAAGGAGAAGAGAGCTGCTATGGTCCCACGCCAGGATGGCGGACATTAAAAAAAGATCCCGCATACGTATGGAGAGAAGTCGAGGACTGGAGAGACCCGTATGGCCCTGTAGGAGGCTGCTGGGTGCCGGGAGTGAACTTGTGCTTTCTGAATGAGGACCCCCCATGCCCGGCAGAAGAAGAGCAGGCCCTATCCCAGCAAGGGGAGCAAGAGGTTGCCAATGTAGGTGACCCCCAGCCCCAGGGTGCCGAGGCCACTGTCCAGACTCCGATTGAGTATTGTGTGGTGCAGGGACCATGGGGAGAGCGCTAGGTCCCGGTGTGCCGCGTTATTCTGACTTGTCGACAGCGTCCCCCTCCCAGGATCCAGGATCCACCAGGTGATCAGCCTCCACGCTTCAATACCCCTGCAGAGGTGGCAGGTTCGTCGGCTCCTCAGCCCAGGCGCGCTTTGGATGCACAGATCCCGGAGTTTTGGCTGACTCCTGAAGTGGCCGAGATGGAGCGACTGTGAGCGTGGACTCAAAGAAACGCTTTGTTCCAGAGGATTCGTCGGAATCGACAGAGGCGGAACCAGGTGGATAGCAATCCCCTCTGGGGCCCTCCAGAATAAGAAGAAAAAGAAGATGGAGTAAGTCCTGGACGGCTGAACTGTGAGTGACGTTTTACCTTGTTGTGCCCATCTCTTCCCTGTACGAATATGGTTTATTTCCCCTCGTTACTCATGAACATTTGATCAGTGAACTGTGCATGATTGGAACTTTTCTTGTGAATAGTTTGCGTACTCCTGTGTACACCCTATTGGTTTTGTTGCTGCTTTTATAAGAATATTTATAATGTAAGTACGGTAAATGGAACTGTTGCGTAGATATTTGCACTTGTATTGAACTGTGAGTACTTGAGACCGCACCGAGTAAAAACCCACTAGCACAGTCGAAGAACCGGTCAGTGTGAGCCCCTGTCGCTGCGCCAAGGGTGATTAACAAGGGTTTTTCTTGTGGTGGGTTTCCGAACACAGCAAGTAAGAAGACGGCGAAAGAAACAATGGGCAATGTTGAACTGTTTGCACTTTTATACCTTTTATATCCCCTACCCCATAATAATAAGAAAGTTGATTTTTTTATGTAATGTTTAAACCATGAACCTCCCGAAATTGAAGAAAAATAATCTTGTAACTTGTTATAATGTTGTTTAACGAATAAAAATGTTGAGTGTGTCACCGGTACCAAGTTCTGGCACCAGGACGTGCCAAGCTTTGCTCCAGGGAAGTGTGGCGCCCCAGCGACCAGGAGGCCACAGGGTGAACTGCAGCTGGGATAGGCAGGACGGTCATTCCACAAAAACACCCACACTCTGATCCTGAGCCTAAGTCGCTTCATGCCAGGCAAGGGGTGGCGGGAGTGGCAAAGTTTGGGTGGGAAGTAGAGAGAACCCGGGAAAGGGGTGGAGGAACTAGACTCCAAGAGGACCTAGGAACACTAAGTTGGGCAAGTAGATCGAGAGATTCCTTGGAGGGTGGAGGAGCAGGGAAGCCTCCCCAAGCCAAGACACCCTTCAGCTGAGTACTGACTGAGACAGACTGAGAGAACAACGTGGCCCAGCAACCTGCACCCTTAATGGCTGGCCGGAGACCCAGGCTGGAACCCGCAGAGAAGTAGAAGGAGCCAGGTGAGCCAGAATAATCCGGGTCACTGGTGGCTGGGCCAGAGAACCAGAGTTCCGGCTCTGTAGATGTGACCAGGAACGCTTCAAACCCCTAACCACGAGACACCTGGCGTGGTGTGGGAACTCTATGTCTCGAGACCCAACAACCGGTACGGGGTAGGACAAAACCATTGTACTAGGGCTAGTGACCCAGAGTGTGGGACAGATCACTGCAGAGCCCGTGACGTCTGGACCTAACCCATACATGAGATAGAGAAACAGCGGGCCCGAAAGGTACACTGAGGGCAAGTGAAGCAGAGGAACCATCCCGGCTGCAGTGAGAACCTAAGCCCATAGCTGCTGTGTGAGTCCGGTCTGCTACAAGTGTTGTAAAGAACTGCAAGGAACTGTTGTTGACACTGTGTTGTCAAGTGAGCAGAGGAGTAAAGTACTCGGTGAACTCAAGACTTGTGTCTGAGACTTATTGGTACGGAGACTGCAGCGGCTCACCTGCGGAGCCGCACACTTGTTTTCGGCACTGCAACTAAGTCCACCTCTCCTACATCTACCAAGCCCTACCCGTGGCGGGCTCACCATCCCGGCTGCCACCTTCACCATCATCCCCAGTGGTCTGAAAGGCAGCGGTGGCCCCAGGGGCGTAACTACGGCATAGCAGACGTAGCGGTCGCTTTGGGGCCCGGCGCTTGTGGGGGGCCCAGACCCAGCGCCGCTACGCTGCTATCCGGTCAGCTACAGGCCCCCAGTGGGTATATACAGGCCCCCCACTCCTCCCTTTCTGCTGCACACGTCACCTGTAAAGGAATACATCATACTTACTTATCCCTGCCGGCTGCCGCTGTCGCCGCTCTGCACCGCGCTCCGTCTTCATCCGGCTTCTTCCTGGTTGTGACGTCATTGCCTGCGCCCGCCGGTCACAACCAGGAAGAAACCGGATGAAGACGGAGCGCGGTGCAGAGCGGCGACAGCGGCAGCCGGCAGGGATAAGTAAGTATGATGTATTCCTTTACAGGTGACGTAGCAGAAAGGGAGGAGTGGGGGGCCTGCATATACCCACTGGGGGCCTGTATATACCCACTGGGGCCCTGTATGTATCCACTGGGGGCCCTGTATGTACCCACTGGGGTCCCTGTATGTACCCACTGGGGGCCCTGTATGTACCCACTGGGGGCCCTGTATGTACCCACTGGGGGCCCTGTATGTACCCACTGGGGGCCTGTATATACCCACTGGGGGCCTGTATATACCCACTGGGGCCCTGGCTGTATGTACCCACTGGGGCCTGTATATACACACTGGGGCCCTGACTGTATATACCCACTGAGGCCTGTATATACCCACTGGTGGCCTGTATATACCCACTGGGGGCCTGTATATACCCACTGGGGGCCTGTATATACCTACCGGGGCCCTGTATATACCCACTGGGGCTGCTGTATATACTGCTGGGGCCTGTATATACCACTGGGGAGGCTGCTGTATACCACTGGGGCTGCTGTATATACCACTGGGAAGGCTGCTGTATACCACTGGGGCTACTGTATATACTGCTGGGGCCTGTATATACCACTGGGGAGGCTGCTGTATACCACTGGGGCTGCTGTATATACTGCTGGGGCCTGTATATACCATTGGGGAGGCTGCTGTATACCACTGGGGAGGCTGCTGTATACCACTGGGGCTACTGTATATACTGCTGGGGCCTGTATATACCACTGGGGAGGCTGCTGTATACTACCACTGGGGAGGCTGCTGTATACTACCACTTGGGAAGCCTGTATACCACACTGCTGAGGGCTGTATACCTATGCTGGGGTCCACCCACGGCTTATACACGAGTCAATAGGTTTTCCCAGGTTTTGGGGGCAAAAGTAGGGGGGTCGGCTTATACACGAGTATATACGGTAAACTGGGTGGCGTCAGACGTTTAACACCGATTCGGTAAAGGGGTGTGTCTTGAAGGGGGCGTGTCATTGGGGGCATGTCTTGGAGGGGGCCCAGTTCAAAAGTTTGCTATGGGGCCCTGCCAGTTCTAGTTACGCCCCTGGGTGGCCCATATTGGACATGACCCATAGGTGGCATCACAAAATATCCCCATTAACTTTATCTATTCCCCAGAGACAGAATGGTCTGGCTCTGAGTACCGCGACCCCTGGGGGTGCGCCAATAACAGAACCTATTTCATTGAAGACTTTTCAAAATGGTCTTATCTTTATTATGTACCTTAGTTAGAGGTTAATTTTTATAGTACACTTTATACTCAATAAATGTTTTGCAATCTAAAAGTTGTGGACTTTAATCTGATTTTTTTAATGGGTTTATGTGCACGTGCTTGTCTTTTTTTTTAATATCTATTGAAGTAGCATACTTGTTTACTCATGAGGTCCTATTTTATACCTTGATTGTTTCTCATATTGTTACTATGTTTCTTCACAGATGTGTTACAGGGATCAATGGAGCATAGAGCCCGTGAAAGGATGTGGCTCACAAAACTTGACCACGTTTTTGGCACTGAGGGAGAGGTTGTTTTAACTGCTGACAAAAAAGTTAATACTGAATTGATTTAAAACATGAAGACCTTGTTGCACCAAAACACCCGGTTGTGGTGAACAAGGCCTTCATGCAGTGCTATATTAAAAAAGTTTTAGTCCCTCGAGGTCTGAGAGTACAGGTGTTCCCCTCATTTAATATTGAGGAAGATTTCAAAAAACAGTAATAAAAGACTGAAACTACCTGCTCTCATGACTCCATGAGTCTGCTCATTGAACTTAATGAGAATTCAATCATTGAGATCAAGGCAGAGATTGGAAAAATTCAGGATACTTTGTCTGGACATCTTGCCCAGGAGCAACTCACCCAGCTAAGTGTCATGTTGGAGAGAGTTTTCTAAATGTGAAAAAGAAATTGTAGATGTTAAAACCAAAAAGTACCAAAGAGACGTGGCAGGTTTCCGTAATAATCATGGTGTAGATCATTGGTGGGAAGTCACTAATAGGCAGAAACAAAATCAGTAAATTAATCCTCTACCAAGAGTTGTTTCAGTATCCTCATAACCATCTTATGAGGAGGAACCAACAGGAAAGAAGATGGGTAAACTCGACTAGTAGCAAGAGTTACTGTAAGTCAACCATAAATAAGGGCTAACGATCCACCAAAAAAGACACAGGTCTCACCTGGGAAGAAAGGGAAAATCAAACAGTTTGGAGGATTTCAAATTGGGGTTGACTTTTGTTCCCAGTGTTGATTTTGATTTCTTCACAGTGACCAAGCATTTGAGCCTGTTTCTGTGCAAACTACTTGCAAGTAAACAAAACAACCCCACCACCCTTTCCGAAATAGAAAAAAAATTGATGAAGATTTTGGAGGATTTGGAGGAGGAGTCAAATTTGTGGCCAATAAGTACTTTCCCAAAAAACATCCCTCCCAGATCTACCACATTTCCCCCTTTTTCATTGTGTCATCAAGTGGAGATCTTTATTGATTGGTCATTAATAACCTTAAAATGATTGCTACTAGGAGTAAAAAAACTTATGAACGACTTCCCTCCAATCCACTCAATGCATTTTCAGTGGAAGTTGCCAATGTACTTGAGGATGCCTTTAATACAGGGATAATTCCTATAAAAATTACTAGATGGGCTCCTCATCAGGTCACCGCTGATAGCAACCTTCTACTTACCTAAAATTCATAAGATCGAGTCTGGAACAACCAATTGTCTCTGGCATGGGAGGGCTTTGTGACCCAGTTTGCAAGTTTATTGAATATTATTTACACCCCCTTGTAGAGACCTTGCCCTCCTATGTCTGAGACACTTTGGACGTCCTGCGGAGGCTAGGCGCCCTTACTCTGGATGTAGGGGTATCACTGGTGACTACTGACCTGGAAGCCCTATACACCAGTATTAATTATAAGCCATGATTTGAGGTCTGCCAAATATTTCCTATAGATGAGCCATCTAGAGAATTTCTTATGCTCATTGATATTAGAGCTACTTGAATTTGTATTGACACACAACGTCTTTGTGTTCAGGGATAGGTTCTTCCTCCAGAACTGTGGCATGGGGGCAGCGGGTGCCCAGTCATATGCAAACCTTTTCCTGGGCCTCTGGGAATGGGATGTTTTTGGCGATGTGGCATTGGCCTCCTCCCATGTGCAGTGCTGGCTTCACTACATTGATGATGTACCATCCCCAAACTGGAAGACTTTATCTCTTTCCTCAAAAATAATAAATTGAATATTAACTTAACATACAAACATCACTCCAATACCAGTGATTTTCTGGACGTTAAAATATCGATCCAGAGTTGGAGTGATGTTGAGACCAGTATATTCAGGAAGAAAACCTCTGTTCACTCTCTCATGCATGCCTCCTCAGCATATACATTGTCAACAATTAAGGCTATTCCTGTTGGACAGTTTTTACATCAGACGGGTATGTTTCTGATGACTCTGACATTGAACTATGTGCTGAGGACATGTGGGAGACATGCTGGTCACGTAAATATAGTGGTAAATGTGTGAGGAAGGGTTATCATTGAGCAAAAAGAGTTCCCATAATCTATTGTCAGTAACTAGAAAGAGCTCTGATACTTGCAACCCTCCCATGGTTAGGTTTATATCAACATTAAATAGTCAATGGCACTCTATCAGAGGCATCCTCAACAGACATTGGCAGGCCCTGAAAATGGATCAAACTTTACGTTTCTCCTGAGTGACCCCTAATGACGGCAAGGAAGGGAAGGAGGATTAGGGATACATTCGTTCAAAGATATTACATACCCAAGGCAGTGTTTCCTTTTAATACTGGACATCCCAAATAGGGCTGTTTTCCTTGCAGATCCTGCCTCGCCTGCTGTAATATTATGCGGGTTAAGTCATTCAAGACTGCAGATGGAAAAAGAGATTATGAAATCAGGTATTACGCTGAGGTGATGGTGATGCAGCTTTGGGTAGTACAGCTCCCCACAAGTGGAGCTTTACCTCAGGGCAGTGGGGTGGATGAGGGGAGTAGTAGTCCTTTACTCTGTGTAAGCTCTCCAGGCGGCGGTGAATCAGGCACATACACACTATATAAAGTATTCACTGATCTCAGGGAGACCAGTCCAAGAAAACACTGCAGTCAGCTGGCTAAAGCGCTCAACACTGTGAATTCCTAGGTGCATTGCCCCATGGGAATTTTGAATATGGAAATAGAGTCTGTGGAGCCTCGGTTAGGAGTCTCAGCACAGGACTAGCCAGATATTCCTCCAGGGAAGGACCTAGCCATGGGGTGGCTCTTTGAGGAGACCACTATAACCACCATATTAATTGGCCCTTTGAGTCAATATCCAGCTCTTTACGAGCTTAAAGATATGACAAGGGAATACCAAGACCAGGTATCCATCCACAGACAGCTGTTTCGGGGTGTTGGCCCTAAGCAGTGTGGAGTAGGATTCTGGCTAGGTGGGAGCAATGTCTGGTAGACCAACATCACAAAGCTCTCACTGATCTCAGGGAGACCAGTCAAGGAAAACACTGCGGGCAGCCGGCTAAAGCGCTCAAACACAGTGAAATCCATGGTGCATTGCCCCCTGGGAATTTGAATATGCAAATGGAGTCCATGGTTAGTTCTGCCTCGAGCTGAACCTGCCGCTTCTTCTCTCTCTCTCAGACTACAACTACCACAACCGAATGGAAAGGACCTTTCTGTGGGGCTCCATCTCCTTTTCTTAGGGTCCCTGGTCCTATGTTTGGTTAGGTTTGGGGTCTTGATTACCTGAGGTCCAGGGGGATTAAATCCTCCTGATCCATCTGGATTTATAACAGTATTGGACTCCGGTGTCCAGATGAACTAAAGGGCTCTTTGTGATATCCCCTTTTTCATATGTTTCCTAATTTTTCTTCACTTGCCTCCGTCATTCTCTAGGGTGCTTCAAAACTCCTGTCAGTCTCCTCTCCTCACCCTCCAATTGACTTCTCCCCTCAGGTCTGGATCTTTTATAGGGGATCTTGCTTAAGGCAGCAAGTCGAGCTCCCCCTTCAGGCCTGGGGTGGAAGTGTTGTGTGTTGTGTGTACCATGGTGTATATCCTTCCCTGCACTGGTGGGTCCTGTTGTAATCCCCGCAGGGGTGCCACAGAAGCGTACAAGAGAGCATGTGAGGGACATTGTGGCGGCTGAGGGGGTTGAGGAGCTGGAGACTCTCAGGACCCTACCGTGAACTTCAAAACTTATAGAGGTGGCAATGTTAAAAATTCACTTGCTAAACTTGAATGTTGCTAGATTTTGAATCTTAGCACTACGTCACCAGCAGGTCTCAATGAGAAGCTCAGTTTCTCCCCCTTCTTATAGCTGCATGTCCCTCAGTGCTCTTTGGGCTTCTGGCTCCCTAGTATGTGTTACCCCTTCTTCATCATTTGTCCATCTCTGCACCTTTTATTGCCACATCTCCTTTTGGTGCATATATCTATTTCATCTCTTGACGTCTCTATTATCGGCCTCATTGGTTATTGAAGCTATCTTGAGAGTTCCTCACCTTTGCCTTTTTTACAATTATCGATATTTAATAGTGTTTCTTTTTATTCTAACTTTTAGTTCACTAGTCATTTTCCAGACCCTTAAATGGTGTACCCACTGACTGTATAAAAGAAGAAAAAGAAATGATGGACCTCTGAAGCACACTTGGCACCTCATATTTGGATACAAATGGTCTATTTTTTATGATATCAATGTATGGCTGTATTATTGACAGTGGGTTACCTTTGTTGGTATTTTGCATTCATGTTCATGTGTTTGTCTCGGTGTGCTTTTTAACATTATCTGTGCTTATCTTAATATTCTTTATGCAGATATTGTTCAAATGCCTATTTTAATAGCCATCATTTTTGATGAATAAGTGGTACCTTGAGATAATATGTACTATCTAGTGTAGATGATATGCTATATGAGATACTTGTTGATTACTTCTTTTATGAAGCAATTTATGTTAGATAGCTCTATATGTTTGCCCACTTCTTTGCCATGCTTTAATATGGCACCGGACTGGTGCACATGTGGCGTAAGCATTCAGTCATGTGCATATAACATAGCTTCCTTTGTGAGGCGTCCCTGGGTGAATGACATCACCGGAAGTATTCTTCCTACCCAGGATGCCTCAGGAACGACACCTCCACTGCACCACTGATAGTATGTTCTGCCGTGAGTGTGCCGCAATTTTTCATTGGATGAGGTCACTATATATCTGGGCCGTCCACTCCCTACACATTTACCACAGACTCCTGAAGAAGCCGACAGGAAACCCGTGTCAGGACTCTCTCCTGACACATGCTGACTAGGATACACCTCACCATCAGTTACTATGGGTAAGCAGTTCTTGACCAATATTTAGTAACTAGATGGTGGCCCGATTCTAATGCATCGGGTATTCTAGAATATGTATGTAGTTTATTTATGAAGATTTAAGAATAATGCAATGAATACACGATATCTATGATCTACCTATGTGTCTATCGTCTATGTATGCTATATTTATTTATCATCTCTCTATGCATGTTTTATCTATGTATCTATCTATGTGTATAGACCACACCTTGAGATGGAGATGTGGTGAACAGGCGTTCCGCCCATCTCTTTAGCTGTTCACAAAAATCCAGCCCTGTTAAAGATAAATTAAGTTTCTCAGTTTCTATGATACTGGAACATTACATCTGGGTTAAGATCACTAAATTTAACAATTTGGATGATCACCTTACTATCTATCTGTTATCTAGCTATGTATTATCTATGTATTTAGATCTATTTATTTGTGCATCTGTCCATCTATTTTTTTTTGCATTTTAAATCTATGTATTTATCTATGTATCTGTGTATATATTAAATATCTATGTAACAGACTAATAATGCAATGAATATACAGCATTTTCCTGGTACAATATATACATTATTATTAAATGTAATCAACCTAAAATATTTTTGTACACCACATTTCTTGTGAAAACTTTTGGACTATCTGTAAGGCTGGTTTCACACTACGATTTTATCAGTTCCGATGCGGTCCGATCAAAATCGGACAGCATCGGACCGATTTTGGGCCCCATGCAGCCCTATGGGCATCGGACCGAATCGGATGTGCACTAAATGCCATCCGATTTGGTCCGATCCGATTCTGTCCGATTTTATAAAATCGGACAAACTCAGATCGGACCAAATCGGATGGCATTTAGTGCACATCTGATCTGACCCGATCAATTTAACATGGGGCCCTATGGAGCAGGGTCCGAGGAAACATCTGATGTCTCCTAGGACCGATTTTAGTGTACTAAGCATGCTCAGTACACTAAAATCGCTCCAAAAGTGAATGAATGGGTTAATTAAAAAAAAAAAATCTATGCTCACCTGTCCACGAGGCCCCCGGTGCCTCCCGGCGTCTCCGGTGTCTCCAGGTATCTTGCCGTCTGTGCTGATAAAACCTGCCGTGATGTCACAATCACATGACTGCCAGGAACCAATAGCCGGCAGTCATGTGATTGTGACATCACGAGAGGTCCTGGCAGCACAGAAGACAGAACAGCAAGGCACCGGGAGACGCGCGGGACCGTGCAGGAGTCGTGGACAGGTGAGAAAGGAGAGGAGGAGAGGAGGAGGAGGACAAGAGGAGAGGAGGAGGAGGACAACAGGAGAGGAGGAGGAGGACAAGAGGAGAGGAGGGGGACAAGAGGGGGAGCGCAATGGAGGACCGGGGACCATATTGGAGCACCGGGGAGAGACAGCTGATGACAGCTGACAGGAGGGAGGTGAGGGCAGGCATCAGATAAAATGTCGGAATCGGATGCCTATTTGGCATCCGATTCCAGGCATCAGAAGAATCCGATGCTGTCCGATTTATATCGGACAGCATCGGATTTTAAAAAATCGTAGTGTGAAAGTAGCCTAAGCAAGTGTCCTTGTAAAGGGTTATCTAGAACTTGCACCTTGACGTTGGATCGCATTTTAACTCTAGAAAATGCAACGTACAGTTTTCCATGACCAAAAACTGGCTCCAGTAGATATATGCCAACACGGTGTAGAGTTTGACCTTGTGACTTGTTTATAGTCATGGCAAAAGCTGGTTTTACTGGAAACTGTCGACGCAGAAGCCTAAATGGAAGACGTGTGTCCGAAGGACATAAATCAATGAGTGGAATGAACACTCATGGCCGCCATCAGGGCCTCACGACCCTGACAGTTGTGAGGGGCCCGGCGGTGATGGAAGGAGAGGGGGGCCCGGACGAGAGGTGAGGGGCGGGCTACAATCTTCAGGCCCCGCCCCCTCACATCTTCTACGGGCCTCCCTCTCTTCAGGGGCCCGGGCGCTGTATGATTGTCTTGGGGGCCCCTGACCGCTGCCCCCACACCATCCTCGGGGCCCCCTTAGCGCTGCCTCCTCCCCCTCTCCATTGTCACTTTACCCGGCGGTCCGGCGGCACCGCACCGCACTGCAGTCATTGATCTCCCCCTCCGCCTGTCATGTGTAGTGTGACGCAGCTGGCGCCGCCCACACAGGAAATAGACCGCGGCGCCGTCAGCGTCACACTACACGTGACATGATAGGCGGAGGGGGAGATCAGTGACTACAGTGCGGTGCGGTGCCGCCGGTAATGTGACAATGGAGAGGGGGAAGCAGCGCTAAGGGGGCCCCGAGGATGGTGTGGGGGCAGCGGTCAGGGGCCCCCTAGGATGACATGTGGGGGCAGGGCAGGAAGCTCTCAGGGGCCCCTGAGCGCCGAGGCTGAGGTGTGGGGGCAGCTTTCAGGGGCCCCTGAGGCTGAAGTGTGTGGGGGCAGGCAGCTCTCAGGCCCCTGAGCCCCGAGGCAGAGGGGTGGTGTGGGGGCCACTCTCAGGGGCCCCTGAGCCCCGAGGCTGAGGTCTGGGGGCAGCTCTCAGTGGCCCCTGAGGCTGAAGTGTGTGGGGGCAGCTCTCGGGCCCCTGAGCCCCGAGGCTGAGGTGTGTGGGCAGCTTTCAGGGGCCCCTGAGGCTGAAGTGTGTGGGGGCAGCTCTCGGGCCCCTGAGCCCCGAGGCAGAGGTGTGGGGGCCACTCTCAGGTGCCCCTGAGACCCGACGGTAAGGTGTGGGGGCAGCTCTCAGGGGCCCCTGAAGCTGAAGTGTGTGGGGGCAGCTCTCGGGCCCCTGACCCCCGAGGCAGAAGTGTGGGGGCTGCATTCAGGGGCCCCTGAGGCTGAGGTGTGTGGTGGCAGCTCTTGGGCCCCTGAGCCCCAAGGCTGAGGCATGGGGGCCACTCTCAGGGGCCCCTGAGCCCTGAGGCTGAGGTGTGTGGGGGCAGTGCTCAGGGGCCCCAGAGGGTGAGGTGGAGGGCAGCGCTCAGGGCATGATCGCTTCTGCCACACAGCTGCACACACGTTAGGAGAGGGGAGAGAAGGGGGGCCCCCCAGCACACAGGTAGCCGGGCCCTCCAGCACACTGTCGTCTTTCCTCTCCGTCCCTCTCCTGTCCTCTTTCCTCTCCATCCCCCTCCTGTCCTCTTTCCTCTCCGTCCCCCTCCTGTCCTCTTTCCTCTCCGTCCCCCTCCTGTCCTCTTTCCTCTCCGTCCCCCTCCTGTCCTCTTTCCTCTCCTTCCCCCTCCTGTCCTCTTTCCTCTCCTTCCCCTCCTTGTCCTCTTTCCTCTCCGTCCCCCTCCTGTCCTCTTTCCTCTCCTTCCCCCTCCTGTCCTCTTTCCTCTCCTTCCCCCTCCTTGTCCTCTTTCCTCTCCGTCCCCCTCATGTCCTCTTTCCTCTCCGTCCCCCTCCTGTCCTCTTTCCCCTTAGTCTTCCCTCCTGTCCTCTTTCCCCTCTGTCTCCCTTCTGTCCTCTTTCCCCTCTGTCTCCCTCTGCCCTCTTCTCCTCCATCGCCCTCCTGTCCTCTTTCCCTTTAGTCTTCGTCCTGTCCTCTTTCCCCTCAGTCTTCGTCCTGTCCTCTTTCCCTTCAGTCTCCGTCCTGTACTCTTTCCCCTCAGTCTTCCCTCCTGTCCTCTTTCCCCTCTGTCTCCCTTCTGTCCTCTTTCCCCTCTGTCTCCCTCTGCCCTCTTCTCCTCCATCCCCCTCCTGTCCTCTTTCCCCTTAGTCTTCGTCCTGTCCTCTTTCCCCTCAGTCTTCGTCCTGTCCTCTTTCCCCTCAGTCTTCGTCCTGTCCTCTTTCCCCTCAGTCTTCGTCCTGTCGTCTTTCCCCTCAGTCTTCGTCCTGTCCTCTTTCCCCTCAGTCTTCGTCATGTCCTCTTTCCCCTCCATCTCCCTCTGCCCTCTTTTCCCTCCATCTCCCTCTGCCCTCTTTCCCCTCCATCTCCCTCCTGCCCTCTTTCTCCTCCGTCCCCCTCCTGTCCTCTTTCCCCACCGTCTCCCTCTGCCCTCTTCTCCTCCGTCCCCCTCCTGTCCTCTTTCCCCTCAGTCTTCCTCTTTTTTTTCTCCTCCGTCTCCCTCTGTTCTTTCTCCTCCGTCTCCCTCCTGTCCTCCAGATTTCTCTGTTCACCTCTGATCTAGGACTTTGTGTTGTCAGCTCGGGGGCATGGCAGATGTTTGTGTGGGGGTGGTCCAGGTCCCTCCCCTGATGATGACATCACAGTCTGTTACCCTCCTTTGTAGTGCTTGGAGAATCTGATGAGGTCACAGGATCTGACCCCACTCCACAGGACGCTGCCGCTCATCCTGAAGATCAGAAAGCCAAGATCACCGAGGCTCCAGCGCAGGAGGAACTGCCTGAAGCTGTCGACGCTGAGGCCGAGCCTGGGAGCCAAGGACAGAGCGCACGATGAAGATGAGAGGTCAGTCAATCAGCCCACAGCAGTCTCAAGTGTGCGTGTATAATTATATATATATATATACATATATATATATATATATATATATATATATACATACATATATACACGTATACATATACAGTTAGGGCCAGAAATATTTGGACAGTGACACAATTTTCGCGAGTTGGGCTCTGCATGCCACCACATTGGATTTGAAATGAAACCTCTACAACATAATTCAAGTGCAGATTGTAACGTTTAATTTGAAGGGTTGAACAAAAATATCTGATAGAAAATGTAGGAATTGTACACATTTCTTTACAAACACTCCACATTTTAGGAGGTCAAAAGTAATTGGACAAATAAACATAACCCAAACAAAATATTTTTATTTTCAATATTTTGTTGCGAATCCTTTGGAGGCAATCACTGCCTTAAGTCTGGAACCCATGGACATCACCAAACGCTGGGTTTCCTCCTTCTTAATGCTTTGCCAGGCCTTTACAGCCGCAGCCTTCAGGTCTTGCTTGTTTGTGGGTCTTTCCATCTTAAGTCTGGATTTCAGCAAGTGAAATGCATGCTCAATTGGGTTAAGATCTGGTGATTGACTTGGCCATTGCAGAATGTTCCACTTTTTTGCACTCATGAACTCCTGGGTAGCTTTGGCTGTATGCTTGGGGTCATTGTCCATCTGTACTATGAAGCGCCGTCCAATCAACTTTGCAGCATTTGGCTGAATCTGGGCTGAATGTATATCCCGGTACACTTCAGAATTCATCCGGCTACTCTTGTCTGCTGTTATGTCATCAATAAACACAAGTGACCCAGTGCCATTGAAAGCCATGCATGCCCATGCCATCACGTTGCCTCCACCATGTTTTACAGAGGATGTGGTGTGCCTTGGATCATGTGCCGTTCCCTTTCTTCTCCAAACTTTTTTCTTCCCATCATTCTGGTACAGGTTGATCTTTGTCTCATCTGTCCATAGAATACATTTCCAGAACTGAGCTGGCTTCTTGAGGTGTTTTTCAGCAAATTTAACTCTGGCCTGTCTATTTTTGGAATTGATGAATGGTTTGCATCTAGATGTGAACCCTTTGTATTTACTGACATGGAGTCTTCTCTTTACTGTTGACTTAGAGACAGATACACCTACTTCACTGAGAGTGTTCTGGACTTCAGTTGATGTTGTGAACGGGTTCTTCTTCACCAAATAAAGTATGCGGCAATCATCCACCACTGTTGTCATCCGTGGACGCCCAGGCCTTTTAGAGTTCCCAAGCTCACCAGTCAATTCCTTTTTTCTCAGAATGTACCCAACTGTTGATTTTGCTACTCCAAGCATGTCTGCTAACTCTCTGATGGATTTTTTCTTTTTTTTCAGCCTCAGGATGTTCTGCTTCACCTCAATTGAGAGTTCCTTTGACCGCATGTTGTCTGGTCACAGCAACAGCTTTCAAATGCAAAACCACACACCTGGAATCCACCCCTGGCCTTTTAACTACTTCATTGATTACAGGTCAACGAGGGAGACGCCTTCAGAGTTAATTGCAGCCCTTAGAGTCCATTGTCCAATTACTTTTGGTCCCTTGAAAAAGAGGAGGCTATGCATTACAGAGCTATGATTCCTAAACCCTTTCTCCGATTTGGATGTGGAAACTCTTATATTGCAGCTGGGAGTGTGCACTTTCAGCCCATATTATATATATATATTGTATTTCTGAACATGTTTTTGTAAACAGCTAAAATAACAAAACTTGTGTCACTGTCCAAATATTTCTGGCCCTAACTGTATATGAGAAAAATAGTAAAAAAAGGAAAAGCAGCACAAAAAAATAGAAAAGAGTGGTGCTTATATCCCAATGAAGTGGCCATGCATTGGGTGATACAGTCCACTTTTTTTCTATTTTTTTGTGCTGTTTTTCCTTTTTTTACTCTGTTGTAAGGAACTATCTGGATTGCTGCTTGGGAAAGCTTTTCACATAAATTGAGGTCATTTTTGGTGCTGTTCCAATTTTTCACTATATAACGTATGTTTAGGTGGAGGCGGAGCATGGGTGGAGGCGGAGCATGGGTGGAGGCTGGGCGGGAGTCTCAGGGGGTGGAGGCTGGGCGGAGTCTCAGGGGGGCCCCAAAATTTTGGCAGTGAGGGGCCCCCAAAATTATTAGTGGCAGCCCTGTGAACACTTCATCTCCTTTTGCTGATCCACTGAAGACTCTTGCTTGAATTAGGTGAGAATGGAGTCCAGTAACAATAACGCGAGTTCCATTACATAGACCATTTTTTGTATTTAGATTCCGAAGCAACATTACAATTGTTCCAACTTTTAGTTTGTAGTCTGTGGGATGGCATTCCTGATGGCGTAACACTATTTAAAAATTCAACTGGATAATGCTCTCGTTCATCTTCATTGTCTACATCCACTGAATCATCACTGTTGTACAGCTTATACTCTCCAGGCATTCTATCCATCACACGGGAATTTAGCAGAGCCACGTTATCGTTCTCGGGACAGAGAATTGCATGGGAAGAGGCCCTCTCAACACTGGTTTGGTCGTTCACATCAATTTCAATGTGTTGTCCAAAAACATCAGTTATAATGCAGTCAGTGCACAACATATCTTCTGGTATTTCAATAATATCTTCTCCAAGGTTGTATTCGTTGCTAAGTTCACTGCTACCAAGTTTAAGAAGCCAATTGCTGTACTCTGGGTCTGAAGATCGAATGTTAATTAATTGGAGTAAACTCTTTCCAAAGATCAGCCATTATCAAGCTGAACTTAATAACATCTGTTCTTGTTCCATTTGGTATGATTGGAAGGCATTGCCTAAAATCTCCACCAATGACAAAAACTTTACCTCCAAACGGGATTTCATTCTTTTCAGCAACTTTTGTAGTCATTACTTCACGCAGAAGTCTGTCAATTAAGGTCAAAGTATATTTGGGTGCTATGGTGCACTCATCAAGTATCAAAAGATATGCATTGTTTAACTGTTTTCCAGCAAATGTGTCTTGTTTTATTCTGGAAACGGAAATTTCGTTGACAGGAACTGGTATCCCAAAGAGTGAATGCATAGTGCGACCGCCTCGTAAAAAATTTGCTGCAATACCTGTTGTAGCAGATGCAATACGACTTTTCCCAACCATTTAACGTGATGCATTAAAACTTCATATAGGTATGTTTTACCGCTCCCTCCTGGACCGTCAATAAAGAAACATTTTGTCCTTGCATCTGCTAGGTTTTCTATGGCACTCACAATAGTATCATATGCAATACGTTGTTGTTCATTTAAGGAGTTTATTTTCTGTGTTGCCAACAATAAATCGTAAGCTTCATCATACTCTGGAAGTTGTGGAACTTGAGTTGCAGGCTGTGGCAAATTAAAGTCTGAAAATGTTTTTCCATGCAGTAGTAAGACATTTTGGACATCTCGCATGGCATAAGATTGGCAATTTTGACAATCTCCACTTATGTAGTGAAGACGTAAGCAGTAATCCTCGATTAGATGTTCTTTGAAATTTGTTCAAAGTTGAGCGGGATTTGTAGGTGGTCCAAATACACAGATGTAGGCAAACAATTGGCGAAGTTGCTTAGGCATATGTAGGGTAACTGCGTCTTCTAAAGTAAGTGTCCAAACCGTATCATCCAATAAAAGTCCTAAACCAAAGCTGCAGCTTTAAATGTATTGTGCAATACTCCGTTAACTGTTTTCAAATAATCATAGCTTGTAGCTCCTTTGACATGCAGCAGTAACAGCCGAGGGCAATATCTTTCTTGATCCTTGACACTAACAGTATTCATGCGTCCAATTATTTTGCTAACTCCTCGTTGTCTTGGTTTCCAAGTTTTATTCCAAACGTAATGCTCTGGAATCTCGCAACACAAATACTGCCTTGCGTTGTTGTCACGTTGGTTCAGCAAAAAACATTCCATTAATGTTGACGTCGTGCTTAAAGTTTTTGAGACATCTTCGATTTGACAATTTTCATAGAAATAAAGCTGCTGTTGATTAGGTAAATGTATACCTGAACGTATAATGGCATGGGACTGTGAATGCATTGGAAATGCAAATATCCTCCAAGCAGCTTCTGGAGCACTCACATATCTTGAGTCAAGAAAAGTTGATGATTCATCGTGATTGACTGTTGTCTGTTGTATTTCAACATTAGCTTTGTCATGGCCCTTGTAGATGTACTTGAAAAGATATTTGACACTTTTTATTGAAGCGCAGACTTCTACGTTGATGTGACAGTTGTAGTGTTTTGATAAGTATGGGTTGTATGGGACTATCCATGAGTTATTTATAATTTTTTTTTGTAACAATGTTATCAATGTGTGCTTGCCGGTAGGATAGGTAGCCATCCAAGTCTTTAACAGTGTGCTGTTTTAACTCCTTTGGAAAGCCTTTAGTGCACTTGCCATTTTCCATGCATAGACTTTTTGGATTTGCTTCATCGCATGGACCATGACCCATATGGGAGATGACAATATCATACAGTTCAGGATATTTTTTTTGGTTAGGAATTTCAGCCCACACTATGTTGTCAATTCTTCCTCTGTGCGAAACTTAGAATCCGCATCTAAGATAATAAGTATTTGTGCATGTGGGAGACCTCGTTTCTGAAACTCAATGACGTGTACCATTGCTACAACTGTTCCAAAAAGGCCATTTTTGATATCGAAATACACGTGCAACTAAGTCCGGCCTGTGTTCCACTTGTTGCCAGGGTTCTAGATTTTAAGTGATTTCCGGATATTTAGGATTACAGGTCATTGTCACAAAAATGTCAGGTCTTCCATACTTTGTGACTATTGCCATTGCATCTTGATAACGCTGTTGCACGACGACAGGAGAATTACTGTTTTTCCAATGGGAATTACCTTTTTAATTGATTGGTTTTGCAAATGTTCTTGAAGAACGCAGTAGTCTTCAACTTTAAGTTGTTTTTATTTCATTCATATAAAATGTAGGCGATTAGCTTCAATTTTAACATATGCGTCGACTAAGTACTGTTGTGTCAGTTTGCCACCGTTTAAAATAGGATTGAAATAATTTCATACAGACAAAAGAAAACTGTAGTACTGCAGTTGTGTAATTCGTCTTAAAGTGCCTTGCTGGTGCAAGTTTTCATGCCACCCTTGATCACCTCTTGGAAAGAATAGCGGATACAGAAGAGCATCAAGGTTGCTGTGCAAAATGCTAATTCGCTGTGTTTTAGGAAACAAAGGGTTGTTAAGGTCTGGCTTAAGGTGGACTAATATATCCCTTTGAAAAGAAGGCTCTCCTTCATTGTTTTGAAAAACAACTGCAACCTCACTTACACATGGTTTGTTATAACGTCGGAGGTCTTTTGTACATTCTTGTTTAATTGCCATGTCAATAGAAGACATTTCAGTCCCATTTTGTATAGCCCTCTGTTGCTCCTCAGCTTCAACGTCTTTTAGCATGCGATATGCAGCAGATTTGTTGTAAATGTACGGCAATGAGATTCATCAGTTCAGCATTACACTTTTCGTTTTTTTCAGAATCATCTTTTGTTCTATAGCCTCATTTGCATCAAGGATGTATAATTGTGCAAATTTTGGTGGTTGTCCTATTTCTGGGTAAAGTGTTTCAGTGCGGTGGTAGATTTGGCCATGGATTTTAAAATAATACGTCCGAATCCAGGGGTGATGCAATGTTGGCACCAAATGAAGCAAACGCATGATGTTGATGCTTCTGATATTGTCAATAAAATGTCCACTGTGTTGATGCGTTCCTTTCATCAAATGCTCAAACGGATCTGAGTAGTGAGGTCTCGGTAGCATAGCTTTCCCTTTTTGGCAGCATTGAGTAAATTTATTGTCAGATGGTTTTTCATCAATAAAATTTAGAGAGTTGCATGTAGAGCAAACTACATTCATACTCCCACAGTAGTGTTGAATAGTTGTCGTTTCATCATTTGTGACGTAACATGCAAGTTGTTGAATATTCTTCTGGGCTTGCCTTAGTTGGTAGAGCATTCGTGTTGTATGAATGGCGCGAACATGTTGTCTGTTTGTCCTGTCTTCTGGAGATTCATTCAGCCGACACTGTCTATGAGATTTGGCAACTTGGGCTTGTCTGGCAGCAGTTTGTTGTGGTGTCTCCTGTTGCCGACGACATCTGTGAGATGCCGCATTCTGGGCTTGTCTCACGGCAGTTTGTTGTGGTGTGTCTTGGTGTCGACGTTGTCGTCGCCTTGCTGCTTCTGCAGCTTTTCTGTCACCGTCATTTGCGTTTTTGCGCTTACGACCACTTAAACCCATTTAATAAACTTGACTGAAGTAGCTCAGACTGTCACTGACACAACGTGTGAAGTAAATGTGACTGAAAAACAGCACACTATGACTGACAGACCTTGTAAACAGGAGTGAAGTGGGTCACACTATGATTGACAGCCTTGTAAACAGCTGTGAAGTGCGTCACACTATGAGCGGCAGTTCAAATTGAGTGCCAATATACCAAGCTTGGCGGGATTCATATTTCCCGCCAAGCCGCGCTGCTTCACTGATTGGTCACCGTCGGCCGCAGCGAACAATCAGCGAAGCGTGTTTTAAAACACGCCAATGCGTCGCCGTCACCAGGTTTCAGACATTGTTTTGACATCGTTAGTGAGACATCACATGTCTAGATATCGTGGACAACTCACCAACAATGTTGTAAGCAGGTATCGTTCGCACAACCCAGCGAACGATACCTGCTCATTGCTGTGAATGGGCGAAGTCATAAACGACATCGTTATTGCGGTGTCAAACACAACGATATACCAGGTTGGCTATTCGTTGATCGTGTGGTTTGAGAACATGTTCTCAAACCTGCGATCAGCGATCTAACGCTTTATCATTACAACTTTGCAAAGTTATACGCAACAAGGTTGAAACATTGTCGCTTGAACGACTCCAAATCGGTGACGTTTAAGCGATATTGTTAACGATGTCGTACCGTGTAACGGGGTCTTTAGAGGCAGTTTTGAATATTGATGGTATTGTGCCTTATTTATGTTCCCCGTGAAACCCATCATACATTCAATCTATTTATTATGATTGGTCTCTACTGGTGTACAGTGTTAGCCAAAAGTATTGACACCCATGCCATTCTGTCAGATAATACTCAGTTTCTTCCTGAAAATGATTGCAATCAAAAATTCTTTGATATTATTATTTTCATTTACCGTATATAGTCGTGTATAAGCCGACCCGTGTATAAGCCGACCCCCCTACTTTTGCCCCCAAAACCCAGAGGTGTATACAGCAGCCCCAGTGGTAGTATACAGCAGCCCCAGAGGTATATACAGCCCCAGTGGTACTATACAGCAGCCCCAGTGGTAGTATACAGCAGCCCCAGTGGTAGTATACAGCAGCCCCAGTGGTAGTATACAGCAGCCCCAGTGGTAGTATACAGCAGCCCCAGAGGTAGTATACAGCAGCCCCAGAGGTAGTATACAGCAGCCCCAGAGGTATATACAGCAGCCCCAGAGGTATATACAGCAGCCCTTAGGTAGTATACAGCAGCCCCAGTGGTGTATACAGCAGCCTTCCCAGTGGTAGTATACAGCAGCAGCCTTCCCAGGGGTAGTATACAGCAGCAGCCCCAGGGGTAGTATACAGCAGCAGCCCCAGGGGGAGTATACAGCAGCAGCCCCAGGGCTGTATACAGCAGCAGCCCCAGGGCTGTATACAGCAGCAGCCCCCGGAGGTATACAGGCCCCCCCATCATGATCCAGGGCCCCCCCCCCTTGCGCGGCACACCTGTAAAGTAAAATCATACTTATCACGGTCCTGTCGCGCCGTCCCGCCGCTTGCCGACATCACGATCCCGGGCTTCATTCCGCGTCTTCTGGCTTCCGGCTCCCTGTGGTCGCGGGCAATGACGTCATTGCCCGTGACCACAGGAAGGCAGAAGACGCGGAATGAAGCCCGGGATCGTGATGTCGGCAAGCGACGGGACTGCGCGACAGGACACTGATAAGTATGATTTTACTTTACAGGTGTGCCGCGCAAGGGGGGGGGCCCTGGATCATGATGGGGGGCCTGTATACCTCCGGGGGCTGCTGCTGTATACTTATACTCGCGTATAAGCCGAGGGGGGACTTTTCAGCCCAAATTTTGGGCTGAAAAACTCGGCTTATACGCGAGTATATATGGTAATTTGTCTTCAATGAAAAAAACACAAAAAGAATTGTCCTAAAGCCAAATTGGATATAATTCCACACCAAACATAAAAAAGGTGGTGGAGAAAAGTATTGGCACCCTTAGAAAAATTATGTGATGCTTCTCTAATTTGTGTAATTAACAGCACCTGTAACTTACCTGTGGCACCTAACAGGTGTTGGCAATAACTAAATCACACCTGCAGCCAGTTGACATGGATTAAAGTTGATACAACCTCTGTCCTGTGTCCTTGTATGTACCACATTGAGCACGGAGAAAAGAAAGAAGACCAAAGAACTGTCTGAGGACTTGAGAAACCAAATTGTGAGGAAGCATGAGCAATCTCAAGGCTACAAGTCCATCTCCAAAGACCTGAATGTTCCTGTGTCTACCGTGCGCAGTGTCATCAAGAAGTTTAAAGCCCATGACACTGTGGCTAACTTCCCTAGATGTGGACAGAAAAGAAAAATTGACAAGAGATTTCAACACAAGATTGTGCGGATGGTGGATAAAGTACCTCGACTAACATCCAAACAAGTTCAAGCTGCCCTACAGTCCGATGGTACAACAGTGTGAACCCGTGCTATCCGTCAGCTTCAGAATGAAAAGGGACTGTATGGTAGCAGACCCAGGAAGACCCCACTTCTTACCCCGAGACATAAAAAAGCCAGGCTGCAGTTTGCCAAAACTCACCTGAGAAAGCCTAAAACGTTTTGGAAGAATGTTCTCTCTTTTTGGGTAAAGGCATCAACATAGAGTTTACAGGAGAAAAAAAGAGGCATCAAAGAAAAGAACACGGTCCCTATAGTCCAACATGGCGGAGGTTCCCTGATGTTTTGGGGTTGCTTTGCTGCCTCTGGCACTGGACTGCTTGACTGTGTGCATGGCATTATGAAGTCTGAAGACTACCAACAAATTTTGCAGCATAATGTAGGGCCCAGTGTGAGAAAGCTGGGTCTCCCTCAGTGGTCATGAGTCTTCCAGCAGGACAATGACCCAAAACACACTTCAAAAAGCACTAGAAAATGGTTTGAGAGAAAGCACTGGAGACTTCTAAGGAGGCCAGCAATGAGTCCAGACCTGAATCCCATAGAACACCTGTGGAGAGATCTAAAAATGGCAGTTTGGAGAAGGCACCCTTCAAATATCAGGGACCTGGAGCAGTTTGCCAAAGAAGAATGGTCTAAAATTCCAGCAGAGCATTGTAAGAAACTCATTGATGGTTACTGGAAGCGGTTGATCGCAGTTATTTTGGCTAAAGGTTGTGCAACCAAGTATTAGGCTGAGGGTGCCAATACTTTTGTCCGGCCCATTTTTTGAGTTTTGTGTGAAATGATCAATGTTTTGCTTTTAGCTTCATTCTCTTTTGTGTTTATTCATTGAAGACAAATTAAATGAAGATAATAATACCAACGAATTTGTGATTGCAATCGTTTTTAGGAAGAAACTGAGTATTATCTGACAGAATTGTAGGGGTGTCAATACTTTTGGCCAACACGGTATATACACTGTCATCATTTGGGCTGCCATTTGAACTCTGATGTATTTTACAGTGTTCTTGTACTTTACTCTCTTCTTACCTTATCTTGCTCTTATCTTTACTCTATTGTATAACTGATGGTACGGATCAGTTTTGACCTCCCATGTATCCCTATGGGCACGGATTAGTCCTAAGTGGCCATCTGTGTGTGACAGTTTTGTCACTGATCTGTTTGTGTCAGTTTTTTTTATGCACCCAGAATCGGAGACTGTTCCGATTTTGGGCTGCCTTGAAAATCACTGACAGCAAGGGACAGGAACGGATCCGTATCTGTCCTCATCAAATAACATGGAGCTTTATGGAGGATGAACCTGCATTAATCCGTGAAAAAAACAGATCCGTTAAACGAACCCATTTTGCTATACTGAGCATGCTCAGAAGCAAGGTACAGCTCCTCCCACCCCTATCTCTGCTGATGACGGATCCGTTAAAAAAATGGGACTTCCGGTTCCGGCGCCGGCATGGCTGCATCAGAGTGAGGACCAGCCCGACCTTAGACCAGCAACACAGCCCCGTCGACACCTATCGACGTATGCCAGAGGTCCCACGACAGCGTGATAAGCCGGAGCACCGTGGACCGCTGGGTGAGGAGCGCGGGATGCAGGAAGCGCGCGGCTGCGGGAGATCAAAGCCAGGCCGCGGGGAATTCTAAAATGGCGGCGCAGACTGCGAGGAAGAAAGACTGAGGGATGCAGGAGACTCCGCAGACACAGAGGTCAGACAGAGGGGACACGGGGGGAACCCATATGAGCCCTGGAGGAGAGAACTCTGTTGTAAAGTCCATGCTGGGGGGAGCTGGTTCAGAGACCACAGTAGTAGGAGACCGCAGATTACTGGCAAGGGAGGTGGCAAAATATCTCAAGGCTGATATCACAACTGCAGTGAGAGAGGCTGTGACAGATGCCTTGGAGGAGGTGCAGGAGATCTCAGCGCAGCATGCCAGTAGATTGGAACAACTGGAACAAAGGGTCTCAGATATGGAAGACAGGATAGTTATCTTAGAACAAGAGCTGGAAGAATCACACAAACATAACACTTCGATGGCGGGCAAATTAGAGGATGTTGAAAATACGTCCAGGAGGAATAACCTCCGCATCATGGGGCTGCCTGAATCTATCACGTATCAACAGCTTAATGATACTTTTGAGCTCGATCTACCTAAGGCATTGGGATTACAGACTATCTGCAAGGTGGAAAGGGCTCACAGGATTGGCCCTCCCGGCGGAGGGTACACAAGAGGTCCAGCTAAAGCAAACAACATGAGAGGTGACCACCCTACCCAAAAACCCAGACAGGCTATTGCCAGATATCTGGACTATAAACACAAAGACAAAATCCTACGCCTGTTTAGGGCCAAAAGAACACCCCTTGAAATACAGGGATATAGGGTGGTCCTTTTTGAAGATTTCTCCGTGGAGGTAGCTAGACGATGGAGAGTCTTCAGTGAAGTTTGTGGGCTCCTTTACAAACGAGGAATCCAATTTCAACTTCTATATCCAGGACGCTCAAGACAAAAGCGCTGATGGCTCCTTTAAATGGTGGAAGTACTCTGGAGAGGCGATGCGGGCTTTTGTGCCTCCTTCGCTGAGAGCAGCACACGGACAGCAAGATGACACAGAAACGCTGGGAAAAAGCTCCACGCAGAAGAGCCAGAGGAAGGAATAGAAGTCCATATCAAAAATGGTTGGAGACTGAGAGGGTGGAGTGACATTGTTAATCCTCAAGCACATTTTTTTCTATAATGAGATGGGCAGAACACTGCTGGGATGACGGCTGTGATGAAAAAGGAAATGACAAAAGGAACCTATGTTGTTCTAATCCCATTACCCTTTCCCTCCCTTACCCACCTACTGTGTGTGTGGTGTCAGCGTGTTGTTTTCCCCCCCCCTTTTTTTTTTTACTTTTCCCTACAGGCGCCAACACATAGTAAATAATGAATATCCCGAGGTTCATTGGATTGCAGAATTCGGCATGCACATTTGTGCAGAACCACGACGAACGTTTGTTACTCGAGGATTATCGAATTACAACAACCGACACTACTTGACTGAACATTGGCTCGAGTTGGTGAATGGCAGGAGAAAGGACATACCGGAAAAAACGGAAGTACACCACTTCTATGAACCACATGGGGAGGAGGGAGGAAAGTGGGGAGGAAGAAAGGAAGGAGGGAGGGCAGGTGGACGGAAGGAGGGAAAGAAAAGATGGAAATGTTTTTTTTGGTCTTTTCATGTTGGGGATATGAATGTTAAACTGGGCTATCATCTGCTGTTCTTTGATGTGGTCCACCCGTTAAATGGCATTGATTATTGTGAATGTGTACATCCAAGGGTTCAGGATTTGATGTGTAGTACTGCTATTCACCTAGATTTCACGACCTATCCCACAAATCACCTTAGTCCAGTAAGACGTTCAAAATGGTAAGAATTATATCGTGGAATGTTAAGGGGCTTAAAACCCCAGAAAAATGAATGATGGTGCTTCGGCATCTAAAGAGGTTATGGGGTGACATAGTTCTCTTGCAAGAGACACATCTGTTACAAAAAGACATGTTCAGATTATATAAACTGTGGGTGGGGGATGTTTACGGCTCAGGTGCGCAGGGACGACATGCAGGAGTAATCACACTGATCAGTAAGACCTTCCCACACAAACTTTTGTTATACAAACACTACGATCAAGGGAGGCATGTACAGACTATATTGGAGACCTCCGGTGGAACTCTAGACATCCACAACATATATGCACCGAATTCAGAGAGAACGTCATTTTTCCAAACACTGACCACAGAGACATTATCCAGTGGGAGACAGAATTTATTAGTGGGCGGAGACATGAATGAGGTCATGGATGATTTGGAAGATAGATCATGTTCAAGAGCGAGAGCACAAGGTGACACAGGTGGAGGGCGACCGACGCCGCTACATGAATTGGCCACGTATCTAGTGATCCAAGATGTGTGGAGATTGATGTAATTTTGACCGGCAATGACTTAACCTTGAGAGTGGTATCTACTGACATAGAAGACCAAGTCATATCGGACCACAGCCCAGTTATACTGTGACGACCGTCCGCTGTAAGGCTGAGCTGCTGGTAAGGCAGCACCCCGAGAAACCCCGAGACCCTGCTACCTATGGGAGCAGCAGAGCAGGGAGGTCGTCTAGGAAGGGAAAAATCAGGAAGCGAAGAACGTAGTCAGGAGTCCGAGTCAAAACCGAGAGGGCAGCGAAGGTACAAAATCGTCAGGCGGTACAGAGTCGAAAATCCAGGCAAAGGTCAGAGTCAAAACCGAGAGGGCAGCAAAGGTACAAAATCGTCAGGCGGTACAGAGTCAAAAATCCAGGCAAAGGTCAGAGTCAAAACCAAACACACACACTATGTCACTTGGGGAACCAAAACTATATCTGGCGGCCTGCAAGACAGGCTCCAATGTATTTGAAGGGTGCGGTTACCTCCCATAGGCTGGAGCTCACAGCCTGATGACCTCATCCGGACCGCCCCTAGAGCCAGGCCAGATGGAGATGCACGACTGGCTCCACCCATCCCACCTCTGACAGAAGAACGCAGGCTGCGCCTAACGGACACCTCTGCAGGGCCCGCTCTTCTGCGACCAACACCACCCAGAGGGGAAACACAGCGGCGCTCAGCGACAGAGGCAGACGTCGCTGGAGCAGGTCCATATGAGGACAAGGCCTTCCTATCACCAGCACCACCAGACGAAGGAATCCGGCTCCTCCCAGCGGCCGGGGCAGGAACACCGGCCACCGAGTCCAATGGCGATGTGACATATACTGACACTACGCAAAACATTCCCAAAAGGCACTGACACAATATGGCGGTTTCCACATTTTTTTAAAAACTGACAAGGATTTTACTCTGATGATGAAAGAATGGTGGACAGAATATCTAGAACACAATGATCTAGCAACCATCAGCCATTCACTTCTTTGGGAGAAGGCTAAGGCTGTCCTCAGGGGAAAAATCATGGAATACACACACAGAAAAAGAAGACGAGCGCAAACTATATGAAAAACTAGCACCATAGTCAGAGAGAAATACACAAAATTTCAGACCCTGTCAACAGCTGACAATAAATGTGAATGGTGGGAGGCAAAAATAGAGTTTGATACATGGGCCAGACAGAGGGAGATCATGGGTAAAACAACAAGAGACGCCGAACTCCACAGATTCGGGGATAAAGCTGGGAGACTTTTGGCTAATCTGGCAAGGGGTTGACATAACATGGCACAAATAACAACCCTTAAAAAGAGAGGAGGTAGCACTACGTCAGACCGAGGGAAATAAATTATATTCTAAGAGGTTATTATGCCTCCTTATATAAAGCTAGACCAAACAATATGACAATGGGCCGAGACTCGTTGGAGGGAGTGGCACTCCCGACAATCACAGAGGAGGATCTGGAGGACTTAAATAGAGACATATCAGAGACAGAGATACAGGAAACCATTAGTGGATTAAATATACACAAAGCACCGGGTCCTGATGGATTTGGAGCCAGCCTCTACAAAATTCTAGAACAAGGAATGAGGTGCACCACTGTAGATAGGGTGTCCCAATAAGGGTCGGGGGTGCTGCCTTGTCAACAAAAGGATCAGTAATAATAGAGAAGGAATTGACAAATCCAATGGCAGCACACCACCACAAAAAGTATTTATGAAAATCAATAAAGTTTTATTTAGGGCAAAACAACTTACGGTACATCTAAAAACAATTAAAAACAATGTCGGACCACAGTCCACAAGGAAAAAAAGGCTCCCAGAAATAACGAAATTACATTGCATATCTAGTCTTATACAATTACATAGATGAACTGCACATGAATACTAATTCAACAGCGAGTGTGATCATAAAATAATAGATCTCAGTGCATACACATAAATAAGAGATTGACCACAAGTACTATCCAATGATCTGCAAGGATCAAGGAAAAGTGCAAAGCTGACGAAACCGCTTTTACAGCGGCGATACGCGTGGGATCCGAGCTCCCTGCTCCCCACACATTACTTTCCCTGGACTCCCCCGCACCACTCCGGCACCATATCGGTTGCTGGAAGATTTTTGTATCTCCGGGCGCACAGCACTTAGGACCTATGGGCTACTGGTGAGACATGATTTATTTTACTGGTTGTTATCTACAGTTTAGCCCTCCGTGCCTATTCGCATGGTGTTCCTTGTTTACTTAGCTGTGTGCCCTCGTTTTCATTATCTTACATCTGCGGCCGCGTGTGGTTTGTTCCACCGGGTTTAGGGAAACTCATATCTGTCTGCTATGATTTTACAGCTTTGCACTTTTCCTTGATCCTTGCAGATCATTGGATAGTACTTGTGGTCAATCTCTTATTTATGTGTATGCACTGAGATCTATTATTTTATGATCACACTCGCTGTTGAATTAGTATTCATGTGCAGTTCCTCTATGTAATTGTATAAGACTAGATATGCAATATCATTTCGTTATTTCTGGGAGCCTTTTTTTCCTTGTGGACTGTGGTCCGACATTGTTTTTAATTGTTTTTAGATGTAAGTTGTTTTGCCCTAAATAAAACTTTATTGATTTTCATAAATACTTTTTGTGGTGGTGTGCTGCCATTGGATTTGTCAATTCCTTCTCTATTATTACCAGCCTCTACAAAATTCTGAAAGAACAAATCACTCTACACCTCAAGAACATGTTCAATGATTTTCTGAGGGGGGGGGGACAAATACCCAACCACATGAATGTTGCCTACATAAAACTCCTTCCCAAGGGTAATAAACCAACTGACGATCCGGCTAACGTCCGCCCCATTTCCCTGATTAATCAGGAATGGATTTGAAGGTCATGTCAAAGATACAGGCCAGCAAAGGTGATCCCCAAACTGCTAGGGGAGGAACAGGCGGGTTTTGTTAGGGGCAAATCAGCGGTGGGAAATGTACGGAGAACGATGATGGTGTTGGAGGCGACACGACTGACTGAACAGACTAGGGGAGAGGCTCCAGCTGTGGTCATGCTCGACGCGGAGAAAGCTTTTGACAGTGTGGGATGGCCATGGCTGGAGCAGGTCTTAACTAGATTCGTTCCAAAGGGTGGATTCCGACAATTTTTATCAACATTGTACGCAAATCCCAAAGCGCGTGTTCATACCCCAGGGTTTCTGTCAGATTTGATCCACCTGGAGAGGGGTACGCGACAAGGATGTCCTTTGTCGCCACTTTTTTTCAACCTCGCTATAGGTTCATCAATGGGAATGGGAGTTTCCAGGGGATTAAAGTGGGGGGCAGGAAGTTGTAGTCCAGCCTTTTCGCTGATGAAATTATATTATATATGGCTAACGCTCAGAGAGATCTACCAGGTCTTTTGGAACATCTGGGCATATTCGGGGACATCTCGGGGTTTAGATTAAATACATCCAAATGCGATATAATGCTCCTATCCAAAGAGGGTATAGCAACTATGGGTGCAGAAGATTCACCTGGCTTCTTTCATGGCTTGCCAATAGCACACAAAATGATCAGGTATTTGGGAATTCAACTAGGAAGAAATACAAATTACATCTATCGTCTGAGCTATAGCCCACTAATAGCAAAAATTGAGCAAGAATTGGGGAGATGGAGAGAGATGCCATTGTCCTTGATGGGGAGAGTCCACTTAGTTAAAATGGTGAGCTTTTCGCGTTTATTATATCCAATGCAGACTTTGCCATTGCTTATGAGACATGTGTGGACGTGAACAGAATTAATAGGACTTTTTCTGCTTTTCTGTGGAAGGGAAGACGTACTAGAATAAATGGACGAACCCTTATGTTTCCCAAGGGAGAGGGGGGATTGGCGTTTCCCAATGTAAGGGGATATGATCTAGCCTGCATTATGAGACACATCATTGACTGGTTGAAGGGTACGAGTAAGCATTGCGATTACTCCCTGGAATTGGAGTGGTGTAGACCACGGGACCTGGTGGCGATATTGCACACTTCAGGCAGCGCACTGACCCCAAAAATAAAGCAATCCATCATCTTTAGAGACACGAGGGCGGCGTGGAAGGCCATTAGATGCAAATTGTCCTGGAAGATACCTAAATATTTGTCACCATGGTGTCTTCCGGACTTCTGGCAGGGAAAGGAGAATGCTTTGTTTGACAAATGGAGGGAGAGAGGGATCAGGACACTGAAGGATCTCCTACACGTTCAGGAGAATAGATGGATGACCGCCGACGAGGTGTTCAGTGTATGGAACTTAGACACATCCCATGCCCTACAATACGCTCAGATGAAACAACATTTGTTCACTCGACTGCAGGACGTCCATAAAGAATGTCACACGACGGACATTGACAACCTTTTGTCCATACAACCGACAGAAATAAACATATCCATCATTTATGCTTCGCTAAGACGTAGTCTACTACCAACAGGACATACACAGTTATTTAAGGGTTGGGAGACCAGACTTCAAGACGAAGGGATGGGAGAGGTGATACTGACCGGGTGGAACGAACTGCGCAAAAGCATACATAACAAAGGTGGAGGGATACGCACTATGGATTGATCCATAGAGCCATATTGGGCTTTAACATACCAGCTACACCATTCAATCCAGATAGGAGACTAGAGTGTCTAAATTGCAATTCGCCTAAAACGGATGCGTTTCATTAGTTATGGGAATGTGGGACCATACAAATGAAATGGGAGGAGATGGGTGGCAAGGTGGCTTAAGTGGTTAGCACTGCAGCCTTTGCAGCACTGGGATCTTGAGGTCCTGGGTTCAATTCCCACCAAGGACAACATCTGCAAGGAGTTTGTATGTTCTCCCTGTGTTTGCATGGGTTTCTTCTGGGCACTCCAGTTTCCTCCCACATTGCACATTGCACATTACTGATAGGATGTTTAGATTGTGAGCTCCAAGAGAGACAGCATTACTGATGTATATAAAGTACTATGGAATTAATAGTGCTATATAAATATTATAATAATAATAAGAGGTTGGGCAAGTGACCTATTGGGTATACAATTATTGATGGACTGAAATATGTGGATATTTCACAAAACAACAGACATTACTTTACCTAAAGAAAACCTCCAGATGCTACATACCATAATGATCACATTCAAACGGTTTATCTTAAGGCAGTGGCTAGAAGAGAGACCCCTGAATATGAGACAATTATGGATGGACTTGAGAAGGACTATTATCTTGGAAAAAACGGAGGCGGAAAGGGATAAAGACAGCAAAACCAAGAAATTTTTTGAGAAATGGGAAGACTTTATTGTACGCCATGTCAACAGAACAGATATAGATGAATTGGTCATCCCTTTTCGACACACTAATTGGTACTGTTTGGATGATCTGCAGGGCAGATTAGGAAAATTGCGGGTGGGAGGGGAAGCGAGTACTCCAGCAGGAATGATGTGACATTCACATTTTAATGATGCATGCTAAGGGGCAATGGGGGAGGAGGGACAGGGGTGGGGGTTGAATTTGTTTAAAGAATTTATTAACGATGCCCATGTTGGGTATTCCAGAGACTGAAATGGTGTTGCACAATTTGTTTTAAGCGGTATACCATTACAGCGGTTAATGTCTACTTGCTTGCATTTATTAAGAAATTTAATAAACAGAGTTTTCAAAATAAAAAAAAAAATGGTCCGTGGGCATCAGTTGCCATCCGTTTTAACAGATCAGTGCCTATCCGTGTGGTCCTTGAAATTCAAGGAAGCACATGGATGTGAAAATTATGTGTGGAGGCAGCCTTAGGGTGGTTTCACACTGGTGTTTGCATGCGTTGCATCAGCATGCGTCCCAGTGTATCCACCTACGAATACGTACTGCTTCCCTATCTTCAACATATGTACTCAAGGTGAATGCGCTGGCATCAGTTTGTATCTGTCTGTGTACCCTTAAAATGCAACTTGTTGCAATTTTGGCCCACATCAGGGCACAGGAAATGACATCCTGATGGTAGCGGTTGGTGCTGGACACCTGAACATATAAAATTCTTTCTTTCTCTCTCTCTCTCTTTCTATCTCACTATAGCTGCTTTCACACTGCGATTTTTGAGGATCCGTGGCTGTCCGTTGTAAAACAGACATCCACGGATCCGATTTGGCCCCCAAGTATCCCTATGGGCAACGGATCTGATCAGATTTGCCCTTAATGGCATCCGATTTGTGACAGATCCGATTCTGTCTGATTTTTTGCTGTACCCAAAATCAGAGACTGCTCTGATTTTGGGCGCAGCGGACCAAATTGGACACAATCGGATTTGACACGATCCGCAGCCATTAACATGGGGGCTTATGGAGCACGGGTGTGGGAAAACATCGGATTGTTTGCCGGATCTGATTTTAGTGGACTGAGCATGCTCAGTACACTAAAACTGCTCTTTTCCTGTTTAATTTCACTTCCGCAATGTATATGCATACTAAATTAACTAACAAAGGGTTAAAAATTAAAATAAAACATCCTCACCTCTCCAGCGTGTGTTCCACACTGTGTAGCTCCCGGGGTTTAAGGACCTGGTGGGGTGGGGCTACCCAATCAGCTGATCGGTCACATGACCGAATCAGCTGAGCGGTTTAAATCACGCACCCGCGACCGATCGGCGGGCGAGAGATTTTACCTGCTCAGCTGATGTGACCGATCAGCTTATCGGGTTGTCATATGACCACATCAGCGCGGTTTAAATCTTCCGCCCGCCGATCAATTTTGGCGGGCGTGGGATTTAAACCACTCAGCCGATGTGATCATGTGACCGATCAGCTGATTGGGTAACCTTGCTCCACCAGGTCCTTAAGCTCCGGGAGCTAGACAGTGCGGGACACATGCCAGAGAGGTGAGGATGTTTTTTATTTTTTATTTTTAACCCTTGGTTCACTCCCGCAATGTATGTATATACATTGCAGGAGTGAAAGTGCCCGGCTTGCCTGCAGCTCAGGCTCAGGCTTTTCTGTGTCCGGATCCGTGAAAATCACAAACCCGGACACAGAAATGGCATCAGGAGGTCACCTCCGATGCTGTCCTTTCCTGTCCGTGGGGTCCTGCAAAAGGACAGCAAAAATATGTTATGTGAAAGCAGCCTATCTCTCTCATCCTCAGTGCTGACATCCATCACCATCAGTTCAGGCATCCATTGGCATCTCCTCAAGCAGATGGATGCGTCCCAAATGCTAGTGTGAAACCAGCCTTAAAGGTTAACTTTTATAGTCCACTTTATACTCGGTAGATATTTTGCACTGTAATTGCTGTGGAGTTTAATCTGACTTTTATATGGGTTTTGGTGCACTTTATGCTTATCTTTTTTTTTTTCCACAAAAGATCTTCTTATGACTCAAAGATGTTTGGAATAATTTCCATGCAGAGTTCCATCAAAGTCTTTGTACAATAAGTGTATTTAAAAACGAATTGCTGCTGTTTTGAAGGTAGGGAAGGTCACACTGAATATTGGTTTGATTTAGATTTCTCTTTTTTTTATCGAGTTTGCATTGTGTTAACATTTCTAGTTTCTAGGTTAAGCCTGATGAACAGACCATAGTGTCTCGAAAGTTTGCTTTGCTTTTTCTTACCATCTTTTCAGTTAGCCATTAAAAGGTATCAACCACTGAGGACTCTCAGATTCTAATATTTTTCTATCTACTGGCTAAGGGTGCTTTCACATTATAATTTTTTTCCTGTTCGTGGGATCCTACTTTTTGTAGGATCCCACGGGCAAGAATGGACACCACAAGGGGTGACCTATTCTGTGTCCAGGTCCGTGATTATCACGGATCCGGACACAGAAAGCACTGTGCGAAGCAATTTCACTTCCGCAATGTATTTATACATTGCGGAAGTGAAATTTAAGTCAAAACAAGTGTTAAAAATAAAAAAAAAATCAATCCTCACCTGTCCAGCGATCCAGCACCGTCGGCATCTAGCTCCGGATGCTGAAAGGACCTGACTGGGCGGGGCTACCCGCTCAGCATCATCGGTCACATGACCGGTTACCGCGGTAACCAGTCATGTGACTGTGACGTCAGGCCAGGTCCTGTACATCCAGAGATGCCGACGATGCAGGATCGCTGGACAGGTGAGGATCGATTTTTTTTATTTTTAACACTTGATTTTACTTAAATATAAATTCCGCAATGTATATATACATTGCGGAAGTGAAATTAGCTGGAGAAGAGCAGTTTTAGTGTACTGAGCATGCTCAGTACACTAAAATCAGGTCCGAGAAAGCATCCAATATTTTCTCGGACCGTGCTCCATAGGCCCCCATGTTATGGGCCGCGGAACGTGTTGGATCTGATTCGGTCGGATTTGATCCGCTGTACCCAAAATCGGAGCAGTCTCCGATTTTGGGTACAGCAAAAAATCAGACCAAAACGGATCTGACAAAAATCGGATGCCACTAAGGCCAAATCCGATCCGTGCCTATAGGCTAACATGGGGGCCAAGTCGGATCCGTGGCTGTCCGTTTTACAACGGACAGCCATGGATCCCAAAAAATCGTAATGTAATAGCACCCTAACACGGTACAAACATTTGTTACCTAGTTTTGAATGTATTCTTGCTTTACAGAATTTTTCCACATCTACATAAAACTTTTAAACAGTACTGTATATTGTAAACAATAAATTAAAAAATACATGTAGAGTGCAGGCTTCACATCCAAGTAAAGGAATGAGCTGTGAGTAAACAGACCTAATGCATGTTTATGAAAATTGCAGATTCCTCAGGAGTAATTTAAATGTTTAAATCAGGGCTTTGGTGTCGGTCAGCTAAACCTCCAACTCGTCAAATTCCCTGAATCCAAATCCGACTCCATCAAAAAAGACACCAACTCCATGACTCCAACTCCACAGCAATGGAGTACAGTTGGTAAGACAAACCTATGATTCCAACTCCTACCTCTCAATTTTCCTGATTCTGACTCCCTCTCAAATTTTGCCAGATTTAACACAAACTCTGACTCCACAGCCCAGGTTTAAATACATAAAGAAAATTAGGCAAACATTTTATTATGTATTCTATTCAAGTTTAAGAACTTTATAAAATCCTTTTTATATATGCATAGGTCAGTAAACGAAAGCAGGAGTCTGATCAGATACCCACTGCAGGGGAGGATCCTTACTGCTGATTCCAAAAGAGAGCTGTCCGGGCCAGACTCACAGACACAGAGAGTCAGCGTGCGGTGGAACCCTATAACCAGGTGGACGCAACAGGAGGAGCGACTCTGTGGTTGGCGCCCGAGGTTGGGAGAGTATCTCAGGTCTCGGACCCAGGATCCTACTCTATGAAGCATTTGGATAATACCCAATGAGAATTGTTATGTTTTTTATTAAAATGTTTATTACCTTGCAATTATGTACATGATGTCAAGACATGCTTTACAAACACCATATTTAATCAATGCCTATATTCTAGTATTATCATAACTGATCCAGAAATATTAACCTTGAAGTTTGATTTCTAATGTATACAGGCAAAACCTGAACCTTATCATTAATCATATTTGCTTTTGAAAATGTGATTACTAAATATGTTGTGTAACTCACACAACTTGTGTTAAGTACGTGAGAACCTGTCCATATTTCACCACCTCTTTAAGGATCCATCCTTTCTGCATCTTGTCTATAGCTCTGTAAACCCACACATCTCAATTCCTATCAATATCATAGTGCCCATTCAATTTTTCCTATATCTATACCACTGTAAACCTATACACTCCATTTCCTATCTGTATCATAGTGCTTCATTCAACATTTCCCATGCCCCTTATAAGCTACACATTGACCCGCAGCCAGATATTGCAATGCATAAAGGAACGAGCCATTGCCCCTTCTATTGAAAGACCATGCATGTGCCGATACGGCGCCATGACAACAGAGGTGAAGCTAAGTCTTCCACTTACTGTGCATGAACGCAATCTCTTCATGCACTCACAGTACAATGGAGAGCACAGCGCATGCATCGGCGTCTCTGTAAACTTCAGCGATACACTGGTATTAATAGAGACCAGTGTATCCTGGTTACTACACCTTTCTGTCTCCATCTTTCTCTTTTTCTCCTTTTCTTTGATCTCATGCCCATGTACTTTGTCAACCATGCTAATGGTTCCATCTTATAACCAGTGATACATGTTAGTCAAGTGCCAATTGGACACTTGTGGTGGTCTCATCTTTTATTGTATATAGTGTATGTGACAATGTCTACATGTACGGTGGAAGTACATGATGTAAATATGTATATACTGATGTTGTTATTTGTTCTTCCTAGCAAATAGTGTGATCAAGGCCATTGCTGTGGCCAAAACGCTTATAACGAAAAAAGGTGCCAGTTTTTCTCTGCACAAATAAAAAGACTTGTTCTTTGCATTTAAAAGCAATTGCGTTTGATTAAATCTTCCTTGATTAATTACTTGGGATCATGAACCAATCCCCTCAAATTGCACCTCTGTCCATGAAATATATCTGTCTGCATGCCAGTTTCTAAGTATATGTACCCAACCTGGTATATATCCCCCATCCTTGTATGCATGACCCCCATCCTGGTATACAGCAGCGAACAATTTTCTTGGCAGTTGTGGCCAAAAGTTTTGTTGCTCTACCTATCGTGGTTTTGTTTTTACAGAGCTCCTGATTTTACATTTGTTAATCACAATTTGAACACTGCTGACTGGCATTATCAATTCCTTGGATATCATTTTGTATCCCTTTCCTGTTTTATACAATTCAACTATCTTTTCCCATAGATCTGTTGACAATTCTTTTGCTTTCCCCATGACTCACAATACAGAAATGTCAGTGGCTGGATGAAAGATGCAAGAGTCTATCTGGATCCCAGAAACTCACTCAGCTTTTATGCACACACACTGATTACACGCAAACAGGTCACAGATAACGATGTTACCCTTATTAGCCATTCAAGCCCATTTGTGTCAACTTCTCTACATGTTATCAGGCCACAATTACCAGGGTATGTGAACTTTTGATCAGGGTCATTTGGATGTTTTTGGTTGATGTTATGATTTAAAAAGAGAAAACACATTAGTTTGACAATAAATGGCTTCACCCAACCACTAACCATGAGTGGAAAAAAATAGTTTTTGTGTTTTCATTCATATTCTCTGAAAAAAGACAAAGAAAGCAAAAAATCTGCTGGGGTATGTAAATTTTTGAGCACCACTGTATCTCTAGAAAACAAAAGCAACACCCTGTGTCTTAAGTCTACTGTTTACCATCACCTGTCCTTACAAATCAGATTCTGATATTACAGACACATTTACTTTGTAATTTTAGCCCTACATTACAAAAAAAGATACTTCTTTCGTCCTGACATTCTGATAGCTCCCATGCAGCTACTGTCTCATGAAATGTGTGAATAGCTGTGCCACTTGAGAATAATGTAAATTACATTAATTACTGGCTGCTTTCTTCTTTCCACAAATAATTAAAAAAATTGTCACAGATTTTCTTACATTTTGTCCTACTGTTTTTTTTCTTGGTCTGATTATTCTCACTTTTGAGTAATTTCAAAATCTGTGTAATATATTTCTCTTATTTTTAAATGGGATCAATTAGTGAACCAAAACTTTATTAATGTGGTATTTTCGTCTTAACTCAGGAGTCTTCATAGACAATTATTGTCTGAGCTCTGGAAATTTTAGTACTGTTCCAAGAAACCAGCACTTTTGTAAGCTGTTTTTTTTTCATAACACTGAGAATGAACCATGCAAGATCAAAAATACCAAAACACGCTAATTAGAAAACGAGACAGTGCTTAATTCTGTCCATATGTGTGATCAAATTCGGCATCAATACAGTGTGCACAATTATTAGGATATTTGTAGATTTGATGATTACTTTTTTATTGAACAACTACAGTGCTGTCAGTCAATCCAAAAGGGTCATAAACTTGAATGTTTAAGAAAGTAAAACCAGATTGTGTCTTTCTTAGGACGGTATGATTATTGGGCAACTATGAGTGTGCAGAATTATTATGCAACTAAATGAAAAACATACTTTTTCCCATGTTAAAGTTACAATAATAACCAAGCAACTTAAAGTGTAAAAAATATATATTTCTAACTTTTTTCAAAAAATATATCAGTGAACAATATAACTTTTAATAAGTCAGAATTAGTCTTCCATCCATGAAATCTGTCTTCATCTGTTGATGATCAAATTTTGGGTTAGCACCAACCACAGCCTTCGATACTCTGTTCAGAGAGGTGTACTGTTTTCCATCACCATATATTTAAGAAGCATCTAAGAGTTCTCAATAGGGTTCGGGTCAGGTGATAAAGGGGGCATGTCCTTATTCTCTCATCTCCACATCCTTTCCTGGCTAGCAAAGCAGTAGAGTACTCCGATGCATGTAATGGAGCATTGTGCTGCATAAACATTTATGTTTCTTTGAAAGATGCAGACTTTTGCCATTTGAGCTTAAGGAAAGTGCGTTCTAAAAAACTGGCAGTAGGTTTGGGACTTGATTTTGAGTCCATCTTCAACTTGAAAATTGTCATCTAGCTCATCTTTAACAATAACAGCCCATAGCCCATCTTCCAGGTGTTGAAGTGGAGGACAGTGCACACTACTGATCCTGCCATGAACCAGTGGCGGACCTTGAGCATGGAGGGCCCTGGTGCAGCAGCTGCTGGTGAGGAGCGGGAAGGGGGGTGCGGGGTTTGCTAGTGGATGTTGGCGAGGAGCGGGGGAGGGTGCTAGTGGATGTTGGCGAGGAGCGGGGGGGGGGGTTTGTTAGGAGATGTGGGCAAGGAGCGGGTGCTGTGATGGGGCTCCTACCTGCGCCGCGCCGCGCTTTGCAGTCCTGGGAGCCGGGGCGGCAGAGGAGAGGTGGGGCGGGATCAGCCAAGGGAAGCAGGAAGCTTCCATCAGTTAACCTCCTCTCCTCTGACACAGGGTCGCGGGGGTCGGCTGGAGGCCTCCCTGCAGGCTTGAGCTGAACCAGCTGCACCACGGTAGGTCCACCCCTGCATGAACTCATTCATCTGGTCCATCACAAGTAATTCTCATCTCATCAGTCCCTTAATCCCTTGACCCATGGGCAATTTTCCGGTATTCATTTTCCCTCTCCTTCTTCCAAGAGCCGTAACTTTTTTTTAATTTTCCATCAGTATAGTCATATGAGGGCTTGTGTTTTTTTCAGGATGAGTAGTACTTTTGAATGACATTTATTTTACCTTATAGTGTACTGGAAAACGGGAAAAAATTCCAAGTACGGTGAAATTGCAAAAATAAGTGCAATACATAATTGTTTTTTATTTATCATGTTCACTATATGGTAAACTGACATGTCAGTATGATGGCTCAGGCCGGTACGCGTTTTTCTATACCAAACATGTTACTTTTACTTTTATCCAAGAACTGAAAAAAAGTTCTTGTGTTTTTACAGAAAACGAATTGCACTTTTGTCACCATTTTTTAAGACCCATGGCATTCTCATTTTTCGGGATCTGAGGCTGTGTGATGACTTATTTTTTGCATCTTGAGCTGACACTTCTAATGATACCATTTTTGGATAGATTTGCTGTTTTGATAACCTGTTATTGCATTTTATTGCAGGGTTGTGGTGACCAAGAAAACGTAATTTTGGAATTTGGACTTTTTTCAGTTAAGCAGTTTATAGATCTGATTCATTGATTTTATATCTTGATAGATTGGGCATTTCTGAATGCGGTGATATGAAATATGTGTTGTTGTTTTTTTTAATAGCTTTATTTTCAAAGGGTCAATAGGGGGGGTGATTTTAACAGTTTTTTTTTATTTTTTTTCATATTTTTTCAACTTTTCCCTTATTTTACACTGCCCTTTAGGGCACATCAGCACTTCATTGTGTGATTGTTTGTGTTTTGCAGAGAGATGCATCCGCATCTCTCAGTATAGCACAAATGATCACTTTCTGCTAGCAGAAGTTCTGGGATCAACAGGTGTGCTATATTGTGGGAATCACAACTGGACCAGGTTAGTGTAAACCTGATTATACCTATAAGACCCTGCTCTATACTCAGTGATAGGGCACTATTGCGCCTCTGTTGTCTCCCCTTATATATTTTTTATACACTTTCTGCTAGCGGCGCAACACAGGCATCGCCAGCAGGAAGTGATTCATGACAGCTTTCAGAGTCATGAGTTGGCCTCGGCTTGTCATAACAATGCATCGAAGTCCCGTGATAGTGACACACACCACGAGGGACGTGGGGTACTCGGAACTGGGCCAAACAGTTCTTCCTGAGGATGTCACAGGGAGTCGTGACCCGATTCCGTGGCCCTGGCAGTGTCATAAAAATGGGGAAAAGTTTATGAGGGGATTAATTTGTGACGCCACCTGTGCTTTTCGGCAATTAGATGGATGGCCGACGCTAAAGTTCAGTTTTAATGTGGTGGTGGGTGGCACAGCAGAGTTGTTATCACTCTCCACAGGTAGAGCGTGGCCCCAGGGCAGCTATAAGGTCTATTAGCTGATGTTATCAATGTAGTGCAGGGCAGGTGAAGTAGTAATAATTTGAGGACACAGTAAAGTGCAGTCTTCATGTTTTACTCACAGTTCTCACAGTTTTCATCAACCAGCCGGGTGCTGTGTCCTCCAGGTCAGGGATCAAGCCAACTCTCGGATAGCTTAGGTTTGATTTACCGGGACCTCCTTCTGGTGTACCTTTCTGTGTCGCCTCTCTGCAGTGGCTCTTGCCCGCCTGCCCTGCACCTCACACTCAGTGTCCCAAGCCAGCAGCCGCGGGTCCTGTCGGGCGACGTCCTCTCATTCCCCTTGATCGTATGTGGTTGCCTTTTCAGTGATTAGGTGTGGCTTTGGCTGTTGCACTTAAAAATACCACAGCCATTGGTTGGCTAGCTGAGCCCTACAGTCTATCCACTAGTCTCCGGCCGGTCCACTCTGCGGCCCGGTCCCTCCACCTGACTCCGATCACGGTCGGCGTGGATACCTGCACAACAGGTGGATTCCTCACTTCCCATGACCCTGGGACCCCTTCAGTCTCTAGAGCCCCTCATTGGCTCCTGTCTGTCTTCACCTTCCTTAGTCCTGGGATGAGCTTCACCTGGCACCAGTCCCCATTATGTCTCTCTCCGTCACTCCATTCGTGACTCACTCCAGTCACCAACTGCCTGACTTCTAGACTGTTCTGCACGTTTTCTCACTTCAGTTACGTTCTCTACTTCCTGTACATTGTCACCACTTCCTCTTCACTTCCTAGTGTGCTCCTCTTATCTACATCCCCCATACCCTCTACCTAGTTCCCCTCCAGCATGAGATGGGGCCCTCCCTCAACAGGGTCCACCCAGATCTCCTGGCCTGCAGTGATGTGATGTTGGATACTAGTGTGTGGGTACCGTAGTGGGTGGGTACCGGATAGTGTCCCCTACTTACCTCTGGCTGAGGTGCTGTACCTTTGTGGCGACTGGACTCTTAGGGATGCCACCATAGTGATAAGCACAGGGAGAGGGTTACTCGGATACCGTAATGGGTTATTGGCTGTAACAGGGAATCACAGGTGGTCAGTTTCCCGGTTCCGTGCCCTGGCTCTCATTGTTGGGGAGGGAAGGGGAATTTAGGGGAAAGTTCGTGATGCCACCTGTGGATCCTGGTAATAATGATACCAGCGCTGCCGGCCACTGAGGTGATGGGATGCAGCTTAGTGTAGTACAGCTCCCCACAGGTGGAGCTTTACCTCAGGGCAGCAGAGAAGGATGAGGGGAGTAGTTGTTCGTACCCCTCTTGACGGTGCAAAGGCCCTCTGGGCACTGGCGGGAAGGAAGGACAGACACCGATTGAACTTCAACGTCCTTTACTGGTATCGGCAGATGGTATAGTACACAGTACAGTCTGGTAGAATGGGGACGTAGCTGCAGGTTAAGGGTGTCCTCATGGAGTCTGAGGATGTTTCCTTCCTAGTGGCTTTTGGGGTCTCAGTCTTTCCTATACTCTCTTTAACCACCCTTAGGCAGAGCTTTCTCGCCGATCCTCTGGCCTGTTACGGATAGGTGTGGTTTGTCCCTTTACAGGTATAGACAGGAGCGGTGAAAGTTGAACCCTCACGCCACCGGAATCAGGGCCATTATCTTTCAGTGTCTTGGGCCGATTATAGGACTGAGGAGGAGGTACCGTTCTGTGGTGCTATGGCCCCCATGGATTGCTCCCGTGGCTCGTCGGTTTACGGTCAGAGATAGACCACTGACCGCCTCGGCTTCTGTGTTGCTGGTGTCGACCCCAGACATTTCCAGCCGGCTCCAACCGGTTCTGGATCGTCTCCCTCTGTCCTGGGTCCCCCTCTTGAAGAGAGGTGCCCTCTTGTCAATACTGCTGTCTGGCACGTCCTCTCTGGCTGCCTTCCCGGTACTGTCTGACTAAACTCTCTCTTTCTCCTGGTTTACCACTCTATCCTAGGCTCCACCCCCCCGGGACTTACTGAATATCCAGTCCCTATATCCTAAGGGGCCTAGTGTTGTGTGTTAGTACAGACTCCATAAGTTAAACCCCCAAACCCACAGCTACGGAGGCACTTCACCTTCTAGTCGGGGTGCAGTACCTCCCTGTGGCGCCTAGCCATAGGGGCGCCACAATAGCATCAAAGAGGCCACCGATGCTGGTAGGGAACAGTGCAATCCCCGATGCGGTGCTTTGGATCACGCTGGCAGTGATTGACAGTGCTATTCAAACGGTTAACTAACTCACTGATCTGATCGGTGCTGTTAGCTACACATCAACTAATCTCGCTGAGCTCGCATCAGAGAGAGGGAACACAGTCAAGGTCGTATAGATAAGCCCTCGGTCATGAAGGGGTTAAACATTTAGAAAATCTGTCTTCAGATATTTCTTGGTCCAGTCTTGACATTAGAACTTATATGCCTTGTTCAGTGGTGGTCGGGTTTCAGTCTTCCTTACCTTGGCCATGTCTCTGAGCACTGAACACCTTGTTCTTCTTGGCAATCTAAGAAGTTTGCATATTCTAGTTCGGATATAACAACAACGGATGGATTTTGATAATGGGTTCCTGGTTCTTTCACGTTTGATTATTCTCAAATCTTTGGTAGTTAATGTGTATCTTTTTTACTTAACACATTTTTTGTGACCCTATTGACTATTTCCAACAACGCTTTTGATGGTTCTATGATCACACCTCAATATTTTAGCAATTTCGAGAGTGTGTCATCCCCCTGTAAGACCTGTAACAATTTTCGATTTTTGAGAGTCAGTTACATCTCTTTTTTTGGCCCATTTTGCTTGAGGATAACAATCTGCCTAATAATTCTGCACACCTTGATAAAGGCTGTTGATGTCCTTAATCCACAGCCTCCCTCACTACACAAATATATCTCACCTGATATGTTTCATTTAATAAGTATTCAAATTTATACAGCATAGAGTTGGAAAATATGAATAAAAATGATATCACATGGTCGAAATACTAACCTGCCTAATAATTATGCACACAGTGAACATCTTAATTATTGTGTATATATTTGTCCTGATTGCTGTAGCACGATTAGCTTTACAGTAACTGGTACACATCCATCAGACTGTTGATTACAAAGATTAACTCATGTTCTGCTTCATACAGTCTATGGACTGTACTTATGTGGTCAGGGCCAGAGAGGGAAAAACCACACAAACCAAAATATAGTGCCTGCTCCCTGTTGACAAAAAGCATTATGGTATTTGGGCAGAGGTTTGTAACAAAGTACAGGGTATATAAGTACACTAACACATTAGCATCCACCATAGCAGCAATAGACAAACCACATACAACATAACATGGTCAAATTTATATAATGTGTTTATGTTTGCATAACCAATAAAACATACAATTCTTTTACCTACCTGTATTTAGTAACGGTATTTTGTGCAAGTTACCTTATTAGACAGGAAAGTAAAATCAGCAAACGTATATATTGTCTGCTGAGATTTCAGTGGCGTGAAGATGATGAGACTGGCCAGCTGGATCAGTGGTAAGGAGATGAGGAGACTGACCAGCTGGATCAGTGGCAAGGAGATGATGAGACTGACCAGCTGGATCAGTGGCAAGGAGATGATGAGACTGACCAGCTGGATCAGTGGCAAGGAGATGATGAGACTGACCAGCTGGATCAGTGGCAAAGAGATGATGAGACTGACCAGCTGGATCAGTGGCAAGGAGATGATGAGACTGACCAGCTGGATCAGTGGCAAGGAGATGATGAGACTGACCAGCTGGATCAGTGGCAAGGAGATGATGAGACTGACCAGCTGGATCAGTGGCAAGGAGATGATGAGACTGACCAGCTGGATCAGTGGCAAAGAGATGATGAGACTGACCAGCTGGATCAGTGGCAAGGAGATGATGAGACTGACCAGCTGGATCAGTGGCAAGGAGATGATGAGACTGACCAGCTGGATCAGTGGCAAGGAGATGATGAGACTGACCAGCTGGATCAGTGGCAAGGAGATGATGAGACTGACCAGCTGGATCAGTGGCAAGGAGATGATGAGACTGACCAGCTGGATCAGTGGCCCCATCTGGTAAATATTGCCTCCAGTGATACATTACACTTACATATACAGTGATATAGTATTTGGGGCTACTGCAGTATCTTTTTACTACAAGAGTTGTTTAAATGAGCAAATCTTTTGAAATTTGAATTCTCAAGCTTCAGCAATTTTTCCCAAAAAATTTGATTTGCGCACAATTAAATTGTAATTACTTCATTCGCCCTCAGAAGATGAGTATAATATTCTATGGTCTCGTAGGATTATATTCAACCCGTCAAGCTCTGCAACACAGGCAAAGCCTCAAGGATGTAAAAATGAGCTCAACATATCTAGTTATGTGTATATGGACTTTAATTGTTAAGCACTGCTGTGCTTTCACAAACACTATCAGCAGAACATCTCAAAGGGATCCTGTCACCTCCAAAACGCCTCCTAAGCTACAAAATCATGTCCCTGCAGCATCCTATCACTATTCTCACACTCCTTTTGTCTCCTAAAAGCATCCTGTGAAAGTAGATAAAAATTATTTTATACTCCCTCATTAGGCATTATAATTAGTAGGGGCTATATTCTTTAGCCCTTAGGGCATGTTGTTTTGCAGCTCCAGGATCCAGCCTCCCTGTGTTGTTTCTGCTGTGATGTGGAGCTGAAGGCAGGACTAATGATTTGCATTCTGTGAGTGACAGAGAGGGGAGGGCAAAGCCTGCACAAGCAAAGCAGCACAGAGAGAGAGAGAATGGATCCTGGACCCTTAGGGCTAAAGAATATAGCCCCTACTAATTATAATGCCTAATGAGAGAGTATAAAATCGTTTTTATCTACTTTGACAGGATGCTTTTAGGAGATTAAAGGAGTGTGAGATTAGTGATGGGATGCTGCAGGATGTGTTTTTGTAGCTTAAGTGTCGTTTTGGAGGTGACAGGATCCCTTTAAGTATTTTATGGCTTTCTCACTACCTCTATGACTAAGCAGTCATTTTCTCTTATTATCCAGATTTTCAGATTCATACCTATGGCTTCTGCTTTCCCTTCCTCTGCTTTTCTACAGGCTATGGCAGTCCCTTGGTTGTGCTTTACCATGTGATTGCTGCAGTGCATTATGGGGAGGCCATGTCTAAGGTTATGTGAGCTCTCTCTGGCTGATGCAATATGGAAATTAACAGCAGACATTTGTAGCAATTTGCATAAATCGGTTTGCAAATGATGTGAGTTTGCTGGGTATAATAACTAGTCTTGTACTATTTACATAGGCAGAACTGCTGAGCTCAGTGATTAGCTAAAGGGGTCATATTGTGGCTACAATGTATATCACTGTAGCGGCTAGTCACGGAGCTCAGCAACTTGTGAGATTTATGTAAAAAAAGCTGCTGAGCGTGGTAATTGACTGTAGAGAGTATAGACAGAATGAAGTCAAGGCAGACATTGTTGCGAGAGAAAGTGAGTAACAGCTGTGTTTGTTTTTTTAAATATTCGTAGGATGATAGATTGAAAGACCCTATTCCCACAAAAACCTTTTTTATGCCTTTATTATGCAGATAAAACCTGCTTTTTCAGTCCTAAAGTGCAGGCCCCTATCACTGACCTCTGTGCTGATGATCTGGCTTCTTACTTCACAGAGAAAATAGAAAACATCCGTCAGGAAATCAACTCCCTACCTCAAATCGCTGTTACCCCTACCTCTCTCCACATTTCCTCTGACTCACTCTCCACTTTTGACCCAGTCACAGAAGAAGTCTCCAGGCTCCTCTCTTCCTCTCGTCCCACCTCATGCACTGCTGATCCCATCCCCTCACACCTACTACAGTCTCTCTCCAATGGTCACCACTCACCTAACCAAAATCTTCAATCTCTCCCTCTCTTCTGGTATCTTCCCCTTCTCCTTCAAACACTCTATCATTACTCCATTACTAAAAAAAACTTCTCTCGACCCATCCTGCACAAAGAACTACAGACCAGTCTCCAATCTCCCATTCATCTCCAAATTCCTGGATTGCCTGGTCTACTCCCACGTCACTCATTACCTCTCCACTCACTCTCTTCTAGACCCATTATAGTCTGGTTTCCGCCCCCTACATTCTACAGAAACTGCCCTCACCAAAGTGACCAATGACCTTCTGACAGCAAAACGTAATGGTGACCACTCTCTGCTTATGCTTCTTGATCTCTCTTCAATCTTTGACACTGTTGACCACCATCTCCTACTCTCCATGCTGCACTCCATTGGCATCAATGACAAAGTTCTCTCCTGGTTCTCTTCCTATCTTTCTGACTGGTCTTTCAGTGTATCATTTGCTGGCTCCACTCCCTCCCCTCTTCCTCTCACTATTGGGGTCCCTCAGGGCTCAGTCCTTGGACCTCTTCTCTCTGTACACGGCCCCGATTGGACAGAACAACAGCAGATTTGGCTTTCAGTACCATTTTGTACTGATGACACACAACTATACACTTCTTCCCCTGACCTTACTCCCGCTCTAATGAACAACGACTGACTAACCGCAGTTTTCAATATCGTGTCAGCTCTCTATCAGAAACTCAATCTTTCCAAAACTGAACAACTTCCACGATAATGCCTAGTCAGCAGGCTCGCTGTATGGATGTTATGCTTGACTCTGATCTTTCCTTCACCCCATATATACAATCTCTCGCACGCTCTTGCCACTTTCACCTGAAGAACATCTCTAGAATTCGCCCCTTTCTCACCTTGAAAACCACAAAAACCCTCACTGTGGCCCTGATTCACTCTCGCCTTGACTATTGTAATTCTCTTTTAATTGGCCTCCACCGCACTAGACTCTCCCCTCTCCAGTCCATCCTTAATGCAGCAGCCAGGATCAACTATCTAGATAATTGTTATTAAGATTCTTCTGGTCTATCCTAGTCATTGCACTGGCTGCCTATACACTATAGGATCCAATTCAAACTGCTTGTTCCCACCCACAAAGCTCTTCACAGTGCAACACCCTCTACATCTCTTCCCTCATCTCTGTCTATCACCCCACCTGTTCTCTTTGCTCTGGAAGTGACTTTAGACTCATTTCTGCATTAATCCGAACCTCCCACTCCTGGCTCCAAGACTTCTCCTGAGCTGCACCAATTCTCTGGAATTCTCTACCCCAAGAAATGTAGCCACAACTTACATAGTTTCAGGTGATCCCTAAAAACACATCTTTTTGGGGCGGCCTATCATGATCCCTAGTCAAAGTCATCTAGACATAGCCTATCCGCTCCACCAGTCTCAAGTGGATCACAAATAATGGTTGGTGGCCACTTATGCTGCTCTTATTTGTTCCCCATCTCCTCAAATTGACTATACATTGTAAATAAGCACCTGTACTTTGTGTCACATCCACCTCATTGTTAGATTGTAAACTCTTATGAGCAGGGCTGTCATTATTTTGCTACAATTATTGTATTGTATTATGCTTGTATTGTATTGTTTTTGGTATTGTATTGTATTTTCTGATAACTGTTTCTTATGACTGTTTAAATATGAACCTCTGTATTGTGAAGCGATGCAGAATATGTTGCCGTTATATAAATAAAAATTATTATTTCGGCAGTAAAAAAGCTGCTTACAAAAAGAAGGTCTATAGTACATGTGTAACCCCTTTACCCCTAAGCGATTTTCCATTTTTTGGTTTTCATTTTTCCCTCTACTTCTTCTAAAAGCTACAACTTTATTCTTCCATCAATATAGACATTTGAGGGCTTGTTTTTTGCGGGATGATGCACGGCTCTGAACAGGAGAAATTATCACGTTCTGTAAGCAACGATACTGCAGAATCGCTTGCAGGGAATAAGTAATGACAGTGTCCGGGGACAGCAGCTGCCCCACGCAGTGACAACCTTTCGATACCCCATGATCATGTCACGGGGCCGCCAATAGCCATGGGGAATGGCCCGCCCACCGATGTGGCCCCTTAGGCTGCGCTGTTAGTGATTGACAGTGCGATCTTAGGGGTTAACAGATGTGGCGGAATGCTTATCTGCCCACATCTGTTAAGGTCAGTTTACACGTTGCGATGTCCCAGTGACTCGACTAACGATCGGGATCGCTGGGACATCGCTATCTGATCGCTGGTGAGCTGTCACATAGGCAGACTCACCAGCGATCAGCCACCTATGTAATGACCTCGACATCGTGGAAAAGAATATAAAATATTCTTTTCCACGATATCGAGGTCCCGCTACGCTAGGGTAAGCGGGAAAACGCTGGGAACCGGGATAAACATCGAGTTACTAAGCAGAGAACTGCACTTAGTAACCCAAAGTTTATCCTGGTTACCAGCGTTCTCCCGCTTAGTAACCCGATGTGTACCCTGGTTACCAGAGAACACATCAGGTTAGCTGGTCACTGCCCCTGTCACATGATGAGATCAGGGACAGGGGTACTCGGACACCGGGATGGGTTGATGGCTGTGACGGATCACGGGTGGTCGGGTTCCCCGTTCCGTGCCCTGGCTGTCATTTGTTTGGTGGGGGAAATATTTACAAGGATTAATAGTCCGTGACGCCACCTGTGGATCCTGGTAACAATGATACCAGCACTGCAGGCCGGCTGCTGAGGTGATGGGACGCAGCTTAGTGTAGTACAGCTCCCCACAGGTGGAGCTTACCTCAGGGCAGTGAGGATGGATGAGGGGAGTAGTTGTTCTTATCCCTCCGAGGATGTTGAGGCCCTCCGGGCACCGGCGGGAAGGAAGACAGACACCGTTTCAGCTTCAACATCCTTTTACTGGTAGCGGCAGATGTCACACAATACACGGTACAGTCTGGAAAAATGGGGACGTAGCTGCGGGTTCAAGGAGCCCCTATGGAGTCTGAAGATGTTCCTCTCTTTATGTCTTTCGGGGCCTAAGTTTGATCTTCCTCTCTGTCCTTAACCACCCTTGCAGAGCTCTTTCGGCAGTCCCCTGGTCTTGTACGGTTAGGTACGGATTGTCCTTGACCGGTAGGGACGGGAGCAGCAGGAACGCACACTCTCCTGCCACCGGAATCTGGGTCGTTACCTTCGTAGTCTTGGACTGATTATGCGCCTGAGGAGTGAGGTAGCGTCTTGTGGTGCCTATGGCTACCCAGTTTTAGGGGCCTGCGGTTCATTGGTTTACAGTCAGGGATGAACCGCTGACCGCCTAGGCTTCCGTGTTGCCGGTGTTTCCCCAGACTTAACCAGCCGGCTCCAACCAATTCTGGCTCGTCCGCTTCTGTTCCGGGTCACCCTCCTGAAGATGGATGATCCCTCTGTCACTCAGCTGTCAGGCATGTCCTAACTGACTGCCTTCACAGAACTGTCTGACTAAAAACTCTCCACTTCCTGGTTTTCCCACTCTAACCTAGGCTCCACCCCCTGGGACTTACTGTATATCAGTCCCCTCTATTCAAAGGTGGCCTAGTGTTGGGTGCTAATACAGAATCCACAAGCACAATCCAAAACCCTTAGCTACAGAGGCACCACACCTTCTATTTGGGGTGCATTACCTCCTTGTGGTGCCTAGCCATAGGGTCACCACACACACATTCGCTGATGCATGCGTGACAGCGGTAGACCAGCGACCGAAAAAACGGCCCCGGCCATTCTGCAACAATCAGTGAACTGATTGCTCATTGTTGCGGGGTGTCACACGCAGCGACGTCGTTATGAGGTCGCTGTAAACCGGCCACATGTCAGCCGATAAGATCAGCTGATGTGTACAGCATCATACTGTATGTGAGTTCGCATCAAAGTTAGGGAGTTAGCCCATGATATACCCAGTACATTCAATGATAGACAGAGGTTAAAAAAGTCTGTTCCATTCACCAAAAAATCTGCAACAATGCAGGTGTTGCATTTTTGCGACTTTTCATTTCATTCTATGGGGAAAAAATGTTGCAAAAGTCCAGATTTTATTTTTTTAGAACGCAGTAGTGTTTTATTTCAGTAAGGGAAAATTAGTTTTTTTTTGTTTTATTTTTATTGAAGAAAAAAAGACGTGCATTTATCAACCACTCCTAGTTTTGGCTTCAAAAATTGATGAGCAAAAACAGACCACAGGTGAATACAGGTGAGAAAAAAAACACAGATCTTCACTGACTGAATGAATAAAGGCCACGTCACACGCATCAATCTTATGAGCGATATTGTTAGCGATCACGTGCACGCGCGATCGCTAACAATATCGCTCACATCGCTGGTGAGCTGTCACACAGGCAGACTCACCAGCGATGTTGAGCAGCGAGATCGCTGGTAACTATGGTAAACGTCGGGTTACTAGGCGCCGCGCGGCGCTTAGTAACCCGACGTTTACCATAGATACCATCTCCCAGCATAGGCTCTGCCGCTGGGAGATGGATCATCGTGGTGTCACACACCACGATGAGGCAGATTGATCAAGCGTTTATCGCTTGATTTGAGCTCCGGCTCACAAATCTGCAATCAAACTATCAAGCGATTTTACATTGTAAAATCGCTTGATTACACGCAGTGACGCACAGACGATATCGCTTAAGCGATCAAAAAAGCAGATCACTTAAGCGATATCGCTCATAAGATTGATGCGTGTGACGTGGCCTTTAGGCCACGTGCACATGCTGAATATTTGATGAGTTTTTTTCCTCAGGATTTGTAGCCAAAACCAGGACTGGATGATTAAATACAGAATTGGTGCAGGTGTTTCTATTAGACTTTTCCTCTAATTGCTCCACTCCTGGTTTTGTCTACAAATCCGGAGGTAAAAAAGTCACCAAATACTGAACGTGTGCATATGGCCTTACATAGCGCCAAGTGCAATCTGATTTCTTATTTAATTGCACTTGTCATATTTATATGCAAGTATGAGCGAAACCTATTGGTTATACTTGAATAGGAAAATTCTTGACCTCTCCGGAACATTTGTCTCCTGTGCTTCCTCAGTTTTTCAGATGCTGTTTTCCACATATGAGTTTCAGGCTACATTCACACGTTCAGTTTTGCTCTGTTTTTACTCTGTTTTTACTCTGTTTTTACTCTGTTTTTACTCTGTGTGTGCTCATCAGTTGTTGTAGCCAAGGGTACGAACACACATGCGAGTGAAAAACGCTCCGATTCACGGATCCAAGAGTCGGACGACTTTTGTCAGCGTTTTGATCCGTTTTGCATCCAACAGTGATGCTTCTGTGTGACATTTCCTGAGATCACATCCGAGAGCTGTCCAACAATAATCAGAGTGTGGTCCAAGTGCAATCCGAGAGTTGCATGCGACTTTTGAATGAAATCAGCTTGGCAATTGTTTCAGCTGCGAAAACTCTGATCAGAGTTATGGCCACTTTACACGTCCCAACGTTGGTCCGATATTGGATCCAACGCCGCGGGAGTGCACTTTTTCTGGGCAGAATTCCAAGATCGCATAGGAGATGTTACACAGCGCGATATCGGCAGGCAACGCCACTACGATGTGTACGCCCCCTTATACGGCCGACCCAAGAACGACCATTTAACATGGGACAGGATAGGGGAAGTTGTACTCCACATCGTAGTTGGTCTTTCACACAGCACGATCCGGCCACAACGCCCATCCAATATCGGCCCGTTGGAGAGCACGCTCATTTGATCCCTGATATCATTTTGGCATCATTCGTGCATCGTATTGGACATTTATACCATACAACGCACGAACGATATCGGGGCCAACGCACGAACCACGTGACTTTTGGTCGGAGTTGGACGCTGATATCGGGACGTGTTAAGTGGCCATTAGATGGTCCGACTGTGGTCCAACTGTGAGTCTCGGACGTAAATCGCATACTGTCGCAGCATGTTGTGACTGCTTTGACGTCCGTGAATCGGATGAGAAAAAAACATCCGACACTCGGAAATGTGCTCTGAGTTTGAATAACATTCGTCCAACTGCAATGTGATTTTAACTTGCACTACAGTCGTCTGAGTTTCACGGATGTGTGTCCGTACCCCACAACTAGGAGTGGGTGATAAATACAGATGTAGTGACGTGTTTCTATTAGGCTGGGAACACACTCTCCTACTTACTTGTGAGTCTCTCGGACGAGACTCGGAACAGGCTGGAGCAGTGACCCTGAACGGCTTCTCCCTCTCTGGACGGGACTGTCAGCTGCATGTGTCTTTGTGCAGCTCCACACTCCCCGTCCAGAGAGGGAGCGGCCATTCAGGGTCACTGATCCAGTCTCATCAGAGTCTCGTCCAAAAGACTCGCAAGTAAGTAGGAGAGTGTGTTCCCAGCCTTATACTTTTTCTCTGATTGTTCCACTGTCAAGCCCACAAGTGTCTGGGGTACTCAGATCTCGGGCGGTCGGGTGCAGGGATGTCACGAGTGGTCGGTGCCCGAGTCTGTGCCCTTGGGGGTGACAATAAAAAGGGAATATATTTGGGGTAAACGTTTATAAATGAATGTCGTGACGCCACCTGTAGATCCGGTGATGGCACCGGCGCTGCTGCATATCTCCGGGGGAATGGATGGCAGCAAGGTGTTGTAGCTCCCTACAGGTAGAGCAGGGTTCCCCGGGGCAGTGTAGTGTGATGATAAGAATAGGGCAGCGCAGTCTCTGCTGCGAGACTGGAATGTCACAGTTCACCAAGAAGGAAACAAAGGCACTTGCTTGCTCTGCACGGGTCTTTACTCCAGTTACCTTCAGCTTGTACACAGTTCACAGGTGTTACAGCTCGGGTAGTGAACCAGGTGTCATAGGAGGAAGCAATGTCTCTCTGAGGCTCCAGTGATGTTCCTTCTTTTCTCTTCCGCTGTCCTACCTCTGCGCACTCCTTCTTCCTCGGGCTGCCCTGCACAAATCCCGCTTACTACCAGGCCTGTTAGGTCATATGAGTACCCTTCTTTCTCTAAGGGGTGCTCTACCCGGTTTGGTGTTTCTGGTGTGGACCGTACGTATGTCGGGCGGATCGTGCTGCTATGAAGCTGTCGATCATACCGGTATTTACGGCTCAATGATCGACCTCTGCACTGCTTCGGAGCCGGTACCCTACTTTGGACTGGGCCCGGGTGTTTAGTCACCCTCTGTCTGCCCGTCTCTGTCTGGGTTGCTGCTCCTTCTGGGCACGCTCACTGAAGTGTCCCCTGAAGGGTCCTTCTCTGTCTCTCTCCACAGCTGTTCTGCCTCTCTGCTTCCTGTGCTCACACTGCTCTAGCCTGAAACTTCTCCCACCGGGACTAGGTCTCTCAGCAAAGGAATTAACCCTATAGTCCCCTGCTCTAAGTGTGTGAATGCAGATTGAGAGCTTCAGACCTACATTACCTCCACCCATAACAGGAATACTGCGCTCTCTGTCTTGGGTGCAGTACACCTCTGTAGCGCACTGACTAGTGAGGCGATGTACCACTGTTGGTTTTGGCTACAAAAACTGATGAGCAAAAACAGACCAAAAACTGAACTTGTGAATGTTGCCTAAAACTCGTATGTGGAAAACGGGCATCTGAAAAACTGAGGTCTTAATCACGAAGCACAGGAGACAAATGTTCCTGAGAGGTCAAGAATTTTCCTATTGAAGTATAACCATTAAGTTTCGTTCATACTTGCATATAAATATGACAAGTGCAATTAAATAAGAAATCAGATTGCACTTGGCGCTATGTTATTCATTGAGTCAGTGAAGATCTGTGATTTTTTTTATCACCTGTATTCAGCGTGAGGAAATAAATCACAGCATGCTGTTAATATTGTGTAAAATGGCCAAGACTGGCCAATGCATACCAATGGGAGCGAGAACAAAATGGATGGCAAATGGACCATCTGCATGGAGTCCATATTTTACAGATACATTGATACATTGCCATTCTGTAGTATAGAACTGTAAATGGTTATGTATATTACTGTAGAATGGTAGCTGCCGAGAAAAATTAAGCATTGAATACTTATGCATGACATATAGATTTCACTTGTCCCACTTTTCTGAAGGAGAATGAGACAAATTTTTTAAATGCAAGTGTGAGCGAGCCAACACGTCTTCACTCTGTGTAATTTGAATATAGTGGGCTAATAAAGGATAAGATAATCAGGATGATGAAATTAGCATCCTTTGTATGCATATTGAAGGAAAGAGTACAAAGGTTGATCTAAACAGTTCTTTGATCACAAGGTTAGACATAGTGTCTCTAGGCTGGAAGGGGAGTGCATAAATGGAGTGACAAAGGGGTATAAAAGACACAAACATGGATCAGAGAGACTGTCCAGAACCCTGGTGGAAAGAGAAGAGCATTCAGTAAGTAATCACTGGAGGTAGACATCTCTGATGAAAGCAGGCAAGGGAGCAATGGAGTGGGCCATACCCAAACGATATTAGTGCCATACCAAGGTGGCAAATTTAGGAGTCATCAAGGGAGATGCCAATAAGATAATGACAGCAGATAGATACCTGAGAGTGTGAAAGATTGCTTTTTTGAAACCATGCTCTAAAATCTACTTTTTTTTATCTTTATTGTATTCTATACTATAAGTATTGTCTATGATAATATTTCTTCACTAATATACGTGATACATGAATTATTGACAGAGTATGCATTGATGGAGGCTAGTCTGTATACTGTGCACACTAGTTTGTACACTCCTTTTTTGACATCTTTTCACACCAAGGGGTGAGGCCTGTTGTGCCCAGTAGAAGGTGATAATTGCCCCTGCTTGCCATGTACATGCTTACATTGTCATACACATGTCGAGTTGTATACTGCTACATTACATTACAGGCATTTCCTGTAATAGAATATAATTCCCTCTGAGTAGTGAAGACTTGGGTGCGCTCAGCTTCTTATCGGCTCATGTTGGGTTCTTAGGGCTTGGACACACTCATCCGAGTTTGACGGACGAGACTCGAAACAGGCTGGAGCAGTGACCCTGAACAGGGTCACTGCTCCAGTCTGTTCCGAGTCCAGTCCGAGAGACTCATATGTAACTCTGAGAGTGTGTCCGAGACTTATTTCAGCCAGATTTAAAAACTTCATGTTCTCTCACAGTATTTTGACGTGGTCTAAGACAATGATTTTTTTCAGCTTGAAACTGCCCTCGTAAATGCTCCCATTTGATGGAGTTGTTGGAGATTTTCCTTTCCATGAAGTATTTTCTTAAACGTGTTAAAGACTTTTTACAGGGTTTTTTTTTTTTTTTTTTTTTACTGAAACATTTTTCCAGCCTTTTGATTCGACAGTGATTAGTTTTAAGCGGATCCTATGAGGACATGCTTCAAAGAAGTGAAATACACTTTTTTTTTTTTTCCCCACGTGTTTAAAAAACAAAAAAAAACAAAACAAAAAAATAGTTCCAAACTAAACTGTTTTAGGGCCGCTTTACACACACCAACTTCTGAACAGATCTCTGGTTGCAGTGAAATCATGGACACATTGTTACATTTGTACACACCCACAAAATGGAACAATGTGTCCATGATTTCACTGCAACCAGTAAGTTGTTCAGAAGTTGGACAGATAAGTTGGTGTGTGTAAAGTGGCCATTAGGGTTTTGGAGTGGGTTCATTTAAGAAAGAAATCCTCCAAAAACTCTTTGAACATAGCCTTACAGGGTTTTTGGAGGATTCTTTTGGAATGGGTCAATTTTGAAATACTCATAGTTTTTATTTCTATTGGAAAATGACTTGCTGGTCATATATAATGAAAATATATAGTTTGCAGCACCCCACATGGAGTCAGGGTATATGGACTCACCCTCAAGGCAGCGCGCGTCCCTCCAACGGAGTAATTCTGGAGTGTGTATCAAAGTCACAAAGTACGACAGCGATCCATACAGCCAATGGAATCAAATAAATGTCTTTTTATTTCACCATATATAGTGCTATATATGGTGTAATAAAAAGATATCTATTTGATTGCATCAGCTGTGTGGAGCACTGTGGTGCTTTGGGAATTTGCTGGTCATATATAGTCTTTTTTTCAGGCTCAGATTAAAAAAAAATGGCTGTTTGTCAAAAAAAAAAAAGCTTATCTTGATGCAAAAAGCTCATAACTAGGTACGTTCCTATCTAAATACTGCAACAAAAAAAAATTCTGTCGGATGTGTTGTGATCCGGCGCCAATACACTCCCATGTTAGGGGGCGCCAGATCGCACCAGATCCAGGAGGATCCCATAGAATCCGATTTTGTCAGATTTTTGCCCTGGACACAAAAACGCTGCAAGCTGCGATTTTGTGTCCGGGTAAAAAAAAACGAATTCTGCCGGATCATCCATGACAGCAGAAAAACGGATGGCAAATCATTGCCATAGGAATACTATGGGGCCAAAATCTGATCCGGGGCTGTCTTGTTCATACCAGACAGCCCCGGATCCCTAAAACCGTAGTGTGAAGTCGGCCTAAATCAAAGGGAATTTTTGGGGCCTCCTAGGTTTCAGGGCCCAGGTGCAATTGCAACCCCTACACCTATTCTTAGTTACACCCCTGGTTAGAATCATCACCTGGGCAGGTGATTCAATAATCACCTGTGTAATTCTAAGGAAATTCTGAGACCTTGAAGCCTAGAGTTTGAAATCCCTTCCCTAAGGTATGTGCATACAATGTCTTTGTGATGGATTCTACCTGGAATCTACTTGAAAAGCGCCAAACGTTCCTCCAAAAAAGAAACAGAAAAACAATGCAGACACGACATTGCTGTGCACATGATCAATCTCTTATTACTTCTTTAAATGGCTTCAGGGCTCAGTAAGGACAGCTTCACACTGCGGTCAGATCCGGTCCGGGGCTGTCAGGGATGAACCTGACAGCCCCGGACTGGATCAGCAAACAGAACTGGAGGGCTAATTTGCCCTCCGGTCCGGTGTGCAGCCGCACGCAGCTGCCACCGCGGTTCTGACCTAGCAGCGGTGGCAGCTGCACACCAGACCGGAGGGCAAATTAGCCCTCCAGTGCTGTTTGCTGATCCAGTCCGGGGCTGTCAGGTTCATCTCTGACAGCCCTGGACCGGATCTGATCGCAGTGTGAAGCCACCCTCAGGGCCACTTTACACACACCAACTTCTGTGTCCAACTTCTGAACAACTTACTGGTTGCAGTGAAATCATGGACACATTGCTCCATTTTGTGGCTGTGTACAAATGGAACAATGTGTCCATGATTTCACTGCAACCAGTAAGTTGTTCAGAAGTTGGACAGATAAGTTGGTGTGTGTAAAGTGGCCCATAGTCATAGCCAGGGGGTTTAGCTTTGCCTTCTCTTTCAGGAAGCTGCTTTGCCTAGGAAAACTTTGGGTTCTGCGTCGGTAGCTAAATGAATTCAATGGCACAGCTCTTGAGAGTATGTTCACACTATATTTTTTTCAGGAGTTTGAAAATTATGGACTGTTTTATGGAAAAATCACCTTGGGGACACTACTCTTTTGGGGAGGTTTTGCTAAGATGTATCTGCTCCATCCCTCTGACATCTTGCATGCACATGGAATTTTAAAAAAATCCTTGCGGCAAAGCTAATGGAAAATACATTAGAAAAAAACACTGGGAATGCTGATGTCTTATAGGGCCGCTTTACACACACCAACTTCTGTGTCCAACTTTTGAACAACTTACTGGTTGCAGTGAAATCATGGACACATTGTTCCATTTGTATGCAGCCACAAAGTGGAGCAATGTGTCCATGATTTCACTGCAACCAGTAAGTTGTTCAGAAGTTGGACACAGAAGTTGGTGTGTGTAAAGCGGCCCATACACATATCCCAAAGCTGTTATGATATTTTTTTTTTTTCCTGAAGTGTTCTTTTGTAGCGTAATGGTATTTGCACAGTCATTTTAGTTTTCCCCTACTGAAGCTGCTGTAGGAAAATGTTGGCAGCTTCAGCTAGACTGAGTGTGTCACTTCTTCAACCACTTCAGGATCTCCGAACCTTGAAGCAGTTAAAAAACATGACATAAGACAGAACATGTGCACAACAATGCTGTTTTGACATTGCTGTGCATTATGTACATTTTATGGGGCACTTTTCATGAGGGATTCCACAAAAAAAAGATGCGCTCGTTTTTTTTGAGCAGTATTAAAAGGAGGATTTTGAGTCTGCTCAAACCTCCTACATAATCTCTTGTGTGTACATACCTTATGATTGGACATTGCAATTTCGGAGAGGTTTCTTTCAGGATCGATTTAGAAGAAGTGACATGCACTTTTTTCCGCCAGAAATTATTTAAAACCTTTAAACAAAAACTCCTTACATGAACAACAAAGCAGGTTTCCCATAGGGATTAATTGAAAGTGTTTTCCAACAGTTTTTGAAGGCATGTGAACACCGCACCTTATAAATGCCTGCATACGTGCATTATTTTTTTAAGCAAAAGACACTTCAGGAAAACGCTGACCAAAAAGTACCTTCTCTGGCATCTTGTTGTCATCTCTGCCATGGTGATAGTTTTTCTTTTTTAATTATTTAAAATAAATTGTGGAAACTGCCTGAAGAATGGGTTAGGTTAAAGGCCGCTTTACACGTCGCGATATCGCAACGCAACTACGATTAAAAAGTCACGTGCTTCGGCCGTTGCAGTTGTTATAGTTGGTGCGTTGTGTCGTGTAAATCGGCAACGCGATGCACTAACAATGCAACTACGATATCGTTTTTGGATTGTGCATGCTCTACAACTGGCCAATATTGGCTTGACGATCTGGCATGATCGTGCTGTGTGACAGCGTAACTACGATTTGGAGCGTAACTTCCCCTATTCACTCCAATGTTAATTGGTCGTTCCCTGGGTTGGTCATACTCAGCGCAAAGAAGGGGCGTACAACATCCTAGTTGCGTTGCCTGCCGATATCTCCCTATGTGACATCTACTATGCGATCTTGGAAAAGTGCCAAAAACGTGCGCGCTCCCGTGAAGTATGCAATATCGGAACGATATTGCGACGTGTAAAGCGGCCTTAAGTCACTCTCTTTTAGCCACTTGGCTTTCAAAATATGAAATAGTTAACAAAGAAGTTAGAAATATGGAACATATGCACAGCAAGTTGTTTTTTTACAATTGCAGTGCACATGTTCATTATTTTTTATTGAGCGCTTTTTCAGGTGGGTTCCAGGTGAAATCCTGAAAAAGATGTCATATGCACAGGATGTTTTTTTAGATGGTCCTTTTCCTAAAACCGCTCTACAGGCGGTTTATCCATCGCTCTTGTGGTGGCTTAACTGTCAGAATCTGTCATATCATACTTTCAAGTATAGAGAGCTGGCGGATTTCTACCAGAATCCACTTGAATGGGTTTCTGAACTCTAGTGGTTAAAACACTTGACATAAGACTAACCATGTGCATAGCTATGTTGATTTGACATGCTGTGCAATAGGCCATGGTCCCACTTGTGAGAAACTTGCTGGGCTTTGGTGAGTCTAGCATCGATCGGCATCACCTGGCACGACCGCCCGCTTGCCGGACAGGAGCAGCTCCATAAAAATACATGTAGCTTCACACTCCTGTCTGGGGAGTTGGTGGCCGTGCCGTGTGATGCTGATGCTAAACTCGACCGAGTCTCTTGCAAGTGGGACCACGGCCTTGTCTTCATTTTATGGTGCACTTTATTTTTAGGCAGATTCAGGGCAGAATACGTAAAAAGATGCCATATGCACGAGTTTAAAATTATTTAGAAGAAATCAAATATACAATAAAATGGGTGTGAATGTGTTATAGGAGAAGAAAAGAAGTTGCACTCAGAGCTTCTATAAACAGCGGTTCTTTATTGTGCTTCAGTGCACACAGCAGGTGGTGGCATGCGGGTGGGAGGACGGGGGCACGACGTTTCGCGCCGTATAAGGCGCTTCAGCAGGTTAGTCCTCTAATCTTCAAAAATGGGTGTGAATACATGATCGATTTGTGAAACCTGTACAAGCTCTCGGGTTCCCTGTGAGAGTCCATTCCAACGATGCATATTTTGCCATGTATTTGGTGCTGATCTGCACTAAATATGCAGCAGATGTTTTTTTTCCCAGCAAAGTATATGGGATTTGTGAAGTCCTGTTCGCATGGTGCATTTTTTTCCCACAGCGGATCTCTTGCATATAATATTGCGGTAAAATCTGCATCATGTCAATCCTTGCTGTGGATTTTACCGTGGTTTTCACTGATAGACCCTTATGTTAACTCATAATAAGCAGCAGATATGCAGCAGTGTTGGCACTATGGCTATGTGTTGCTTATTTTGTGCCTAATTTGCATTAAAATCGACAGGAAGTGAGGAGTTGAGGGGGGGGGGGGGGGGGAGCAGTAATTTGACATCTTGTTTTTGGCCAAAGTATCCAAGCATTATTGAAAGAAACACAAAGCACCTTGAGGCCACGTGCGCATGTTCACTATTTGATGAGTTTTTTACCTCAGGATTTGCAGACAAAACCAGGAGTGGAGCAATCAGAGGAAAAGTCTAATAGAAACACCTGCACCACTTCTGTATTTATCACCCACTCCTTGTTTTGGCTACACATCCTGAGGTAAAAAACTCATCAAATACTCAATGTGTGCACGTGGCCTAAAATTGCATCAAAAACGCACCGCGCAGACAGGATGGTTTTGGTGTATTTTTCTGTCAGTAGGTTCAGATGTAAGCGTAAGCCACAAACTCGGTGTGCGAATACAACCGAAGGACATTTGCACAGATTGAGCATTTGGAGAGTTTTTACCTCAGTATTTGTAGCAAAATCCAGGAGTGGGTGATAAATACAGAAGTGGAGATTGTTTCTATCATATTTTTCCTCTAACTATTCCCCTTCTGGTTTGGCTTGTAGATACTGAGGTAAAAAAGTCGCCAAAAACTGACCGTGTGCACGTGGCCTGTGGAGGTTTTTAAAGCATTTCTCCCTCACACTTGAGCAGCCTTTTGTCTTGATAGTGTCCAGAAGGACTCCTCGGAGAAGTGACAAGACACTTCTTCTCCCGCCCACCCGAAAATAAGTTTTCATAAATCTTCCCCCACAAAACTTGCCATATGAACTGCAGAGTGTATTTTAATAGGAAGAGTATTTTGAAGATTTTGTAGAACATCCTTCTGAAATCCCATGTGTGAACCTGGCCTGGGGCTGGGCTCCTTGATGCAGCTTTTGGTTTAGTTTTGATGCACTTTTTAAGCCGGAAACAGAATTGGATATGAAGAATGGAAACTAATTCTCCTTCTCCAATTTTGGCTCCAAACTCTGCATAAAAAAACACCACAGAAACTAACTCTGGGCTATGTATAGCAGGCGGCCCACACTATTAACCACTTTAATGATCTATTTCACGTAATTCTTTGCACTCCATTGTAATTAGTGAGCTCTGATAGGATCTCCCTAATAAGTGGCCATCTTCTGGGTGACCCCATCCCCTCGCTTTCTATACCAGTGCTGACGTTGCACTGCACATAGACCCCCATTATCCCTCCCGTTAGGGTTAAATTCTTCCTCGGGGTGGGGCTTCATTGCCAGCACAGCTCAGGCAGACAGCACACATTGTCTGCGCGATCCTCCACAGGGATGCCGGGAGTTGTAGTCCTAGAAGTTGTAGACCCCTCTAGTTGGCACGTCGGGACCCTCCGGAGCAGCATCACCTCCTCCTCCCTGGGCTGGCACAGCCTCCTGGGGATGCTAAGGGCACAGTGTCAGGGCTAGCAGATCGCTGTGGTGGCTCAGGACCCGGGTGAGTGCGGGCGATGGTGGGTTTAGTGCAGTATTTGTGCTATGTCGTGATATGGAGAGTTTAGGGGAAACTTTTCTCTCCCTCCTCCCCTCTATCGTAGTGATGGAGTGCAGCTGACTGTCATTTAGCAGTTTCTTTCCTGCAGTCCTATGCCATCCTCAGGGGTCGCCATGTGCCGGATAAACTCTGCTACATGTGTAATCCCTGGTGAGCCACAAATCCCAGCTGTCATCTGAATGGGAAGCTGTGCTGTATGATGGCTGCACTCACAGGGGAGCTGTGCATCTGTGTGCTTGTAATATTGCACAATTTCCACAAATTCCCCAGAAAATCCTCATCCACGGCTGACAGTCTGCCAAACTGGGGGTCACCTGGCTCCTAATCCTCATCCAGGGCTGACAGTCGGCCAAACTGGGGGTCACCTGGCTCTTAATCCTCATCCAGGGCTGACAGTCGGCCAAACTGGGGGTCACCTGGCTCTTAATCCTCATCCAGGGCTGACAGTCGGCCAAACTGGGGGTCACCTGGCTCTTAATCCTCATCAGGGCTGACAGTCGGCCAAACTGGGGGTCACCTGGCTCCTAATCCTCATCCAGGGCTGACAGTCTGCCAAACTGGGGGTCACCTGGCTCTTAATCCTCATCCAGGGCTGACAGTCGGCCAAACTGGGGGTCACCTGGCTCCTAATCCTCATCCAGGGCTGACAGTCGGCCAAACTGGGGGTCACCTGGCTCCTAATCCTCATCCAGGGCTGACAGTTGGCCAAACTGGGGTCACCTGGCTCCTAATCTCATCCAGGCTGACAGTTGGCCAAACTGGGTACCTGGTCCTAATCCTCATCCAGGGCTGACAGTTGGCTATAACAGGGGGTCTACTGGTTTTTAATCCCGTTCCAGGCTGACAGTCTGCCAAACTGGGGGTCACCTGGCTCCTAATCCTCATCCAGGGCTGACAGTCGGCCAAACTGGGGGTCACCTGGCTCCTAATCCTCATCCAGGGCTGACAGTTGGCTAAACAGGGGGTCACCTGGTTTCTAATCCGCATCCAGGGCTGACAGTCTGCCAAAATGGGGATCATCTGGCTCCTAATCTTTAGATGTTCCCTATGGGGGCCATTACAACTGCATTCAGATGGATACAACCCCCAACTGCAGGTTTAAAGTGATGGTCAGGGGCATTGTGTATGGCAAAGCTTATGTTTTTATTGATCCCATTTTGCGATATGTACATTGCATTGTGTGTGGTGGTAGAAGTGTTTTATATATATATATTTTTTTTTAATTCTTATTTTTAAGGATAATTTTATATTTGATCAGAGCAGGCAGTTTATGGACTTGACAATACTGAAAGTGTATGTTTTTTCCAGCTTTTCTATGAAGTTCAGCAATGGGCTGGGCTTCATTGGAGATTTCATATGGCAAGCATGTCTTTCCATCAGATCAAACTGGGTGACAAACTTTTTTAATGTTTTCAATGTTGATGGCAGCATTTAAAAGGTTAATTTGATATAATTGATGCTAGCTGGGTAACACAGGCTGATCCTGTTCCATACAGTGATGGTGCACTTCCATGGTACAGGTAGCATTTGCCCACTCAGTCCTCTGTCCTCATCTCAGCTGCTTGCACTTTGGTTGAAGTGTGTGCATTTGTTGAAGTCCAGGTCCCATTATCTGCATCATTATATTTGTATGAATGAAAACCATGATTCAATGTAAGATCCATTGTCACATGCACTAGCAGCCCCTAATGTCTTGCTTAGGGGTTTCAGGTTCCATATAGCTGTGCCGCCGCACTGGTCAGTGCGCCACAGTAGGGGTACTGCACCCCCAAATGAGTGTGCAGTTATTCCTGTCACAGGGGAGAGTGATGGCCGCTTTACACGTCCCGATATCGTTGTCCAACAACGATAAAAAGTCAAGTGGTTCGGCCATTGCCGCCGATACCGTTCGTGCGTTGTGTGGTGTAAATGTGCAATTCGATGCAAGAACAATGCCAAAACGATATTGTTGGGGAATTGTGCAGGCTCTCCAACTGCCCGATATTGGATGGACGATCTGGCAGGATCATGCTGTGTGACAGCCCAACACCGACTTGGAGAGCAACTTCCCCCTATTCACTCCCATGTTAAATGGTCGTTCTCTGGTTCGCTCGTACAAGGGGGCGTATACATCGCAGTTGTGTTGCCTGCCGATATCTCCCTGTGTGACAGCTCCTATGCAATCTTGGATTACTGCCAAAAATGTGCGCGCTCCCGTGCCGTTGTATCCAATATCGGGACGTGTAAAGCGGCCATTAAGTTTGCAAGTGGATCCCAGCCCCAGCACTCCCACACTTAACCCCAGGTTGACGGGTAGTCCCATTCCCACTTAGTACGAAGAAGAGGGGAACCTCCGAGAGAGAGGAGACTTCCCTGGGAGGGGGCCTAGAGAAGAGGCAGTTCCGGAAAAGAAAGCAGGGACCCCATATCGGAGCACCCATACTCAGGGAGTCCATCCTCTGAACCATTTACACTGGTCTTCACGGGTCAGTTCATCAACCCTGACACCCTGTCTAAAAAGGGCAGCCTCGCCAGGATCGCCCACCAAAGGTCGAGCCCCTTTAGAGAGAGAAGGGAATCTCACAGCACCCCAACGGGCCTGGTATACAAGAGGGATGTGCCGGGGCAGGTTTTAGCAGCAGGACACGGTATTGACAAGAGGGTATACTGCGGGATCCACTGAATGTCCTCACAACCCTCTATGACTACCCGACCAGCTACCTGATTATAGACTGCTTGTGCTGTAACCTGAACTGCCATCTTAACTGGTTTACAGAGTAAAGTACCCGTGTAGAGCGAGAAAGCTTCGGTGGTTTCCTTTCACCTCAACTGCTGCACTGCTCCACGGGTTATCCTTGCACTCCAAACAACAACAAGCACCACGACCATCAGTGCTAGTCTGCCCTGGGGACTCGGCTCCACCTGCAGGTGTGGAGCCCACTGGGACGGGGTACTCGGTACCGGACCGGGGCATCACGGCGGTCTTGGTCTGGACCGTGTCCCGAGCCCACAAGTAAAGGTTGGGGGTTATTTACAGGGGATATAGTCGTGATGCCACCCGTGGAATGAGGTCAGGGTGACCACCGCTGCTGCAGAACCTCCCAGGATGATGTTTGGCAGCCGGTGATGTAATGGTTCCCCGGGGCAGTGGTGATAGTCTATGGATGATGCAGGGCAGGGATAGTGGTAGAGATAAGTTTGTGAGGGAGAGTAGGGCTCGAGCGCAAGGATCACATAGACTCACGGTTTTGTAGTTTTCCAAGTCTTTACTGTTGATTCAGTAAGTATTGTCCACGGAGTCTGTATCGGGGCCGGGTTGCTCCCACCCTGGCCGGGTCCTTGGCTTCCTACTCCTGCGCTGTGTGTGTGGCCCTGCTGCCGCTTTAGCTAGGCTGCCGGCCCTGTCTCCCCTCACGGGTACTAAACTTGCTAGGCAACCTGAGTCTTATCTTTGTGTTTCTGACCCCGCCGTGTTGCTTTGCTGTGGTAGAGTGAAGATATATAATCTTGACTAATCCAGTGTTTTCTGTACTGCTTGTGTCGAGCACAATTTCGGATCCGGTATCCGGTCTTTGTGCTTCTCTGGGGTGAGTCTCAGGGGACTCTGTCTCCCAGGTGTGTTCCTCTCTGCTCTGTCTCCTTTTCCTCAGACCTTGGCTTGGCCTGGAACTGGACAGTGGACTGTGGGGTGAGCCTAACGCAGTCCTTTTACACCCAGGTCTCTCTTCCTTAGTGCTGCCCCGCACTGAACTAACTGCCACTTCCTCTCCACCCAGAATATATAGGGAAGCAGCTTAACTCCCCCTTCTGGCCTGGAGGCGCTAGTGTAGTGTTGTGGGTTGTGTGGGGAGTTAACCCTTTGTGGTGTTACTGTGGCACATGAACCCTGGGGTGCCACACAAGGAGCTGCTCCATCCAAGCTGCAGTACCATCTCCCCCGGAGGTCTGAAGCGGCACTGGTGCCCATCGCCAGAATCTGCAGGTGGCGTCACGACAAACTTTTAAACTTTTACCATTCCCCAACTCCCTAACCAGTTGACCACCAGGGCCACGGGTCTGGGCAGGCCACCAGTGACAACCACAGCAGGGCCCAGACACCGGAGTCCCCGTACAACCCTGGGTTAGTCATAGGCCTCCATCATTTTGATGGAAAACAATGAAGACTCCAGTCTCAATTGGCTCTTGCATCACATAAGTAAATTGCTAATTTGGCTGTGTGCGAATGCCAGTATTTCTAATGATTTGCTTTTCTTTGTATCCACTGGATGTGTACGGTACTGTACCTGCAGATATAGGTCCTCCGGCATTCTGAGCGTGCTGCATGCTCTATTAGAAGCAATGCTTGGTTATACTACTGTATATAGTATTTGGTAGATTATTAATCATCCTTTCCAAATATAAATGAGCATATGAACAATTCGTCATATAGGCATCTATTATACTTTTCATTATGGTAAGTCATGTTTACATTATTGAGACCCATTTTTCACCAAATTAGGGGTATATAATTTGCCATTTATTTTTGCCTATTTGTAATCAATGTGGTGATACATGTTACTAAATAGGGAGGGGAGGTGTTGATGAGTCGGGCCGGCAGGGAAGGCGTTACTCTGATACCGGGACAGTGGTTTCAGTGGGGATCACGGCTGGTCGGGTCCCGATTCCATGCCCTGGGCATTCAATGGCTGTTGGGGGTTAGGATTGGGGGATTAAACGTGACGCCACCTGTGGTGTCTGGTAAGCGGTTACCAGCGCTGCAGCAGGGCACTGTGGTGATGGAGTGGTGCAGCAGAGGTAGTACAGCTCCCCACAGATGGAGCTTTTCCTCAGCGTGGCGGGTTGGATGAGGGGAGTTATAGTTCCAAATCTCTGTAGTGCTGCAGGGGCCTTTCGGGCGATGGATTAAATGAAACAGGGCACCAAATCAGCTCAAACATTCTTTACTGGTACCAGATGGATAAGGTACACGGTACAGTCTAGCCCATCGGGGATTATAGCCACAGATTTTAGGATTCACCACAGAGTTCATCAGAGGTGTCTGTCAATTAACTTGCTCAGTCTTTATTCACAATGGCTCTTTGCCCTCCCACGCTGAAGTCTGGTCACTGGTCCCCAGGTCTGTTGCCTTAAGTCACTGTTACCTTTTGGCATCTTGGACCTAGCTTTGAGACAGAGGTTAGGCTCTTTGGGTGTTGTGGCTCCCTTATAAGGGCCCACAATGCACTGGTCTGCGGTTTGGGGTAAACCTATACCAGCACCCCTGTATGCTAGTTGCTATTGACAACCATACATGGCCCATTGCTATATGTCGTGTTCATTACATCACCATCACGGTCTTTGTATACATTACTGTTGCCTACCATTTTTTTGTCCGGCATAACAAGTTGATGCCATCACAATTTAATTGTATGTTCCTTATGCTGTCAATGGACCATGGGAGTGCCCCATGGTTTTAAATGGATTTAATCTCCCCTTGTGTGGCACCCCAGGGGTTTATGTGCCACAGTAACACCACAAAGGGTTTCCCCCCCCCCACAACACTACACTACACTAGCGCCTCCAGGCCAGAAGGGGGAGCTAAAGATGCTTCCCTATATATTCTGGTGTGGAGAGGAAGTGGGGAAGAGCAGAGTGGTGGGAGGAGCTAATGTTGTTTACCTCAGAGTGGCAGTGACAGTCAGTTGGAGTTAGTTCAGTTTCTGGGAGGACTGAGGAAGAAAGACTGGTGGTGTAAAGGGGCTGCCTTAGGCCTCTCCACAGCCTGCTGCCCACTTCCAGGCCTAGCCAGGGTCTGAGGGAAGGAGTAAGAAAAACAGGAGAACACGTGGGAGACTTGAGTTGCCTCATAAGTCACCCCGGAGGAGCGCGCAGACCGGATATTGGATCCGAAACGGTGACTGACACAGTAAACACCGGACTAGTGGAGTTTATATATCTACACTGTACCTCAGCGAAGCAACACGGCGGGGTCAGAAATACAAAGAAAAGACTCCAGTTACCTAGCAAAGGGGGTACCTGAGAGGAGAGACAGGCCAGCAGCCTAGCTGAAGCGGCAGCAGGGCCACACACAGCGCAGGAGAGGGAAGCTCAGGACCCGGACAGGGTGGGAGCAACCCAGCCCCGGTGCAGACTCCGTGGACAGTACTCTGCTAACAACATCATCTGCAGTAAAGACTTGGAAAACTTCAAAACCGTGAGTTTGTGTGATCCTTGTGCTCAAACCCTGCGTTCCCTCACAAGCAGCTATTATCTCTACTACCCTTATCCTGCAATATCCATAGCACCATCTATAGACTGTTACTATCTCTGCCCCGGGAACCAAGCTCTACCTGTAGAGAGCCATTACATCCCCAGCTGCCAAACATCATCCCGGAGGTTCTGCAGCAGCGGTGGTCAACCTGACTACAACCTGTGGGTGGCATCACGACAACCTCCCCTGTAAATATTCCCCCATTTACTTGCGGAACCCGGGACATGGTCCGGACCAAAACTGCTGTGATATCCCCAGTAGTACCCCGGTCCGGTACAGAGTACCCTGTCCCAGTGGGCTCCACACTTGCATTGTATATGAAGTTTTTCCCTTATACCCATATATTGATTCCCTGTTTGGTGTTGCTCCCTCAGGTGCCACGTCTTCTCTTCCCCGCAGCATTGTTCACACTTGGCACAGTGAGCACCCTATTTACCCTACACATTGTGGTGCGCCCATTTCTCCCTCATTTGCCAATGCAGCCTGGTGACAGGTCCTCTTTAAATTTAATATTTTTATTGGTATATTCATAATTCACAAACAAGTTTGTCTCGGTCCGGAGCCTTCATTCAGTGATATGTAATGAGCTTGTAAAGCACTATTTAAATGCATGTTTTGGTGGGAAAGACCATTTGAAATTTAAAACCTGATATATTACCATACAATAATGACATAACATATATAAATGTTGCATATTCTTTTAACTATTTTAGATAAGTAAATTCAAAAATGAAAATATTTAAGATTGCAATTAAAAAAAAAAAAAATCGCTACAAAACATGCTGAAGGAGTTATTTATAACTTCTAATACTATAATGGTCTAATTATAAAACATATAAATCTTTAAACAATTGCACCTTATCTATAGGAATTACATTTAGCCACTTTATGTAATTATTCTGCCGTAATATATGGTGGTGGGTTGTTGGTACAGGAGGGTCAGAGCAGAAGCCTGAGATTCAGAGACAACAGAGCTTATCTAGGCAGCCAGCTAGAGGTGAACCTTCCCACCTGTTATGGTGGGGTTACACGTCCCGATATCGCGGCGATATCGGAGGCAACGACGCGGGAGCGCACATTTAGTGCACGTTTCTCCCTGCATCGCATCGCCAGTTTACACGCCGCGATATCGGGATGCAACGTCCCTACGATGTGCACGCCCACCAACCCAGGAACAACCATTTAACATGGGAGTGAATGGGTGACGTCAGCGTGCACATCGTAGTTGGGCTGTCACACGCTGCGATGCTGGTACAACGGCCTTGCGATATCGGAGAGTTGAATAGCTTTGCTACTCAACTCCGATAGGAGTTTTTGATAACTTCTACATACTATATGTCCTAATATAAACATTAATCTTAAACAATTGCACCTTACTATAGGATTATCATTTACCACTTAGTAATTATTCTGCAGATAGGTGGTGTTTGTACAAGGTCAGAGCAAAGCTGAGATCGAGACAACAGAGTTATCTGCGCAGCTAGAGGTGAACCTCCACCTGTTAGGGTACCTTTACACGCCGCAACTTTTGGCGGCGATAGGAGGCAATCTAACGTGCGCGTGCACATTTTGCATGCCCGCCTCAGAACGCCGAAGGCGTTTTTACACACCTCAATTTCGGCCTCAACCTAAGGCGATGTGTTGCCAATTGCCACACCAACAGCGGAACCAATCACACGCCACAATCCCCAAGGGAATGTGGACATATATGGTTAGCGCCGCAAGAACATAGGCGTGACAGACTGGTGTTTTCCGCGCCCCAAACACGCTGATTAGACCACGCAATAGCGTTATGATTTTACAGCCTGCGCAGGAAGGCTGGCTAATACATGACGCCATTGCCATTTTGTAGTGTGAATGGACGGCTGTTCAAATATGGCGCCCTGTGAAGGGACACCCAATGGACACACAGCCACCACCAATCATCGCTGATGGGCGCGGACTCCAGCACGCTGTGGCATGCCTCCGGGAAATCAGTAGGCGATGCTGATTCCATCATTATCGCCCCTTCACATGCCAAAAGTCGGGAATTTCGCCTTCATGATTGCCTCTGATTTTGGAGCATTGCTGTGAAATCGGAACCAGGCGCAACCTTTTTTATCGCTGCCAAATTCCCCAATAACCGCCGCAATTGGAGTCAATTCACGGCGTGTGATTGGGCACAGATGCGTCGATTTCTCGCACAGTTGCGTGTTAAAGGTACTTGGAGGATAAAGCACTGCAGAGTCACGGACATCATTCTCATTTTGGGTAAATCAGGGCTGTGAGTCAGTAAAGGGATGTCACACGTGTCAATTAATCATGTGCTATATTTGCTGATCAACAAGATTTTTATCGAACAAACTACGCTCAAATACCACATCGAGTGTGAGACACGATCCTTACATCGATCATCCTCGTGAGGCAATTTCACGGCGATGATGATGGGGCAACAGATTGCCGGTCAGATTTCTCGCCACAGTTGCGGTGTGTAAAGGTACCCATAGAGGATAGTAAGGCAGCTTGCTAGAGATCACGCGACATCATTCCTCATTTTGGGTGGTATGAATCAGGGCTGTGGAGTCAGTAATGGGGATGTCACACGTGTCAATATCGTGTGCTATATTGCTGATGCGACCAAGATTTTTCATCGCACAAACTACGCTCAATCCACATCGTAGCGTGTGACAGCACGATCCGACCAGCGATCAGTCCCCGATCGAAGGTTGCAGGTTTTTGAACCAGACCAAAAACCTAGCGACGATCGTCTAGTTTTTTTTTGCACATCGTCGCGTGTGACATCTGTGTAACTACCGGTTTCATGATGGCGTGCAATGCAGCTAATCTTTTAATAGGTGTGGCGAGGGTTTTCCTTTGCACACATTGTAAAACCGATTGGAGGTTTCATCTGCGTTCCTATTGGTGCAGTGCTCAATATTGTCAATTTAATATGGCGTCTGCCATAGTGTGTGGCTTCACATTACAGCCTTCTTTACAACATACACACAGGCCGACATAATAATGAGCACAGTGCGCACAAATAGATGCTACAGTGTGACACTTTTCTATCGCACTAGGGACATGGTGCAACAAATTAGTTCAGCGCAATGAGTGACTGTGTGGAATATATAGTAGGAGCGTAGGGAGAATCACTAGCAACGCATTAACGAACACCAATCAGTGTGAGGTGTCACCCACACAACTATGGAACGCTTATTTTCCATGATTCTGATTGTTTACACCCATATTGACTCAACAGATCGTTGCGAAAGCTGCAGTGTGATGCTAGACAGGCGACTGAAATAATCGGTCGCTGGATTGCACTTGCGATCGTCCCATCGCCTGATCGGACTGTCGCTTGAAAAAATCTTCCTGTCTGAGAACTCCGTAGCGATAATTGGGCTGTGATCAAGCGATATGCTAAAATTACATCGCTTGTACCCAATATTGACCCGTGTGACGTCCCCATAAGGCACAGAATACACAAAACCTGATGGCCAAATAGGACAAACCTGGCACCATTGGGATAATGAGAGCAAAACCTGATCAGGTTCTGTCGTTCGAACCGACAGACCAATACACAAAACGTGGAAGCCGCCGTAAGGTACGTTTACACGCTTAAATGTTGAAACGATCTCACTAACTATCTCGGGGACGACGTCGTTAGCATCGTTAAGACATCGTGGTGAGATGTCACAGTCTAGATATCTTGCACACCACCAACGATGCAGCGAGCAGCTATTCGTTCGCACAACAGCGAATGATACTTGTGCATTGATGTCAATGGGTGAAGTTGTGAATGACATTGTTATCGCGGTGTCACACACAACGATGCAGCAGGTTGGCTGAACGAAGATCGTCTGATTTCGAGCACATGTTCTCAAATCTGCGATCAACATCCAATGATTTTCTTACCTGAATCTCGTGAGTTGCACGCAACGATGTACTAACGATGTCTTTGAATGCCTCCAAACCCGTGACATGTGAGCGATATCGCTCACTATTTCTTACCGTGTAACAGTACCTTTAGCCAAACCTCCTGAGTCCAACTCCAATGGACACAGAGTCCACAGCCCTGTTGTGAATGATTTGCACTAGACAACACTGATAGATTTGTGTGTGTAGTGTGTGTTTTTTTTTTTTTTTATTTTTTTTTTTTTTTTTATTAAAAAAAAAATCCTGATAATATTTTATATTGCACCGTGGTTTTGGCCACACATTTACCTGTACGTACACACACACACACTATATAAAAGCTGTAGACTAAAGGTACCGTCACACGCTTCAACGTTGAAATGATGTCTGCAACGATCTCGGGTGTGCGCCGTCGTTGCCGACATTGTTGATGAGATGTCACACGTATAGATATCGTGGACAACTCGCCAACGATGTTGTGAGCGGGATCATTCTCAAACCCCGCGAATGATCCCTGCTCACTGCTGTGAATGGGCGAAGTCGGCCGTGACATCACTATTGGGTGTCACATCGAACGATGCAGCAGGTTGCATAAGTTGAAGTTGACAGGTTTTTCTGCATGCAGGAAAACCTGTCAACCTCAAACAACTATCGTTGTTGAATCGTGTGTTTACACACAACACAATGTCGTTTCAACATAGTTTCTGACGTCACTTTTGAACGATGTCGGGAACAATGTTGAAACGTGTAACGCCCCGTTAAGATCACATTGAACAACTACTGCAATTAGTGGTAACGTCTGTGGTTCCTCAGTTGTTACACTACCAACACGTGTGGACACTTTAGGGGAAGTCTTCTGGCCGTAACCTATAATTGAGATCTGGAATTGAAGAAACTTTCCAAGAATTACTTCAAGACTGGCCGTTCACTTTACTTTCCTATCTTGTTTTACTTTAGTATGGAAAACACTTGGAGAAACTATTCTCCCAGTGAATGATAAAAAAACAATCCTCTATATCCTGAAAAAATAAAACACATTTGTGATTTATCTTTTACCAGAAAACAAATTATATACCGTACGATGTTTCTGTAATGATGAATGTGGAATAACCTTGCCTGAATTTAGATGCAGATCCTCCACCTATATGAAGCTCTACACTGCAACCATTCTTAACCTTTTAAAGGTGCCTTGCCCCAAGTACCCAACTTCTGCCTCTATCCTCCAATACACATTATCTCCTCAAGGGAAAATGGAGATGGTGCTTACCCCCAGTCTCTATCAAGAGTAAGGTTCTAGCCTGCAAACTTACAACACTGTAAGGATGAGGTCACACTAGTGTATAGAATCTCATGCAAGAGAATCCGATGCTCTTATCTCATTCTCTGCTATAAGCGTAATCTGTGTCATTTACTGTGAGTTGATTCTCTCACATGTAAAGATCAGATCACAGCTGCGGTGGAGAAGGAAATATTAATCTCTCAATCTCCTCCATTGCCAGTTTCTGCGTATATCACTGCTGAGATGAAACTAGTGCAGTCCAATGTTTAGCACGCGCTCAGACTTTATAGGTGCTCGTGATCTGATTTGCGTGCCGCAATTGTTTCCTCATGCCAAATCACCGTGAGAAAAAAAAATTGCAGATCTGCTCTGCCTCATTGAATAACATTGGTCTGAGTGCAATGCAAGATTTCCTCACACTCATCCGATTCATACTCTTATGAGTGACGCCCAAGTGTGGGTTCACACGAGCATGTCCAATTGCTGTCCAAGCAAAATCGCTTTATTTCCCCCCCCCCCCCCCCCCCCATCATACAGACAGCACTAGGACTAATGTCATTCACTTGGGCCTGTTCAGATGTTCTTGGTTGTGTTGTGCCATTATGTAACATACTAGATAGGAACTCCTTAGTTCAGAAATATGGCCATATCAATAACTGCCCAGTAGCCACGTCAAGGTAGGGAGCTACTTGCAAATGCTCACTTCCGCAAAGATTTGCACTGGTTTTGTTCTGTGTGGTTCCGCAACAGGTGTGATCTGGTGACGTCATCATGCTGGCAGAATGAGGAATCAGATACTATAGAAATCCGCCCTCCTGGAAGAGCGGGATAGGTCTCCTTGGGTCTGGGACAGTTGGACTGTGTGTGTGCCCACACGTAAGGTTTTGCTGCTTTTTGGGGGTCAGGTTTTGCCTTTAGCAGAATACCAATCTAATCCTGCACCTACGTTTTGCTGGAAAACAAATGATTCATGGAAAAGCTGTGCACACACATTGGTTTTATTTCTCTGCAGAAAGTGTCAACCACGACCCCCAGTTTTGCTGCGTTTTTGCTTCAGGTTTGCCATAGAAAGTATAGCAAAAACACAAAGAATTGACATGCTCATTCTTTCAAAAACGTAACAAAACCTGTGGTGTTTCCACTTTCTGCAGAAAAATAAAACCAATGTGTGTGCACAGCTTTTCCATGATCACATAGATTTTGCTGGAAACCAAAAACGCAGGGTTAGATTGGCATGTGTGACCCCAGCCTTTGCTAATGTGGCGCCCCGCCATGCAGGTTCACAGAGGGGTACTGCACCAGTAAAAGCGGTGCAAATACTCCAGTTGCAAGCAGATTCTAGGATGGGCGGAACCCATAACCAGCACTCACACACTAGGTTACACGGTGGGAGGGTACCCGGGAGGGAATAAAACCACCTCCAGGGGAAACCAGGAGGTCCTTGGTCCTTTGGCCTCTGAGGAATGAGAGAGAAGGGAGTAGGAGAAAGGGCTCCCAGGCACAGACAGTAACCGGGCACCGGAGCCCGCACCTGTGGGATGCTATAGGACCACAGAAAATCTTGCGTCCTGGGGAATCTACAAGGGAACCAGGCACCACCGAAGGAGCAGGCGGTTGGCCAGCAGAGGGTTACCCGACGGTAGCAAGGGTGAGAGAAAGAGTGGAGGTCAGGCTGATTTCAATTCACCGGGCTTCATATAACCACTGGGAAGCAGGAAGGAACAGACGGAAAAGAAGGCACACACCAAGGGTTCCATCATACCACCTGGATCCGCTTGCAGCCACCCGTTAGCTACCTGCTATAACATCTTATGCTGAACTGTAAACTGCAACTTAAAATGCAACAAGTTTCCAGTAAAGTACCCGGAGAGAAGTGAACTCGACTCTGCTGCATTTCCTTGTGAATTACTTTGTTCCCCTACAGGAACCCTGCCCCGGAGGTTGAGTCCTACCTGTGGAGGACTTTACCACACTAGCTGCAATACCATCTACCTCCGGCGGACTGTGGCGGCGCTGGTGGCATCTCAGCAGATACTACAGGTGGCGTCACGATAAACTTTGTACATAATTCCCTGTAAATATCACCCCTTTTTTGGAAGATGGGCCCAGGACACGGGGGTCAGGTGCGGCCACCACTCCCCGTGACAACCGGAGCATTAACCCTTGCCGCCTGACACCCGAGTACCCCAAAGACCAATCAGTTTTTTTTCCACTGGTTTCAATAACCAATCCATTTTTTTTTTTTTTTTTTTTTTTTTTTTTTTTAGCTTCCCCTGCAGCTATGCATTTTGCCATATTTATTTATTTTTCTTTGTCAATAAATAGTAGCAAAAATGAATCCGTTTTTTTTCTACTGCAAAAAAGGATCAATTTCCCATAGGGCCCCATGTTTAAAAACAGGATTCTTTTTCTTTCACTGCACCCAAAAACATTGCTTGCAGCGTTTTTTGGGTCCAGTAAAGAAACAAATTAGCTTTTGTTAACAATGCAGTCACAATTGATCCCAGGATCCATTTTTAGCATCAGTTTTTGGACCAGAAAAATAAAGTTAAAAAACTGATGCCAATAATGGATCCAGGGCTTGTGTAACCCTAGCCATACATTTACATAAAACCAAGGCAAACCTCACCCCCAAAAACACAGCAAACCCTTGCGTGTGGGCACATACCCTAAAGGTGTCTGATGGCTTTGGTCTCTGCCATTCTACTTCCAGCTTGTGCTCCACATGGCAACATATTCTGTGTTGTTATGGGACCAGTGCATCATTTCTTTACTCTGCATAGATATGTGTGGAGTCCACTGGGACGGGGTACTCTGTGCCGGACCGGGTTGCTCCTGGGGGATGTCACGGCGGTCCTGGTCCGGACCGTGTCCCGGGTTCACACAAGTAAATGGGGTGTATTTACAGGGGATTTGGTTTGTCGTGACGCCACCCACGGGTTGTGGCCAGTAATGGGAACACCGCTGCTGCAGAACCTCCGGGGATGATGTTTGGCAGCTTTAGATGGAATGGCTCCTTGCAGGTAGAGCCTGGTTCCCCGGGGAAGTGTTAATTAAAGTCTGTGATGGTTGTTATAGATGTTGCAGGAAAGGGGATGATCGTGGAGACTGTGTTGCTTATGGGGGTGATCAGGGCTGGAGTGCAAGGATCACACAAACTCGCGTTTTTTTGTAGTGTTCCAAGTCGTTACTTTGCAGATGGTAAAAGCAGAGTATTGTCCACGGAGTCTGTACCGGGGCCGGGTTGCTCCCACCCTGACCGGGTCCTTGGCTTCCCATTCCTGCACTTTGTGTGAGGCCCTGCTGCAGCCTTTAGCTGAACTGTTGGCCCTGTCTCCCCTGGCGGATACCAATCTGCTGGGCAACTCGAGTCCTCTGTGTCACTGACTCCTCCGTGTTGCTTTGTTATGGTACAGTGAAGATGGTGGACTTTCACTATTCCGGTGTTCACCGTCCTGTCTGTTTCAGGCACAGCATCTGATCCAGTATCCGTCCTATGCGCTTCTCCGGGGTGAGTTCAGGGTAACTCCTTGTCCCGGGTGTGTTGTTTTACTTTTCCTACTCCTTTCCTCAGACCCTGGCCAGACTGGAAGTCAACAGTGGACTGTGGGTTGATCTTAAGGCAACTCCTCTGCTCCCAGGTTCTTCCCTCAGTCCTCTCAGGAACTCTACTCCGTCCCAAACTAAACTAAGTCCCAGACTCACTAAGGGCCCTTTCACATCAGCGTTTTTTGAAATTTGCGGCAGATGCGGTGAAAAAACCGCATCTGCCGCAATTACCGCATACCGGCTGCACTTGCAGCGCGGTTGCGGTAAACGCCATGCAAAGTATAGGCGTACTTGCGGCAGATGCGGCAAGTGCGGTTTTGCACTTGCGGCAGGTGCGGCAGCGAAAAACAAACGCGGTCAGCCGCGGTTTTTTTCGCTGCCGCAAGTGCAAAACCGCACTTGCCGCACCTGCCGCAAGTACGCCTATACTTTGCATGGCGTTTACCGCAACCGCGCCGCAAGTGCAGCCGGCATGCGGTAATTGCGGCAGATGCGTTTTTTTCACCGCATCTGCCGCAAATTTCAAAAAACGCTGATGTGAAAGGGCCCTAACTGTCTCCGACTGACTGTCACTCCTACTCTGAGGTAAACAACTTTAGCTCCTCCCACTCTTGCAGGTGCCACTTAAGCTCCACCCACCACTCTGCTCTTCCCCACTTCCTAGTGTATTGTCCAGGGTTGTGTGGTGTCGTGAGCTAACCCTTTGTGTTGTTTCCGTGGCACATTAACCCTTAGGGTGCCACATATGGGGTTTTGTGGAACCCCCATACACATACGTTGTACTATATTTTAGTTACTGATGTTAAGAAACTGGTATGGAGAACCTTATTTTGGGAGGAGGGGGAATATTGGTGAGATGTTGTGACTGTTGCAGAAGGTTTAGTCTCAAATTACATTAATCCCACATTAGTAGTGGTTGCCTGCCATTTAGCTGAACTGATGTGTTCTGATTTCTGTCTTTGTGCTTTCCACACTGTGCCATCATCATGACAACTGCAGGGGAATGTATAACTCCTATATATTGGGTATGAATGGGCCCTTCAGCCTTGCACAGTAGTTTTAGCTTTGGGAGATGGCTCTTCTGTAAGGTTTTTATAAGGCTGGATTCACATTGCGATTATTTTATTTTTTTTCTTGGCAATCCGTGGCTGTCCGTTGTAAAACAGACAGCCACAGATCAGATTTGGCCCCCATGTATCCCTACGGGCATCAGATCTGTACGGATTTGTCCTTAATGGCAACCAATTTGTGGCAGATCTGACTCTGTTCGATATTATTTCTTTATTTATTTTTTGCTGTACCCAGAATCGGAGACTGCTCCAATTTTAGGCACAGCGGACCAAATCGGTCACAATTGAATCCGACAGTCCGCGGCCATTAGCATGGAGGCCTATGGAGCACGGGTCCGGAAAAACATCGGATCGTTTCCCGGACCCGATTCTAGTGTACTGAGCATGCTCAGTACACTAAAACTGCTGCCCTGTTCCCCTGTAATTTCACTTCCACAATGTGGGTGTAAGATAGATCTCTCTCCCAGCATGTCCTGCGATGCGCGCCGTCTAGCTCCCAGGGCTTAAGGACCCGGCATCCGAGGCCACTTCCAATGCTGCCCTTTCCTGTCCGTGGGGTCCTGAAAAAAGTAGGATCCCCACATACAGGAAAAAATTGCAATGTGAAAGCAGCCTAAGGAATTAATAAATTGACTGTCCTTTTAGAATTTGGTTTTGCCCCGAGAAGGGTTACTTTTAGCTGCTGAAAATGTGAGGTAGGCAGGAATTATCTGATCTAATGACATCCTCTACACAAGATCCTGAGAGCAGATAGTTTTATGTAGGAGATACTCCCCAAATCTGGAGACTCAGGAGGTCATGTGTCTGTACATAAATGCAAATGTAATCACCGGCTTCTTTCTTGTGTGTTATACCCATTAGGCTGTTACCTTGAGCTTTTGTGTCTGGGTTAAAACAGGCCTAAAATCCCTTGAGGAAAGAGAGTGAATTCTTTACATTCTTTAGAGGGGAAAGGTTATATCTGAGGGAATAACAGCCGGCTCTGTATAAAATAATGTGCAGAAGGAAAAATGTATTGCTCGTGTCGCTTTACCAAGACACGTGGGCACAGGAGTGAAGTATATTGTGTATTGTATATGCCCCCCTGGTTTTCTAACCTGCTGGAGAAAGTGAAGATTACATCTGGCTCTATTCCCCCTTTTTCACTGATATAGTTGGGATAGGTTTTATTGACAGACTGACATAGCATAGCTGAATTAGGACAGCGAAAGAGGGGGAGAAAACTCATGCCCAAAAAAATATGTTGTCACTAGCTTCCTACATCAATAGTAGTATGTTCTGCTTATAAAGACCATTTACATCCATTTCCTTTTTTCTTTTAGGCTATACCAAAGATGGTCTGGCATAACATCTGGTCTGGAGATTTAATGCTACGATGAGGACACACACACGGGGAGCCCCCAGTGTGTTTTTAATATACGTGGTTTGTTGTGCCCTTGCACATGGCTCCGAGGACAGTACAAATGCTCAAATCCCGTTCCTTAATGCGAAATACGATGGGTATCCCATGCTGTACTTCTCTAAGGGTGATGTGGAGAAGCTGCGAGCCCAAGCTACAGGCACCCATCAACACATTGCATCCCGCATTAATAAGGCCGTTCATACAATGCTCACCAACCCCTCGGAATACCTCCCGCCTTGGGATCCTAAGGACTTTGCTGCCAGATGGAATGAGATCTATGGCAACAATTTGGGGGCACTTGCGATGTTCTGTGTCTTGAATCCTGACAACACTGAAGCAATTGGCATGGCCAGAGAGTACATGGAAAGAATGGCAGCACAGCCTAGTTGGTAGATTTATTTATTTTAAATCTTTTATTTTGATGCAATAAGTGTTGATAATTATGTAAAGGTACCGTTACACGACGCAGTATTGCATGCAATTTCACTGGTTGCAGTGAAATCATAGACACATTGTTCCATTTGTACACGGCAACAAAGTAGAACAATGTGTCCATGGTTTCACTGCAACCAGCAAATTGGCAGTGAAATTGGTAGCAAAATTGTATCGTGTAACGGTACCTTAACTTGTGTGTTAAGAATGCAATGTACATTTATAATGTCCCTCGTCCTACTATCACTCTGTAAAACTTCAGTATCTCGTTACAATTTATACTTTCATCATAACTATAGTCTAAACCAGGGATCTCAAACTCCTGACCTCAGGGGCTGCAAACAGGTCATCATTTCAGGATTTCCTTAGCATTGCACAGGGGTTGAAATCCTCACCAGTGCAATTCTAAGGAAATCCTGAAAACCTGCACTGTTGTCGGTGCCAGAATTAAGCCGGCGTCACACGCAGCAACCAAAGCTGCGATGTCGGAAGGAATGCGCGATTGCATGCTCGCTTCCTACATCGCAGCCTTGATGTCACACGGCAGGATGTTGCCGGTGACGCCGCAGCGATGCGGGCGGAGCCATCGCTCGCTGGGCTGGGATCTGCCCAGCGAGCGATCCGCAGCAATACTGCGGTATAGGCTGGATCGCCGCCAACATCGCTATTGCGGTGTCAGTGCAATCCAGCCTAATCGCTGGTTGCAGATTGACAGGTTTACGTTCATGCTGCTAAACCTGTCAACCTGTGACCAGCGATAGATTGCAGTTGCGTTGCGCTGTTACACAGCACGACGCACTTGCGATATCGCTAGCAACATCGCTGATGCGTCACTTTTCGGCGATGTCGCTCATGATATTGATGAGTGTGACGCCGCCTTTAGAGATCCCTGGTCTAAATGGGACTACCTTGCATTGCATGTACCTGACAAACTATTTTGTAGATTAATATAATAAGCAGACATATGCAAGTGATAATATCTTGCAAGATATTCTGTATTTCACACAGTACAATTCGCTCTCTGCAAATGGAAATTATATAAATTCATCTAATTTTACAATGAACAATGATAACCTTAGCCCTTTTGAGACCACAATTATCTTTGAAAATGTCAAGGAACTTGTAGTTGTGGAATTCCCTTTAACCCGGTAAATGGCTTCAATTGTGGTCTTCCTTGTGATTACTTATGTTAAGTCACCACCAAAATTCAAAGGCAGGAATACTTACGCAAACTAAACTACATGGTAAGAAAAAACTTGTATGCCTTCCTCTATGTTCAACATCACAAAGTATTCACTGGTCTCATGGAGACCAGTCCAAGAAAACACTGCGGGCAGCTGGCTAAAGCGCTCAACACAGTGAATTCCTAGGCGCATTGCCCCCTGGGAATTATGAATATGCAAATAGTCTGTGGAGCTGAGGACCCTTGGCTGGGTCCTTCCCTGGAGGGAAGTCCTGTGTTTGAGACTCCCAACCGAGGCTCTACAGACTCTATTTGCATATTCATATTTCCCAGGGGGCAATGCGCCTAGGAATTCACTGTGTTGAGCGCTTTAGCCGGCTGCCCGCAGTGTTTTCTTGGACTGGTCTCCCTGAGATCAGTGAATACTTTGTGATATTGGTCTACTAGGCCTTGCTCCCACCTAGCAAGAATCCTACTCCACACTGAGGGGCAACACCCCGAAACAGCTGTCTGTGGATGGATACCTGGTCTTGGTATTCCCTTGTCATATCTCTAAACTTGTGAAAGAGTTGGATATTGACTAAAAGGGCCACTTAACATGGTGGTTATGGTGGTCTCCGCAAGGAGCCACCCCTTGGCTGGGTCCTTCCCTGGAGGAATATATGGCTAGTCCTGTGTTTGAGACTCCTAACCGAGGCTCCACAGACTCTATTTGCATATTCCTCTATGTCCACACAGACTAGAATTTAGGGAGAACCACATCTACAGTAGCTTGACAAATTATCCTACCCCATTAAATTTTTTTTTTTTTTTTTCATACTACACCCACAAACTTAAATAGTTTTTATTGGGATTTTATGCAATATACCAACAGCAAGTGTATGTGAAGTGTAAATAAAATGATGTATGGTTTTGTAAATATATTTTAAAAATACAAATGACCATTTTTAGACATTACTAGCTGTAGTACCCGACTACGACCGGGTTAATAAATAACTGCTGTTAGCTATAACAAAATAGAATTTGAATATGTCATATTAATGACCTGTAGGAAAATAGAAGCTGAGCTGTGATTGATGGCTGGAGATTTATCAGGCTGCCTATAGCAAACAGTAAACCCTCCCCCTGGCCAGGCAGTATGTTACCTCACACATACACATAATAGACAGCTCATGTGACTGACATCTGCCTTAATTCCCTATATGCAAATAGAGTCTGTGGAGCCTCGTTTAGGAGTCTCAACACAGGACTAGCCAGATCTTCCTCTAGTGAAGGACCTAGCCATGATAACCACCATATTAAGTGGCCCTTTGAGTCTCCTAGCCAGAATCCTACTCCACACTGATGAGGGGCAACACCCCGAAACAGCTGTCTGTGGATGGATACCTGGCCTTGGTATTCCCTTGTCATATCTTTAAGCTTGTAAAGAGCTGGATATTGACTCAAAGGGCCACTTAATATGGTGGTTATCATGGCTAGGTCCTTCACTAGAGGAAGATCTGGCTAGTCCTGTGTTGAGACTCCTAAACGAGGCTCCACAGACTCTATTTGCATATTCTAAATTCCCAGGGGGCAATGGGCCTAGGAATTCACTGTGTTGAGCGCTTTAGCCGGCTGCCCGCAGTGTTTTCTTGAACTGGTCTCCCTGAGATCAGTGAATACTTTGTTTTGTTAATTCCCTATATGGCACATGTGTTGCACATTGGCTGTTTTTAATCAGATGTTTATGTTTGGAAAATAAAGATAGCACACATGTGAGGCGAGTTGTGTGAGGTGATTTGTGCACATCTGTGTCTGTCTGTGTGGTGTGTGTGTGTCCCTGTGGGGTGGTCTGTGTGGTGTGTGTCTCTGTTGTGTGTGTCTCTGTTGTGTGTGTCTCTTTGTGGTGTGTGTGTGTGTGTGTGTCCCTGTGGGGTGAGTGCATGTGTCCCTATAGGGTGTGTATGTGTGTGTGTCCCTGTGGGGGGGGGGGGGTCTGTGTGGTGTGTGTGTCTGTGCCATGTGTGTCTCTTTGTGGTGTGTGTGTCCCTGTGGGGTGAGTGCATGTGTCGCTACAGAGTGTGTGTGTGTCCCCTTGGGGGTGTGTGTGTGTCTCTTTGTGGTGTGTGTGTGTGTGTGTGTGTGTGTGTGTGTGTGTGTTCGGGTGCGTGGTGAGTATCCAATGTTGGGGCTGCACCTTAGCGACTATGCACTTGCTGTTACTCTTTGTGTGTGTGTGTTGTGTATACATGTCCCCGTGCGTGGTGAATATCTCATGTTGGGGCCCCACCTTAGTGACTATATGCTGTATGTGCTGTTAGTCTTTGGCGCATCATTAAGCCCCTCTCATTCACAACTGTCAACTGGTAACTGTCACTTTTTCCCCATTATGTAGATGAGGGCAAAATTGTTTGGTGAATTGGAATGCGCGGGCTTAGAATGTCGCCTCACAACCTAGCCTGTGACGCTCGCGGGGTCCTGACGTAGGACCGTGCAAAATTTTGTCTCTATAGCTGACATCTGTCGATTTTTCCTCCAACTCTTTTCCATTCACTTTTTCCCCATTATGTAGATAGGGGCAAAATGTTTTGGTGAACTGGAACGCGCAGGGTTAAAATTTCGCCTCACAACCTAGCCTATGACGCTCTCGGGGTCAAGACGTGCGACTGTGCAAAATTTTGTAGCTGTAGCTGGCAGCTGTCGATTTTCCTCCCACACGTTTCCTTTCCCTTGTTCCCCATTATGTAGATAGGGCCAAATTTGTTTGGTGAACTGGAACGCGCGGGGTTAAAATTTCACCTCACAACATAGCCTATGACGCTCCCGGGGTCGAGACGTGTGACTATGCAAAATTTTGTGGCTATAGTTGCGACGGTGTAGATGCCAATCCCGGATATACACAGATACACACATTCAGCTTTATATATTAGATGATGCAATATATTTAAGGCTCCTTTCACATCAGCGTTTTAAGCTGATGTGCGGCAGATCCGGCAGGTGGCGCTGCATCTGCCAGATCTGCCGCCTAACTGCCAACTTGAGTCCCAGATCTGGCAAGCCCCATTCATTGTCTATGGGGCTTGCGGTCCGCTGCAGCAAGTGCGGTTCTGCCGGATGCGTTATTACCTCATAAAGTGACACTGGTCAGAATTACAAAAAATGGGCTGGTCATTAAGGTGGAAATTGGCTGTCACTAAGGGGTTAAAGTTGTGATGCCGTCACTACAGAAATTGACTGTTCATCACGCTACTGAAAACCAGAGTTGCGGTATATTTTCACGCCAATCTACTATATAATAGTCTCCCCAGTCACACATAACGATATCGTTAGAGAGATTGTTGTAACTGTGACGTTACAACGATCTCTCCAGCTATGTCGTTCTGTGTGACACTTAGCAGCGATCAGGCCCCTGCTGTGAGGTCGCTGATCGCTGCAAAGTGCTGCGGGTCATTTTTTGATCGTTGGTTTCCCACTGGTCAGCACATATTGCTGCGTGTGACCGCGAGAAACCAGCGATCAGTGACCTCACAGGGTGGTAACCATGGTAAACACCGGTATCCAGGCAGCGTGCACTGCTGGATACCCGCTGTTTATCACAGTTACCAGTGTTTTCCCTGCTTAGCGCTGCCTGCAAGGCAGCGCTAAGCAGGAGGACGCTGCACATCGCAGCGACTGATTATTAGTAGGTCCAAAGGGGGTTGGAGCCTAGATTAGTGCAGGAGACTTAAGTGACAGTAGAGAGGAGCGTTCAGTTAGTGCTGGAAGGCAGTCAGTCAGGTCGTGCCTGACCGCTCTGTGACAGCAGAATCACCATCTTTAGGAGGGTGTTCCGGGACAGAAGCGGACAGACCAGCATCGGTTGGAGCCGGTTGGTAACGTCTGGGGAACACCGGCAACACGGAAGCCTAGGCGGTCAGTGGTTCATCCCTGGCCGTAAACCGACGAGCCGCGGGCCCTCTGAAGGTAGTCGTAGGTGCCGCAAGAAGGTACCTTGCCCCTCAGGCCCAAAATCGGTCCAAGATTACAGGAGTAACGGTCTGGATTACGGTGGCAGGAGAGAGTGCACTTCTGCTACTCTCGTCCGTACCGGTAAAGGAAAACCCGTGCTCGACCGTGTGAGACCAGGGGACTGGCGGGAGAGCTCTGCAAGGGTGGTTAAATAGAGAGGACAGAATTGGACCCTGAGAGACCATCAGAAAGGAACATCTGGAGACTCCATAGGGGTACCCAGACCCGACAACTAGTACCCGTTAAACCAGACTGTACCGTGTTCTTAACATCTGCCGGTACAAGTAAAGTGGAGTTGAAGTTGAATCGGACTCTTTCTTCCCGCGGCGCCCGGAGGGCTTCAGCATCATCAGCATCTCACCGGAGGGGTAAGAACAACTACTCCCCCTTATCCCCTCATCATCCATCACCGCTGCCCTGAGGTAAAAGCTCCACCTGTGGGGAGCTGGACCACACTAAGCTGCACCCATCACCTCAGCGGCCGGCCTGCAGCGCCGGTATCCAAATTACCGGGATCCACAGGTGGCGTCACATACTCTTTATCCCTGTAAATATTTCCCCCATCTAACAAATGACAGCCAGGGCACGGAACCGGGAACCCGAACCACCTGTGATTCCCCAGTTAAATCCATCAAACTCAGGCCCGGTATCAGAGTACCCCTTGCCCTGGGCTCATCACTATCAGGTCATTAAGGGGTTAATAATAATGAGGCGTGATGGCCCTGCTCAAATCTTAAAATCTGTAAGGAAATGGGGAGTTGAGGGGACATAATCGGTAAAATTGCTTCTCCTGTACAGTCCAGCCATCATTATTATAAGGCATTTCAAATAAGCCAAGCATAACCCATCAGCCAGTATCAAAGTGCAATGACCATGTGTAGTGGGTGCATGGAGGATGTGGAGACGTATGAATAGGAGGGAGCAGGGAAAGGGGAAACAGGAAGAGTTAGGTTAGTGAGTTGATGTGATACGCTTGTCTAATGAGATGTTTTTAAAGCACGCGGGGGCTACGTATTGTTAAAGAAGTTATCATGTACTATTCACTGTCAGCCATCTTGTTCTCTCTTTCTTCACTAGGAATCATTCCTAGTTTATCATGTCTATTCGCTCTGAACTTGATTTCTCTTTAACAGTATCCTAATTATTTTTTCATGACATATTGATCTTCATGTTAGGCACCTTTACATCAGCGGTATTTGAAATTTGCGGAAGATCTGGAAGGTTTGCCGCATTGGCTGCTTAACTGCTCACTTGCGGCAAGTGCCATTCATTCTATATGTAACGTGCGGTCAGGTGAGACAAATGCAGTTTTGCCAAATCCGGCAGAGCAAAAAAAAAACGCTGCCAATAAGTCAGAATGTTGCTAGATGTATAAAAATCACATACTTGTGCTCACATGACCGTCCAATCTTGCCATTGGCATGGGAGAATCCTGAAAGTGTGCAGTGCAAGTGCTGTGAAAAATCAGAAACCTGCAGTCAGAGGGACTGCAGACTTATCTGAACCCTGGACAAGCCATTTAATTATAACATTAAGCCCTGTTGCATGATGGGGGTCACCAAACCAGATTCTTACACCAGGTGGCAGAAAACCTAGATACGCCTCTGACATGACATGTCACATGATAAATCGGGTGCTGGGTGCCCCACACACCCCGAAATACCTCGGGAACTGGCTAACCTCTAATCTGACCCTGCACACAGATGGCTTCTACTTACTAGTTAGGATTCCTAGAGGTAATTGGTGACTCAGGATGTTATTTAGAGTATCAAAACAGGGGGTTAGGGCCCTTTCACATCAGCGTTTTAAGCTGATTTGCGGCAGATCCGGCAGGTGGCGCTGCATCTGCCGGATCTGCCGCCTAACGGACGACTTGTGGCCTGGATACGGCAAGCCCCATGCATTGTCTATGGGGCTTGTGGTCTGGTGCGGAAAGTGCCGGATATGCCGCATTCGTAGAACCACTCTTGCGCACCAGACCGCAAGCCCCATAGACAATGCATGGGGCTTTCTGGATCCGGGACGCAAGTCGGCCGTTACGTGGCAGATCTGGCAGATGCCGCGCCACCTGCCGAATCTCCCGCACACCAGCTTAAAACGCTGATGTGAAAGGAGCCTTAAATATTATATATTTTATCATAATGTCTAAAAAATCATTTGTATGTTTAAAATATATTTACGAAACCATACATCATTTCATTAACAATTCATACACTTGCTACTTTGTGTGGTTTTTATTGGGATTTTATGCAATATACCATTTAATTTTGTGGGTGTAGTATGAAAAAAAAATAATGGGGTACATTGCTAGTCACTCATCTGTATCTACACCCACCTCTGTGCTCCCCCCACTCCCCCCCCAAATTCATTATGCAATATCTGTTTACTTACAAGTAAATAACTTGCCCTTTCCCCCGACATCCCTGTTGCACTTTTTTGCCATTGCGTACATGATGAATGACAGAAATCTGGCCCTGAGCTCTCCTGTGTCCCTCAATTGCATAGCAGGCGATGAGGACATTCTGCTGGGCATCGCTAACTCCTCCGCAGTCCCTGGCTTTGTTGATGGCTGTGCTGCAAGTGCTCCTCTCCCAGGAGACTGAAGTCTCCCTGGCCCTCCGGGCTTCTCTGCTGGGCTTACTGGACCCGTGCAGACTGACTCCCGGCGTCTGGGGTATCTCTGCTGTTTCTCTGGGGTGAATCGGTATGGTTCTTCTGCCCCCTCTCTGTCTAGCCTTGCCTCCGACCCTCACTCTTGAGTCCCTCACACTGGCTAGGCTTCCCTCTGGCACCGGCCTAGCGCGCCACCGTTCACCAGAATGTCTTCACAGTCCTCCCTGGAACTGCACTGCCTGAAGTCTGCAAGTAGAGCTCCCCCCCTTCAGGTCTGGACTGGAAGGTGTTGCATGTGTAAATTTACCTGATGTGGAAATCCCTCCCAGCTCCAGGTGTTCCTGTGGCAACTGAACTGTAGGGGTGTCACGTAAGTCATGGAGAAGAAGAAGGTGAGTGATAGGAAGCACAGAATGGCTTCCCGCCCCACTCTGTATCTCTTTATGGCCGGCAGTGGAGCAATGGGAGTGCTCTCTGCCATCAATAAGCGCTGCCAATGTTAGTGTTAATTACTCAGGAATACATTAACCTGGTGAAAGCTAATTTACCGTATATAATACCAAAGAATTTGTGATTGCAATCATTTGCAGGAAGAAACTGAGTGTTATCTGACAGAATTACGTTTGCCACAACTGTGTATGTGTGTATATATTTTATATAATATAATATACATTGCGAAGTGATATTAAGTAAAAGCAAGTGTTTAAAAATAAAAAATATATATATATGCTCACCTCTCCAGCGAGTCCCCCTATGCACTCCATCTAGTTCCCGGGGGTTGAAGGACCTGGGGAGGCGGGGCTATCCGATCAGTTGATCGGTCACATGACCGCAATAACTGGTCATGTGACCAATCAGCTGATCGGTTAGCCCCGCCCAGCTAGGTCCTCAAACTGTGAAAGATAGATGCCGACATTGGGGGACACGCCGGAGAGTTGAGCATACAGTCATATGAAAAAGTTTGGCCACCCCTCTTAATCTTGCACTTCTTTTTTTTTTTTTTTTTTTTAAAATTGTTTTTTTGCAACAGCTATTTCAGTGTGATATATGTAATAACTGATGGACACAGTAAAATTTCAGGTTTGAAATGAGGTTTATTGTACTAACCAAAAATGTGAAATCTGCATTATTTCAAAATTTGCCAGGTGCCAAAGTATGGGCACCCTTCTGATTTTCATGATTTGAATACTCCTAACTACTTTTTACTGACTTACTGAAGCACTAAATTTGTTTGGTAACCTCATTGAGCTTTGTACTTCATAGCCCGGTGTATCCAATCATGAGAAAAGCTATTTCAGGTGTCCACTTGCAAGTTGTTCTCCTAGTTGCATCTTCTCTGAGGAGTGGCATCATGGGCTCCTCAAAACAGCTCTCAAATGATCTGAAAAAAAAGATTGTTCAACATAGTTGTTCAGGGGAAGGATACAAAAAGTTGTCTCAGAGATTTAACCTGTCCGTTTCCACTGTGAGGAACATAGTAAGGAAATGGAAGATCACAGGGACAGTTCTTGTAAAGGCCAGAAGTGGCAGGCCAACAAAAATATCAGAAAGGCAGAGGAGAAGAATGGTGAGAACAGTCAAGAACAATCCACAGACCTCCTCCAAAGACCTGCAGCATCATCTTGCTGCAGATGGTGTCACTGTGCATCGGTCAACAATACAGCGCACACTGCACAAGGAGAAGCTGTATGGGAGAGTGATGCCAAAGAAGCCGTTTCTGCATGCACGCCACAAACAAAGTCGCCTGAGGTATGCAAAAGCACATTTGGACAAGCCAGTTTCATTTTGGAAGAAGGTCCTGTGGACTGATGAAACAAAGATTGAGTTGTTTGGTCATACAACAAGGCGTTATGCATGGCGCCACAAAAACACAGCATTCCAAAAAAAACACTTGCTACCACTGTCAAATTTGGGGGAGGTCAATCATGCTTTGGAGCTGTGTGGCCAATGACTGCACCGGGAATCTTGTTAAAGTTGAGGGTCGCATGGATTCCACTCAGTATCAGCAGATTCTTGAGAATAATGTTCAAGAATCAGTGTCAAAGTTGAAGTTACGCCGGGGATGGATCTTTCAGCAAGAAAATGATCCAAAACACGGCTCCAAATCTACTCAGGCATTCATGCAGAGGAACAATTACAATGTTCTGGAATGGCCATCCCAGTCCCAGACCTGAATATCATTGAACATCTGTGGGATGTTTTGAAGCGGGCTGTCCATGCTCGGCAACCATCTGTAATGTACAATAATTAGATCTGCCTCTTTAAGAAAACTAGGTCTGTTGTATGATGGGTAAGGAGAAGAAGGAGGTGGGGAATTAAGTTTTGGCTTCACTTTGGATCATGCTGCTGGAAAGACTGTTCTGCAATATAATGAATAGAAATCGAAACATCAAAGTATGTTTATTTGGCATTGCTAAACCAAATCTGCACACTAAACCCATACCATGTGCAGGGATTTGGGCCTATCGCTACTCTTTACACTTCAACAACCACCAATAAAACGAATTTTCAGCCCAGATTTAATGAAAAGTGATAATTTATTTATATAACAAGGGATCACAGAGAAGAGGAGGGGGTCATAAATGCAACAGGACACAGACATATCACAGAGGGATATAGTGTAAGGATCTGCTTCTCCCTCTGACAGGACGCTGAGGTAAATATATGTCTCCGTTGTTAGTGCTATTACATGGAATATGGTGACTGCTTTTTTTGATGGATCCTGGCTGTATATCAAGTGATCCAGGGTCTATTGCTATCACCTGGCTAGTTATGTCCTGGCTTACTGGATTCCTGGTTGTGATCTATACATGGTATCAGTTGGTTTTGGATTGACTAAGTAATGCATGTATCTGGAGACACAGCAAGTCTATGTAAATGATTCTAATTGCTTTAGTGGATATAGTTAGATTTGGATGTTGCACATACTTCTCAGATCTATTATCAGTGCTGTTGTATAGGTTGAACAGTTTTCCTTTATTGGATATGTGCTATAAAGCTCTTTGTAATCTCTTGGCTACTGCTGCTCTCTGTGATATACAGAGGACTATGACTAGGATATTGAATTGTAATTGCTGATCCTGATCTGAGAATATACACTAGCCATAAATAAAAATGTATAGAACAATTATATATGTACTTACTATGTGCAGTAAGTCCAAATTGCTATGGTGATGTAGCTAAATGATATAGATCCACAATTTTTGATACAGTGAGTATTGCACTATAGCACTTTAATATGGCTTCAACCGTACTATAAATTGGCCACCAAGGATATACTGGCCATTACAGTTTAATACTGGTTATATGTGTAGATCCTTACACTATATCCCTCTGTGATATGTCGTGTCCTGTTGCATTTATGACCCCCCTCCTCTTCTCTGTGATCCCTTGTTATATAAATAAATTATCACTTTTCATTAAATCTGGGCTGAAAATTCGTTTTATTGGTGGTTGTTGAAGTGCAATATAATGAAGAAAGATAGAAAACAAGAATAAAGTACAGTTAAAGTTTACTCTTGTGTGCCTCAGATCGTATGAATATTACACCATCAAACTTAACTGAACTGGAATTGTTTTGTAAAGAGGAATGGTCAAAAATACCTTCATCCAGGATCCAGGAACTTATTAACAGCTACAGGAAGCGACTAGAGGCTGTTATTTTTGCAAAAGGTGGATCTACTAAATATTAATGTCACTTTTCTGTTGAGGTGCCCATACTTTTGCACCTGTCAATTTTTGAAATATTGCATATTTCACATTTTTGGTTAGTACAATAAACCTCATTTCAATCCTGAAATATTACTGTGTCAATCAGTTATTACATATATCACACTGAAATAGCTTTTGCAAAAGAAACAATTTAACAAAAAAAAAAAAAAAAAGAGAAAAAAGAGTAAGATTAAGAGGGGTGCCCAAATTTTTTCATTTGACTGTATATATTTTTTATTGTTAACACTTGCTTAATTTCACTTCTGCAATGAATGTACATACATTGCGGAAGTGAAATTGGACAGTAAAGAGCAGTTTTTAGTGTACTGGGCATCTGTTTTCTCGACCCGTGCTCCATAGGCCCCCATGTTAATGGCCGCGGATCGGGTCTGATTCAGTCCAATTTGGTCCGCTGTGCCCAAAATTGGAGCAGTCTCCGATTTTGGGTACAGCAAAAAATCTTGACACAATCTGATCTGACACAAATCTGACGGCAATAAGACCATATCCAATCCGTTCCCCATAGGGATACGTGGGGGCCAAATCGTATCTGTGGCTGTCTGTTTTACAATGGACAACTACGGATCCCAGAAAATTGCAGTGTGAAAGCAGCCTCACTCATCTGTGCAAATCTATTCAGAAATAGTGATTTTTTTTTTTAAGGGGAAAAATTTAACCAGGCTAAAATAATATGGGTTTATAAGAGTGAGCACCCACCGTCTTGTAATTGGGGATGTGGTTGTGTTGAGAATTCGCCAATTACATTTAAAGTCATGTTAAATAGTCAGTACACAGCTACCATTGTTTATTGATTCTGATTCACCCATATAAAGTGCAGCTCTACAGGTAGCGTTATCCTGACCTTTTTTTGATTGCTTTTGACAGCAAACGTCATGGTCCATAAATTACTTTCATCAATGAGATCAAAGTAATGTCAGGAGAAGGGTATAAAATGTAAGGTGTTGTACTATGGAACACTGCAGACTGTCATCAAGAAGTGACAAGAAGATCTTCCTAGATCTCATTGTCCCGAAAAAGATTGAAAAGAGAAATTGTCTAGGAGGCTGCCAAGAGGCCTACTGTAATGTTAAAGAAACTCTAGGAACTTTTGGCTAGTACTGGTTGTATACTGCATCTGATGATAATCTCCTGTATTCCTCGTGTGTAGCACATGGAAGCTTTTTCTTTTTTTAAAACAACAGAAAACAAACACACATTCAAGCCTGGCCATGTTTTGCCAAAACCTACATAGTCTTCCAAAACCATGTGAGGAAACACGTTCTGTTATGATGAGATCACGATTTAACTGTTTTGCTTTATGCTAAAAACATATCTTTTGACGTTGCACATTACTAAAAAGAAAAGGACACCACGCCCGCAGTGACGTATAGTAGAGGCAGCATTATGCTTTGGGGTTGCATTTCAGAAGTTGGAACCTGAACTTGTCAATTTGGAGGGAATTATGAATCCTTCCAATTGTCAGTTAATTTTGTAACAAAGCCTTCAAGCCTCTGCTAATAAGCTGAAGGTGGGGAATCTTGTCTTTTAGCACAATGACGACCCTAATCATATCGTCAAATCAACAAAATAAAGGCATCATCAGAAGTTTTCAAATGGCTCAGCTAGAGTCCAGACCTGAATCCAGAATGGATTGCCTTGAATATGTATGATCACGGGAAATGCCCTGTAATCTGACAGATTTGGAGCTGTACTCTAAGGGTACCGTCACACTGTGCGACAGCACTGGAGATGTCGGCGGTGACAGGCGGGAGCACGCACGTTTTTTTACATGTATTTACATGGGGCGACACCTCCGGCGACGTCCCGGTGATCTGACAGGCGGCATCGCCGCTGGGGTTTCTTAAAACCCCAGCGGTGATGCCTTAACATGGGAGCCTATGGCTCCCATCGCCTGGCAGATCGCCGTCCCCCATTTACATGGGGCGATGTGTACAGTGCTGCTCTGAAACCAGGCAACCATTCAAATGCGTCGCCCTCGCCCATTCACATTAGGCGATGCATTGGCGATGTCGGCGGTGATAGGCCACGTCCTAGCGTCTCCTAAAAAATCGCCACCGACATCACCAGGTGTGACGGTACCCTAAGATGTAGCTTTGTTTCGATTTTATTAATATGTAGCTGCAAATCTTAGTGTGTACTTTGCATTTATGTTTCATTATAAATATATAATCATGGAAAAATCTGAACCATATGCGTTCTGCTTGTCTTCCAGGTTGGTGAAGGATGCTCCGTGGGATGAGGTTCCCCTGGCACACTCCCTTGTAGGGTTTGCCACCGCTTACGACTTCCTGTACGACTCTCTTTCTAGACACCAGAAAGAAAGATTTCTTGAAGTAATTGCAAATGCTTCAGGGAACATGTATGAAACCTCTTACAGAAGAGGGTGGGGATTTCAATATCTTCACAATCATCAGCCAACTAACTGTGTAGCCCTGCTGACAGGAAGCTTGGTCATGATGAATCAAGGTAAGCTTTATTAGCTGAATATATGATTTAGGCCCATTTCACATAGGCTTTTTTTTTTTTTTTTTTTTAAATGCGGCAGATCCGGCAGATTTACCACATCTTTTGCCTAGCGGCCGCACTTGCGGCTCCGCTCCGGCAAGCCCCATGCATTGTCTATGGGACTTGCGGACGGGTGCGGCAAGTGCGGTTTTGCCGGTTGTGGCCGCGAAAAAATCCACGGTCAGCAGCGGGGTTTTTTTTTTCGCTGCCGCAACCGGCAAAACCGCACTTGCCGCACCCGACCACAAGTCCCATAGACAATGCATGGGGCTTGCCGCAAGTGTGGCTGTTAGGTGGAAGATGTGGCAGATGCGGTATATCTGCCGGATCTGCCGCATTTTCAAAAAACCGCTAATGTGAAAGGGAACTTAAAGGGGATGCCCTTTCTGTCTATATGCCAAGCTTTTGATACCTTTTTATATTACCATTGTACTTTTTTAATTGCAAAATCCTGTCATTCTCTGTTGGAGGTCCCCCCAAAACTAACATTTCCTACTTATCCATAGAATAGGTTATAATTGTTTCATCTGAATGCCCACTACTAAAAACTTTGGGTTTCTTCCCTCCATGAATTCAGGTTCATGGGAGTGCGGTAAGCTGTAGGAACTGATTCATACCGTGTTTTTAAACAGAATTCTGAAGTAAAACACATTGACCTGCCATATATCTACAGAACTGGGGAGCTGTACAGAAATATTACGACTTTTGTAGTTTTCACACCAGTCCCAGACAGCTGTCAATATGGCTTGGACATGGACGGTTATGCCACTTTAGTGATGTAATGTATTCCAGAAATCTACTCTTTTCCCTGACTGGAGTACGCTTCTACCAAGGGCTTACGGCACTTGTAAGATGACTTTTTAAGCACTTCTTATTCTTATTCTTCCAGCTCCGGTTCCTTAAGGCTGGCATACAAAATGACAGTTAATGAATTTGGGCCTTATTAAATGAAGTAAATTGTGAAAAGAGGGACTATGCTTTCAGGGCATATGAGGGGTTAGAGTGCGTGTGTCAGTCAGTGTGCGAGGAGTACATTGGGTAGCATATGAGTGGAAATGTTGATAAGGTTTGAGGTGAATACTGATTTACTCATAAGAATACTGACATAAATCTTAGTGGCATGATGGGATATGGGTTGGATTTGTATGAGCTTGTGTGCAAAGAATAATTCTATTTCTCATTATGTTACCACTGTAGCATAACATGACTGGAGGAACACTGTCCAGTTTTAGGATACCTTTACATGGTAAACTGTTGTCTGCCCACAAGTTTGTAGATTGATTATTTAGTTTCCTTCTTAGGCTGGCTTCACACCACTTTTTTGGATCCGGGGCTGCCCGGTGTGAACCAGACAGCTCCGGATCCGATTTTGGCCCAATTGTATCACTATGGGGCCGGATGGCAGCTATTGCCATCCGGTTTGGTGTGTGTCCGGCTGGATCCAGGTGACAGTCTTTTGCCCTGGACACAAAATCGCAGCTTGCAGGGTTTTTTGTTTCTGGGCCAAAATTGATCAGAGCTCAATCCTCCTGGATCCGGAGCCCATTACATAGGAGTCTATGGGCGCCGAATCCGGCAGAAAAACTATTTGGTTCCCTGACGTCGGGTGCTGAAAGAGCTCAGCACCTGGACAGCGCAGCTAAAAGAGCCGCCGGCTGAAACTTCAGCATCTGGAGAGCGCCCCTCCAGACGCTATGCTGAAATGTCAGCACTGGACAGCAGCAGCCGCTGATTCTGGCAGAAAACAGGATCGGAGGGCATATTTGCCCTCCGGTTCTGTTTTGTTCGGGGCTGTCGGGTTCTATCCGGTTCATCCTGCAAAACACCGGACGGAACCTGACCGTGAAGAACCGTGGTGTGAAGCGAGCCTTAGGCTGACCTCTGTTTCAGTGTACAGACTAATTATTAGATCATTCACTGCCCATAGACTGTCATTGTACTTGGCTGTTTAAACATGACTGTGCTGTTGAGAAATTAGATACCCATTGCATATATTACCAGACTTTTTTTTTTTTTTTTTTTTTTTGCGGTTTAAGGCTAGTTTCACACGGCAGTTTTTCAGCATTCGTGTGAATCTAGCCTAAATTGGATGCGTCCTCCATCAGTTTTTGGCCTCTTATGACTTTCAATGGGGTCGGAGACACTTGCGGGTGCATCCAGTTGTGTACTGCTCACCGTGGATCTGGGTGGATGCAGATGTACACAGATTTTTTTTTTTTTCTTGGAGACCAAATCTGCACCCTGTTGCGGCTTGGCCTCTGAAAACAAAATGTGACTCCCCCCCTAGCCCCCCCCCCCCAGATCCAGGGCACCATGGTTAAAATCCTGAATGGGGGTCTGTGAGACACAGATTCATCGGGGCTCCAGATCCCGGTAGATCCAGATTTCCAGTCCATATTCTATGAACTGCACATGGTTTGCTGCTTGTAACATACGCTAATTTGCCACCAGTCTAGAGTAGCATATATGTTTTACTTAGCTGTTTTCCTTAAGGCCCAGTTACACACACAGATATCTGTGCAGATATTGTTCGCAGATCTCTGGTTGCAGTGAAATCATGGACACGTTGTTACATTTTGTACACAGCCACAAAATGGAGCAATGTGTCCATGATTTCACTGCAACCAGAGATCTGCCAACAATCTCTACACAATTATCTGTGTGTGTAACTGGGCCTTAATTTTTATTTTATGGAATCGCTGTTTTCTCCTCCGATCATTACTAGAAGGCTAATTGACCTGTTACACATGTGGTCAAAATTGTTGGTACACCTCATTTAATGAAAGAAAAACCTACAATGGTCACAGAAACAACTTGAATCTGACAAAAGTAATAATAAATCTATGAAAATGAACAAATGAAAGTCAGACATTGTTTTTCAACCCAGTTGCCACAGAATTAAAAAAATGATTAAACTCCTAAAATAGGCCTGGACAGAAATGATGGTACCCTCAACTTAATATTTGAATGCACAACCTTTGAGGCAATCACTGCAATCAAGCGATTCCTGTAACTGTCAATTACAATTCTGCACCTCTCTACAAGTATTTTGGCCCACTCCTCAAGAGCAAACTGCTCCGGTTGTCTCGTGTTTGAAGGTTGCCTTCTCCAGACGGTATGTTTCAGCTCTTTCCAAAGATGCTCAATAGGATTTAGGTCAGGGCTCATAGAAGGCCACTTCAGAATAGTCCAATGTTTTCCTCTTGCCATTCTTGGGTGTTTTTAGTAGTGTTTTGGGTCATTACCCTGTTGCAACATCCATGACCTGCAACTGAAAACGAGCTTTCTGACACTGGGCAGCACATTTCTCTCTAGAATCCCTTGATAGTCTTGAGATTTCATTATACCCTGCACAGATTCAAGACACCCTGTCAGATGCAGCAAAGCAGCCCCAGAGCATAACAAGCCACCTCCATGCTTCACAGTAGGGACAGTGTTCTTTTCTTAATATGCTTCATTTTTCCGTCTGTAAACATAGAGCTATGTGCCTTGCTAAAAAGTTCAAAGTTTGCCTCATCTGTCCATATAACATTCTCCCAGAAGCTTTGTGGCTTGTCAAAATGTAGTTTGGCAAATTTCAGTCTGGCTTTAAGTTTTTTTTTTTTTTTTTTTTTTTTGTCAACAATGCGTCCTCCTTGGTCGTTACCCATGAAGTCCACTTGGATCAAACAACGACTGATGTTGCGATCTGACACTGATGTTCCTTGAGCTTGAAGTTCGCTTTAATCTCTTAATTTTTCTAGCTGTTTTGTTACCATTCCTCTTATCCGTCTCTTTGACTTGTCATCAATTTTCCTCCTGCAGCTATGTCCAGGAAGGTTGGTTACAGACCCATGGATCTTACATTTCTGAATAATATGTGCAACTGTAGTCACAGGCACATCAAGCTGCTTGGAGATGGTTTAGAACTTTATGTTTAACATGCTTGTCTATAATTTTCTTTCTAATTTCCTGAGACAACTCTTTCCTTTGCTTCCTCTGGTCCATGTTGAGTGTGGTACACACCATGTCACCAAACAGCACATTAAGTATCTGTAGCACTATATATAGACCCATTGACTAATTAGAATCACAGGTGTCTCCAAAATCGTAACACCCCTTGATTTAACGTGTCCCTTTGGTCACATTATTTTCATGGGTACCATCATTTCTGTCAACGCTTATTTCATGAGTTTAATTTTTTAAAAAAATTCTGTGGAGGCAGGGTCGACAAGCAATGTGTGACTTTCATTGTTCATTTTCATAGATTTTTTTTATTAATTAATTTTGTCAGATTTCAGTTATGTCTGTGACCATTGTGGGTTTTTCTTTCATTAAATGAGGGGTACCAACAATTTTGACCTCGTGTGTAAATCCTGCCCCATCACAGTTTGGCAGCATTTTATCTGAGATTGTTCTTAGGCAAAAAACTGCCAATCAGTATTGTGGTGACAAATGGGGTGACAAATTTGATGACACACTTTTTATACTAATTTTGTAAATATTTTCCTACTTACAAATCTTTTTCTCTTTTCATCAGGCAACAATAGCCCGTTTGTTTACACTACCTGATTTTGGGAAATAAGCAATTCTAGGTGGCTGTCAACAATAATTGGCTGTGCAATCACCTTTAGTGCACTTTTATCTTGGATACATTACTGAGCCATTGACTTGTGGTGGTGTTTTAAATTCTGACTGTTTTTCAATAGGTTATTTGCAAGAAGCTTACTTCTGGACTAAACAAGTTCTTACGATCATGGAAAAGTCCATAGTCCTGCTAAATGATGTGACAGATGGGTCACTGTATGAAGGAGTGGCTTATGGCAGCTATACAACAAGATCACTCTTCCAGTATATGTTTCTTGTCCAAAGGCATTTCGATATCAATCATTTCAACCATCCTTGGCTAAAAGAACACTTTGCCTTTATGTACAGAACTGTCTTGCCAGGTAAGAGACTCTGGGGGAAAAAAGGCTTAAATGAGTTTTTCCAGATGTTAATAAGATCTCCCTTTTTAACAAATGTAATATTTGCTGCAAGTTCATAAACCTACTGAATTAAATGTTGCCCTTTTTTTTAATGGTTGGGAACACAACACTACTCCCATGTCAAATCTTATAGTGATCAACGACAATATAGGAAACCAGAGCAGGTTCAAGCAGCATTCAATTCTTATGTTCCTATATTTTAGGAAATTGCATAAGTATTGTGATGAAACAAAGCTGGAACTGAAATGCAACCATGTAGTAGGTGCATGTTCACACAGGCCTTATAGTAGCATAAACAACAACAAGGAAAAAATGAGCAAATGCCCTAAAATAAAGGAAAGTAAAATGCTATAGTGCATAAAAATAAATAGAATACATGGTGACATTATTTTGATGAAAAGCCACCCCACCGCAACAAGATGACCCCATTGGGACAGTCCCTACCTAGCAGTATTAAAGCCTTACCATATGTGTGTGATTGTACATGGCAAGAGTGTAGGCCTGGGTTCCAACCGAGAACGCCAGCAATGGAAAATATCAAGATGTTGGGAAGGAAAGGTGTGTAACAGTCCACGCTGCCAGGTCCTCTTACTCCAAAGAACACACGTGTAGGTGATGTTCAAACAGTTTTCCTTTATTTTCTCCGACGCGTTTCGGTGCCCTCCTGGCACCTTCCTCAGGGATCCCTGAGGAAGGTGCCAGGAGGGCACCGAAACGCGTCGGAGAAAATAAAGGACAACTGTTTGAACATCACCTACACGTGTGTTCTTTGGAGTAAGTGGACCTGGCAGCGCGCACTGTTACACACCTTTCCTTCCCAACATCTTGATGTGTCTCCACGAGTGAGTGGTCGGTGGAAGTCCAGCAGCAGCCATCAGGACATTATTACCATATGCCTTCAAACCAGTTGTGGGTCTCACAACTGGCATAGGTGAGTGAAATTCTTGTACACCACCTTGATATCAGTGTCACAAATGATAGGGCACTATTGCGCCTCTTGTTCCGCCTCCTTTTCTTTTATTGCTACAGCAATGGGAAATACACACATTGAATAATGTCCAGCTCATAAGGCAGGCCACACCTCAGATTACAGTGACTGCAACAAAACATAATGAACCAAAACCAGAACTGGAAGTGAAGTGTAATCCTGCAGTAGGTGCATGTTCACAGGCCTTATAATAGCAAATCATGCAGTAGGTGCATGTCCTGTTTGGTAGGTCCTTGTGCATCCTTTTAGAGGATCAATTTGATGCATATGATAGACGTATCATTTTTTTTTTTTTTTTTTAGAACTTCAATGACTATCTGGAGAACCTGAACCGTAAGGGGGTATTGAAATTGTGTGAACTGTACACATGGGAATAGGATCCTTTTCAACAAGTGGTTGGTGACTAAGGAAAGCCGTACCTTCTTAAAGTTGTTTGCTCAGGATTTAGACGAAAGGGCAAAGTCCTGCCTAGCATTGGCTTCAGAAATTCCATTTTTCTGTCCAGTAAAAATACTTGTAATGGTAACTGTTCATTGACTTGTGTACAAAGCTGCATGCGCAACTACAACCACAAAAACCTTAAACGACATTGTAATTGCAAGCTTTCATAGTTTGAGGTTAGCTTGGAGAAGCCTTACTTTAACATTAAATTCCATTTGTTTCAGACAGGGCTCATTTTCTGCATTTTGCTTTTTCACCACTTTTATTAGAGTTGTGTATAATACCCTAGGTCCTTGTTCACAGGGGCAACTGGAGGCTATCATGACAAACTGTGGGTCACTCAGCTACAGCAAGCCTCTGAGACTATGTCTGTAGCATTGTCTGGGAGTGTGTCAGTGTCTCGCTGACATCTATGGTTTGATTTATTTGCCTGTATTGGATGTATTGATACCAACATTTGGTGAGAAATTCATGTCAGTAGCACCTTTAGGCTGGAAATACACTGGTGTAAGACTCGCGCGAGTGTAATGCGTGAAAAAATCGCATTGCACTCGGATCTTTAGCTTTAAGGCCACGTGCACACGCTGAGTATTTGACTTTTTTACCTCAGGATTTGTAGCCAAAACCAGCAGTGGTGATAAATACAGAAGTGGTGACATGTTTCTATTAATTAATCTATTAACCCACTGCTGTTTTTGGCTTCAAATCCTGAGGTAAAAAACTCATCAAATACTCAATGTGTGCACATGGCCTAAATGATACAGGTCACATTAATGCGATTTTCTCGCATTACACTCTGTGATGGAAATGCAAGTGCAATTGCAGCAAGCTGCGATTGCACGCGATTTCCATGTGCGAGTGGGCATTAAAAGTATATGGGTCACACTCGCACCCATAAACCACACGGTGCAATACTCGCACTTGTGATGTAAATTTCCCGCTGTGCTGTACAGTGACCAGACATCTTGTACCGCTGTGACCCTTTTTTCTTAATGTAATGTAAAGCTGCTGTCACAGCAGTACAAGATGATTGGTTACTGTGCAGCACAGCAGGAAATTAAAACTCCGGGCTTTGACAACCACAGAGTTAAAATTTCCCTGACAAATGCTGTCCGCGGTCCTTCAGGACCGTGGACAGCATCACACCCAGCACACACGCCTTCACACTCGCAGCACACTCGCATGCATACAGCTTGCACACTCGCCACACTCTCACCACACTCATCCAAAAACACACATTTCACTCGCATCACTGTCGTGCATCGAACACGCTCAGTGTTTGATGCACGACAGTGTGACTTCAGCCTTAGGAAAAAAAGTACTTAAATTGGTGACCTGTTCAATTCTTCACCTCCTGTAAAGCTGCTTTGACCATACTTACATATGACAAAATTCTGCTGGCGTCAGAAGCAGCTGATTTATTTATTCAGTGATTTACAGTTGTGTTCAAAAACCTGAATTAAGCCTAAACGTTTTATATTACTTTTTATTGGCAAGCATTGGGAACATTGCACACTGTTTTTAAATCAAAATGGGAAGAGAAATGTAGATAAATATAATTTTATATACGGTAATACATATATTTTTTTTAAGGATTTGGCATTCCTGTGAATCACTAACCTAATACTTAGTTATATAACCTCCTTCCTTCTTTTTTTTTTTTTTTTTTTTTTTTTTTTTTTTGCTAGAACTGCTTCACATGTATGTTTCATGACCCACCCCAACCCGTGGGATACCCGGTTTCGGGCGTTTATTTACTGGGGATATCACGGGCAGCCTGTGCCCGGACCCGTGGCCCTGGTGGTCGCTGAAAAAGGGGTTAAATAAAAAAAAGACTGCGTCCTCCAGTTTGATGGCTCGGGGATAAACACCCACACGGCTCTCAGAGCCGGTCCTCCATTTGAACTGGTTCCCTCTGGCCTGTGGACTGACTAGACTGTATTCGGGTGCACCTCAACACCCTAGGATCCCCTTCTTTCTGGGCCCCCTCTCCTGAGGTGCCCTCCAGTGTACTTCTCGCAGGGTTCCCCTCTCTGACCGACTCACTAACTTTCTTCCTGCTCTTCCACTATCCAACTAAGCTCCTCCCACTGGGACGGTTTCCTAGCAACGGTTAACCCTATGGTCCCCTGACCTAAAGTGTGTGGATGCATGAAATGAGGGTCCCCTACTGACATCCTAGTCCCCTAGTCACAGGGATACTACACACACTCTTGTGGGTGCAGTATCCCTACGTGGTGTCCTGACCAGTGGGTGGGGCGCCACATTGCATATAGTAAACAAACTTCTGGTACCTGTCAACCTTTATTTCAGCACAGGCTGCTTTGACTAAATGCCACAATTTATTTATATTTGTTGGCTTTGCCTCAAACAGCATTTTTGATGGGCCCTCTACTAGTTTTCTATTGGATTAAGGTTTGGGGATTGGGCTGGCCAATCCATAACCTCAATTTTGTTGGACTGGAACCAAGATTTTGCTTGTTTCTGGTGTGTTGAAACACCCATTTTAAGAGTATTTCCTCTTCAGCATAAGGCAACCTAACCGCTTCAAGTATTTTGATATAAGCAAACTGTTCCATGATCACTGGTATGCAGTAAACAGGGCAGGCACCATACTAAGAGAAACATATCCATATTATGATGCTTGCTCCACTATTCTTCACTGAATTCAAGCCACAGTGAGTCAGTCGAGGGTAGGAGGTTCTCAGATACTGGGATAGCGGTTACTTCGATGGGGGAATAATCACGGCTGGTCGGTTCCCAGTTCCGTGCCCTGGACCCTCAGTGGCAGGGGATGGGGGTGATGAGGATGGGGGAATTGTATCGTGAAGCCACCTGTGGTACCTGATGATGTGGATACCAGTGCTGCGGCCAGCCGCTGAGGTGATGGAGGTGCAGCTCAGAGTAGTACAGCTCCCTACAGGTGGAGCTTTACCTCTGGGCAGCGGGGATGGATGAGGGGAGTCGTAGTTCTTACCCCTCTGATGCTGAGGCCCTCTGGGTGCCGGAGGAAAGGATCACAGACACTGATTCAACTCAAACGTCACTTTACTGGTACCGGGTAGATCATACAGTACACAGTCCCTTTTTTAATGGCTTTTGGGGTCTGTGTTCCTCTTTACCCTCTTTAACCACTCTGCAGAGCTCCTAGGCCAGCCCACTGGTCTGTTAGTTAAGTACGTTCGGTTCCTTACTGGTACGGACGGGAGCGACAACAAGCTAATCCTCCCTCCACCGGAATTCGGTCCTTTTCCTTAAAGTGTCCTGGACCCAATATAGGAATAGTCTTTGGAGCCTCGGTTAGGAGTCTTAAACACAGGACTAGCCAGATATCCCTCCAGGGAAGAACCCAGCCAAGGGGTGGCTCCTTGGTGTTCTCTGCAAGGAGCCATCCCTTGGCTGGATCCTTCCCTGGAGGGATATCTGGCTAGTCCTGTGTTTGAGACTACTAACCAAAGCTCCACAGACTCTATTTGCATATTCATAATTCCCAGGGGGCAATGCGCCTAAGAATTCACTGTGTTGAGCGCTTTAGCCAGCTGCCTGCAGTGTTTTCTTGGACTGGTCTCCCTGAGATCAGTGAATGCTTTGTGATGCTGGACCCAATATAGGACTGAGGTTGAGGTTGAGGTGTCGACCCCCCAAGGTGGCTCTAACCAGGCCTGGTTCGTGCCCTCCGGGTCCCCTGTCTCTAAGAGGCGCCCTCCTGTCAGGAACGCTGTCAGGCACGTCCTCTGGCTGCCCTCCTAGCACTGTCTGACTAAAATTAGCTCAACTGTCACTCAAGTCTCCCACTCTACTCTAAGCTCCACCCCTGGACCTACTGAATATACGGTCCCTATGCTAAGGGGGATCTAGTGTATGGGTGCTTTGGACAGACTCTCCAAGAAAACCCCAAATCCATAACTACGGAGGCACTACACCTTCTGTTTGTGGTGCAGTACCTCCCTGTGGTGCCTAGCCATAGGGGCGCCACAACAGTACACTCTAAAGACAGTTTGGAGGTCATCTGATGAACTGTCTGTGCCTCTTGGACCCAAAAAGAACAAATTTACTTTCATCAGGCCACAAAATGTTTCTCTTAAGGCCAGTTGATGTGTTCTTTACCAAATTATATCCTCTTCAGTACACGTCTTTAGTTTAACTGTGGGACTTGGCGGGAGCACCTTTCTAATAAATAGGTTAGCTGTATACAGGTGTCTTTTTAACTGTCACAGTCCTCACAGGTAACTTGAAACTGTCTTTTGATCATTCTGAAGCTGGTAATTGGCTGAGCCTTTGCCGTTCTGGCTATTCTTCGATCCATTTGAATGGGGTAGTCTTCCATTTTTCTTCCTCATCTCTCTGGTTTTGCTTTCTATTTTAAAGCATTGGAGATAATTTTAGCTTAGCAGCCTATCATTGTCTGCACTTCTTTAGGAGTTTCTCCCTCTCCAATCAACTTTTTAATCAAAGCCCACTGTTCCTCTGAACAATGTGTCGAATGACACCTATGTCTCAGGTTTTGGGCAGAGACTCCTTATGCGAGCTGCATGAGAGCATGTTGTATGAGTCATCCAGCCCAGCCTCTGCCTTTCTGACTGGAGCGTGGAACACAATCCGCTCCACACTCCCATTCAGAGTGCCAGCAGTCAGGCCAGGTGACTCATGCGAGATGCATGCAGCTTGCATAAGTGTGCCTCTGTCCTTTCAAGGACAAATGCATATAAAACATGTGCTGGCTTCAGGTGATTCGCACCTGTTTCTTTACAGAATGATTAACCTCATTGAACACCACACTGCTATTTTTTATTCCTACCCCCCCCCCGCTCCCCCAATTAACTAGACATACTCAAATTTGCAGATTATCAATGCGGAGTCTGTTGGTTTTCTTTGAATCTAGTGCAACAACTGGTAAATTGTTTGACATGTGGTAACATAGTTTTTTATTCCAAAAACTGTGAATAATCTGGTTCATCATTTTGCAATGATGTTAATTTGAACACTACTGTACAAGTATACCCAAATCGTTCTCTTTGTGGCTTTCTAAGTTTTAAGTATCCCCCTTTGAATTTGCTGTGGACCGTGTCTATGTTTAACCCCTTACCGTAATATGATGTACATTTACATCTAAAGCAGAGAGCCTGATAGCGACATTTCAAGTATGGGGGCACATATGTAAATTGATCATGGAGTGGCAATCTGTTGCCAGGGCTCTACTGAAGATCTCTCTTCCTGTCATGATCGTTTTATTGCGAAAGCTAGCCTGTAGTTGGTGTCCATACAACCTAATCTTTAATTATACAATGCAGTGCTGTAATCATATTACTGCAGATTGAAGTCCTTTTCAAAGGGACTAGTTAATAATTTATATTAGTATATAGTCATTCAGAAATATTTCAGGCTCGAGGCCTGTTTGTAGGAAAGAGGCCTTGCACTTTTCCCTATAGCCCTCTCTCCTTCTTCCCTCCCACCTTCGGGTTTTCTCCTGGCTCAGATGATTTTATATAATGTTTTGTCTTAGAGGTAGCTACACTGAAGCTCTTGTCAGATTGTTCTGAATGTACTGTACGACTTCAAGGCTAGTTTAAACTACCGTATATACTCGCGTATAAGCCGAGTTTTTCAGCCCAAAATTTGGGCTGAAAATTCCCCCCTCGGCTTATACGCGAGTATATAAAAAAAAAAAAAAAAAAAAAATACCCCAGCAGCCCCGGAGGTATACAGGCCCCCCATCAAGTTCCAGGGCCCCCCCCCCTTGCGCACCAGCCTGTAAGGTAAATTCATACTTACCAGTGTCCAGTCGCGCCGCCCGCAGCTGCCGACATGACTATCCCGGGCTCCATTCAGCGTCTTCCGCATTTCCTGTAGTCGCGGGCAATGACGTCATTGCCCGCGACTACAGGAAGCCGCGGGAAGACGCTGAATGGAGCCCGGGATCGTCATGTCGGCAGCTGCGGGCGGCGCGACTGGACACTGGTAAGTATGAATTTACCTTACAGGCTGGCGCGCAAGGGGGGGGGCCCTGGAACTTGATGGGGGGCCTGTATAACTCCGGGGCTGCGGCTGTATACAGCCCCGGGGCTGCGGCTGTATACAGCCCCGGGGCTGCGGCTGTATACAGCCCCGGGGCTGCGGCTGTATACAGCCCCGGGGCTGCGGCTGTATACAGCCCCGGGGCTGCGGCTGTATACAGCCCCGGGGCTGCGGCTGTATACAGCCCCGGGGCTGCGGCTGTATACAGCCCCGGGGCTGCGGCTGTATACAGCCCCGGGGCTGCGGCTGTATACAGCCCCGGGGCTGCGGCTGTATACAGCCCCGGGGCTGCGGCTGTATACAGCCCCGGGGCTGCGGCTGTATACTATCACTGCTGGGGGTTGTATACCTGTGCTGGAGTCCACCCTCGGCTTATACGCGAGTCAATAAGTTTTCCCAGTTTTTGGGGGCAAAAGTAGGGGGGTCGGCTTATACACGGGTCGGCTTATACACGAGTATATACGGTAACTAACACACAGAATATAATTGAATGTTTTTTCAGAATAAAATGTATATTCAGCATAATATGATGCAATTACCTAGTAACACCCCTTTTAACATCCCTTTAATGATAAGCAATAAAACTGCTAACCCCTCCTACAATAATGGTCTTTATCATTAAGCTCTACATTGACATGGGTGTCAGCGTGGTTCTTTTCGGTGACGTGCACGCACTCAAACAAAGCATCCAATTTGGCGGCAGACAATTAACATGACAGCCTCACCCAAAAGGTGTGGGGGGCATCCATTACACTAGCAAACAAAAAGAAATAAAAAAAAAGTTCAAATTGCCCTCTTTTCCCCCATTAAAAATAAATTTAAAAAATACACGTTTTGGATCTCTGCAGTCCAGTTGATCAAAATTAATCCAATCAGTAAACTGCGTAAAGAAAAGTACAAACTGTCAGGTTTTTAGCCACCGTAACACCATAATTAACATAACATTGTATCTATCCCAAAATAGAATTAATAAAAATAATCAGCTTGCACTACAACAAAAAATAATGACATCACACACAGCCACATGGACCAAAATTGTAAACCGCTATGGGTCTCGGAAAATGGCACCACATTCATTTTTTTTTTTTTTTTTTTCCCCTCCCACTTTTCAGCACATCACATGACCTGAAACCTCATAACGACATGAAAAGTACAACTCCTCTCACAAAAAAAACAAGCCTTCCTATGGCTATGTGGATATAAAATTGAAGTTATAGGGAGTGAAAAATGGAAATTGGCCTCGACAGGGCTTAACTACTAAAGTATATTAGCTGACACATTAAGGGCACTGGGATTGAGAATCTGCCACCCTTCTTGGAATTACTATATGGGTTCTATAGCTCTGTATGTACTTGCCATATTTTAATCCTCAGTGATTTAACTCCCCACTACCATTGCCATTATTTAGGGGTACCACATAGGCAGACTCTGTTGGGTGGTGTGGTTTGTGTTGTGTTTTTTTTTTTTTTGTTTTTTTTTTTCCCTTCTGTAGGTGTGTGGAATTTATTTTGTTATCCTTATTTAGCGGAATATATTTTTCAGTCGGACCCGTAATAGACTTAGCATCACATTTATCATTTTGTATTACGATCACTTTGACAATAATGGCTTACAGACAATTTCCTGAACTGCCTTCAACCTGGGAAATTTTGTTCTGGCTTACCATTTGAAGAAAAAAATATTATGGTCATTGGGTTTTCCTGAAAAGTGACTCTTCCTACAAGATCTGCATTGCTTGAATGACTGACTAGATCCAACAGGGCATTGCTTCTTGTCAGGTCTTCCACAAACTGAGCCATAAAACTTAACCTGCAAAAATATATGAAGCTGAATCATGACCATAGTCAGTATCTGGAAAGTTTAAAATCTAGGAAGAGGACATGTCAGGGCACCAGGTTTGCAGCAGTGACTTCATCATTATGGTTGCCTGGTTCCTAGAACTGCTACCGTATTACCACTCAAAAGTAATCACTTATCAGAGCATTGCAGTAATCAAAGATTTGACTCTCTTGCTCTAATTACATTAAGTGACAATGACAAAGGAAATAGTAGCTGTGCACTGGGCTACAATAAAATGCCACTGGGCTCATCCTACAGCTATGGACTGAGCATGCACAGTTGACAGCTGAGACCACCAAAACAGATTGTTCAGACACTGACTACAGTTTCCTATGACCGTTGGCTGTCATATTTGCGGTGTATAATGTGGTACACTTGCACATTGACTCTTGCACATCGTTGCAAATAAAAATGTCAGCACCCAGTGGCTTCAGTAGTAATAATAATAAAGTTAATTTTATACAGTTAGAAAAAAATCTACCTTTTTTAACCCCTTAATACACAGCAAAAAAATAATTTAAACTTAGCTTCTTATCTGCTCATCCTGGCCACTTCTTCATTCTCCATGACTTCCTTACTAATTGCTTGTTCAATGAGCAGCTTGTTTCTCACTGCATTTTGCTCTTCCAGATCTCTAGTATGAGCCTCCAGGTGGCCTCCATTCACCCTGCAACTCCTGTTTCAGTTCTACATACATATGGTGGACTGTGCACTGAAAAAATACCATCTTCTTCAGATTATAAAATGCACTTTTATTCCCCCACATTTTGGGGGGGAAAGTGGTGGGTGCAATCCGAATGTACGGATTATATACTGAAGGGAATGGCGAGGGCGGTTCTGGAGCGTGTCTCGGGGCTGGCTGCGGGCTGCAGGGGTGGTCACTTGCTCCCGCTAATTAGCCTGATGTATTATGCACTGCACCGGTTGTCCATCACCTCTAGTGCTGAAACCGCGCCAAGGTATGGACACTGGAGCAGGCACATTCCATTGCCTAGAGTCACCCCCCCCCCCCCCCCCCCCTTCCCCCCCCTCACCTCATGCTGGATTGGACATGGCCCCCCCCCCATCACTCTGTATAGCCCCAGAACCCCCCACCCCTGTGCTGCTGCCCAACTAAAATAACAAACCGCTCCTTACGTGCGCTCCGACGTTGCCCTCCGTAGCTCCCTGCTTGCCGTTGCGCCACACTTCCTGATTCTCGGGGAAGCCGGTCATGTGATCAGGTGTGCAGTGATGATGTCACTCTGCTGTGCCGATCACATAACCGGAAGTGGGAAGTAGGGAGCCACAGAGGACAGCGTCGCAGGATAAGTAAAGAGCGGTTTGTTATTTTAGTATGGGCAGCAGCATGAAGGGCCATACAGAATGATGGGAAGGCAAAATCCGGCACAGGGGGCTATGTGCAGTCACAAGGGGGCCATGGATCTATCAAAGGGGCCCGTGTGCCATCACAAGGGGGCTATATCTAATACTAAGGGGACCATATCGAGGATGGGGGCTATATCCCAGGATGAGGGACCATGTACCAGGATGAGGGGGCTATGAGGGACATGTATGATTTGTAAGACTGACACTGGCATTATATAAATAAGGCAGACCCCATTTAACATTAAAAAAAATGTTCTCTTCTCCTTCACCAACTTTTGGGGGTGTGATTTATAATCTGGTGCATCTTTATAAAGCGAAAAATATGGTACTTCCATTTCTATGAAGAATTTGGTGCCAGGAGTTGCATTGAATGCCACAAGACAAAAAATAATTTGAGGTTACATTCATCAATCCTTACTCTTGGAGAGGTTATAGATGGCCAAACACCCACCCCTCATGAATGGACAAACTGTAGTCATGCTTTTAAAGAATCTGGATATCTCTGAATGTAATTACCGTAATTTTATATATATAAAATTGTGCTTCTATAATGTGCTTTCTCCTAGGTTTTCAGAGATCTGTTGCAATAGCGGATTCAAACTACAATTGGTTCTACGGCCCTGAGAGCCAGTTGGTATTTCTGGACAAGTTTGTAATGAGGAATGGGAGTGGCAATTGGTTGGCAGAGCAGATTCAACTAAACAGAGTCCAGAAGGACCTGGGACCCCAGCCAAAGGTCAGCGTTGGTGTACTCTGCACACAGAGTTTCTTTGGTGAGTAAACACTTTAGTCTCCTCCTGAGTTTTCAGTAAATTTTATTTTGCTTAGATAGCGCCACAACACTTTACCAATATTGTCATCCCTGTCACCATGCGGACTGTCAATTAAATTCCCTATGAGTATGTCTTTGGAGTGTGGGAGGAAACAGACACTGGGAGAACACAAACCGAGAACTGCAAGACAACAGTGCTGCCCTCATTACTTACAAATGGGTGCTTAGCTTATATTCCGATTTTGTTTTATTTCTTTTAAAGCTCCGCTATCATTTCAGATCTCTCCATTTTAGTGGTTGACAAAGCATACCAATCTTACAAAGCTTCACTTGTGTGATATTAAAAAGAGCAGCCAAATAGGAGTCAGATATGGTAAATTATTAGAAAAAGAAGAGGGTTGGGGGGGCGGCTGCGAGACCATATACACTGTTTCAGTTTGTCTGCCTACTTACAGAATCCAGAATGTACAAGGATAATACCGGCTTGGCAGGGTTGGTGCAGTTTACGAGTTTAGAAATAGTTAAATTCTAGTTTCATGATCAAAGGTTCTTTACAATGTAATAAACTCAAGGGAAAGGGAGACACTAATAGATGTTACAGGGTATAAAAATAAGTTTTCATGAGCCTAGGTAAATAATGTAATGTTTACTAAGCTTGTCTGAATGCACATGCAATGTTTGTGTCATGGTCCAATATCTTAGCATTTGGGGCCCTTCTTTTATTCTGCCCAGGGCCACACTTTGTCGATACGATCTCTGCATCTATAACACAGTTCTGGCTTCACTGTATCAGATTATTTAGTAAATAATATATTCTGTTTTACAGGTATGATGCCACATTACCATCTACACCTCCACCAGACTATGGCATTCCTAAGCTACATTATTTTGAAGACTGGGGTGTGGTTACCTATGGGAGTTCTCTACCTGCTGAAATCAACAGGTCTTTTCTCTCCTTCAAATCAGGAAAGCTTGGTGGTCGTGCAATATTTGATATTGTTCACAAAAACAAATACAGCAAGTGGATAAAAGGTTGGAGAAACTTTAATGCTGGTCATGAACATCCAGATCAAAATTCCTTCACATTTGCACCAAATGGATTTCCTTTTGTAACAGAAGCTTTATATGGACCAAAATATACTTATTTAAATAATGTCTTAATGTTTTCACCAGCTGTCTCTGATAGCTGCTTTTCTCCATGGGAAGGCCAGGTGACTGAAGACTGTACTTCAAAATGGCTTAAATATAAGCTTGAAGAAGCTGCCGACTCTCACGGAAGAGTGACTGCAACCATGGAGAAAGGTGGAGTTGTTTTCATAAGGGGTGAAGGCAATTCAGCCTATAGCCCAAAGCTAAAACTGAAAAGTGTTCAAAGAAATCTTGTCCTACTCCATCCACAACTGCTGCTACTTGTTGACCACATTCACCTAGACCATAGTAGTACTTTGGAGGCCACAACAACTTTTTTCCACAATGTAGACTTTCCTTTGAAGAGACATCTATTGATGGTGTTCATGGAGCTATAATCAGGAATCGAGACGATGTATATAAAATGTATTGGATGGATGATACGGGCTTGAGTGAGAAAGCCATGATTACATCTGTAAACTACCCACATGGATACCCTTATAATGGAACTAATTTTGTGAATGTTACAACCCATCTCAGGAAGCCAATCACAAGGGCAATATACCTTTTCATTGGACCATCTGTTGATGTTGAGAGTTTCAGTGTCCATGGAGACTATCAGCAGGTCGATGTGTTTCTAGCAACTAGTGATCATGCTTATGCTGTCTACCTTTTCACTGGTGAAACGCCAAGCCAGTCAATATACGCTAAAGTAGTTGCAGACCGACAAAGAATTGTGTTTGACAGAAGTTCAGCCATCAAAAGCTCTTCACCAACTGAGGTAAAGGATTATGTGACCATTCTGGAGCAGAACCTCCAGCACTTTAAGCCGGTCTTTCAACAACTAGAGAAACAAATCTTGTCTCACGTAAAGAACACTGCTAGTTTTAGGCAGACAGCGGAGCGTATTCTTAGATTTTCTGATAAAAGGCACACCGAGGAGGCCATTGAAAAATTGTTTGCCATTTCTCAACAGCAGAAGCAAACTGGGAAGGTGAAACAAACCAAGAAGGGATTGAGTAAGTACAAGTTTATCAATCCCGTGCCTGACATTTTTGCACAAATAGAAGTAAACGAAAAACAGACGAGACAAAAAGCCATGGCTCTGGCTCAAAGTGAAATTCCAGTAAATGAGGATGAAGAAATGAAAGACCTACTGGATTTTGTAGATGAGCCATCAGTAAGGCAGAAGTCTAGTTCTCTTCGAACACATGGCTCCCAACACATGTTGACAACACATTACAACAAGTCTTCATCAATATCTGCTTCCTATACAAGACTCTTTTTGATCTTAAACATTGCCATTTTTATCGTTCTCCTAGCCTTGCAATTGACACGGTTTTTGAGAACTAAGAGCGTCCATAGAAAGAGATGTCTTTATGCCATATTGTCTCTTGATTGCTGTATTTTGTTATGGCTGTATTCCTCATGTTATCGAACACAGTGTTAGTACAGGAATCTATGCAAAGAAGGGACATCAGCTGCTCAGTGAAAAGAGTTTGCAATTCTTTGTAAAATTGTAATATCCTCAACTCAATGTCTATTTGTACATGTTTCATAAAGGGAAACGCTGCACAAAATGTAAAACCTTCCTGAATGTTTACTTGCTGACTGGAAATCAATAATGCAGAAAATAAATAAATTTGTTTTGTTTGTCAGACTCTAAATGCATTGGAAGTTCTACTATGGGTACAAACAGTCGTTGTCTATATGTAACTACAGGTTTACCTTATATTGTGAAATTGCGTAAGTCACTTCTTGAGATGCTTTCTTTACAAATAAGGCATGTTGTCTTGCAAAGTTTACATTTCTACATAGTTAGACTTTTACTCGTTATTTTTGTGCTTTTCATATGATTCAAAGAGCCTCCTTGAAATAACTTGAATTATAATGTAAGGGTCCTTTCACATCAGCGTTTTTCCTTGAATGTGGCAGATTTACCGCATCTGCCGACTTGCAGTACACCTGCGGCATGCCCCCATTAATTCTCTATGGGGCTTGCGGCAAGTGCGGTTTTGCTGCGATCCGGCACTTGCGGCCGCACAAAGAAAACACAACTAACTGCGTTTTTTTTTTGCTTGGCCGCAACTGCCGGATTTGCTGGATAGAGAATGAATGGTGGCTAACCGCAGGTGCGCCACAAGTTGGCCATTAGGCGGCAGATGCAGCAGATGTGGTAAATCTGCTGCATTCAGCGAAAAACTATTGTGAAAGGAACCTAAAAGATGCAATACACATTAATGAAGCAATTTTACTTGTGTGGGTTCAGATATCTATCTCTTGGTAAGTAATATGCGTCTGTAAAACTCTGACAGAATCTTCAAAAGTGTGTGTGTGTGTGTGTGTGTGTGTGTGTGTGTATATTTTATAAAATGTATACCATATTTTTCGCGCTAGAAGACACACCCAGAATTTAGAAGAGAAAATATTTAAAGTTATTGTTTTTATTTATTTTGTATTAAGTGTAGTAGAGAGCACTGGTGCAGGGTTGCCACTACGGGAAGTCTACATCAGTACCACTGGGGTGATATTGTGTGCTCTTGGTTGGGAGGAAGTGGTGTCATGGTGGCGGGAGATCAATATACACAAAACGTGTAATTGCAATAATTTTCCGGGTGAAATACTTCATTTTCTGGAGATCTGGAGCTATTTCCAAGGTGCCAACACCTTTGTACTGTGTGTGCGTGGGGAAAAAAAAATAATAAAAAAAAATATATATATATATTATATGCACATGCGAACAAAATTGGAGAACAGTCTGTCATCACTTGATATTTTATTTTTATTTTTTTTCTTTTCAGACAGAATGTGATCTGCATTGGCTCCGGTACCAGAGTTTCTTCCTATGGGGCAAACTTTATCCGTTACTCACTTCCCCATTCAAGTTAACTCTGCAATCCTGAGTTTCCTTGCTTTCTTTCTTTTTGGTTGGGATCTGTGCTCTTTCAGGGCCTCTCAGCTGAGGTGGCCCTCTCTTTCCTCGCAGGCTGGCTGCCTGGTCCTTCCACACTTCCCCCCCCACTCTTTACCGACTCTCACTGAGCTCTCCGGTTCCCTCTGGAGGTCGCTAAGTTCCTCCCCTGGGTTCCTCCCACCACTGTCCTAGTGTGTGAGTGCAGCTCTAGGGCTCCATCTTGTGACCATGGTCCAAATTGCAGTAGAGTACTACACCGCTTTTCTGGGTGCAGTACCCCTATTGTGGCACCTACGTAGTGGGCGCCACACTTGTGTAAAGGCCCCGTTACACAGTACGATATCGTGAACGATATCGCTCAAACGTCACAGGTTTGGAGTCGTTCAAGCAACATCGTTAGGATGTCGTTGCGTGTAACACCGAGATAAGACTACAATACATTTTTGGATCATTGATTGCAGATTTGAGAACATGTTCTCAAATCAAACGATCCTCGATCAGCCAATCTGCTGCATCGTTGTGCGTGACACAGCGATAACGGTCATTAATGACTTCACCTATTCACAACAGTGAACAAGCATCGTTCGCTGGTTTGTGCAAACAATGGCTGCTCGCTACATCATTGGTGCGTCGTCCACGATATCTACACGTGTGCCATCTCGCCAACGATAATAACGTTAGTTATTTACTATTTGTCTTTGTGCTGTTAAGCTGCTTTGCTGTTGGGCTTAAATTCTTCCAGGAGTTCCCTTGCCTTGGGAGTAGCTGTGGTTCCTGATCCGTGGGTGGAGGTAGGGGCCCCCAGTCTAGGGCTAATCAGGAGCTTAAGGCGAAAGGCTGGCGACTATGACCTCCTCACAATCAGAGGCGAGCCAGGGACCCCCAGATCCAGGGTCAAATTAGCTTCCCCTGAAACCCCTCGCCCATCACACCATCCAGTCATCTGATTTCCTCACCTCCTCAAGCGTGACATTAACAAGGTCCTAAACGTTTTTTTTTTTGTCTTTTTTTTTTTTTCTTCTCTGAGCAATTATGTCTCCGACATCCTCCGCAGATGCCTTTTCACAACTGATGTAGACTATCTCAGCTGAGGTCACTGGTCTGCAGACACAGGTGGTGCAGCAGGTTGTGCGGTATCTGGCCTCGGCTCATGCCCAGGCCATACTAGAACTCAAGATATCTCTTCCAGATAGGTTCACTGGGGGAAGGGATCAATTCTTGGTGTTCAAAAAGATCTGTAAACTTTATTTCAGGCTTCGACCCTGTTCATCTAGGGGCGAAGAACAGCAGGTGGGGATCATACTTTCCCTTCTTAAGGGGGATCTCCAGACCTGCGCCTTCTCCCTCCCAACTCGCCATCGCTGCAGTCGGTGGATGGGTTTTTTGCTGCTCTGGCTCAGGTGTACGGAGAACTTGACAGGGTGACTCTTGCTGAGTCAACCCTCCATAAACTCTGAGTACTGCTCGGAGTTTCGGAGATGGGCGACTGACACCCAAGGGGATCTCAAATTTTTGATGACCGTTCCAACGATTTATCCTTCCTACATCGTTTGTTTACACGCAACGAGGCACTAACGATATCATATGAATGATCACAAATTCGTGACGTATCAACGATATCGTTGACTAGATCCTAGCATGTGAAGTGGCCTTTAGAGTGTGTGATCTGATTGCCAGACAGTAGTATATTTCAGGAACTTATCACAACGGCAGCGTGTTGGGTGTGTGGACTTTGTCAGGGTGTAATTTATGCTCCCTTTATAGCCTAGAACAGGGATTGAGTGAGAAGATATAAATTAACCCTTGCAGGCATAACCCCAAGACACATGGGCTGATGAGAGTATGTGACACTCCCATCCTGCTATGGTATGATCCCTGATCACTTAAAAAAAAATGTAAACTATTATACTCACCTCCCATCATTGCCACCTGCAGCAGCGACATCCTCCTTTGTTCTCAAGCTGAACACTGATCACACTGAGTGGTGTGAATAGCGATAACTTCACGGTCCTAGAACCAAGTGATGCAGCCAGGGCTAGGGGGGTACTCGGCCACTAGGTCTGGTGAGTAGGGAGTCACGGGTGGACGGGATCCCGGTGCCGTGCCCTGGGGATCATTTGAAAGGGGTTGTTGATGATGGGAGAAGGGGCTATTTACAGGGGAACGTGATGCCACCTGTAGTTCCCGGTAAGATAGTACCGACGCTGCCAGCCAGTCGCTGAGGTGATGGTTGGGGCAGCAAAGTGTGGTACAGCTCCCCACAGGTGGAGCTTTACCTCAGAGCAGCAATGAAGGAAGATGATGAGGGAGGGCAGTAACCAAGTCCTTTCTGGCACAATGGTGGATTACAGCGGTTAAACAGGCTCACAGACACACAGGGATTGTTGTTTCGGTACCTTTTACTGATGGGAACAGAACAGGTACAGTCCAGAGTAATAACAAAGACCCCAATGCAATTTGGGACTTTCACTTTAGAAAGTTATGAGGCCACCTTTGTGTCTGTGCTCTGTGTTGTGGGATGAGTCCTGCCTGAACCTGAACCCTCCACTTCATCTTTTCTGTTCTTTATCCTAAACTGACAATGATGTCCTCCTGCGGGGTCCCTGTTTCTCTTGTGGCCCCTGGTCCTGTGCTTGGTCAGTTTAGTGCTTCTTTCCTTGTCTCCTCAGGGCTGAACTCCTCCTGAGTTTGCTGGGTTTTCTGCTGCAGCTCTACAGACTGGCGGCATCAGACTCCAGTGTCCGTGTGTACTAAAGGGGTATATAATGAATCCCTTTTTCAGTTCCCTTTCTCCTCCACTTGCTTCCGGACCCTTCCCTCTGCCTCCTCTCTCTTACTCTCCTCACATGAACTAACTGAAACTGTCTCCTGGGACTAACTGCCTCCTCCCCTCAGCCTGAGTGCTGTTAAAGGGGAACTGACTTAATGCAGCCAGTAAGAGCTCCCCCTTCAGGTCTGGGGTGGAAGGTGGTGTGTGCCGTGTCAAACCAAGGTGTTAGTCCTTCTTTGCATCGGTAAAACCTGTGGCAATCCCCCGCAGGGGTGCCACACTTGCTCCACACACTGATCAGTGTTCGGCAATCAGTATAAGACAGGAGGATGTTGCTGCTGCTGCACATTAAGATGGGGCAGGCAGCCGTCTCTTTCCCATGTGCTCTCTCCCAATGTATGTAAATAAATGAAATTTTAACCTGTTTTCTGTGGGGTTTTTTAAATAATTTTTTAAAAATTCCTGGTTCTAAAAAAGTGTACGACTTCACTGTTTCTTTTTTCTGCTAGCGCAGGTAAGCCAAGCAGCAACTGGCTGCCTGGTATTTGCTGGCAATGAAAATTACAGGGGAAAGCCTCATTTTTTTTGTTTTCTAAATAAATACAAATTAAAAAAAAATTGGCATGGGCTTTGCTGTATTATCGTTTGCCAGACAAGGTAACCTAGGCAGCTAGGGGCTGGAATTCTCAGTGTGGTGGGGCCCAAGCATTCTTTGCCCGCCCGGTGCAATATTTTAAATATTTTAATATTTTAAAAAGAGGTAAGTCATGGATGGATCAGAGTTATACAAGAACAAGAGGCAGACGGAGGGGCCTTAGCATTAAGATAAAAACTTGTTCACAGTCTGGCCCCAATGTACAAAGATATCATTACAGGAAAACCACAAAACAGATTTCTTAAAGGGAACCTGACCCCTAAAAATCACCCCCTAACCTTTCAACACCTATTCCTTCACCTTAATTATCCTATTCTATCTATCCCTTTTTGTCAAAATTGTGTTTTTAGAAACTTTAAAAAGTGCTTTTGTTATCTCCTCATCTGCGGCTTCTGTGCTCTTGAAGTCATCACAGATAAACTGCCGTAAAGTAACCTCGCACATGCACAATGCGATGGGTGTACCGACCTCATGATAGCCAGATATGACACAATTAGCATCATATCGGCTAATCCGCCCATGGACGAGGGTGAGGAACAACCCAAAGGATTATCGCACCCATCGGGGCATGAATAATTGCACTAAAGGCGGTGGAAAGAAGCCACAAGGAACGCCCTGTGTGACTTCTCAAGCGCACAGAAGCCGCAGATGAGGAGGTAAAAAAATCACTTTTTGAAAGTTTCTAAAAACACAATTTTGACAAAAAGGGATAGGTAGAATGGGATAATTAACGTTCAGGGACAGGTGTTAAAAGGATAGGGGGGTGATTTTTAGGGGTCAGGTTCCTTTTAAATACGGGTATAGTTTTAATCAGTACTACAATGCCAGTATTGTTTTCATTTTACCTAGCAAAATTCTGCTGACAGGTTCTCTTTAACCCCATAGTGCTGGAGCCAATTTGACCAGACCAAATTTTACAATTCTGACCAGTTTTGCTTTGAGGTTTTAACTCTGGAACGCTTCAACATATCCCGGTGTTTCTAAGATTCTTTTTTCATGATATAATGGGCTTCATATTAGTGGTATTTTGTTTATTGTTTAAAAAATTTAAAATTTTGGAAAAATTTTGCAATTTTCAAACTTTAGTTTTTATGCCCCTAAACCAGAGTAATGTAACACAAACTTTACATCAGCACACCTTTTTTTTTGTTGGAAGTTCATCAGCAATTTCTAATTTTTACATAAAAATTTGCAAAACCATTTTTTTAGGGACCACATCACATTTGAAGTGACTGAGGGGCCTATATGACAGAAAATACCCAAAAGTGACACCATTCTAAAAACTGCACCCCTTAGACTGCTCAAAACTACATTAAAGAAGTTTATAACCCCTCAGGTGCTTCACATGAATGAATACAAAGTGGAATGAAAAAATAAAGGTTACCGTATATACTCGCATATAAGCTGAGTTTTTCAGCCCAATTTTTGGGCTGAAAAGTCCCCCCTCGGCTTATACGCGAGTATATACCCAGTGGTAGTATACAGCCGCCTGCCCGCCACCCCCATCAGTATACAGGCCCCCCCCATCAGTATACAGGGCCCCCCCTTCTTGCTCCGCAAAACCTGCAAAGTAAAATCATTATACTTATCACTGTCCTGTCGCCGCTGTCCCGCCATCGTGATCCCCGGCTTCATCCGTATTCTTCCGGCTTCCTGTGGTCGCAGGCAATGACGTCATTGCCTGCGCCGACCACAGGAAACCGGAAGACGCTGGAAGAAGATGGGGAGCGCGATGGCAGCGGCGGGGACGGCGGCGACAGGACAGTGATAAGTATAATGATTTTACTTTGCAGGTTTTGCGGAGCAAGAAGGGGGGCCCTGGATACTGATGGGGGGGGGGGGGCCTGTATACTGATGGGGGTGGCGGGCGGGCGGCTGTATACTACCACTGGGGCTGTATATACCTCTGGGGCTGCTGTATACTACCACTGGGGCTGTTTATACCTCTGGGGCTGCTGTATACTACCACTGGGGCTGCTGCTGTAACACTGCTGGGGCCTGTATATACCACTGGGGAGGCTGCTGTATACCACACTGCTGGGGGCTGTATACCTGTGCTGGGGTCCACCCTCGGCTTATACACGAGTCAATAGGTTTTCCCAGATTTTGGGGGCAAAAGTAGGGGGGTCGGCTTATACACGGGTCGGCTTATACACTAGTATATACGGTATATATTACCTGAAAACGTTCCTTTTCACCTCAAAATATTCACTTTTACACAGGTTAGCATGATAAAATGGATGCCAGATTTGTTACCCAGTATCTTTTGAGCTTGCCGATACCCACATGTGTCAAAGGCGGCCTTCACACGTATCTATATCGTGAGCGATATTGTAAGCGATCACGTGCACGCGCGATCGCTAAAAATATCGCTCACATCGCTGGTGAGCTGTCACACAGACAGACTCCCCAGCTATGTGGGCCAGCGAGATCGCTGGTAACTATGGTACACATCGGGTTATTAGGCGCCGCGCGGCGCTTAGTAACCCGACGTTTACCATAGATACCATCTCCCAGCATAGGCTCTGCCGCTGGGAGATCGTTCATCGTGGTGTCACACACCACGATGAAGCAGATTGTTCAAGCGTTTATCGCTTGATATGAGCTCCGGCTCACCAATCTGCGATCTAGCGATCAAGCGATTTTACATTGTAAAATCGCTTGATCGCATGCAGCGATTCACAAACGATATCACTTAAGCGATCAAAAAGCAGATCGCTTAAACGATATCGTTCGCAATATTTAACCGTGTGACGGCCGCCAAAAACATATTTGGGCAAACGATGGCTCAGAAGGGAAGGAGCACCAATTGGGTTTGAACATAAATTTGGCTGAAATAGCTTGCCGGTACCATGTCACTTTTGCAGGGCCCCTAAGGTTCATAAATAGCACCCCTTTCCCCCATTCCCCTTCATATGAAACATACTCATCCCATTTTAGAAACTAGACCCTCAAAGATTTTATTTAGGGGCATAGTGAGTATTTTGAACCCACAGATACTTCATAGAATTTGATTACAATAAGTCATAATATTGAAAATTTTCATTGTTTTCACAAAAATGTTTCTTTAACACCAAATGCCTTACTTTTACAAGATGTAACACCAAAAAGTTGACTCCAAACTTTGTTTCCTACTTTCTTATGAGCGCGGCAAAACCCTACATGTGGCCAAAAACCTCTGGATAAACGAGAGGGCTTGGAGCGGAAGGAACAAGATTTAAATTTTGGAAAAGTTGAAATAGATTGCAGGCACTGTGTTGCATTTGCATGACCATGAGGGTGCCTAAACAGCAGAAACACCATATATATGATATATATATATATTTCAAATCTTTGTCAGTTAATGATTAAACTCCCTTCATATATCGCACTGCACTACACTAGGATAACATCCGAGTGCAGTTTGTTACATGCATCAATAGACTTGTAGGGGTGTGAGTGAACCGAGAACCATTGCCAATTGCAGCATGCTGTATTTTATTTCTTCCTCAATCCCATTAGGGCTGAGAAGATGATCACAGATCTTAGCTGCACAGTTACCTAACCTTGGGCTCAGTGCAATGTGAGATAATTTTTTTTTTTTTTGCATTGTACTTGTTCACGTTATATGCTCATGTAACCCTGAAGTAATGGTTAGTGTATGGGTTATTGGATAAAATTTAGTTAATGGTTTAATCTACATTTACACATGAGACTCTGTGCCACTGTGTGCTACCCAGAAAAAAGACAGCACACGGACTCACTGATCCATGCAAACATCTGTTTTAGATCCCATCGGTGTGTTTGGTTTGTGAGACTTCAAGCATGTCTTATCCTCATCTGTTTTGCAGATCAGACTTCGCCATTATACTGAAGAGAATATTTTTATGAACTCAAAGCTGTATGATCTTGAATTTTTATTGGATGAAGCTCATCAGGTAATGAGGGAATGTGAAGCCTAAGAATATCAACACCCTTTAAAACAAGCTGCCTAATAATTCTGCACACCTTGATAATGAGGTGAAATTAACCAAAAAACTTCCTGAGTAGCTAGCATCTCTCTGTAAAATTTATGTACTGACCCATAAAAGGGGCCATTACGAGAGTTTCTGCATTCATTGGATCCTGATGTCATTCTTTTAGATTAAATGTAAATTCTCTGTAATACCACTGTTAACCAGCAGGTGGTGGTATGTGTTGGCAAAGGACTGTATTGAAGGATGTCAAATAAACATCTACTATACAGTATAGCCCTCGTCACTATGGTAATCAAGGAGACTTGGCAGTTGAGATCGGACCAGCTAGAGGTGTGGAATAAGGTACATGGGCTGCTAATATTAAATACCTTGCTCAAACCTCAGTTATAGATTTACCATATCTAGTATCAGTCCAGTTGCCATACAGCCGGAACCTGTATGAAAATTCAGTGTTGCAGCTAAATGCTGAAGTAGATGTGAATAATATTTTATGTTATCCAATAAACCATTTCAACTGTTTATACTAAGGTCTGGTCTGCCAACATTCCCCCCCCCACCTACTACCTCTAATTCATCTACAACCCCTGGCAAAAATTATGGAATCACCTGGCTCGGAGGATGTCCTTTCAGTTGTTTAATGTTGTAGAAAAAAAGCAGATCACAGGCATGGAACAAAACTAAAGTCATTTCAAATGGTAACTCTCTGCCTTGAAGAAACACTAAAAGAAATCTTGAAAAAAAATGTGCTAGCCATAACGGTTACTTTTGTAGACCAAGCAGGGGGAAAAATATGGAATCATGACAAACAGGCAAACTAAGCACTCAATACATACTAGTATTTTGTTGCACCACCTCTGGCTTTTATAGCAGCTAGCAGTCAGAGGCTTGGACTTAATGAGGGACAAACAGTACTCATCATCAATCTGGCTCCAACTTTCTCTGATTGATGTTGCCAGAGCAGCTTTGCAGGTTGGAGCCTTGTCATCTACCATTTTCTTCAACTTCCACCAAAGATTTTCAATTAGATTGAGATCCGACTATTTGCAGGCCATGACATTGACCATATGTGTCTTCTTTTCAAGGAATGTTTTCACAGTTTTTGCTCTATGGCAGGATGCATGATCATCTTGATAAAGGATTCCATCATGCCCAAACATCCTTTCAATTGATTGGAAAAGAAGTGTCCAAAATATCAATGTAAACTTGGGCATTTATTGAAGATGTAATGACAGCCATCTCCCCAGTGCCTTCACCTGACATGCAGCCCCATGTCATCAATGACTGTGTGAAATTTGCATGTTGTCTTCAGGCAGTCATCTTTATAAATCTCATTGGATCGACACCAAGCAAAAGTTCCAGCTTCATCACCTTGCCCAATGCAGATTCGCGATTCATCACCGTCTGACTTTCATCCAGTCATCCAGAGTCCACGATTGCTTTTCCTTAGTCCATTGTAACCTTGTTTTTTTTTCTGTTCAGGTGTTAATGATGGCTTTTGTTTAGCTTTTCTGTATGTAAATCCCATTTCCTTTAGGCAGTGACATTTTCTGGTTGTTTATTCCTTCATCGCAGCTTGCACCAGTTCACATTATATCTTGAGTGTTGTGCAGTTTTTTTCTATTTGTGTCTAATATGTGGAGTTGCTGGCTCCACAGCTACACTTGGCACCCTCATCGCCCCCAAGTGGTCTAGGATTGAGATAGTGTCCACCCACTTAGAGGTGTGATAAGGAGGACATGGATGTCAGCATAGAACTCATCAGATCTGGGTCTCGCCGTGGAGTGGATGATGAGCAAGCAGATATTGGCCAATATATGTACCAAGAACCCCAGCAAATAAAAAGATAAGTTTTTTTTAAAAAAAACTCTATAATCTTAAGTTTTTAAATTTTTTTCCTCATATAAAAACCGCTTATTAGCATATGTACATTTTTGGTAGTAGCTGATTGCTGCAGTGAAAATTTCTGGTTGTTTGTTCCAGCATCGTAGCTTACACCAGTTCACATTATATCTTGAGTGCTGTGCAGTTTTTTTCTATTTCTACCTATCTATCTACCTATCTATCTATCTCGAAGTAAAATAAGTTGCAGCACTCCAATCTGGATGATCACTTGATGCCTTTATTCCAGCCACAAGTACAGGGACTCGCTGGCTGTCTAACAAGGTTTTTATACATAGCAATCCATTACATCTTGTCATGCGCTTAGATGGCGCTGGCCTTGTTGGATGCTGCTGTGTATGTGGTTTGTCTTTAAAAGCTGCATGGTTCATGGTTGTGAAGGTCCTTGCCTCCTGTGGTGTGCTCCAGAACTGCAGTCACTATTATGTTCAATTACTGGTTCAGGAGTTAATGTGTGACTCACCTGGAGTCCCCTCCCCCTGGCTTTAAATGGCCTTCCCTCTTCTCTGTCAGGTGCTGCTGATGGCTATGGGCTCTAGGTCTTGGTGCTGTGCCTGTGCTGATGCTTAGCTGCTCGGCTAAAGTCTTTCCTTGGGAGAAGCTGTGATTCCTCACCCGTGAGTGGAGGTAGGGGCCCTCAGCTTAGGGCTAATCACGAGTTTTAGGGTACAGGATGGTGGCTCGGAACTCCTCACCATTAGAGGTACCTCCGAGATCAGGGCGAGCCAGGGACCCCAGCATCAGGGTTAGATTAGGCTCTCCTGACCCCCTTTTGCCCAATTCACGTACCTGTTACCTGATTCCCTTACCTCCCAAGCGTGACATTATCAGCAGCCTATTACCATTTTTTTTCTCTGAGCCATTATGTCTGACATCCTCTGCAGATGCCTTCTCACAACTGATGCAGACCATCTCAGCTGAGGTTACTGGTCTGCGGACACAGGTGGTGCAACAGCTGCAGCAGGTTGTGGGGTATCTAGTCTCGGCTCACGCCCAGGCCATACCTGAACCCAAGATATCTCTGCCAGATGGTTTATCTGGGGGAAGAGATAAATTGTTGGTGTTCAGAAAGGCCTGTAAGCTTTATTTCAGGCTCTGGCCCTGTTCCTCTGGGAGCGAGGAACAGCGGGTGCGGACTATAATCTCCTTAAGGGGGATCCCCAGACCTGGGCCTTCTCCCTCCCGACCGACTCACCATCACTGCGGTCGATGGACGGATTTTTTACTGCTCTGGCTCAGGTGAACGGTGAACCAGATAGTGAGACTCTTGCTGAGTCGAACCTCCGTAAACTCAAGCAGGGGTCACGCGCAGTGGAGGAGTACTGCTCGGAGTTTTGGAGGTGGGAGACTGACTCCCTGTGGAACGACCCTGCCCTCAGAAGTCAGTTCTATCTGGGTTTGTCAGCTAGACTGCAACACACCCTGGTTCAGTACTCTGCACCGGAGTCATTGGGGGCTGCGGTGTCCCTAGCCATCAGGGTTGACAGACGTCTGAGGGAGAGACCGAGACCAACTTTGTCCCCTGTGGCTATCATTGTTGAGGAGGCTCCACACGATGTACCTATGCAGTTGGGGGCAGTAGGCCCTCGTGTTAAACCCACTGTAGTTGCAGTTTGGCAGGTGGGCGAAGCTTGTTTTTATTGTGGACAAGCTGATCATTTTATCAAAGTTTGTCCACATCGCTCCGGGACACATGCGCACTCTTAGACGCAGCCTACCTCAGGTCATTTAGAAGAAGATGACCAGAGGGTTTATATCTCCTTCTTTTCTAAGTCTCTGTTCACACTGTCTGCCAAACTGCTGGTAGATGGAAAAATGGAGACTATGCCGGTACTAGTTGATAGCGGAGCGGAAGTCGTTCTTATGGATTCTCGCTTTGCGCAGACTCATGGCTTCGTCTGTAACGCCTTAGCGAGACCCATTCCTGTCTCCGCCATTGACTCAGTTCCACTCAGCCAGAAGGTATTATCCCAAGTGGTGCATAATGTGAACTTGAGTATAGGAACTCATCACCATTAGTTCCTCTCTTGTTACATTTTGGAGAATTTGCCAACCCCCATTGTCTTGGGTCTCCCTTGGCTGAGAAAACACAACCCGGTAATGGACTGGCGGGCCCGGGAGGTGGTTCGCTGGGGTACTGCCTGTGAGGTTACTTGCCGGGGTACTTCCATCTCCACCGTGCTGGTGATGGCTACACTGACTTCTTCGCTCAAGGTGGTTAGGAGTTTGCCTGGGGGTGGGGGTGGGGTGCACGCCACACTCCCGACTCCTGGTGCCTCTGAGCGTCATCCTCAGAAGAGGGGGAAGGGTGGTTGTGTCTACGGTGCATCCCAAGGGAGGGAGTCCTAGGGTCCTGAGAGACGTGCCTGGTACTTGCCTGCCTAAGACTGTACCTTCTGTTTGTGCCCGCATGTGTGGCAATAAATGTACAGGTCCAGACCTGAGTGTCAATTTTGTATGTGTGGATGTTGTCCCAGCATGTCAGGTGGAGGTGTGCTACTGGGGCTCCGGGTTCCGGGGTTGTAGGACCTTCTCAGATATCGGCCATTTGCAATCCTGTGCTGTACCGCCTTGACCTACCACCAGGTTTGGCAACCTGTAATATCTTTCATATCTCGTCTCAGGTGATGTGGACTTCTTTCGGGTGTGCCGTAGTCGAGTCCGGAGGCCTCTCTTAAAAGAGGGGGCACTGTCACACGCTTAGATGGCACTGACATTGTTGGATGCTGCTGTGTATGTGGTTTGTCTTTATAAGAGCTGCATGGTTGATGGTTGTGAAGGTCCTTGCCTCCTATGGTGTGCTTCAGAACTGCTGTCACTATTATGTTCCCCCTGGCTTTAAATATCCTTCCCTCTCCTCTGTCAGGTGCTGCTGATAGCTATGTGCTCTAGGTCTTGGGGCTGTGCTATGCTGATGCTTAGCTGCTGGGCTAAAGTCTTTCCTTGGGAGAAGCTGTGATTCCTGACCCGTGGGTGAAGGTAGGAGCCCTCAGCTTAGGGCTAATCAGGAGTTTTAGGGTACAGGGTGGCGGCTCGGAACTTTATTCACCATCAGAGGTACCTCCGAGATCAGGGCGAGCCAGGGACCCCAGCATTAGGGTCAGATTACACTCTCCTGACCCACTTTTGCCTAATTCACCTACCTGTTACCTGATTCCCTTACCTTCAAAGCGTGACACATCTCTTCTTAGATGTTACCCCTCTCTGACAGACACTCTAGCCCTCTCAGACTCATTCAGCTTGTGCCAGCCACCCACCAACCAACTGTCTTCTATATGTTTCTCTTGTCCTTTTATACTGCTTGTCACGTGTCCTGCATCACTAACGTGTGTCCTCCCTAGCTTCACTCCCTCCTGGGTGCTCCCTTAACTCTGTTCTCCACCCATCCCTTCTACTTTGGTTCCTCCTCTCCAGGCAGGATCAGGGACTGTGCTCTCTTGTAGGCGCAATCTCCCCCTAACCCTGAAATGGAGTGGTGTAGTGCTGAGCTATGGGTGTCTGGATACCGGTCAGTGACCCCCACTTACCTGAGAGTGGGGTACTACACTTCTCTCTGGAGTGCAGTACCTCTGTGGCGGCTGGATCTGCAGGGGCGACACAATGTCACCTGCAGACACTGATTGTGGATCTAGGTTTTTAACTCAACTAGTGCTTAGATGACACGTACTTGAGCATGCTAGTGGTTATCAGGCTGGTAGTGGTCAGACCCCTGCTTATCTTAGTATTGCACAGATTGTAGAAACACTGTTTTGTTATGGACTTTTTGTAGCCAAAACACCAGACTGGGGAACAACTAACCCTCGGCTACATGTGGGTGCTCTATGGAACAGTTGACCACCTCCTCCTCTTAGCCACCCCACTACATCTTCCTACCTGTTGTTGTGCTGTGGATACCTCCCCCTTTGTGCTGCTTGGCTTACTCTGCATGCCACCTTGCCAGGTTGGCTCAGTGGCTTAATCATCCGCCACCTCATCTTCCACTTCCTCATTCTTGTCCTTCTCCTGACTTGCTGACTTAACAAAACTTGTGGCAACTGTATTTCATCATCATCTACCTCTTCAAACAGTAATTGCCATTCCCTACTGTCAGGTTATGACCGTGGCTGCTCAAATATTTGGATATATCCACACACGATTTCCTCATGTCTCTCTTGACACGTGAACAGTGAAAGGCCAGAAGAAGCCATAAAAGAAAAGGTAAAGAGCTCCTTAGTGTCCAAGTGTGGTTTCAATTGTCTCTTAGGACTCACCATGGTGGGAAAAAGGAGGATCAGGGTGAGGATTATGTGGCTTAGAATGTTTGCTAGCGAGCCTAAAACGTGTTCAAGACAGGGTGTGTGTTGGCAAACAGAATGGAGGCATTATCTGCCATTCAAACCACCACTTGCTTCCCAATTTTCTGGCTTCAGTGGTGGTGTCTTGCGCCCCCTCTTCAAATTGGGATAGATGATGATTGTGTTTGGTGTGATTCAGCATCAGGCCCAGTTTGACTCTTTGCCACGGCCTCTTTGTGTGTCACTGCACTGCACGTCTTGCACACCTTAAATTAAGTATGCATCTAAGAGTGCTTAGAATAGAATCTATTTAAATTGGCCTTGAAAGAACTTTTGGTTGTACAAGACAGTAGCAATGTACGGAAAGGCAATATTCTCTAATAGATGCATCTAACACAATATCCTTTCTCCAGCAGCTCTCCCTACACTAATCCTAGCTATGAGCGATATTATTAAAGAATAAAATCTATTTAAATTGGACATGAAAGGAATTTGGGTTGTAGTGGCAGCACCAAAGAACTGTAAGGCATTAATTCCTGAATAGATGCTTGTAATATGCTATCCCTACTCCAGTACTTTCCCTACACTAATCCTAGCTAAGAGCTGTATTATTAGAGAATTATAATTTATTGTTATGAGCCACTGAAAGAACCTTTTGGTTGTACGTTGGCAGCACCAAAGACTGTGCGACAATAATTCCTGAATATGGATGTCCTCTAGAAACACCTATCCTTACCCCAGCATCTCTCTATACACTAATTCCAGCTAAGAGCATTATTGTATAATAGACTTTATTTAAAACAGCCCTAAAAAGACTGTTGGTTTACTGTAGCACTATCAAGAACTGTAAGGCTATAGAATGCTGTAACACACTGTCCCTTCTCCAGTAAAGCTCTCACTACACTATGTCCATTTACTTGATGATGCAAGCGGCTGGCCAATCGCAGTAATGCCAGTAGCCAACATGACCATGGCATTACCATGATTGCCAGACTATCCCGCATGTTTAGTTGAGCCAACATGATCCAAGGCATTACCATGATTGCCAGGCTATCCCTGCATGTTTAGTTGAGCCAACATGACCAAGGCATTACCATGATTGCAGACTATCCCTGCATGTTTAGTTGAGCCAAAGGACTATGGCATTACCATGATTGCCAGGCTATCCCTCTGTTTAGTTAAGCAACATGACCATGGCATTACCTGATTGGCAAACTATCCCGCATGTTTAGTGGCTGAAGATCACCACAAAACATGCAGGGCTGGGATTTGAGCATGAAGCCCAAGCGTCTGAGCACCTAGATACTTGTTTGACTAACGAGCAGTGCTGATTTTGCTTGCTCATCATTACTGGTTACACCAATATTGATATGATTAGATTTCTTTTTTGATTTAGTCACCTTACATTTTGTCAATGGAAAAAGATAACTGTTAAGACTTCTATTTTGAAACATTTTTACTGTGCAGCATTTTTTTTTAAACCTGCCTAAAATGTTTGCACATCACTGTATTATGGAAATCTGTTCGGCATAAGAGGGTGTTATCATAAAAAGGTGTTTTTTTAGAACAGATTCACTGTATCTTAATTTAAACAACTTCATGGCCCATTGAAGGAGAGGCAAGTCTGTTTCTTCTATTTTTACTAAGGGTTAATCTAAAAAATTAATCAAGAAGATAACTTTATTCAGGGATAACTTGCTGACTTTCGGTCCGATGGCTTGGACCTTCAGCAATCCTGAGGTCATCCGATCTTGGAAACCCCAAGCGGGGCGTCATCTATTTACAGACAAAATGAGACTTGAGCGGTCTTTTTTCTACCACTCCATAAAGTGAGGCTGAGAGCGTGCATTCCACGTCCATTCTGAAATGCTTAGGATCCCTGTCACATTCTCCCTTTCACCTATAACTGCCTTACTCCATCAAACTCTTCCCTATATGTGATATTCTTACATCTCCTGCCTGTCAAAATCATTTCTTACCCAGCGGTCACCAGCTTCCGCATACCACATTGCCCCAACCATCGTTATTTAGCCCAGCCTTTCATCTTTAATTCAATCTCACAACGCGGCACCTCCCCATAAGCTCTTACTCCTTGATTCACACCCATTTCTCTAAAACCCTCTACAAATCCACAATGTCTCCAACTACGCCTTAAAGTATCTTCCATTGATGACTAAACTAACTATGGAGCATTTCCAACTCTGAGCTTCCTCTACTCTCCTCATCCCTCTTTGCCGCTAATCTTGTCTTCTGAGCACTCTCACTGAAAAATTCTACCCATTGACAAAGTCATGACAACAGATTGCCAAAACAAGGCTACTATCTTTCTCCTCCCTGCCTGTACCGCTTCGACATGATGCTCAATCTCTACTGAACAATCCTGGATTCTTACATCACATTGATGGCCTTCCTTATTGTCTGATACTAAGCGGACCCTACCTTCACTATCTCCCAGTCACATTCTCCTCGCCATCCCTTACTGTCGGGTTCCCTCAAGGTCATTTTTGAATTCATTGTCTCGGCTACTTAGACTCTGGTTAAGGCAACGATTTTGAACCCAATCAATTACTTAACGCGACTATACCCACATCTACCTGTTGTGAACCTGTCCCAGCTTCTTCAAAATTCCACACTGCCTGAAACACTCTATCCATGCTCTGCTCGCTTCTTAAGCTGTAACATGGACAAACGTATATAGTTTCCCAAGTACGCATCCGCGAAAAAAACAAAGACACGATACTTTTCAAAGTAGAGTATTGTTGTCTATCTCAAGTAAAAAATGCACCAAACAGAAATCTGGGGTTATCCTTGACTTCCCTCTCTTCAAGCCACATTCCAGCCTCGCCACCTTAGCCCACTCACAGCGCAAATCCTAATACTCGCACTTTCACATGACCCTACACATGTAAACCCTTTTCACGCTCTCTCATTCACGCTCAATACTGCCAACCTCTTCGATCACGCACTCCCAAAACTTGGACAGCTTCTCTACTCTAACTTGAAATCCGCTGCCGCCTAATTCAATCTGTCTCTTCCCTAACATTTGCATATCCCTCATGCGCAAAGCCCTCATTACTTGCAACCAAAGATCCGTTTAAAAAACATACAAACCTGAATGACCAGAAACGATTCAAGCCTGTCCCCTCCATACATCTCTGACATGGTCTCCCGTTACCTACCCTCACGCAACCTGCGATCCTCCCAAGAGCTTCTCCTCTACTCCCCCCTCATCTCCTCTTCTCACAACCGCATACAGGATTTCTCCCGTGCTTCACCCAGACTCTGGAACTCACTGCCCCAACACCTCAGACATTCTCCTACCCTGGGAACCTTCAAAAGAAGCCTGAAGACCCACCTGTTCTGCCAAGCCTACCACCTGCAATAAGACCCGGTCCACCACACCGCCTCATGACTGGAATTTTCCCCTCCTACTGTATCCCCACCCGCCCCTCGTAGACTGTGAGCCTTTGTGGACAAGATTTCTCCCCTCTTGTTTCTGTACAACTGAATTGTCAACATTTATTGTTACTTGTATTGCTACTATGTTACTTGTCCTAGTCTGCCCTTTTTAACATGTAAAGCGCCATGGAATATAATGGCGCTATATAAATTAATAATAATAATAATAATAATAATTCTAGATGAGGCTGTAGAGCCTTATTTCAGGGTTCTACATCTTTTGATTGTCTAGGGTCCCAGTGGTAATTTTCTCATCAATCAGCAAATTATTTTTTGAAAATAACACTTTACAGCAATTTTTTTCACTATTTGTTGTATTACTCCTTTAATATACTAAGCTGTGATATAATGTTTTTGCATTATAACATAGGTGTCACCAGGTTTCCGGCATACTCAAGCAGTGGCTTCTCGAAAATGTGACATTTTGAGAAATGTTTTGTATCTTGAAGACTTTCAGTCTGCAGGAAACGTTTGGTAGCTACATGAAGATTCTGTTCCTTTATTTTACCACATTTTACTTCCCCTTCTGTTAAAAAAAAAAGTGAAGTCAATTGGAAACTAGAAGTTTAACAAGGTAATTGTAGACAAAAGGATCGGACAAAGTCACAAATAATGGAGAATTTCAAACCTCTGTATGCTTTAGCTGTGAAATACCAGACACTTCTTGGCTACAGTGCTTTGTCCTTAGTGGCAGCTGTAGGTGAAAACATTTTCTCTTCCATAGTTTACAAATGTCCATGCAACAGTTGGAGCCATACATATGGTTTGGTTTTCCTTCTTGTACCAGCATTGCTTCTGTTTCTTCTTGGCTTGATGCTCAATGTAACACTATGGAAGCAAGTCACTGGTTGCTGTAACACTCATGCATTTGAGAGAGGATTCCGTTATTGGTGTGGAAAGAGGCTGACCTGCTTCTACATATTTCTCCAAGTGACATTTTTGTCAGCATTGCCTCCATTGACTTGGATTGCTCTAGCTCTTCTAAAGGTCAATTTTTATGAATGCATTGTCTCGGGCTTCCTTTGGACTACATGAAAGGACGATTTTGTGGAACCAATAATGTGTGTATTAAAGAGCTACTGTTGATACCCTGTGCATCAACTGTTAAGCTGAACCTGTCCCAAGTTGAGTTGGAAAATATAGTGGGAAAAATACGTGCTGAGTCACAGGTGAGTTTTACCTTTACATATTTTGTGTTATGCGTATAAAGTAGAGTGGAAATGTTTTAGGCAATGGGGAAAAAAGACTAAAAGAACGAATACTTTTAAACATAGAAGTATTAGTTTGTCTATTAATAAAGTAAAAGTAAATGAACAAAACAGAAATTAAGGTGTGACCACCCTTTTGCCAGTATCAATTCTTTTAGGTGCTTTTAGACACGTTTTTGAAGCAACTCAACAGAGAGATTGTTCCAAATATCTCTGTGTAACTGCAAACATGTGAATCCTCACATTGCATACGCTACGCTCTTTGAGGATTCTCTGGTGTCAGACTCTAAAACAGCGGTCACATGGCCGCAATCATTCGCTATGCATACTCCCAGACAGAACGTGGGATAGGATTCATTTTTTCAGGACAGTTGTAATTTTAATTGAATGTATTGACAAACAGGAATTTTTTTTTACCTGAGTAGAAATGATTAAGCATAATTGCATCATTAGCTGTATAAAACATACATATACAGTTGAAACCAAAAGCTTACATACACTATATAAAAAGACACATAACAAAACTCCAGAAATGGGCCAGAAAGATTGTTGGCACCCTCAACTTAATATTTGGTTGCACACTCTTTTTAATAAACAACTGAAATCAATCACTTCCTGTAATTATCAATAAGCTTCTTACACCTATCAACTGGATGGAATTTGGGACGACTGTTCTATTGCAAACTGCTCCAGGTCTCTCATATTTGAAGGATGCCTTCTCCCAACAGCAGCTTTAGGATCTTGGAGTTCCATTGGATTTAGATCCGAACTTATTGCTGTTCACTTCTAAACTCTCCAGCGCTTTGTTTGCATATTTCTGGGTGCTTTTTGTGATACTGTATGTTTGGGGGTCATTATCTAGCCAGAAGACCCATAACCTAAGACACAAACTCCTCAGCTTTCTGACACTGAACACTACATTGTGACCCAAAATAATTTGGTGATCTCCAGATTTTATGATGTCATGCCACGGGCAAGGCATCCAGTGCCAGGGTCCAGGGCCGACGTCAGTACCCGGCATACCTGGGAAAGTGACGGGGCCCTGAACAGCTGGGGGCCCACTGGCCATCAGGGACAGGCAGCCCTGACAGCCAGGGGCCCATTAGGGACAGACAGCCCTGTGAACAAGGGGCACATCAGGCAGATATAGCAAGGCGCTGAGTGCTCCACTGAGCTCCCAGTGCACATGGCTAATTTACATGCGATGCAGATTAGCCATGTGCTGGCTCCAGGGAGCAGTGGAGCTTCCTCCTTTGCCTACTGTTGCAGAGTGATGAGTCATCACCCTGCGACCTATCACGCTGCTTCAGGAAACAAGGAAGCTCCACAGTCCCGGGAGCTTGTGCTATAAGGATGTGAGGGGGAAGCATCTGAGGAGGACACAGCCCCGGGAGAGCAGATGGAAGGGGAGTATGATCAGCAGGATGGTAGATTATATGTACCATGGAGGCTGTGCTGACTGTATATAGAGGCTGTGCTGACTGTATATACCGTGTTTCCCCGAAAGTAATACAGGGTCTTACATTCTTTTTGTCACCAAAAGTGGCCCCCTGTCTTACTTTCGGGGGGGGGCCTTACATTGGAGGCCCCACCATCCATCCATCCACACACTGCAGCCATCCATCCACACATTCCCACACATACAGACACATTCATACACATATATACACACCATACACACCACACACACAGTCACACACACACATAGCACCGCTTCTTACCGGGTTCGGTGTGGGGTCCCCGATGGTCCTGTGCCGTCCTCTGTGCTCCAGTTCGGTCCCCGAGATGATCCGCTGCCGTCCACCGTGATCCGGTGCTGTTTTGCACCGGTATTGCCGGTCCTAGGCTCCATGGTCCCTGCTCTTCCGGAATTCAGGCTGCAGCTCCGCCCAGGTCATAGTGTGGGCCAATCAGCATAGCGGCGCTCAGAAGCAAGCGTCATCGGGCGCTTGCCTCTGACGTCAGCGCCGCTATGCCGATTGGCCTACACTATGACCTGGGCGGAGCTGCAGCCTGAACTCCGGAAGAGCAGGGACCATGGAGCCTAGGACCGGCAATACCGGTGCAAAACGGCACCGGAACACGGCGGACGGCAGCGGATCATCTCGGGGACCGGACCGGAGCACAGAGGACGGCACCGGACCATCGGGACCCCACACCGGACCCGGTAAGAAGCGGTGCTGTGTGTGTGTGTGACTGTGTGTGTGGTGTGTATATTTGTGTATGCTTGTGTCTGTATGTGTGTATGTATGTATGTACACCCTCCCCGTGTTTCCCCGATAGTAAGACATCCCCTCCCCCCTACCCTGCCTTACATTCGGGGGGGGGGGGTCTTACATTAGCAGACCCCCCCGTTCCCCCCCCCCCTCCCCCCTGTCTTACTTTCGGGGAAACACGGTAGAGGCTGTGCTGACTGTGTATAGAGGCTGTGCTGACTGTGTATAGAGGCTGCGCTGACTGTGTATAGAGGCTGCGCTGACTGTGTATAGAGGCTGCGCTGACTGTGTATAGAGGCTGCGCTGACTGTGTATAGAGGCTGCGCTGACTGTGTATAGAGGCTGCGCTGGGGTATATGGAGACTGCTGTTGTGCTGTATATATAAAATGGAAGCTGTGCTGGACTATATATATTATTTGGAGGATGTGCTGGGCTGGATATATTATTTGGAGGCTGCTGCTGGGTCTGCCACAGCTTCCAAATAATTTATACAGCCCAGCACAGCCTCCAAATAATATATATAGTCCAGCACAGCTTCCATATTATATATACAGCCCAGCACAGCTTCCATATTATATATACAGCCCAGCACAGCTTCTAAATAGTATATATAGCCCAGCACAGCCTCCAAATAATATATACAGCCCGCAGCCTCTATATTCTATATACAGCCTGGCAGTCTCCAAATTATATATACAACCCTGAACAGCCTCTATATTACATATACACAGCCTGCAACTTCAACATGTATATTATATTCATGAATCATAGTATGTGTTAAAGGGACCCACTGAGACTGTTTCGCCCGGGGCCCACCAAAACCTGGAGCCGGCCCTGCCAAAAGCTGCAAAACAACTCTACAACATCTTTGAACCTCTACTATAACTGACTGTAGGTCCCGTGTTCTTTTCTTTGCCTCATTTTGTCTTCGGTGAACAGTAGAATTATGTGCTTTACCAAAATGCTCTAGTTTGGTTTCATCTGTCCACAAGATACTCTTTTGGATTTCTCACGTATATTTTGTCAAACTGCAGTCTAGTTTTCTTTTAAATCTCTGTGCCAAGAGTGGGATCCTTCTCGGTCTCTTAATATAGCATTTAATTTCCTTCAAACTTCTACAGATAGTTTGAGCTGACACTGATGCACCTTGAGTCTGCTGGACTGCTTTAATTTTTTGGGAACTTGATTGAATGGAGACAGTTTGTGACTTTATAAATCATTTTTTTCAATCTTTCTGCCCTTTTAGAGCAGACAGGGATGGTTAGGGATCAGCTAGGACGGTGCATGGACAGGTAGTGATAGCAGAGGGGCATAGAACGACCTGACCGGTTCCCTTTAAAGGGAATCTGTCAGGTCAAAAATGCATATGTAACTGATATCATTTTCTATTTCTTCTGGTGAAGCTCTTTTATTTATGTATTTCTTTTATTCATTCTCCGTCCCTATCCTCTGTAAACTGATAATAAAGAGATTCATTCCATCTGTCAATCACAGTGAGTGATCACTTAGTTCTCTGCAGTACACTCCCCACAGATGAATATTCATGTAGTAACATCACTGCCCTACACACAAAGGAAAGTTTATTAGAAATCACTCACATGGGGGGCTGTATCCTTTTGTCTCTGCTCTCCTCGTATGCAGCAAAACAAATGTTCAAATAATTATATAGAATCTCTCATAGACAGTACAGCTTTTGCTCAGTGCAACAAATGGAGGAGATTGCCTTACCTAGCTGAGTTTTCAGATATCAGATATTTGTCTGCCATATCTCCCTCCCTCTCTCTCCTCCATTCCTCCTCCCCCCCCCCCCCTCATCCCCTTCCCCCCCCCCGTCTCCCCCTCCCCATTAGATGCATCTTGCAGGACAGGAAAATGAAACAAAATAAAAACAAAAAACTAAAATGTCTGGCCAGGAACTAACTGTTAGGCACAAAAAAAGTGATCTGTTTATGTGCCGGAAAATTCTGCATGGAAAACTTATCACGTTTTCAAAGCAAAGGCATGACAAACGGATCACTTTTGCAGCTGCGTTTGTGACACAGAGACAGATGTACAACCAGTGTAAACCAGCATTTTTAAAAATATGGAAGCCTTGTCAATTACAGGTCCCTTTCACACTAGCGTTTTTTACAAATTGTGGCAGATTTACGGCATCTGCCGCCTAACGGCCGCACTTGCAGCACGCTCACAGCAAGCCCCATGTATTGTCTATGGGGCTTGAGGCAGGTGTGGCAAATGCGGTATAGCCGCGGCCACGAAATGTGCTGGAACTGCGGCTATACCGCACTTGCTGAACCTGCCGCAAGCCCCATAGACAATGCATGGGGCTTGCCGCAAGTGTGCAGCATGTGCGGTAGTTAGGCGGCAGATGCGGTAAATCTGCCGGATCTGCCGCAATTTGTAAAAAAACGCTAGTGAGAAAGGGGCCTTAGATACATATTATGTTATTTGGATTTTAGTGGTGTATTGATTGTATTTGAGCATACTTCTGTTCTGATTCTGCAGGTTCTTGGCTGGTGTCTCATAGCCAGCGTTTTGCTTATTGCAGTAATTACCACTTGCATCAGCAGATGTCAGTCACCAGTCGGCCATCTTCAGCTGATGTTTTGGAAGACTTATATAGAAAATGAGCAGAAGTGTTTTGATCAAGACTCTAAACAACATGCTGTGAAACTGGCTGAACGGAATGTGAAGAGTTTCTTCGACCAGGAAGCACAAGAACAATTTTCAACACCTAAAAATAAAGAATGGAGCAATATCTCTAGAGCAAACACATGGAGCAAGAAAAACACATATTATACATCATTGCATAAATTTATAGAGCGAAAAAGTGATTACATGACAGGTTCTACTAGAAGTGTTCTTCCTCCGGCCGAAGTCAATTTTGCAACCTCAGGTTTTTAATATGAACAGCTTTCTGCCATTGAAATCTCATCTCACTACGTTTACATTTTCTTTTATCAAGTATTCATGAAACATTCTGAAACATCAAAAGCCTCAGAGGTGTGCAAAATGTGTGGTTGCATTAGGCACATCCTGCTTACCCACCTTTAAAGGGGTTGTCCAGTGATAACTTATCAGTGGTGCTCTGGCTGCTGGGACCTGCACCGGTCTCATATATCCATTCTTACACCCTAAATTTCATTTCCTATAGGATTATCAAAAGAATAATAAAAGAAAACAAACGAAGTAATCCATAGCACCTACGCCAGCACTATAGGAAAAGACCTACAGAAAATTCTGATGGGACATATTCCCTGAATGGACCCTCTTTGATACATATTTATCGCTTTTAATGTTTGATATATGTTTTTATATAGTACATGGTAGCACGAAGAAATCAATAAAATATTGTTTTAATTTTTAATGAACATAGATTCATTTTCATATGCGGTTTTTATATTCAGTGCGCTGAACCCCAAAATTCTATTTATTTTACGTATTCGGGCGAGTGTCTCAGCCATAGAGGTATTCCTACACGGAGGTCCTCAGGGGTTTTCTAGCAGCACACGGACACTCAGTGGTTTATGAGCACACTACTTCGTGTCCGTCAATACCTTGACGGCCAGCTCCAGTGTCATCCTGTACATAATTAATCCATCATTTAGCTCGGAATGCTGGAGGTGATGTGGAAAAATTGGATCGATTGCACATATATTCTGAGGATGTGTAAAACTTTTTAACCTCTGGTCGGAAGTTAAGAATCTCATAAATGATCTTATGGATCTAAAAATCTCCCTAACACCTCAATTGGCTCTTTTAACATTAGGTATAGATAATTTTCTAGTGCATACAAGACACCTAGTATGCCAAATACTCATCACTTTTAAACACCTTATAGCTTCCAAATGGCAACACCCAGAACCTCCAACAATTCTAGAAGTGATAATCCAATATACAAGGTGGGAATGGAGCACCAGTACAAAAAAGCTTCAGGGAGGAATCAAATATGGAGCGTCAAGTCCCAGGCACCGCGGTGCCAGTCACAAAGGCAAGCGTGATAAATTCAAGATATAGAAGAGACGGCACTCACCGGTGTGTTGCTGTGCTTTATTCAACTTTGCCACTTAGGCTGGTTTCACACTGCAGTTTTTTCACTGATCAGTGTCCATCAGATTTGTGTGCCAAAACCAGGAGAGGAACCAGGAAAGGAACTTGCAGACAAAAACTATAATTGAAAGATTGACACCTGTTCTGAGTTTTGGAGACACTCCTGGTTTTGGCACACAAATCGGATGGAAACTGATCAGTGAAAAAACTGCAGTGCGAAACCAGCCTTACATGGTGCAGGGAGGGGGATCAGCTGAGGTGACAACGGCACCGTTTCGCGCTACATGTGGGTCACGTTGATGTTGAATATTATGATTTTTATTATGTTGCCCTGATATTTTTCATCTACACCAATATATTAATTTACTCAGAAGACGTGTTATACTTTGTGATTTTGTGATATAACAGAATATTTTATAAGAATGTATGTGATTGTTCCCCCTCTTTGTTCTATGTACCCCCCTTTCCTTATATTTATGTACATTCCCTTCCCCTTTTTGTTTATTTTATTAAAAATTTCAAAAAAATAAGTTGGATACAAACTAAATCCTTTCTTCGATTAGTGCTGCTCCACTGATTATGGAACAATTTTTGTTTTCTTTATGTGCCTCTCCATTACAAAGTTTTTTTCCAAGTTCCAACCCTCTTCCCAGTGCACATTTTCATCTTCAACCAACAGAACATAGACCATAAAGGTTCTTTGTGGGTGCAGCCATGTTCTAATTGTCCAGCATCAGAAAAAAAACAAAATAAACTCCCATCGAGAAATTCAGTCATATACACCCAGTTTGTTAAAGAAAATTTGCATCTTTAATATTCCAGAGGAAATTGCTAGTCTTGATGAACTGATGAATTGGGGCCAATGTATTTACTATCATAACATCCTATTTTTATCCTACCATTAACGATGTCACTGCAAACATTTCCAAAGTTTCCTTTCAAAACCAAAAACCATGTTGTCACTTTGTGGCAGCCTTGACATTTAGCCATTCAAACTGGATTAACACACAGCCTAGAGCTGGAAATAAACCGACATCTAGTGGCCAAAACAGAAAACTTCAATATGAAATACAGGGTGGGCCATTTATATAGATACACCTAAATAAAATGGGAATGGTTGGTGATATAAACTTCCTGTTTGTGGCACATTAGTATATGGGAGGGGGAAAACTTTTCCAGATGGGTGGTGACCATGGTGGCCATTTTGAAGTTGGCCATTTTGGATTTCTTCTGCGGTGTTGCTATCAGTGTGTCAAGAGTGGAAGAAGAGGGTTGAATTGACAATACAACACAATGGGCAGCATTTTGAACACATTTTATAAGTGGTCATAAACTTGTAAATAATTCATGAACGAATAAAGTCATGTTAAAACCAAGCACACCATTGTTTTTCTTATGAAATTCTCAATACGTTTGATGTGCCACATGTTCCTCTTTCCATAAAAAAAATAAAGTTGGATCCAAAATGGCTGACTTCAGAATGGCCGCCATGGTCACCACCCATCTGGAAACATTTTCCCATTTCCATATACTAATGTGCCACAAATAGGAAGTTGATATCACCAACCATTCCCATTTTATTTAGGTGTATCTATATAAATAGCCCATCATGTATTGTGTGCCGCAGCCATCCCCCTCACGCGACATACTGTGCCTACAGTGGCATAGCCAGAGTCTGGCGGGCCCCAGTGCGAAATTTAGACCTGGCTTCCCCCGCATGTTAATGAAATGTATGGGCCTCATATAATGTTCTATATCTTTTAAAGACTCACAAATTTATGCATTACTGTCCCTCATCCTGCTATATATGGTCCTCCTCCTGGAATATGGCTCTTATTGTGGTATATATGTCCCCCATCCTGGTATATATGGTCCGCCTCCTCCCGTCACCATAGTCGTCCAATTATTATAATACATCTCCAGGAAGTGGATATCACCAACCGTTCTAATTTTATTTTTGTGCATCCATATAAATGGCTCACCCTGTACTTCTATAGGTCACAATGAAGTGAATGTGTTAGACTATGTGCCAACTCTGAGTATTTGGGCACCTTCACACAGACCATTTGTGCTGTGTTTTTGTTGACCCATTTTTGGTGCATTTTCTGCAGCAAAAATGGATATTCTTCTTTTGTAAGAGAGCATCACAAACGCATCTTGTTTGTGTTGCTTTTTGCTCCCTTTTCTTAGTGCTGTGCTTTTGTTTTTTCAAAGCAAAATTGCAGTACTATTCCATAATCGGCGGGGGGGGGGGGTGGGGGAGACAGACAGACAGATATACAGACAAACAGACACACAGATAGATGACACAGGACACACAGACACACATGCACATGTGGCGCCCCTATGGCTAGGCGCCACAGAGAGGTATTACACTTTAAAAACATATGTAGTATCTCTGTAGTTGTGGGTTTAGGGTTTAACCTATGGAGTCTGTTTTCACACACACACACACAGGACTAGGCCACCTTAGTAAAGAAGGACTGATTATTCAGTAGGTCCAAAAGGGGGTGGAGCCTAGGCTAGTGCAGGAAGACTTGAGTGACAGTTGGAGTTAGTGCTGTGAAGGCAGTCAGTGAGGACGCGCCTTGTGAAAATGAATAAGACTGGCATCACCGTACATGTAGGTGCTGGCAGAAAATAATCATACTTACAAGAATAGGATATCTGCCGCGACACTACTGTATATATGAGAAATGTAAATTAATGAGTGGCACTAAAGAAAAGAGGACCAGACTGAAGTGGGTGCCAGGCTTGATCCTTAGTGGCCACTAATGAGACTAAGGCTGCGTTCACACATCGCGTATTTTGCGCGTTTTTTTACGCGCGTATTTGCTCCAAAAACGCATGTGCGTCTGCGTTTTACAGCAAAGTGAATGGACATTCACTTTGTGCCTTGCAGACATCGCGTAATTAAACGCAGCGTTTTTGGAGCAAAAAACGCGCGCGTAAAAAGAATTAACATGTCAATTCTTTGCGTTTTTTTACGCGCGCGTTTCCATAGGCCCTATTATAAAAACCGCGCGTCTAAATGCGCGATTGAAGTAGAAGCGAGTTGTTCTCTCGCGTATTCTTATCGCGTTTTTCCCTTGAAAAGACGCGCGTAAAAAAAAACGCGATAAAATACGCGAATGTGTGAACGCAGCCTAAGACCTCTGATTTCATTTTTAGCACAGGGCAGTTTCTGCATTACACATTTGCACAATTCAGTCTGATCCTCTTTTCTTTAGTGCCACTCATTAATTTACATTTCTCATATATACAGTAGTGTCGCGGCAGATATCCTATTCTTGTAAGTATGATTATTTTCTGCCAGCACCTACATGTACGGTGATGCCAGTCTTATACGTTTTCACATATTGTCTATTTTGACTGAGCTCCCATTATATATAATTTTCCCTTTTCCCTCTTTTTTTAGTCTGGTAACCACACTTGGACACCAGTGTGAGGTCCTAGCACACACCTGATTTTAATTACATCCATGGACATATAAGCCTACACAGATTTCACCATCTCACTAGGGCATAGTGTCAGGACCTGGCAGTGGAGGCCCCTTGAAGTGGGTGCCAGGCTTGATCCTTAGTGGCCACTAATGAGACCAAGACCTCTGATGTCATTTTTAGCACAGGGCAGTTTCTGCATTACACATTTGCACAATTCAGTCTGATCCTCTTTTCTTTAGTGCCACTCATTAATTTACATTTCTCATATATACAGAAGTGTCGCGGCAGATATCCTATTCTTGTAAGTGAGGACGCGCCTGACAGCTCTGCGACGGGAGAGATCCCCATTTTTAAGAGGGGTCCCAGGACAGTAGGAGACGGACCAGAACCGTTGGAGCAGGCTGGTTTAGTCTGGGGAACACTGGCAACACAGAAGTCGAGGCGGACAGCAGTTTATATCTGACTGCAAACCGATGAGCCGCGGGCCCTCTGAAACCGGGTAGCCATAGGCGCCACAAGAAGGTACCTCAGCCCCAAAATAGGTCCAATATTACAGGAGTATCGTTCTATTTGTCATATTGCCGCTCCCGTCCGTACCGGTAAAGGAAAAACCCTTGATTCACTGTAGGAGACCAGGGGACAAGGGTGGTGAAAGATAGAGAAGGACAGAATTAGACCCTGAAAAACTTAAGAAAGGAACATCTGGAGACTCCATAGACCCAGAGCCAACAACAACTACCCGTTAAACCAGACTGTACCATGTTTCTCAATAACATCTGGCGGTACCAGTAAAGTTGAGTTGGAGTTGAACTGGTCTCTGTCTTTCTTCCTGCCAGCGCCTGGAGGGCTTCAGCACCATCAGCATCTCACCGGAGGGGTAAGAACAACTACTCCCCTCAACATCCTCCATCACCGCTGCCATGAGGTAAAAGCTCCACCTGTGGGGAGCTGGACTATACTGAGCTGCACCTGTCATCATCTCAGTGGCCGGCCTGCAGCATCGGTATCCAAATTACTGGGATCCACAGGTAGCATCACGTATCCTTTATCCCTGTAAATATATCCCCCATCTAACAAATGTCAGCCAGGGCACGGAACCGGGAAACCGACCACCCGTGATTCCCCCAGTTAAATCCATCAAACCCAGGCCCGGTATCCGAGTACCCGTTGCCCTGGGCTCATCACACACACTTTATTACCTTCCCCAAAGTCTGTGGTGTCCAGAGATGGGTACCTTCTGGGTATCGCACTGTACAGTACCTGTGGGAAGTCAAAAGGACCTGACCATGTCACTCTTAGGCTGAGTCACATAGTCAGGTCCTTTTCACTTCTTGCAGGTCCATTAAGCCCGATGCCTGAAAGGAACACATTGTCGGAGCACACTGTGGGATCTGCGGGGGAGGGTAACTAATTGGACCATTTTTGGTGTGGAAAGTGTATTAAAAAAGCATCATAAACAGACTGTGAATGAAAATCTGTTTGTGATGCTTTTTTTTTTTTTGTAGAATGGAGTCAATGGAGAAAAATGGAGCACTAATTGACACTCATTATTTTCTGAATCCACTTTCTGCACCACTAACACAACAGTCAAAAACGCAACATCTGCACAACAATTAAAAAATACCATTCACTGTAACTGATCCATTTTTGGTGTAGTTTAAAAATAAAAAAAATAAGCAGAAGCAAAAACGGATCAAAAACGACCAGTGTGAACATAGGCTTAGGGTGTAGCAAAACTGTACCCTATAGCAGGAACATGCTTCCACAAAACGCATGCATTTGTGATGCATTTTCGGTGTTTTTGATACATTTTTTGGTGCAGTTCGTTGTCATACTTTTTTTTTTCTATTAAAGGCAATGTCTGAGAGGGCTACACAATGCAGCAAACAATTCACATACTCATTCTTTTGTCTTAACCACAATCTGCACCTAAACTGCAAAGAAAGAATAACCATTGTGGGCACAGCACTTCAGAATTCTCATAGACTTTGCTGTGGTAAGCATAGGCATGCAGGTTTGTGACAAAAGGTGACACAAAAACGCTGCAAAAAGGCGTAAAAACACTGTAGATACAGTACTTGCCCTTAGTCTTCTGAGGATTTGATATCTTTGCCTTTACTCACACAGAAAATTATTATTGTATCCTCAAAAATATATAGAGCCATTTGTTTTTTGTTTGTTGTTTTAACTCACTAGCCATCTCTCGAAAACTCTAACAATATCACTGTTTTCATTTTTATATTATTTAAGGAGTTTTGCCACAAACAAAAGTAATTTTAAAGTTCATTTTAATCAATATGGTAGATCTTGAAATAATAATAAGTTCCACTATTGGATGTGATTAAAAATGTTACTGTGCTGAGATAATGAGTGGGGTAAAAAAATGTTTGCCCCTTCCCTATTTCTTATTCTTTGGCATGTTTTTCACACTTAAATGCTTCAGTTCAACAAACAAATTTAAATATTAGCCAAAAAGTAACACAAAAACAACACAAGAATTGTTCCTCATCATAATGATGGATTAGGCTACTAGAAGATTGCTAACATCCTGAAACAGAATATAGTTTATATATGAATGTTTTTATTATTTAAGCAAAAAATAAATCCAAACCTACAGGGCCCTGTGTGGAAAAGTGATTGCCCCCTAACCCTAATAACTGGTTGGGTCACCCTAAGCAGCAATAACTGCAATCAAGCATTCGCAATAACTGGCAATGTGTGTTTTACAAAAGCCAGGAGGAATTTTGGCCCACTCATCTTCACAGAATTGTTGTAATTCAGTGAAGATATGACATTGATGCAATGTAAAGTAGTCAGTGTGCAGCTTGAATAACAGTGTAAATTTGGTGTGTCCTCTAAATAACTTCACACAACCATTAATGTCTAAATCGCTAGCGACAAATGTGAGTGCAGGATGAGGGACATATATACCAGGATGTGGGGTGATGTCATGCCACAACGATGACATCACATTATGCCTAAAAACCTGAAGAGGCTCTGGCAGGTAGAAGGAGGTTCTCAGGACTCTGTTCTGATAGCCAAATACTATTGACGTGGCTGCTGGACCAGGGTTTTGTGAAATGATTTGCTCAGCTCTAGTCCAAAGGTTCAATATTTCCAACCTATAAAGGTGGTTCTAGAACCAAGTTAGGATCTTTTCCTATCTAATAAAGTAATTGCATACCAATAGGAAATGGAATAGAACTCTGACATCTGCTAGTGGAGCTGTGTCCTCTTCATTGGATCAAGTAAATGGAACCAGTTGCAACTTTCAGTCCCATCTGGTAGCGGGTATGTAGGGAAAACATAAAAGGAGGCAGTGCTACACCAGCGCTTTATCACTATTCAGTCTCATGGTCAGTGGAGGTCCCAACCAATGATGAAGTGATATACTATTATTTAAAAGCATAAGCTACAGGGCCAATATTGTACATTTTACCTTTGTAATAAACTCTTTCATTGTTTGATAGGTTGATACAAACAGAATGCTTTACTATCATTAGAAACAAAATTCTATTGAAGATGTAGTGTATTTTTTTTTTTATAACATCATCATCAATTTATGTTGTTGTTAATGTACACAAGACCTATATCACATTTATTTTTTAATGACAACTATCTATTTTTTAAATAATATTAAAATATTAGAAAAATTAATTTTTAATTCCTATATATTTAGCTATTCAGATGAGCAAAATGTTCTTCTGCCAATTGAAAATATTTTGTTCATTTATTTTTCTTTGATTTCCTTTCGTCAGTCTTTTTAAGGAAGGTTATTCCTATTTCCGTGACATCATCTCCCTTGAGTCTGTCTTGCACAAAAGTGACATCAGCCGGTAGATGGATCTGTAATAGAAAATTCTTTATATGATTATCATAACTTTTACTATTCGGTAATAACGTGAATAATTATACCACACTGTATCTTAAATCATTAGAGGGTGGATATACAGTGTGTGGCCGTGGCCACGGTACTTTTGACAGAGCTGGTGGTAACGGGAACAACTCATTAGCGGGGGTGTTGGATATTGCATCCTCACCAATAAGACATTGATGACCTAGCCTAAGGATAGGTCATCACTGTTAATGTCCCAGGGAACCTTTTTAATAAAAGCTAATATAAAAAAAAACCCAAGTTTGCTGTCCCAGGGCTAAGTCGCTTGAGCCACTCTCACTCTGTCCAGAATCCAGATTGCGATTTTACCGAATATGTTATTCTCAAAAGTGTCCATATGCAGCCTAATGTCCCCCCAAAAGGTGACGACTTCTTAGAAAAAGTTGCATCTGAACTAACGGGTTGTAGGATTTAAGAATGCTGAACATTATACCTTTGCCAACACTTCTAGCCATTTAGTATTACTTTACGTGGCAGCACTGCATTGATGCAAAGAGGGATCTAAATCTCACTGCGAGAAGGTCAAGATATCCCAATCGGAATGTCAGGATTCAACAAGGTCAAAAAATGAGTGCAAGAAAGCTGGGGATATTAGGCTTGCTCATCATCACTTCACTTTTGGAAATAATTTATATTTAGTAAAATCACCAATATGTGGCTGTCCACTCTATTAGTGAATACAAAGGGCACCCCCAGATTGGTGATAGGTAATCTTTAAGGAAATCCATCATATACACATATTTGAATTTTATTAACGGCCACAATTACTGTAATGCTTCATTTCTCCTGTGGTGGCGCTGTAATGTATTTGAACACTAGACTTTTACAGATTCAAGCTGATTAGGTCTCAATGGGACACACTATGATTTTTATTATTTATATAGCACTATTAATTTCCATGGTGCTGTACATGAAAGGGGTTTCATACAAAAAACAAATGTAGGATACAGTGAACAAATCAACAATGACAGACTGGTACAGAGGGGAGCGGATCATCTTATTTCCAGAGTACCATCATGACAAAGAAGACATGTCAAAAGCTAACAGTTCCTGTAAATGAAGCAATGATTTAAAGGGAACATGCCATACTGTTCATACTGCCCAACCACAGGAATCGAGCATGGGTGTACCCAGGATCAAAACTAGGGGGGGCAAGCCATGGTCTTTCGGAACATCATATCCGGCCCGATGCATTGTGGGGGCTGATCACGTGTTCGGCTGGGCTCCGGCACATACGCAGTGCGCATATTGAAGCCGGGCCGAACACGTGATCAGCCCCCACAATGCAGCGGGCCGGATATGATGTTCCGGACGGCACATCTGAGTACCACAGGAGGCGGGAATTTCAAAAAGAGCTGACAGGTTCCCTTTACAGGGAACCTGTCACCCCTATGGCCGTTCTAACCCCTGCTCACCACCTTATATATTATGTATTTGGGGTTCCTGGGACCCCTCTATATGCCCAGCGGTCCCCTTGCATACTTCAAAAATTAACTTTTAATATCACCCGTGCGGTCTGGTAGTTAGCTGAAAATGGTCGGGGAGGATCTGCTCAATCTTGTCCTGGTTGAAATTCCCACCTCGCTCCTTGTGAAAAGGCTGCCCCTCTTGTGTATGTCACATTGCTGTGGCACCTGTGCAATGGCACGGGTCTCCGTGCTCAATGCAAACACATCTGTGACCATGTCTTGTGAGCACAAAACTACAGCACAAAACTACATCACCAGACCCACCAGAGGTAAAGAAATACATCCATATAACCCCCATCAATGCAGAAACACTATGTCAAAATTCTCATTACAGAAATACATCGCCAGAACCCTCATCAGTGCAGAAACACAGCATCAAATCCCTCCTGAGTACAGAAATACATCCATATAACCGCCATTAGTACAGAAGCATTATGTTAAAACCCTCATCAATTCATCACCAGACCCACCAGAGGTACAGAAATACATAAATAGAGCCCTCATCAGTAACAAAATTCATCATCAGAACCACCATCAGTACTTGGTAAAACAATTGTAATTTCAGGTCAGACCCATACACATTTGTACTACATGAACCTACAACTCCTACTATGTCCTTAACAATGGTAAGGAGTGCTGGGAGTTGTTGTTACTAGCCATCAATAAAAGCATACAGGAACCACAGTACTCATGAGAATTAGTCATAATCACAAATAATCATTTACATCCAGGTACCTTATAGATGACCTTGTCTCTGATCGGGGTCATCTTTTTCTTTCCTTCATCCAGGCACATTCATGACTTTTCACATCCACAGCTCATCTCTTGAGACGTCTATCTTCTCCGGTCTTCTGCAGCACATCCCGACACTATACCCTTAAAAATAGCAAAATTGTCAAAATTCTCCTAAGTAACAATATCTGCCTTATACTGTGTCCCAGAATTAATAATTGCTCCTCCTCACTGTTCCCGGCGCAAAATATAATTTACACACTGTCCCTCCCATGGCACATACCCTCCACACTGACATCTCAGTCCATACTGGCCCCCCTGGTCACACTGTCATCTAACACTGTATCCCCCTATACTGCCCACTGTTTATACTGTTCTATCTCATCAAACTCCCCATCCTCAACATACTGTCCCCGCATGCTGCCCCCTCTCCATACAACCTTACACTACTCACTCTACAGGGTGGGCCATTTATATGGATGCACCTAAATACAATGGGAATGTTTGGTGATATCAACTTCCTATTTGTGGCACATTAGTATATGGGAGGGGGAAAACTTTTCCAGATGGGTAGTGACCATGGTGCCATTTTGAAGTTGGTCATTTTGGATCCAACTTTTTTTTTTCAAACGTATTGAAAATTTCATAAGAAAAACAATGGTGTGCTTGGTTTTAACACATCTTTATTCCTTCATGGGTTATTTACAAGTTTATGACCACTTATAAAATGTGTTCAAAGTGCTGTCCATTATGTTGGATTGTCAATGCAACCCTCTTATCCCACTCTTGACACACTGATAGCAACACTGCAGAAGAAATGCTAGCACAGGCTTCCAGTATCCGTTGTTTCAGATGCTGCACATCTCGTATCTTCACAGTATAGACAATTGCCTTCATATGAGCGATGAGGCAAACTTTTTTGTGAATGGTGAAGTTAACAAACAAAACCACCGCTATTGGTCTGACACTAACCCACAGTGGATAGACCCCTCCAAGACTGTTGGAACACAGAAATTGATGGTATTGCGTGGTATATGGGGAACAAAGATAGTGGGGCCATTCTTCATCATTGGAAACCTCAATGTTACTGGCTATCTGAATCATGTAGCAATTTTAGACATGACCCCTTCCCATTGAAAAAAATAAAGTTGGATCCAAAATGGGTGACTTGAACATTGCCGCCATGGTCACCACCCATCTGGAAAAGTTTTCCCCTACCATATACTAATGTGCCACAAACAGAAAGTTGATATCACCCACTATTCCCATTTTATTTAGGTATATCCATATAAATAGCCCTCCCTGTATTCTGTGCCGCAGCCATCACTCCACATAATGTGTCTACAGTGGCATAACCAGAGTCTTGCAGGCCCTGGTGCAAAATTTAGACCTGCCCCCCGCCAGTTGATGAAATGTATGGGCCTTATATAATGTTCTAAATCCTTTAAAGACTCACAAATTGACCCGTCTCCCCCATCATTATGTATTAATGTACCTCATCCTGCTACATATGGTCCTCCTCCTGGAATATGGCCCTTATCATGGTATATATAGTTGTGGCCAAAAGTATGAACACCCCTGCAATTCTGTCAGATAATACTCAGTTTCTTCCTGAAAATGATTGCAATCACAATTTCTTTGGTATTTATTATCTTCATTTAATTTGTCTTCAATGAAAAAACACAAAAGAGAATGAAGCAAAAAGCAAAACATTGATCATTTCACACAAAACTCTAAAAATGAGCCGGACAAAAGTATTGGCACCCTCAGCCTAATACTTGGTTACACAACTTTCAGCCAAAATAACTGCGATCAACCGCTTCCTCTAACCATGAATGAGTTTCTTACAATGCTCTGCTGGAATTTTAGACCATTCTTCTTTGGCAAACTGCTCCAGGTCCCTGATATTTGAAGGGTGCCTTCTCCAAACTGCCATTTTTAGATCTCTCCACAGGTGTTCTATGGGATTCAGGTCTGGACTCATTGCTGGCCACCTTAGAAGTCTCCTGTGCTTTCTCTCAAACCATTTTCTAGTGCTTTTTGAAGTGTTTTGGGTCATTGTCCTGCTGGAAGACCCATGACCTCTGAGGGAGACCCAGCTTTCACACACTGGGCCCTTCATTATGCTGCAACATTTTTTGGTAGTCTTCAGACTTCATAATGCCATGCACATGGTCAAGCAGTCCAGTGCCAGAGGCAGCAAAGCAACCCCAAAATATCAGGGAACCTCTGCCATGTTTGACTGTAGGAACCGTGTTCTTTTCTTTGAATGCCTCTTTTTTTCTCCTGTAAACTCTATGTTGATGCTTTTGCCCAAAAAGCTCTACTTTTGTCTCATCTGACCAGAGAACATTCTTCAAAATGTTTTAGGCTTTCTCAGGTAAGTTTTGGCAAACTCCAGCCTGGTTTTTTATGTCTCGGGGTAAGAAGTGGGGTCTTCCCGGGTATCCTACCATACAGTCCCTTTTCAATCAGACACCGACGGATAGTACGGGTTGACACTGTTGTACCCTCGGACTGCAGGGCAGCTTGAACTTGTTTGGATGTTAGTCAAGGTTCTTTATCCACCATCCGCACAATCTTGCATTGAAATCTCTCGTCAATTTTTCTTTTACGTGTACATCTAGGGAGGTTAGCCACAGTACCATGGGCTTTAAACGTCTTGATGACACTGCGCACGGTAGACACAGGAACATTCAGGTCTTTGGAGATGGACTTGTAGCCTTGAGATTGCTCATGCTTCCTCACAATTTGGTTTCTCAAGTCCTTAGACAGTTCTTTGGTCTTTCTTTTCCCCATGATCAATGTGGTACACACAAGGACACAGGACAGAGGTTGAGTCAACTTTAATCCATGTCAACTGGCTGCAAGTGTGATTTAGTTATTGCCAACACCTGTTAGGTGCCACAGGTAAGTTAGAGGTGCTGTTAATTACACAAATTAGAGAAGCATCACATGATTTTTCTAACAGTGCCAATACTTTTATCCACCCCTTTTTATGTTTGGTGTGGAATTATATCCAATTTTTGTGTTTTTTCATTGAAGACAAATTAAATGAACATCATCATACCAAAGAATTTGTGATTGCAATCATTTTCAGGAAGAAATTGAGTATTATCTGACAGAATTGGAGGGGTGTCAATACTTTTGGCCACAACTGTATGTCCCCCATCCTGGTTTATATGGTCCCCCTCCTCCCGTCACCATAGTCGTCCAATTATTATAATGCATCCCCATATTCCTCCATATATTATAATGCATCCCCATAATCCTCTATGTATTATAATGCATCCCATAGTCCTTCATTCATAAGGTAGCCCCCCCCATAGTCATTCAATTATTATAATGAACCACATTATCCTCCATATAATATAATGCAGCCTCATAGCCCTCCTTATAGCATAATGCAGCCTCATAGCCCTCTTTATAGCAAAAAACAGCCTCATATCCTCTCCATATAGTATAATACAGCCTCATAGCCCTCCATATAGCATAATACAGCCTCATAGCCCTCCATATAGCATAATACAGCCTCATAGCTCTCCATATAGTGCAGTCTCAAAACTTTCCATATAGTGCAGCCTCAATACTCTCCATATAGTATAATACAGACTCAAAACTCTCCATATAGTGCAGTCTCTAAACTCTCCATATGATGCAACCTCAAAACCTACCATATAGAGGGGCGTGTCCTGGAGCCGATGGTGCAGGTCGCACACTGAAGGAGCTCCTCAGACCCAGCCTAAATATCGGCACTTAACTGCAGAAGACTGAGCCTCATAACGGTGAAATATACCCCCTGTGACTCCGGCCACCTACCTGAGCCTCCTGAATGCCGAAACCGGGAAATCGCCGCAGGGAGGACTCCCAGTCAGTCCTGGACTTCTTTGGAGCCGAAAATCAGCGGGGACAGAGAGGTAAAATGGCGCCGACCCCAGGATCACCACGTCGCTCCCCTCCCCACACTAGATCTTCCTGCATGTCTGGTGCAGGCTCTGACCGGGAGGAAGGAGGGGGAGATGAGGCTCTGGTCACACAGGGCTGCCTAAAGGCTCTGCTGGGAAGCCTGCGTCGTTCCCTTCAGGAAGATATGAGGGGGATGGTCTCTCAGATGAGAGAGGAGATGGCTGCCCTAGGAGAAAGAACGGGACATTTAGAAAGCAAAATGGCAGAGTATGCCTCAGCACACAATCAACTTGCAGATGATTACACTGCTATGGACACTGAGGTTGGCTCCCTGAAGGCACAGTTGTGGGATATGGAGGATATACTAAGGAGGGGGAACGTGAAGATCAGGGGAATAGCTGAAGGAGGAGAGTCTGAAAACATCCACAACCTTGTGGGAGAACTGCTGCAGTCTGTGTTACCTGACACCCCAGCCTCTGAGCTCACAGTGGACAAAATCTTTCGCCTACCTAGATCTCCTAAGCTGAGCAAAGAGGTGCCCAGAGACATTCTAGTGGCCTTTTCTCTTCCAAAAATCAGAGACCAATTACTTCAAGCTATGAGACAATGGCCACAGCTTCCTGACCCCTTCAAAAAGGTGGAAATCTACCCTGACCTCTCCCCTGGCACCCTCACCAGGAGAAGAGAGTTTGCCCCTCATTGCCGGATCCTCAGAGACAGAGGGATCCAATATATGTGGGGGTCATCTGTGAAAGGACATTCCGTTATAAAGGAATGAGGCAGGTATTCTCATCACCGACTAGACTTGGGAGGGCCATTAGAGACTGGAACCTCACCCCTTCCTCCCACGGATCTACTTCTCCTAGCCCCTCGGGTGGACAAAAGAAGAACTCCCCGAACCGAAGCGAACCCCTTTCCCCGTCCAGAGATGGGGGTGAATGAACATGGTGTTTTGAGAAGTTTTGAGAAGCTCTTAACGATAGGCTGGGTCTCAGCCTGGCTCCCACTGTTCCAGAGAGGGTGGACGTTTTCTTGGTTTTTTCTCTTCTTTATATTTTTCAGTTCCCCTCTATAGAAGTGAACAGTGTCTTCCGCATCTGCCTGCCATGGCCAAGGTGTGTTGGTTTGTGGGGGGTCAGAGCCGGATAAGAACAGTTTTCTTTTTCCCCATTGGGAGTGGAAACTCCTGCTGATTGTTATTTCAGAACAACGGCTGAAATTTGATTGTTATTGTTTTGGTCTTACCCCTATTGTCTCCCCTGTTTCTTTTTCTTATTCCTCTCTTCCCTCTTTTTCCCCTTTTACGTCTCTCCAATTCCCCTCCCCTACCCAGTCTCCCTGTGTCTCTTTGCTTCTCCCCTGTACCTCTCTGTTCTCTCTCCCCTACTGTTGAGGTCCAAGTTACGGACCTGCATAATTTCTGAGAAGTGTGGGAGACCTGAACAGATAGCATGAGTGTGAAAATTGTAACATTGAATGCTAAGGGGTTAAACTCTCCCATAAAGAGGTCTTTCTTGTGGAGGGAGGCCCGCAGATGTAAGGCGGACATCTTCTGTATACAAGAGACTCACTTATTGGAGGCAGATAATGCACGTTTACACCACAAATTGTTCCCTCACATTTTCTTTGCAAACCACGCAGCTAAGAAAGCAGGTGTTTGCATTATGATCAAAAACACTGTGCAGTTCCAGATGCAGAGGGTGGTGGCAGACCCTAATGGTCGTTCTCTCATCCTTATTTGTACAATAGGAGGGAGGTCACGATTTCTAACATATACAGCCCTAACGAAGCCCAGATTAAATTTGCCCGTACGGTATTGGAGAAAGTCAGGACGGAGTCCCGAGGCCTTTGTGTGGTGACAGGTGACTTTAATTCAGTGATGAATCGTCTAATGGACTCCTCAGCTGGTCCGTTGAGGAGGGGGCTGGAGCTGGGGCCTCTTTGCCGTGAGCTCCGGCTCCATGATGTGTGGTGATACCAACACGCCAACGAAAGAGATTATTCCTTCTTCTCCCACAGACATAGATCGTATGCCAGAATTGATTTTTTCTTGGTTGACGATCAGACGCTTTCGGCCTGTGTCTGTGCGGAGATAGGACTGATCACCTGGTCGGACCACACTCCAGTGTCCCTGGAGCTGAGACTGGGCGGTGGGGGGCCCTCACCCCGCCCCTGGAGGCTGAACGCAGACCTGTTGTCTGATCGGGGAGTCAGGACGAATTTGCCAAAAACATATCAGAATATTTTGTCCTGAATGACAACCAGGAGGTCTCTGATGAGACCCTCTGGGAATCCCGTAAGGCAGGCATTCATGGCCTGTTTATCCAAAAATCCTCTCAACTGAAGCGTCATCGTGAAGCACTCCGTTCTGGCCTGATCCTTAAATTAGAACAGGCTGAGGCATCAAACAAGCTGAGCCCCTCTCCTGCCCTAACCTCGGAGATTTTTCAAATACGTAGCCAACTAAGAGCCCTACTGCTGAGCCAATATGAGAAAGGACTTAGATCCTTGAGAAGAGTGCATTACACTGAGGGTGACAGAGCGGGGGCGGTGCTGGCGAGGCGCATCAAAAAAAGAGCCGCGAAGTCCATGATTGCAGTTATGAGAGACGAGAGGGGGTCAGAGGTGCGCAACCCTGCAGACATTGCGGAAATCTTTGCTGGTTTCTATGAGAGACTCTACAATTTAAATAGCGACCGAGATACTCCGCAGCCAATTCCATTGGAAATTAGTGAATTCTTGGCCAAGTTAAATTTACCTTCCCTTTCCTCGGACCAACTGGCCGAAGTAAATGCCCCATTCTCGGACACCGAGATTAGCAAAGTCATTTCTTCACTAAAAGCTTTGTCTGCCCCGGGACCCGACGGATTCCCGAATGTCTACTACAAATCCTTTTCGGGTCAACTGACGCCCTACTTAAAACGGCTGTTTACTTTCTGGGGAGCCAGAGGATCCATCTCGGCCACACTTCTGGAGGCAACTATTTCCACGATCCCCAAACCTGGGAAGGCCCCAGACCGACCGGGGAACTACAGGCTGATTTCTCTTCTCAATTGTGATTTGAAAATCTACTCCAAGCTGATTGCTTGTAGACTTGCGCCTGTTCTTCCCTTGTTGGTGGGGCCGGACCAGGTGGGTTTTGTGGCGGGGAGGCAAGCGAAGGACGGAACCAGACGGGTATTGGACCTCATTGGGGTGGCGGAGTCCCGGGGGGTTCCCAGTGCATTCATTTCTCTAGACGCCGAAAAAGCGTTTGATAGGGTGCACTGGGGATACCTTCGGGCGGTGCTGGGGAAATTCGGATTTGTCGGTCCGATCCTGTCAGCCATTCTCGCCTTGTATTCCAACCCCAGTGCAAGGGTCCTCTCCTCGGGGTTCTTGTCATGGAGGTTCCTGATTACAAATGGGACCAGACAGGGTTGTCCTCTCTCCCCAATAATATTCGCTTTAGTGGTGGAGCCATTGGCGGCATGGATCCAAGCAGACTCTCGGATTTCGGGTATCCAAGTTGGGGAGTCTGTCCATAAGATTGGTCTATATGCAGATGACATAATCATAATATGCACGGACCTTGACACATCCTTCCAAGCTATAATGTCAACTCTGACGACCTTTTCTAGACTGTCATTCTACAAACTCAATGGCTCGAAATCAGTAGTTCTGCCAATTTGTGTCCCCCCTAACCTTGCATCCAGACTTCAGGCCTCGTACCCTTTTCAGTGGTGCCTGAAAGGCATACCATACTTGGGAGTTACTCTTTGTTCCTCCTCCAGGGTTGTTCCCGTGAATATGGATGGTCTTAAACAGGCTCTGCAGAAGGCCTTAAATGAACATGTGATCCTAGAGCTTTCCTGGATGGCTAGAATCCAGGCGTGCCGCATGGATCTTCTCCCAAAAGTCCTCTACCTTCTTAGGTGCATTCCCTTCGAGATTCCTAGTAAATACTTGACGATAATTCAAAAGCTAGTAAATGCTTATATTTGGGCAAAAAAGAATCCCAGAATTACCAAAAAAATTATGTTTCTCCCGATGCACCAGGGAGGTATGGGAGTCCCAGATGTTAAATCATGCCGAGCTGTGATCTTGGAGGAGGCCAAAACGTGGTGGAATGTTAGTGAGAAGCTTAACCAACTGAGATGGCTTCAGATAGAGAACCACTTAATTAGAGGTTGTGACCTGAGGGGAACACTGGCTGCGGAGTCCCTCTCTCCACCGAAGGGCTCACTGTTTTCAACCCTGCCCTCGATTAAAACTCTAGTGGAAGTCTGGAGAGACTCCCCGAGGCATTGGACTAAGTTGCCCACGTCTAGCATTCCGCTTTCGTCTCTAAAACTGCATGTTCCCCCCCTGGATGTGACTCGCTGGTCCCAGGCAGGGATAAATTACCTGGCAGATCTATACTCTTTTGACAAACTTAAATCATTTGATACTCTAATTTGAGAAGCGCCCTCGTTGGACACTGCCTTCCTACAATACATGCAAGTCAGACACTTTCTTCAGTCCCAACAGTGCCGTAGACAGTTTGGAGTTTTGCTCTCCTCTCCGACTCCATTTCAGATGTTCCTACTTTCAGACCCAAAAAAAACTAAGGGCTTTTCTACTATTTATGCCGCCCTTCTGCATCTGGACACGCTTGACAAATTGACATATATGCACAGGTGGGAGGCAGATTTGAATTTTGTATCCGACTCAGATGACTGAGAAGCAGCTCTGAAAACTATCTCTAAATCAACTAGATGTATCTCACATTTTGAGAACCTAAAAAAGATACACTTGAGATGGTATATCCCTCCGACTCGGCTTCAAAAGTTTAACTCTTCCCTCTCGCCCAACTGCTGGAGGGGGTGCAGTGAGAGAGGTGACCTATCCCACATGTGGTGGTCATGTCCCAAAATTGCTTTGCTTTGGGACCAAATAGCAGAATTAAGCTCTAAAGTGTTGGATACTCAGATCCCACTGACTCCTCAACTGGCAATACTCCACATAGGGGCCCGTGACTTTCCCGCTGTAGTTAGCAAAACGTTGACATACATTTTAATTGCAACCAGGTTGAGCATTGCGCAAAGTGGAAATCTGATTCCCCACCATCCCTCGCTGAAGTGACAAACAGACTTAACCTGATTTTCTCCCACGAGTTTCACCTGGCGCTTACTAGAAGCGATAGGGAGCCCACGATAGAAGCCTGGAAACTATGGGCCTCGCACCCAATGGCTTTGCCTCTCCCTGGCTAAATGTAATCCCTCACCTAATTGATTGATATTTGGAAAATTATAGGTTGTGTACATCTTTGATCCTCTACCTAGCATCACAGGTTGTTAGTTCACATGATTACATGTTTTTTTCTGCACAGGATAATGTGGGTTTCTTGTTTCTCCCCCTCCCCTCTCAGCCCCTTCCCAATGATATTGAAAATGTGTTGAATTGTGACGTGCTTTTGTTGACATTGATTATCTGGTGATACTCTTCAATGTAAAATTTCTTTACTTGTTAACCTAATTTTCTCAATAAAAATTTATTGTGACAAAAAAAACAAACTACCATATAGTGCAGGCTCATAACTTTCCATATAGTGCAGCCTCAAATCTCTCCATATAGCAGCCTCTAAACTCTCCATATAGTTCAGTATTATATATGCAACCTTATATCTCTTCATATAGTGCAGTATTATACTGTATATGCAGCCTTATATCTTTCCATATAGTGCAGCCTCATATCTCTCCATATAGTGCAGTATTACTTGTGCAGCCTTATATCTCTCCTTACAGTGCAGTATTATGCTGTATATACAGCCTTATAGCTTTCCATATAGTGCAGCCTTATATTTTTCCATATAGTGCAGCCTCATATCTCTCCATATAGTGCAGCATTATATATGCAGCTTTATATCTCTCATACAGTGCCTACAAGTAGTCTTCAGCCCCCTGCAGATTTAGCTGGTTGACACATGCGGAATTAACTTGGCATTGTGACATTTGGACTGTAGATCAGCCTGGAAGTGGGAAATGCACTGCAGCCAAAAAGATTTTTACATTTTTTTTTTTTTTTTAAAAGCGTTAAAAGTTAATTCAGAGGGTCATTTATTATTCAACCCCTCAAACCACCAGCATTCTGTTTGGTCCCCTAAAGTATTAAGAAGTAGTTCAGGCACAAAGAACAACGAGCTTCACATGTGTGGATTAATTATCTCTTTTGCCAGCCTTTTCTGACTATTTAAGACCCTCCCCAAACTTGTGAACAGCACTCATACATGGTCAACATGGGAAAGACAAAGGAGCATTCCAAGGCCATCAGAGACAAGATCGTGGAGGGTCACAAGGCTGGTAAGGGGTACAAAACCCTTTCCAAGGAGTTGGCCCTACCTGTCTCCACTGTTGGGAGCATCATCCGGAAGTGGAAGGCTTATGGAACTACTGTTAGCCTTCCACGGCCTGGACAGCCTTTGAAAGTTTCCTCCCGTGCCGAGGCCAGGCTTGTCCGAAGAGTCAAGGCTAACCCAAGGACAACAAGGAAGGAGCTCCGGGAAGATCTCATGGCAGTGGGGACATTGGTTTCAGTCAATACCATAAGTAACGTACTCCACCGCAATGGTCTCCGTTCCAGATGAGCCCGTAAGGTACCTTTACTTTCAAAGCGTCATGTCAAGGCTCGTCTACAGTTTGCTCATGATCACTTGGAGGACTCTGAGACAGACTGGTTCAAGGTTCTATGGTCTGATGAGACCAAGATCGAGATCTTTGGTGCCAACCACACATGTGACGTTTGGAGACTGGATGGCACTGCATACGACCCCAAGAATACTATCCCTACAGTCAAGCATGGTGGTGGCAGCATCTTGCTGTGGGGCTGTTTCTCAGCCAAGGGGCCTGGCCATCTGGTCCGCATCCATGGGAAGATGGATAGCACGGCCTACCTGGAGATTTTGGCCAAGAACATCCGCTCCTCCATCAAGGATATTAAGATGGGTTGTAATTTCATCTTCCAACAAGACAACGACCCAAAGCACACAGCCAAGAAAACCAAGGCCTGGTTCAAGAGGGAAAAAATCAAGGTGATGGAGTGGCCTAGTCAGTCTCCTGACCTTAACCCAATTGAAAACTTGTGGAAGGAGCTCAAGATTAAAGTCCACATGAGACACCCAAAGAACCTAGATAACTTGGAGAAGATCTGCATGAAGGAGTGGGCCAAGATAACTCCAGAGACCTGTGCCGGCCTGATCAGGTCTTATAAAAGACGATTATTAGCTGTAATTGCAAACAAGGGTTATTCCACAAAATATTAAACCTAGGGGTTGAATAATAATTGACCCACACTTTTATGTTTAAAATTTATTAAAATTCAACTGAGCAACATAACTTTTTGGTTTGTAAGATTTATGCTTCTGTTAATAAATCCTACTCTCGTTTGCAGTTTGAAGGCTCTAACTTATTTGCATCTTATCAAACCACCTAAATCTGCAGGGGGTTGAAGACTACTTGTAGGCACTGTATAGTGCAGTGTTATACATGCAGCCTTATAACTCTCTTTTTTTTTTTTTAAACAATAAATTTTTATTGAGAAATTTTCCAGTACAGAGAAAATCAGAACATACATCCTCATTTATGGCCAACATGGCCTAAACGGAGGCAGTGAATACCATAACAATAAGACACAACAAAAAAAAAAAAAGAAGGGGGGATAGGGAGATTTGGGGGAGGAGGGGGGGAGGAAAAAATAAGGAGGGAAAGTACGGGTTGGGTAGGGGAGGGGGGGAGGGGGTTTCGGTCTAGCCACTTCAAAATCCGTAACGATTAAGACATGTTAGGAATATTAATGTACACAGATAGTATTGTGTCGGGAAGAGACCCATAGGTCCCACCAAGATAGGACTCTACTCCTTCGTTTGGCGTCCTGCGCCAGGAGCAGTTCATGTTGAAAATGTAGGTTGATAGAGTTCAGAAGATCCCCCACGGTAGGGACCAAAGGTTGTTTCCAATAACGGGCGACACAATTGCGTGCTGAGATCAGAACATTAGTGAACATTGGACGAAATCTAGGAGGAAAGGATTCCAATCCCAAGCCCAGAAGAGCCAGCGTAGGAGGCAAGTTTACTGTCAGTCCAGTAATTTCTGTTAATAAGTCTTGAACAAAAGACCAAAATTGCTGGAGTTTTGGGCAGTACCACCACAGATGTTGAATAGTTCCCTTATGATTACACTTTTTCCAGCAGAGAGGTGACACAGAGTTAGGGCCAGTTGTAAAGTGGGCTAGTCGTTCCGGAGAGATATACCAGTCCATCTGTGTTTTTTTTAATTGTTCATGATGGTTAATACATTTGGAAAAGGCGGACACATGAGTGGCAGCTCTTTGCCAGGATTGGAGGTCTGTTGAAAAGTTCAAACGTTTCTCCCACCTTAACATGTATGGAAGCTTTGTTTTGCCTCTCTCCCCCACCAGAGCATTATACATAATAGCTACCCCTCGATCATTGGGGGAGGATGATTTAAAGTATCTCTGTAATAAATGGTCCACGTCAACTGGGCTCACCTCCGGAAGCTTCAAGGAATCCAGAAAATGACGTAGTTGAAGGTAACAATAGAAGGAGGTACGGGGAACGCCAAAATTATCCATCAAATCTGAAAAGGCTTTGACTCTATCCCCCTCCCTCACTTGCCTTAGGAGCTCCACCCCGAGCGGTTTCCATGCGGAAAGAGAGAGAGAGTCCACAGCCAGTTCGACCGCTGAGATAGAAACGTAGTGGTGTAGAAAGGATAGAAGGCCCCTGTTATGATGTGTCCAGATTTTAAGTAATGTGGTCATTGCTGAAAGGGGTATTTTATGTTTGCAGGTCGAGAGTAACGTTGCCTCTAATAGTAGTCTGGTGGAGTACCGAGGGGCAAAATGTTGTTCGATCTGCAACCATAGGCATTGGGAATCTTCTCTCCACCATACTCCTGCAGCTGCCAAGTGTATGGCATGATAGTAGGAAGTGATGTCCGGGAGGCCGAGCCCTCCCAGGCGGGTCGGAAGGGTCAGAATTTTAGTGCTAACTCGGTGAGTTTTGGAGTTCCAAATAAAGTTACCTAAGAGTCCCTGTAAAGAATGTAAGAAGCGTCGAGGAAACGAGAATGGAAGACACCGCAATGTATATAATATTTTGGGAAGATATGTCATCTTGGTAATTTGGATTCTTGCAATCCATGACAAATTTAATGATGAATGGGAACTTAGACTCAATGTAATCGACTTATACAGGGCTTCATAATTGCTCCGGACGATGTCGGCAGTACGAGTGATTTGGATGCCCAGGTATGGGAACCCAAGTGGAGACCATACGAAGGGCAAATTAGATTGGAGACGCTTGGCCAAATCCTGAGGAACGTTAATGGGGAACAGAAGGGATTTTGAGGAATTCAATTTATAGTATGACACTTCCGAAAATTCAGAGAGAACATTCATAATCCGAGGGATGGACCTCGCGACGTCCTTGCACATAAACACGACGTCATCGGCATATAAGCCTATTTTGTGTTCTCTGGATCCAACACGGGGCCCAATAATTTCAGGATCTTGCCTCACCCTCTCAGCCAAGGGTTCCATTGCTAGTGCACCTTATAACTCTCTTAGTGCAGTATTATACTGTATATGCAGCCTTATATCTTTCCATATAGTGCAGTATTATATATGCAGCCTTATATCTCCCATATAGTGCAGTATTATATATGCAGCCTTATATCTCTCCATACAGTGCAGTATTATACTGTATATGCAGCCTTATATCTTTCCATATAGTGCAGCCCCATAATATTATTATTATTTATTTAAATAGCGCCATTAGGTTCCATGGCGCTTTACATGAGGATAGGGGAGACAAGCACAATTACAATAACTCTAGACAATCAGGAGAAATAGGTACAGGAGGGGAGGGGATCATGTCCACAAGGGCTCACAGTCTACGAGGGGTGGGTATACAGTAGGCTGGGGGAGTGTCAGTTACGGGGCGGTCGCCTGGGTCTCATGGCAGGTTGTAGGCTTGACGGAATAGGCGAGTCTTCAGGTGATACTTGAAGCTTCTCAGGTTTGGAGAGTGTCTGACGTGTTGGGGAGGGAGTTCCAGAGTTTGGCAGATGCCTGGGCAAAGTCCTGGACGCAATTGTGCGAGGAGAAGATGAGGGGGGAGCAGAGGAGGAGTTCTGGTGAGGAACGGAGGTTGCGTGAGGGTAGGTATTGGGAGACCAGGAGATGTATGGTGGGGACAGGTTGTGCATCGCTTTGTATGCCATAGTTAGTGTTTTGAACTGGGATCTCTTGGAGGCGGGGAGCCAGTGAAGGGCTTGGCAAAGGGGGGAGACAGCGGAGTAGCGGGGGGACAGATGGATTAGTCGGGCAGCAGAATTGAGGATAGATTGGAGAGGTATGAGGGAGTTGGATGGGAGGCCAGTGAGAATGAGGTTGCAGTAGTCAAGGCGGGAGATGATGAGGGCATGAATAAGTGTTTTAGCGGTGTCGTGGGTAAGGAAGGAGCGGATCCGTGAGATGTTTCTAAGCTGGAGCCGGAGGGATGTGGAGATGGCTTCAATGTGGGGCTTGAAGGATAGGGAGGAGTCAAGGATTACCCCGAGGCACTTGGCTTGGGAGACTGGGGAGAGGGCCCAGTCATTGACACAGATGGATAGGTTGGGAAGTGGGGGGGAATTTCTTGGGGGGAAGACTATGAATTCAGTTTTGTCCATGTTGAGTTTAAGGAAGCGAGATGGCTGAGATGGCTGAAAGGCATTGTGGGATTTTGGAGAGTAGGGAGGTGATGTCAGGGCCGGACAAGTGGATTTGGGTGTCGTCAGCGTAGAGGTGGTACTGGAGGCCGTGGGACTCAATGATTTGCCCTAGGCCGAGAGTGTATATGGAGAAAAGTAGTGGACCCAGGACCGAACCTTGGGGGACTCCGACAGAAAGGGGATAGGGCGAGGAGGAGGTGTGGGAGTGGGAGACACTGAAGGTCCGGTCTGCTAGGTATGAAGAGATCCAAGAGAGGGCAAGGTGGGTGATGCCGAGGGATTCCAGGATCTGGAGAAGAAGGGAGTGGTCAACCGTGTCGAAGGCGGCGGACAGGTCGAGGAGGAGGAGGATGGAGTAGTGACGTTTGTTCTTGGTGGCAAGTAGGTCGTTGGTGACTTTGGTCAGGGCTGTTTCAGTGGAGTGGGGGGGTCGCATAACGGACTGTAGGCGGTTGAAGTGGAAGCAGGAAGAGAGGTGAGAGGACAGTTCAGAGTGGATGTGCTGTTCGAGTAGCTTAGAGGCGAATGGGAGAAGAGATATGGGGCGATAGTTAGCGACAGAGGTAGGGTCGAAGGAAGGTTTTTTTAAGGATGGGCGTGATTAGGGCGTTTTTGAAGGCTGAGAGGAAGGCGCCAGTGGTGATAGGTTGAAGAGATGGGTGAGGGCTGGGATGAAAATGGAGGTGTGGTTGGGAATGAGGTGGGATGGGAGCAGGTCATGGGGGCTGGTGGTGAGGTGTGATTTCGACAGGAGGGAGGAGAGTTGGTCTTCAGTTATGGGGGCGAAGTGGCTAATGGAGGAGGGCAGTGTAGGTGAGAGGGGGAGTTGTGGAGAAAGTGGGCCAAAGCTGTTTCTGATCTTGTCGATCTTCTCCTTGAAGGTTGCAAAGTCTTCAGTAGAGATGAGGGGAGAGGGGGGAGGAGCGGGCGGGCAGAGTAAGGAGTTGAAAATTTTGAAGAGCTGTTTGGGGTTGCGGGACAGGGAGGTTATTAGGGATGAGAAAAAGGCTTGCTTGGCAGTAGCAAGTGCCGTCTTGAAGTCAGTGAGGGATTGTTTGAACAGAGCAAAGTGCCCGGAGGTGCGGAACTTTTTCCATCTCCTCTCGTCGACCCTGGACGCCCGTCTTAGGTTTTTAGTGAGGGTCGTATGCCAAGGTTGCTTGTTAGTGCGTGGAGCGTGGAATGTGAGGGGGGCGGCTAGGTCAAGGGCGTTCGTTATTGTGGTGTTGTATAGGGTGGTGGCAGTGTCTATGTCACCAGCGGAGGGTATGTCGGTGAGAGGGAGGAGGGATTTGGAGAATAAAGGAAGATCAAGATCTCTTAGGTTTCGGCGAGGGTGATCAAGTTTGCGGGGAGGAGGTAGCGTGGCAGGGGAAGAGAGGGCGGAGAAGGTCAAGAGATGGTGGTCAGATAGGGGGAGTTCCGAGGTTGTGAGGTTGGAGAGGGAGCAGAGGCGGGTAAAGATGAGGTTAAGCGTGTGGCCTTGTTCGTGGGTGGGAGAGGAGGACCATTGGGAGAGGCCTAGGGAAGTGGTCAGGGAAAGAAGGTTGGAGGCAGTTGGGCGGGGAGTGTCAATGAGGATATTGAAGTCGCCCATGATGATGGTGGGGATGTCAGCAGAGAGGAAGTGAAGTAGCCAGGTGGTGAAGTGGTCAAGGAAGGAGGCGATGGGTCCAGGGGGGCGCTAGATGATGGCTAGCTGGAGGTTGCAGGGGGAAAAGATTCAGGACCGAGTGGACTTTGAAGGAGGGAGCAGCGACGGAGGGGTATGGGGGAATAGGGCTGAAGGTGCAGGAGTTGGACAAGAGTTCCCCACCCTGTCCCCAGTTTGCTCCTCATACTCTCCCCATCCTCTCCCCCCAGTTTGCTCCTCATACTCCCCCCCCACCCTGTCCCCCCAGTTTTCTCCTCATACTCTAGCCCCCATCTTGTCCCCCCAGTTTGCCCCTCATACACCCCCATCCATCCACCCCCACCCTGTCCCCACAGTTTACTCTTCATATACCCCCCACCCTGTCCCCCCAGTTTGCTCTTCATTCATCCCCCATCCACTCCCCCCACCTTGTACCTCCAGTTTGCTCCTCAAACACCCCCCATTCACTCCCTCCACCCTGTCCCCAAAGTTTGCTCCTCATTCACCCCCCCACCCTGTCCCCTCAGTTTGCTCTTCATACTTCCCCATCCTGTCCCCCGAGTTTGCTCCTCATGCACCCCCATCCACTCCCCCAGTTTGCTCCTCTTACACCCCTCATCCACTCCCACCACCCTGTCCCCCAGTTTGCTCCTCATACTCCCCTCCCACTCTCTCCCCCAGTTTGCTCCTCATACTTCCCCCATCCACTCCCCTCACTGTGTCCCCCAGTTTGCTCCTCATTTACCCCCCATTCACTGTCCCCATCCTGTCCCTCGAGTTTGCTCCTTATGCACCCCCCATCCACTCCCCCAGTTTGCTCCTCATACACCCCTCATCCACTCCAACACCCTGTCCCCCCAGTTTGCTCCTCATACTCCCTCCCCACTCTCACCCCCAGTTTGCTCATCATACACCCCCACCCTGTCGCCCCAGTTTGCTCATCATACACCCCCTATCCTCTCCCCCAGTTTGCTCCTCATACTCCCCCCACTCTCTCCCCCAGTTTGCGCCTCTTACACCCCCTATTCTCTCCCCCAGTTTGCTCTTCATACTTCCCCCCACCGTTCCTCCCAGCTCCTCATACTCTTCCCATCCTATCCCCCCCAGTTTTCTCCTCATACTCCCATCCACTCTGTTCCCCCAGTTTGCTTCTCATGCTGCCCCCCCTGTTTGCTCTTCATTCTCCCCCCCACCCTGTCCCCAAAGTTTGCTCCTCATACACCCCCCACCCTGTCCCGTCAGTTTGCTCTTCATTCTCCCTCCATGCTGCCCCCCGAGTTTGCTTCTCATACACCCCCATCCACTCCCCCCCACCCTGTCCCCCCAGTTTGCTCCTCATACACCCCCATCCACTCCCCCCACCCTGTCCCCTGTTTGCTCCTCATTCACCCCCATCCACTCTCCCCCACCCTGTCCCCCATTTGCTCATCATTCACCCCCAGCCACTCCCCTCACACTGTCCCCCAAGTTTGCTCTCATCACCCCCCATCCAATCCCCCACCCTGTTCTCACAGTTTGCTCCTCATCACCCCCCATTCACTCCCCCCCACTTTGCTCCTCTTACATCCCCTATCCTCTCCCACCAGTTTACTCTTCTTACACCCCTATCCTCTCCCCCCAGTTTGCTCCTCATACACCCCCCACTGTCTCCCCATAGTTTACTCCTCATACTCCCCCCAGTTACATTAATGCTCCTTGTCTTCCCAGCTTCAGTGGGAAACACTGCGCTCCATCATTCTTCCACCTCTGCCGGGTGACATCACCAGTGTTATTAGGTTACCCGATGACACTGATGACATTGCCCTGACCCAGGAAATGCCGGGAATCAGGGCTTCCATTGTACATATAGAGCGTCTGATAGACGCTTTCTATACAATGGACTGCTGGAGCCTGCGAGCTACAGATTCTCTTCCACCACTATCAGCTTATAGCGGGAACAGAGAACAGCCGGCTCACACTGCGGGGGGAGAGGGCGGAAGATGCGGACGGCGGGAAGAGCCCTCGGGCGCTACAGCAGGAGGTCGGATAGCGCGCCCCTGCCTGCTGTGCCTGGGCCAGAACGGCCAAATGGTCCCTTCTAGGCGCAACACACTGGGCACGTCCATGAATCAGAGCCCAAATGCACGGCTGCAGCCAGATATGCTGTATAACTACTTGTGCAAGAGAATGAACCAGAGCTAGGCCACCAATAAATCCTAGGCAAACTCAATATACGAAGAAAAACCTATAGAAAGATGAGTTTATAGCCCAATTATGGTATAAAAACAAATATTTTATTGGTACAATTCATAAAACATAATCAATAATACAATTATGACAATTATTACTTGTGCAAGAGGATGGATGCAACAAAGCGAAGTACTAACATTGCTTCAGGTGCCATCTGGTGGTTGAAAGGGTAAATTACATATGTTGCACATTTTTTAAAATGCAACCAGTCAGCAACACATTATAATATGTTTAAAGAAGCATTCTTATTAACTTTTTGATTAAATGTCTGTGCCCATGTGTGTAATGTAGACTGAGTGTGATAATATACTCAACTACCGCCATTGTCTCAGGGATCCAGTGCCGATCTTCTCTTTTAGGGCTCGGACACACATCAGTGAAAATTGTCCGTGTTTACTGTGCGGAAAAATTGCATTTCTCTCACACCAATGTTAACTAATGTCCGAGAAGATATTTCCGAGTCTAGCACGCTTTTCCCGCATCAGATTTCCGGATTGCGAGTCAATCGCAACATGCTGCGATTCTATGCGAGTCACGGACGAGACTCGCCAATGCAAATCTATGGGTCCGACAAAAAACTCGGATTGCACTCGGACCACACTCGCACCATCCGAGTCTGATGCTAGTTTTAATTGATACATTACCATTCTGTAGCTCAGACAACTGTACAAAATGTTCCTGTAAATATTATACAGTAAATAGCTGCTGAGGAAAAAAATGGATTGCACTCGGACAGCACTCGCAAGCCACACTGAGCAAAAGTCAGATGACACTCGTACAACTCTCCGATCCGTGAATTGGACAGTTTTTCCACTCGGATGTGTGTCCATACCCTCACAATGTAAAACTATAGAACGTCAGAATGAGTCTCCATAGGCTTTCATTGTCAAATTGACGTCCTATTCATGCTTAGCGCATGGAACGAGCCAGCTAGCCAAAACTGTGATGACGTCAATCAGAAGTGAAGCCGGATAGCGCTGGACACTTGAAACAGCAGCAGCAGGTGAGTGTATTATCACACTCACACTACATTGCATACATGTATACACATTTAATGAATAAAAAAGTTCCTGGGAGTGCGTCTTTAATATTAATATTTTGCAATAGCATCTTACTGTGACAGGATACCGCATTAAGCCTGCCATGTCACGACTTACCACAGCTGTATCTACAGTGCAATATCCGAAGAGGACAAATCATCACAAAGAGGGATATATTGTGCACACTGAATAAACAGATTAATGTAAGACACAGTATAAAGCCAAACAATATCTCATGTATATACTACATAGTGTGGAAAATGTCTATGTGGATATATATAAAGATGGCTGTAATCGTTAATAATATATAGTACAACAAACTAGGAAAAAGACGATCAAAAATCCCAATGTATCAGTGCAAAAACTTTTGTTTTGGATGTGCGGTACAAAATATAAAAAAAATATCATAAAAGGTACAAGGTGGGACAAATCAGTCTCTTTTACACTGTAAAAACACAGTACATATCTATATATTATAAATGCATTATCATATGTAACTATACAGGATTCAAAGATTCAAAGAAGCTTTATTGGCAGGACTAAATACACCTCGGTTTTGCCAAGCAATTGTATAAAGGGAATAGGGATAGGGACTGTGGGGATGTTAGGTAGGAGCTGTAGGGAAGGTGGATGAGGCGGATCTAGGATGCGGGGCTATAGTCCATGGCATAGAGAAGGTGGATGGGGCAAGTCCAGGGTGGGGGCTATAGTCCAGGGCATAGGGAAGGTGGGTGGGGCAAGTCCAGGGTGAGGGCTATAGTCCATGGCATAGGGAAGGTGGGTGGGGCAAGTCCAGGGTGGGGGCTATAGTCCAGGGCATAGGGAAGGTGGGTGGGGCAAGTCCAGGGTGAGGGCTATAGTCCATGGCATAGGGAAGGTGGGTGGGGCAAGTCCAGGGTGGGGGCTATAGTCCATGGCATAGGGAAGGTGGGTGGGGCAAGTCCAGGGTGGGGGCTATAGTCCATGGCTTAAGAAAGGTGGATGGGGCAGATCCACTGTGGAGGCTATAGTCCATGGCATCATAGTTCTTTTTCTCGCAGTCTATGGCATTCGCTCACATACCACACTGCTATCTCCACTGCTCTCTCTATTTCTCCCAGCAGGATAAATGTTTTTCCTTCCTCCTTCATGGTGATAAAATCTGGGAAGAGATGTGAGAGTCTCCTGAAGTGAGTGTCCCTCACTGCTGAGTATTTGGAACAGTGTAGCAGGAAGTGGGTTTCGTCCTCCAGGGCCTCCTGATCACAGTGTTGGCACAGCCTTTCCTCCTGGGCTTGTATCTCTGCCTGTGTCGGCCAGACTTGATGGCCAGACTGTGGGCACTGAGTCTATATCGGCTCAGGAACTTGTGGTCTCTGGGATCCGGGAGTTTATCCAGATATGGGGCCAGTCTGTAGTCTCTCTGGAGACTCCGGTGCATGATCAGGATCAAAGCATTACTTATATATATATATATATATATATATACATATAAATATATATATATATATATATATAATATATACATATACATATACAAGATGGCTGCCGAGGGTGATGGACGCACGTAGGGAGGCTCCAGGCACTTGGACACAATCCACCCGCATCCAAGCTCGCCTGCCCTCCCTACGCACCACCAGCTCCATTGCCGTCACCCCTGTGCACCCCACCAACCATCCGGGCCACGCACCCCCATCCTGTGGCCGGCCGTGCCCTGCGGCCCCCACTCAGGCCTGCGACCCCGCACTCTGGCCTGCGGCCCCAGCTGCACTGGCACCGCTCCCTCCCCGGAGTCCCCGCTCTCCTCACCCGGCGTGACCGCTCCACCAGGAGGCACCATCACTGTGGGTGCGGGCATCCTCCAGCAGCGCCCGGCGCCACTTTGAACTGTAGGCCCCGCGGCCACCTAGCCGGCGGCTCGTCTCTCTTGTCCACCACAGCGGCGGGACACCCGCTCCGGGACCCCGCGCAGCGCGCAGCGGTGACTGCGCACTCTGCCGGCGGGCCCCACACTCCCGGCCGGATTCCCGGCCCGCAGCAGCAGCACCGCGCCTGACGCCCGAGCGGCCGCCCGCCCTGCCAGCACCGACCAGCAACAGGACAGGAGCACCAGCGCTTCTATAACACCACGCCAGACAGGTGAGGAAACAGGGGCCCCCACCATCCACCGGCTGCACCAGCCCCAAGGCACAACCAGGACCCCGGGCCACCCCTGGCCCCTGTACACTGCACCTGGACCCTTGACTGCTGTCCTGGCCCCTGCTGCTTTTAACCTGTCCCCACCTGGGCCCCGACTCCACCTGGCTCCAGTCCGCACCCAGCCCTGCGGCTACAACCTACCCTCCTGGCCGTGTCTGACCCCCCTCCTGGCTGCGCTTGACCCTCCTGGCTGCGCCTGACCCTCCTGGCTGCGCTTGACCCTCCTGGCTGTGCCTGACCCTCCTGGCTGCGCCTGACCCTCCTGGCTGTGCCTGACCCTCCTGGCTGCGCTTGACCCTCCTGGCTGCGCCTGACCCTCCTGACTGCGCCTGACCCTCCTGGCTGCGCCTGACCCTCCTGGCTGCGCTTGACCCTCCTGGCTGCGCCTGACCCTCCTGGCTGTGCCTGACCCTCCTGGCTGCGCTTGACCCTCCTGGCTGCGCTTGACCCTCCTGGCTGCGCTTGACCCCCCTGGCCGCGCTTGACCCTCCTGGCTACGCCTGGCTTTTGGCTATCATCGACCACCTGCCTGCTGTCAATCTCTCCTGCTACCCTGGACCCCCTGGCTCCACCACCCCATCCACGGCTGCACCATCCGATCCCCGTCTGCACCATTCCATCATCCGACTGCACCATCTCATCATCCGACAGCACCACCCGGCTCCATCATCTCGTCTCCGGCATCATCATCTCGTCTCCGGCCCCATCATCTCGTCTCCGGCCCCATCATCTCGTCTCCGGCTGCACCATCCGATCCCCGGCTGCACCACTCCACCATCCGACGGCACCTTCTCATCATCCAACAGCACCACCCGGCAGCGCCACCTCATCTCCGGCTCCATCATCTCGTCTCCGGCTCCATCACCTCGTCTCCGGCTCCATCATCTCGTCTCCAGCTACAACACTCCATCGACGAACTGCACCCCACTTGTGACCACGACGGCACCCCCTCGCTGTACCCCATCCCTGGGTTTTATGCATCCTGGACTATTCCTGCGTCCCCGGCTATACTACTTCCCTAGCAGTCTTCCACCCCCAGCTACACCCCACCCCTCCTATTAAAATCCCTGACTCCACCCCACCCCAGGCTGCACCCCACTACCTGACCGCACCCTACCCCTGGCCACACCACACCCCGCACGCCACCCCCGACTCCACCCCGTCCTCCGCCACCCACCAGCTCTACCCACACCCCTTCTCCATCCACGCACCTCCCCTGCCACATCCCACCCCTGTCACTTCTTACCGCCAAAACCGCTGCCCACAATGTTTCCCCTCCTCCTCACTCTCCACCCCCATCCTACTCCACTTCCTCCTAACCCCGAACATCCCTCCACCCACCAAGGCCATAACGATCTCCCCATCCTCCTACCCACCCACCTTACCCCCTCCTCCGAACTGTTCCTCCACACCCAATCACTCTTCTCCACACACGCACGGCCCCCACGCAAACTCTCCTGCTCCCACCTCCTAACCCTCTCACTACTTCTCCTACTTGCAGGTGACATATCCCCCAACCCTGGACCCCCCACCACATCCCTCCACTCACCTCCAATTTTCGCCCATCCCCATCACAAACTCTCGCAACCCCCGGAACCTTATACCCATTCACCCAACCCCAGTCCCCCTGTCTGGAGCACTCTGGAATGCCCGCTCAGTGTGTAACAAACTCTCCTACATCCATGACCTCTTCATCACCAATAAATTCAAATTCCTCGGCATCACCGAAACTTGGCTCACCCCTGCCGACACAGCCTCCCTTGCCGCCCTCTCCTACGGCGGACTCACGCTCTCCCACACACCACGCCCTAATAGCACCCGTGGGGGTGGTGTGGGTATACTCTTGTCCGACAGCTGCTCCTTCATCCCTACTACACCGCCTCCTTCCGCCTCCTTTCCCTCCTTCGAACTGCACTCTATTCGCATTTTCTCCCCCTGCAACCTCCAACTCGCGGTCATCTACCGACCCCCGGGATCAACCACCTCCTTCTTTGACCACTTCAACACTTGGCTTCTCCACTTCCTCTCCTCCGACATCCCCACCATCATCATGGGCGACTTCAACATCCCCATCGACACCCCCGACCCGCCTACCTCCCGACTCCTATCTCTGACCACCTCTTTCGGCCTGTCCCAATGGTCCTCCTCAGCCACTCACAAAGACGGCCACACGCTTGACCTCATCTTCTCCCGCCTCTGTTCCCTAACCGACCTCTCAAACTTACCCCTCTTCCAATCTGACCACAACCTGTTGACCTTCTCCTCCCTCTTTCCCCCCACCTCACCCCCCCCTCTCCGAAAACTCAGTCACCCACGCAGATACCTAAAAGCCATCGACTTCAACTCACTCTCCCACTCCCTCCTCCCCCTCACGGACCTTGCCTCCTCACCCGACGTTAACACTGCCGCCACCCTCTACAACTCCACACTAACTGCGGCTCTCGACCAGGCTGCCCCCCTCACACACACCAAAACCCGCACACACAGACAACCCTGGCTCACCCCTCTCACAAAAGAGCTTCGCCGAGCGTCCAGGGTCACTGAACGGAGATGGAAGAAATCCCACTCCACGGCCCACCTCACCATGTACAAGCAATCCCTCTCCAACTTCAAGGACGCACTCACTGCCGCAAAACAAACCTACTTCTCTTCTTTAATCAACACACTGTCCCGAAACCCCAAACAACTATTCAGAACCTTCAACTCCCTTCTCCGTCCCCAGCACCTCCTCCTTCCCCCCTCATCTCCGCTGACGACTTCGCCACCTTCTTCAAACACAAGATTGACAAAATTAGAGAAAGCTTTGGCCCGACGTCCCCCCAACCCATCATCATTACCGCCCAACCCTCCTCGACCAAAGGAAACTTCTCCAACGTGACTGAAGCCCAGCTCTCCACCCTCCTGTCACGATCTCATCTCACCACCTGTGCCCTCGACCCTCTCCCTACCCATCTCATCCCAAACCTCACGACTGCCCTCATCCCTGCCCTAACCCAACTCTTCAACCTGTCACTCACTACTGGCGTCTTTCCCTCTTCCTTCAAACACGCCTTGATCTCACCCATCCTCAAAAAACCCTCCCTCGACCCATCATCCGTCGCCAACTATCGCCCAATATCCCTTCTCCCTTTCGCTTCCAAACTACTCAAACAACACGTCCATTCTGAACTGTCGTCTTACCTATCCTCCCGCTCCCTCTTCGACCGCCTGCAATCTGGTTTCCGACGTCATCACTCCACTGAAACAGCCCTTACTAAGGTCACCAATGACCTCCTGACCGCAAAGAGGAAAAAACACTACTCCGTCCTCCTCCTCCTCGACCTATCCGCAGCCTTCGACACAGTCGACCACTCCCTCCTACTCCAAATCCTAGAATCCCTTGGTATCACCGACCTCGCCCTCTCCTGGATCTCCTCATACCTCACGGACCACACTTTCAGCGTCACCCACTCCGACACCTCTTCCTCGTCCTACCCCTGACTGTCGGCGTCCCCCAGGGATCGGTACTTGGACCGCTACTTTTCTCCATCTACACCCTCGGCCTAGGTCAACTCATTGAGTCCCATGGCCTCCAGTACCATCTCTACGCCGACGACACCCAGATCTACCTCTCTGGGCCCGACATCACTTCCCTTCTGTCTAAAATCCCCCAATGCCTGTCCGCCATCTCACCTTTCTTTTCTGCTCGCTTCCTCAAGTTGAACATGGACAAAACAGAGTTCATCGTCTTCCCCCCCAGCCGCCCTCCCCCTCTGCCAGACCTGTCTATCCGAGTCAACGACTGCTCTCTCTCCCCAGTCCCCCACGCAAAGTGCCTCGGGGTCACCCTCGACTCCTCCCTCTCCTTCAAGCCCCACATCCAAGCCCTTGCCACCTCCTGCCGACTCCAACTCAAGAACATCTCACGCATCCGCCCGTTTCTTAACCACGACACCGCCAAAACTCTCGTCCACGCCCTCATCATCTCCCGCCTTGTCTACTGCAACCTACTGCTAACTGGTCTCCCTGCCTCCTCCTTGCACCTCTCCACTCTATCCTGAACTCAGCTGCCCGTCTAATCCACCTGTCTCCTCGCTACTCCCCTAGCTCCCCTCTCCGCATGGCACTTCACTGGCTCCCCACCCCCCAAAGATCTAAATTTAAAATCCTAACCTGACTTACAAAGCCATCCACAACCTGTCCCCTCCTTACATCTCCGACATGGTCTCCCAGTACCAACCTGCACGCAACCTACGCTCCTCACAAGAACTCCTCCTCTCCTCCCCCCTCATCTCATCCTCCCACAACCGCATACAAGACTTCTCCCGTGCCTCCCTAGATTCTGGAACTCCCTCCCCCAGAACGTCAGACACTCGCCTACCCTCAAGAGCTTCAAAAAGAACCTGAAAACTCATCTATTCCAACAAGCCTACAACCCATGATGTGACCCAACGCCGCACCACCAACCGCTTGGCGCTTCCCCCCCCCCTGAGACCCAGCGCCGCTCCACCAAACGCTTGGAGCTTCCCCCCCCCTATCGTGTCCTCCCCCCCCTGCAGACTGTGAGCCCTCGTGGACAGGATCCTCTCCCGTCGTGTATCAGCAAGCCTTGACTGCTCATATGTACTGTACCTGTCCTTGTTACCCCTACTTCTTATGTAAAGCGCCATGGAACCAATGGCGCTATATAAATAAATAATAATAATAATAATAAATATATATATATATATATATACTTTGAACATCAAATTGATTTAGTGGCAGTTAGTCAGATCACGGGTTGTTTTTTAGGCTGGAGGCACACTGTCATGCATCAAACACGGAGCGTGTTTGATGCACGACAGTGATGAGAGTGTGATGCATGTTTTGGATGTGTGTTGGTGCGAGTGTGGTGCAAGTGTGGTGCGAGTGTGATGCGAGTGTTGAGTGTGACTGGCTGTATGTATGTGAGTGTGCTGCGATTGTGAGATGTAAGTGCGTGTGTCGTGCGTGATTGTGTTGCTGTCCACAGTCCTGAAGGACCGCGGGCAGCATTTACCGGCATATTCAAACTCCGCGGCTGTTAAAGCCGCAGGGTATGAATGTGCCGGTTTCCCAGTACAGTAATAAATTATCTTGCACCGCTGTGTCAGCGGTGCAAGATGATTATGATAAACCCAGCTGCTGGGCACCTCTTTTAAATTTAGGGGGTTAAACTGCATATGCAGCATCTGTGTGGCATATGAGCACACATGCTGCATATGCGGTAATGTACCCCGGTAATAAAGGGTCAATATGTGGCAAATAACTTGTCACCATGTCTCTAGGGAGTGACCACCCTCCCTAGAGACATGGTGCTTAAATTCATTGGTGTTTCAGGGGTTAATGGCTTAAATTTCTGATTTGCCGGCATTTGTCGGCTTTTTGTAATGAATTCAGAAAGCCGGCGGCTCCTGCTATCAGCGCGCGTTATGCTACGCAATGTGCGCAAACACAGTGCTGGACAACATCCTCTATGAGAAGCTGTCCCAGCTACTTACGCAAATTGCGTAGTGAACCCGCCGCTATCCATGGTGCTGAGGATGTCAGCATCACCTCCATGGCCTGCGCGCATTGAAACTCCGGCAAGCTGGCCATGGAAGTGATGCTGACATTGCATAGGCCCAGGACACGGGGTCAGGCACAGCCGCAATTCTCCGTGACACAGTTGACCCTTTTGCCGCCTGACACCCTAGTACCCTAAAGCCTGGGCTCAACAGAAGCAATGTTCGTACTTGTATGTACAGAGGTCCTGTGTAATCAGTATATGTGCATACACTGATTACACAGGACCTCTGTACATACAGGTACGAAAATTGCTTCATGCAATCAGTAAAGGTACCTTTTTTCAGACCAAGCAGAGAGAAAAAATTATGGAATCACTCAATTCTGAGGAAAAAATGATGGAATCACCCTACAAATCTTCATTCCCAAAACTAACACCTGCATCAAATAGGATCTGCTCGTTAGTCTGCATCTAAAAAGGAGTGATCACACGTTGGAGAGTGGACTGACATGAATTATGGCTCCAACACGAGAGATGTCAATTGAAACAAGGGAGAGGATTATCAAACTCTTAAAAAAGGGTAAATCATCACGCAATGTTACAAAAGATGTTGGTTGTTCAAAGTCAGCTGTGTCTAAAATCTGGACCAAATCCAAACAAAATGGGAAGGTTGTTAAAGGGAAACATACTGGTAGACCAAGGAAGACATCAAAGCGTCAAGACCGGAAATTTAACGCAATATGTCTCCAAAACAGGAAATGCACAACAAAACAAATTAGGAACGAATGGGAGGAAACTGGAGTCAATGTCTGTGACCGAACTGTAAGAAACTGCCTAAAGGAAATGGGATTTACATACAGAGAAGCTAAACAAAAGCCATCATTAACACCTAAACAGAAAAAAACAAGGTTACAATCTGCTAAGGAAACGCAATCGTGGACTGTGGATGACTGGATAAAAGTCATATTCAGTGATGAATCTCAAATCTGCATTGGGAAAGGTTATGATGCAGGAACTTTTGTTTGGTGTCGTTCCAATGAGATTTATAGAGATGACTGCATGAAGAGAACTTGCAAATTTCCACAGTCAGTGATGATATGGGGCTGCATGTCAGGTAAAGGCACTGGGGAGATGGCTGTCATTACATCTTCAATAAATGCCCAAGTTTACATTGATATTTTTCACTTTTCTTATCCCATCAATTGAAAGGATGTTTGGGGATGATTAAATAATTTTTCAAGATGATAATGCATCCTGCCATAAAGCAAAAACTGTGAAAATATTCCTTGAAAGAAGACACATAAGGTCAATGTCATGGCCTGCAAATAGTCCAGATCTCAATCCAATTGAAAATCTTTGGTGGAAGTTAAAGAAAATGGTCCATGACAAGGCTCCAACCTGCAAAGCTGATCTGGCAACAGCAATCAGAGAAAGTTGGAGCCAGATTGATGATGACTACTGTTTGTCACTCATTAAGTCCATGCCTCAGAGACTGCAAGCTGCTATAAAAGCCAGAGGTGGTGCAACAAAATACTAGTAATGTATTTGAGTGTTTTTGGTTTGTTTGTTTGTTTGTCATTATTCCATATTTTTTTCCGCAGAATTGAGTGATTCCATAATTTTTTTCCCTCTGCTTGGTCTGAAAAAAATTACCCTTACTGACTATCACATTTTTATCTTGATTTCTTTTAGTTTTTTTTTAAGGCCATAAATTTGCCATTTGAAATTACTTTAATTTAGTAAAAAAAAAAGCGGATCACACACATGGCACAAAACTAAACAACTGAATGGACATGCTCCGAGCCAGGTGATTCCATAATTTTTGCCAGGGGTTGTATATGTGGCGCCCCACTAAGAGTGCATCACAGGAGGGTACTACACCCCTGACTGAAGGTGTCGTATTCTCCGTTCCAGTGGTGAGTAGAATAATCCTGATGCTCCATCCACCACATGCAACACCTAGTATTAGAGGACCAATTACGCACCCGTTCCTAGGGTAACCGGTCCTGGTGGGAGGAGAGCTAGGGTATATAGCAGTGGGGAAAGCAGCAAGGAGTTAGAACAGTTGAGAGATCAGACAAGAACAGAACAGGAGAGTTAAGCCGTGACAGGAGCTGCATAGAGCTGTGCAGCAGATGTAGCAGAGTGGAGAAAGAACAGGAAGAGAACAGAAACAGCTAACGGGGAGGGCACCGTCAACTGGTGGCCCAGAAGAAAAAGAGAGAGGCCAAAATCAGAGCGGGCGACTCAAGGCCCGAGCCCAGTCCAAAACACGGAGTACCGGCTCCGATGTGGTCCACTTGGTTCACCCCTGCACCACAGAACCGGGAGTGGTCGTAGGCTTCCTAGGAGCCTGGCTCACATCCTACCAACTGCCGCAGCTATACCGAGGGCACCCACCATTGAGAGCCAGGGACCATGAGTCCGGATGCACACGGGAACCCAACCGAGGGCCCTCAGTACCCTTGACGAGGTATACCAGATAACAACCAGTCCTCAATTTCAATATGTCACTCCAAAAAGACTATGACTAACTGAGAGAAACCAAGGTCTCAATCAAGGAATGAATTAATTCAATCAGATCAATATCATTGTCAAAATTGATTCTTTATTGTCACAAAATATAAAATCAGTAAACAGAGCTACATTACAGGAAAACCATATAGCACAGCAGACAACCTTCAGATATACAGGCTCAATATATATATTGCACACAAGACCACCGTAAACAAGATTATACCTCAAAACGATACCTCCATGAGTATCTAGGCACCACATCCTTTGAATTAGATCTATGTCTAGTGCCTATCAATTCCCTATGATTATGCTTTGAGTCTCACAAAGAGGCAAAGCTGGTGGAGGACTCCAATCTACCCGAGGTGTACTAATCATAGACAAACAGAGGAACAAGTGCTGATTTACCTGTTTAAGAAGGGACGCTGGGCCTAGGCTTCCTACCCCTACGCCGTTTCGCTTATGGAGCTTCTTCCGGGGGCGTGCCAAAATGAGGCAGTATGGGCTTTTTATATCCCCCATATGGTATGCGTCATCCAAAAAGGCTCACTGCTATTGGCGCGGTGAGAACGAGCCTCCAGACGTTAGACACTCCCTCCGGCGGCAGCGTGTGTAAACACGCAGTAAATCTCCGCCGGAAGTGGCGTCCTGTCAAAGGAGCACGATCGCACACGCGCACCAGTGAGACGATGAGGAGAGGGACAACATTATTGCTGCATCCTAGGCAACCGTCACGTGATCCCAATCACATGACCGGCATTATCACTAACATTGCCCGGATTCCAAGACATTAGCTACAGTTGTCATGGTAGTTATAAGAAAAAGTGAAATCTACTAGAAGTGCTTTGTTAGGATTGGCTACTTATATAATAAAAGTAGACAATAATATATAACTATAATAAAGTGCTTAGTGCTAAACCTATTAATCCCTTGCAAACCTATATAATAAATAGTACAGTGTTATAATACAATAATCCAATATAATAAATGTAAAAAATAAACAATAAAAATTAGTTATATACACATGACAATCTTATAGTCCCAATGTAACAAGATTATTCAACAAATTCATATTATCTCAAGGAGATAAATTAAATTCTATGACATATGAAATTTAATAAAAGTTCATATAAAATACATACAGCAAAAAATCACATTTTAGAAGGAAAAAATTTTTTAAAAAAAGTTAATTATAGACGCAGCAAATCTTCCTTTTATGATCTCCCAATTAATGTCATCTCTCAACCGGAAACCAGATAAAACCTATATCAGAATAAAAATAGAAATAAAATAAATTAACAAAGCATAACAATTAAAAAGTTTAAAAACGAAAGCCCAATCTTCATCCTCATTAACAGCTGATACATCTATACTAGTTTAAACCAGTACTTGTGGACACTACTATAGAAAGGAACTAAAACCCTGGTTCTCATTAAGCCCCAGGGGTGCCATGGTACCTAATCTATATATCCAGCGGCTTTCAATCTGAGCCAACCTGTGGCTTAAATCCCCTCCCCTTGGTCCAAGATCCACTTGATCAATCACCTTAAACTTTAATAAAGTGGGATTACATTGATGGAATGTTTTAAAGTGTCTTGGAAGAGTTTTTAATTTAGACACATCCGTTTCTTTCTTGGCTTTCTCTATATCTAGATAATGCTCTCTTATGCGGATTTTTGCTTCCCTACTTGTCATTCCCACATAGAGTTTTTTGCACGGACATTCCCCTACATAAATAATCCCTTTTGATGAACAAGTTAAATATTTTAAAATTTTAAAATTTCTTGTTCTTTTTTGATTTTCAAAGGTCTTAGATTTAATGCAACTACCACAGGCCTTACATAATCCACAGGGGAAAAAACCTTGTAGGTCCTTCCGTTCAGAAATTCCATTCTTTACTGGCTGGTAATGGCTATGTACAAGGGTATCTTTCAAATTTCTCGACCGCCTGGCCACCATGGAGGGATTTTCCGGAAGAACCTTTTGTAGCACTGGATCAGTGCGTAGCACTGCCCAGTGCTTATACAAGATATGCTTTAGATCATTCCATTTATTATTAAAGGTAGTGATGTATCGTACCTTCAGTTCTTCCTCATTGTTCTTCTTTATCGGGTATAGCAACTCATTGCGGTTCACCTCCATCGCCCTTCTGTATCCACGTTTGATACTCCTCTGTCCATAGCCTCTAGCTTGGAATCTCTTTCTTAAATCTTGAGATTGCCGTTGGAACGCCTCCTCATTGGAACAAATTCTTTTGATCCTCAAAAATTGGCTTATTGGAATCCCTTTGATCATGGAAGCTGGATGAGACGAATCAGCATATAAAAAAGAGTTAGTAGCCGTTGGTTTTCTAAAAACATCTGTAGTGATCCTACCGTCTGGAAAAACATCAATTTGGACATCTAGGAAATCAATCTTCCTGCCATGTTTATATGTCAATTTTATATTTAGATTATTTTGATTTAATCTATTCATCAAGGCATCCAGATCGTTAATATTACCTTCCCATATAAATATGACATCGTCGATATAACGACTCCATTGATGTACTCTCTCAATACCTACGATTTCATCATTCTGGAAGATTTCCCTTTCCCACATGCCTAAAAACAAATTGGCATAACTTGGTGCACACGCCGCACCCATGGCCACTCCTTGTTGCTGTAAATAGGTTTTTCCACCAAAGATAAAAAAATTATGTTTTAAAATAAACTCAAGAAGAGCCACCAATAGTCTGATCATTTCTGGTTCCAGGTCCGTGGATTGTAAAAACCATTTAACAGCCTGTATACCATCAGTGTGGCGTATCGATGTATATAACGATTCAACGTCTGCCGTTACAAAAGTCATATTTTCCTCAAGATGTAATTGATCTAGCTTCTGTAAAATACTAGTTGTGTCCTTCACAAATGATGGTAATTGGCTAACCAGAGGTTTTAAAAAATGATCTAAAATAAGACATATTGGTTCAATTAAACTTTGGTTACCAGCAACAATAGGCCTACCTGGGGGATCATTGATGTTTTTATGGATCTTCGGGATCAGGTAGAAAGTCGCTATTCTGGGTTCGAATTTTTTCAGATAGTCCCACAGTTTTTTTGAGACTATATCTTTTTCCACAGCTTCTTCAATGATGTCAAGGAGATCTTTCTTAAAAACCGATAAGGGGTCGCCATAAAGCCTGCGGTAACAAGTTTGATCGTTAAGTAATTTATAAGCTTGTTCCTCATATTGCTTACAAGGCCATATTACAATATTACCCCCCTTATCGGCCTGTTTAAAAACGACATCATTCAACTTTTTCAAGTCCTCTATAGCTTTCATCTGCCCATCAGTTAAATTACGTTTACCTTTAAACCGATCAAGATTTTCAATATCATTAGTTACTAGTTTGGTAAATACATCAACTGCGGGGCAAAGGCTAATAGCTGGAAATTTTTTTGAATTCCCACAAAATCTGTCTGGAATTTTTCCTACCTTCCCGCGATTTTCCTGTTCCATAGATTGATCATCCTCAAGGGAGTGTAAAGCCTCTAGTGCTTCAAGTTCTTCATTCGATAGGGTATCACTAGATGTTTCTTTTTTGTCATAAATCTTCTTTAAAATGATCTTACGTGCAAATAGATGCAGATCTTTTATCGACGTGAACGTGTCTAGATTAGATGTGGGAGAAAAAGTCAATCCTTTAGACAAAACATTTATTTGATCCTGATTCAAAATGTGGTCAGACAAATTAATTACCCTTCTTGGTTCATCTGAAGGGCCTTCACTCCTCTCCATATTCATCTTTCTTTTACGACCAAAGGTCCTTTTGAATCTAGGTTGCCTTGGATCTCTTTCCACATCTGTGTCTATAGTCGTAGATGAACTTACTGAAACACTTCTTGCTGTGTGTCCATTTTGTTGCACAACATTCCGATTCTGCCATCTATATACTCTATTGTTGTCATAATCTGAGACATCCCTCTTAAATCGTCTCACTGGTGCGCGTGTGCGATCGTGCTCCTTTGACAGGACGCCACTTCCGGCGGAGATTTACTGCGTGTTTACACACGCTGCCGCCGGAGGGAGTGTCTAACGTCTGGAGGCTCGTTCTCACCGCGCCAATAGCAGTGAGCCTTTTTGGATGACGCATACCATATGGGGGATATAAAAAGCCCATACTGCCTCATTTTGGCACGCCCCCGGAAGAAGCTCCATAAGCGAAACGGCGTAGGGGTAGGAAGCCTAGGCCCAGCGTCCCTTCTTAAACAGGTAAATCAGCACTTGTTCCTCTGTTTGTCTATGATTAGTACACCTCGGGTAGATTGGAGTCCTCCACCAGCTTTGCCTCTTTGTGAGACTCAAAGCATAATCGTAGGGAATTGATAGGCACTAGACATAGATCTAATTCAAAGGATATGGTGCCTAGATACTCATGGAGGTATCGTTTTGAGGTATAATCTTGTTTACGGTGGTCTTGTGTGCAATATATATATTGAGCCTGTATATCTGAAGGTTGTCTGCTGTGCTATATGGTTTTCCTGTAATGTAGCTCTGTTTACTGATTTTATATTTTGTGACAATAAAGAATCAATTTTGACAATGATATTGATCTGATTGAATTAATTCATTCCTTGATTGAGACCTTGGTTTCTCTCAGTTAGTCGAGGTATACCAGAGCAGCGAGGTGAAGGGGCAGTAAGAGATAGAGAAGGACATCTGTGGAGCCTTAGAGGGACACTACTCACCGCAGGAACCACCCGGTCCACTACCCGGCATTAAGGACCGTGTTACCCTGTATGCCACTGAACACCTGAGTAAATGCCCGTTCAGAGTGAGCAACGTGTCTGAGTCTTATTCAAGAACCGCCATCAACCTGCATTGCTTTTCAGGAACAACCGAGCTGCCCTATTCCACTGCCGCAGCTCTACAGCCCCGGGGACCCCGCTCGTCCTGTAGGGAGCGGTTCCACCTTGCTGCCGCCCATCACCCCGGAGGTCCAAGCAGCGCCGATGCCATCACCGGAACCCTACAGGTGGCGTCACAAACTAATCCTTTATTCCTTTTTATTATTTAATTTTTCCCCTTTCATTGACCACCGGGCCCACAGCCTCAGGCACCGGAACCGTGACCTACAGACTGCGCCTGAGACCTGAGTCCCTGGCCCACGGTGAGTCATATATATACATATGGAAGTAATGCTTTCATCTTGTATAGTTGCATATGATAATGCATTTATAATATATACATATGTACTGTGTTTTTACAGTGTAAAAGAGACTGTATTTGTCCCGCCTTGTACCTTTTATAATAATTGTTTTATATTTTTGTACTGCACGTCCAAAAAATAAAGTTTTTGCACTCTTTTGATACATTGGGCTTTTTGATCGTCTTTTTCCTAGTTTTTTGTACACTGAATAAACAGAATGGGCATACATTACTTTATTGGATGTATACAAATTACATTAATGAAAAAATAGGCCTTGGGTTAAAATTGTAAGTGAAACAGCCCACAACACATAGGGGAGGGTATAAAAAACATTCAGTATATTTACCCTTCTTGTGGTGCGATGCAAATTGGGGACTTGGGACTTGGCATTACACCACAACAATGGTAAGTACAATTATTACACATATTGTAATTGTTTTGATATCTATATATTCTATGGATGATTTATTTTTATGAGACAAATCTGTCTTTGCAAACTTAGCACTTGCTATATCTTGTTACTGAATGGATGTATTTGATATCCTCCTATGCAGATGTATTATTTATAAAATGTATTAATATATAAGGATTACTTTAGTGATATACTGGATGATTTTATACCCTTACCTCCCCTATGTGTTGTGGTGCTACGCCATCTACTGACTGCTTACATACAAGTCTTAATCCTTTTTTTGGTCTATAAATTTATTAATGTAATTTGTATTTATCCAATAAAAGAATATATGCCTTATTCTTTTGTTTCAGTGTACTCTGTGGTTCAGTGTTGCTCTTTAGATATACATGTAGCTGACATTGTTCCGGGTGATGCAATTCGAGGATTGTGCAAGTCAACCTTAGTATAAAACCCTTTTATTTAAGTCCCTATTTGGTGTTACTTATTTATAGTATTATTACGTTATATAAATTACTTATAAACATCTTGACGATGAACCAATCTTTTTAATAGCTAAAGAGATTGTAATAAAATTACTTAATAAACATCTTGACGATGAACCAATCTTTTTAATAGCTAAAGAGATTGTAATATTCAAAACTAATAACTGCAATTTATCCCTTGTTAAACGACCTCTCTGTTCTCAAATACAGAGACATTTTTAATGCTATTATGTACTGCTTGTTGCTTAGGTTTGCTAGGAAAGGAACACGTTTGCTGTATATTTTAAAGCCTGCAATCGTTGCTCTGAAGTTGGCCAGATGGAGGGGTTAAGATAGCTGGATTCAGCAATTGGTCATGACGTGCTACAGTATGTATGTCATTTCCCTCACTTTGATGCCGCCTCACACACAGAGTCCGCATCATCCCTTGTACATGTTGGCTGATCTGATCAGCCAACATGTGCCTCTAACGGCTGCGGGAGGATTGGAGATCTGCTCACCATGATTATGTAGTGACCTAATCCAGATTATGTCTCTTTAAGTATTCCTGGACCATGAATAGCTTTCTATACACTGCAGCTCACTCCTTAGCTATCCCTATACTGTTATTAGTGGGTTTCAGATTCATTAAATCATATCTCATATTCTCACTTTAATTCATTTTTACCCAATGTACTTTTCATGCATTTTTTCCAGGTGTTTTCCCATTTGTTGTGTTGCAGTCCCATCTGCTGGTGAAATGTATAATTTATATTATTTTACTAAGTGAAATCTGACATTAGAAATGAGCGTTCAATAGGAGGTGCTATTCCAGTCTCCACCTAGTCTAGACAAGAGCTGGAAACTTCCCAAGTCTAGAAGAGGATGCCAGACAGAGCAGACCTCATTTGAGGGCTCTCCTCACGACTTCCAGGCCTCATGCCTGGAAGTTCACCTTTCCCTTCATCTCACAATTTACAGCCAGGCCAAATATCCTGATTTCTACAACCAAGATGGCTAAAGACTTTCAACCCTGGAACCTTGCTGTCTGGATTAACCCATGTTCTCCAGTAGTAGGTTGTACTATCTGTACAGAAGGACCTATTACCCATGTGTAGAGAATTTGAGGGTCCCCCGCCTCACTCAAAATTCTCCGTTATTTGCTTCATATGTTTCTGCACATGCTGTGACCAGCTATGATAGTAATACAGGATTCCAAGACAGTAAATACTCTTGATATATATCTACTATACAAAAGACTTTGAACTTTTCTATAACTACCTACTAATGCTTCTTCTGAATAATAAAGCTCCAGAACCTCAATTCCGTGTCAGAATCCAACGCTGGACTAGCCATGTGAACTGTAAAGAATTTACTCCATGTTATATTTCCCCATTCTGCAGAAGTAACGCAGCTCTTATCCCCAAGACATATGTTTGTGGTCAATCTACCAGCTGTGGATGCTGCGTGGGCGTGGAAACCAGTCAACTGTAAGCTCCAATTATGAGGGCTTTACAGTTAGCTAGTTAAATCCCGCTGTCAATCTTCAACAGCAGTAGTTAATATGCATCAGTGGGGAGCATGTCATTCTCAGCTCCCATTGGCGGCCCCTTGACATGGTCGTGGGGCTGCCAATGGGTTATCATGACATCCAAGGGTGAGGTAATGACGCGTTTCTGTCATTGTCTTCCTCCTGTGTACACTGGCTGTGAACTGATATTTACAGGAGGTGATGATTTCTGTTTTACAGTGCAGTTCTGGTATATTCCTCTGTCCAGCACAAGAGATTGGATGATCACAGCTTCAAGTTCCCTAAGAGGACTAGTAAAAACAGTAAAAAATATAAAAAACCTGTTTATAACCCCTTCCTGAACCCTTGACGTAATACAATGTCAAGAGTCGGGTCCCGGTGTTTGATGTGAGGTCCTGTGCGGTGATCACATCAAACACGCAACATCTCAGCTGATCTCATCAGCTGAGATGTTGGGCTTACAGCACAGATCGGATCCTCATTCACTGACAGCGCGATCTAAAGGCACCGCGTGAGGGACTGCTCTGTTCCCCGTCATGACCGGAGAGCCCATGATAATATCGCGAGATCTTGAGCCATCATGTGATAGCCCGGGGTCCTGCCGAGACCCTGGAAGCTATCAGCATTCGCTTCCTGTGAGTGGTTGGCAAGCGCCGACAACCACTCACTGCGCGCATTTGAGCTGAAGCACATTGGGACCTGTCACAAGCAATTGGACTGTACAGCAGAGTGACGCCCTATGGGGTAGTGTAAAATGAAGAATGAATGAAAAAATAAAGTTTATAAAGATATGAAAAAAAACACAAAAGTTCAAATCACCCCCTTTCCCCCATTCAAAATAAAAGCTCACAAGAGCTTTAAGTAGCATGGTGTAAGGCATTCTGTGCCTTGGCATCTGTGCCATTTCAAAGTGGCATTTCTAAGTGGACGGCAGAGATAGACCAGAGATGGATTATGCTGTGATGGCCTGACCTGACTGTACATCTTTTTCTTCTTCTCTCACAGGTACGGAAAGAGACTTCATAGTGACGTATCCAACCTCCACTGTATCCAATCTGACTGTGTGCCCCTAATGTATTGTGATGGTACGGAAAGAGACTTCATAGTGACGTATCCAACCTCCACTGTATCCAATCTGACTGTGTGCCCCTAATGTATTGTGATGGTATGAAATAGTCTCCCATCTACTTTGTACCTTAGAAATATGCTTTTTTTTTCCTCCTCCTGCCCTTGTCTCTGTCTCCTGCTGATCCTGACCCAAACTTTCCTCTTAGCAGTAGTTTGTTAATTATCCCCTGGTGTGATGTATCCTTCTCCTCTGACCCCTCCCCTCCACATACCTGGCACATTGTCTGTTGCTCACAAGAGCTTTAAGTAGCATGGTGTAAGACATTCTGTGCCTTGGCATCTGTGCCATTTCAAAGTGGCATTTCTAAGTGGACGGCAGAGATAGACCAGAGATAAGCCAGAGGTAACCAGAAGGTAACAACCCTACCCATCTACTACCCTTCAGTACTTTACTCAGCCCATTGCATCAAAATGTCGTTCAGTTCAATGCTTTTATATCTATGTGCATTAGTCATCCACTTTTACCGCCCAATTCCCCCTCCATCACCCTTTATCCACATCAGCCCCTCTCTACTTCCCTTTACTTTGTCCTGCTCCCACACTCTCTTCACCCTACTCAATAATCTAAGCCCCTCATATTCCAGGGTCTTGCATCAACAAAAACAATGTCATAGAGCCAAACATTACTCCCTCCTTCTCTTTCTATTACTGCTTATGTCAGGCGATATTTCTCCCAATCCTGGTCCACCCTCTTCCAACTTCAACCCCCCCCAAGCCTCACACAGAAATCCCAGTAACCTTATTACCATTACCTGCACACCTTCATCTCCCTCTTTTAAATGTGCCCTCTGGAATACACGGTCCGCATGCAACAAACTTCCCTTTATCCACAACTACTTTCTCACTAACTCTCTTAACCTTTTGGCCCTTACTGAAACCTGGATCCAGGACTCAGACACTGCCTCCCCTGCTGCTATCTCCTACGGCGGTCTATTTATTATTATTTATTATTTATTCATTTATATAGCGCTATTAATTCCATAGCACTTTACATACATCAGTAATGCTGTCTCTCTCTTGGAGCTCACAATCTAAACATCCTATCAGTATGTCTTTACAATGTGGGAGGAAACCGGAGTGCCCGGAGAAAACCCACGCAAACACGGGGAGAACATACAAACTCCTTGCAGATGTTGTCCTTAGTGTCCTTGGGGGGAATTGAACCCAGGACCTCAAGACCCCAGCGCTGCAAAGGCTACAGTGCTAACCACTTGAGCCACCGTGCTGCCCGGTCTACACTTCTCTCATTCCCCGAGACCTGGAAACAGACGTGGTGGTGGAGTTGGCCTACTCCTGTCCCCACAATGTACTTTCCAGGTCATCCCCCCACTCCAACCCTCTCATTCCCTTCTTTTGAGGTTCACACCATTAGGCTGTTCCGTCCCCTCCCCCTCAGAGTAGCGGTGGTATATCGCCCCCCAGGGTCACCCACCAACTTCCTCGACCACTTCTCCGCGTGGCTGCCGCACTTCATGTCCTCAGAATTACCAACCCTCATCCTGGGAGACTTTAACATCCCTATAAACAGCCCCAACTCCACATCTGCATCCCAGCTCCTATCTCTAACCACTTCTCTTGGCCTCTCGATACTCTCAACCTCTAAGACACATAAGGATGGTAACACCCTTGACCTGGTCTTTACCCGACTCTGCTCTACATCCTCCTTAGACAACTCATCTCCTTCTCTCTCTGATCACATTCTCTCCTTCACACTCACAAACCCTCGCCCATCACAGCATAGTCTGACCTATCACACATTCAGAAATCTACAGGCCATCAACCCTCATACACTCACAGACTCTCTTCTCTCATCACTGTCCCCTATCTCCTCCTTCTCCTGCCCCAATCTGGCTGTGAATTACTACAATGAGACTCTCAAAAGTACCCTGGACCAAGTAGCGCCCCTCACCCTCAGAACCTCCAAACACAGAGTAAAACAGCCTTGGCTCACATCACAAACTCGATTCCTCCAGCGATGCTCGAGGAGTGCCGAACGCCTATGGAGGAAAACTCGCTCACCAGGAGACTTTATCCGTTATAAATTCATGCTAAAAACCTACAACTCTGCCCTTCACCTTGCCAAACAGACCTACTTCACCACCCTGATCTCCTCACTAGCCAACAACTCAAAGAAACTTTTTGACACCTTTCACTCTCTCCTCAGTCCGAAAGTGCAGGCTCCTATCACTGACCTCTGTGCTGATGATCTGGCCTCTTACTTCACAGAGAAAATAGAAAACATCCGTCAGGAAATCAGCTCCCAACCTTCAAGTGTTTCTACTCCCATCTGTCCCCACATCCCCTCTGGCTCACTCTCCATTTTTGACCCAGCCACAGAAGAAGAAGTCTCCAGGCTCCTCTCGTCCTCACGTCCCACTACATGCACCTCTGACCCCATTCCCTCACACCTACTACAGACCCTCTCTCCAGTGGTCACCACTCACCTAACCACAATCTTCAATCTCTCCCTCTCCACTGGCATCTTCCCCTCCTCCTTCAAACACTCTTTCATTACTCCACTACTAAAGAAAACATCCCTTGACCCATCCTGCACAAATAACTACAGACCTGTCTCCAACCTCCCCTTCATCTCAAAACTCCTGGAGCGCCTGGTCTACTCCCGCCTCACCCATTACCTCGCCACTCACTCTCTTTTAGATCCATTGCAGTCTGGCTTCCGCCCCTTACACTCTACAGAAACTGCCCTCATCAAAGTGACCAATGACCTTCTGTCAGCAAAACGTAATGGTGACCACTCTCTGCTTATCCTTCTTGACCTCTCTGCAGCTTTTGACACTGTTGACCACCATCTCCTACTCTCTATGCTGCACTCCATTGGCATCAAGGACACGGCTCTCTCCTGGTTCTCTTCCTATCTTTCTGACCGCTCTTTCAGTGTATCATTCTCTGGCTCCACTTCCTCCCCTCTTCCTCTCACTATTGGGGTCCCTCAGGGCTCAGTCCTTGGCCCTCTCCTCTTCTCTCTCTACACAGCCCCGATTGGACAGACCATCAGCAGATTTGGATTTCAGTACCATCTCTATGCTGATGACACACAATTATACATTTCAGCCCCTGACCTTACTGCCGCTCTAATAAAGAACACCAATGACTGTCTAACCGCAGTCTCCAATATCATGTCCGCTCTCTATCTGAAACTCAACCTTTCCAAAACTGAACTTCTTCTGCTCCCACCCTCTGCCAACCTCCCTAAATCTGACATCTGTCTCTCGGTGTGAGGCACCACAATAACGCCTAGTCAGCAGGCTCGCTGTCTCGGTGTTTTGATGGACACTGATCTCTCTTTCACCCCATATATACAATCTCTCACACGCTCTTGTCGCTTGCACCTGAAAAATATCTCTAGAATCCGCCCCTTTCTCACCATGGAAACAACTAAAACCCTTACCGTGGCCCTGATTCATTCCCGCCTTGACTACTGTAATTCTTTATTAGTTGGCCTCCCCCACAGTAAGCTTTCCCCTCTCCAGTCTATTCTCAATGCAGCAGCCAGGATCACCTATCTAGCAAACCGTTACTCAGATGTTTCTGCTCTGTGCCAGTCACTACATTGGCTACCCGTTCACTATAGGATCAAATTCAAATTGCTCATTGTCACCCACAAAGCTATTCATGGTGCGGCACCTCCTTACCTCTCCACCCTCATCTCACTCTACCACCCCACCCGTCCCCTTCGTTCTGAACGTGACCTCAGACTAACATCAGCATTAATCCGAACCTCCCATTCCCGACTCCAAGACTTCTCTCGAGTGCACCAAACCTCTGGAATGCTCTACCCCAAGAAATTAGGACCATCCACAACTTGCTAGCTTCAGACGCTCCCTAAAAACACACCTCTTCAGGGCGGCCTATCCTTCACCCTAACAGTAGTCACCTAAACATAAGATATTCATTGTTAAAAGCCCCTGTACTTTGTGTTCCCATCCCGCATTAGATTGTAAGCTCCTTCGAGCAGGGTCACCTTCATTTTTTGCCTTTTTATTGTATTTCCTGAGTTGATTCTATGTTTATTGTATGTAACTACTGTTCTGCATTACCTTTCTGTACCGTATATTTTTCTTATATGTACCATTGTACTGTAAAGCGCTGCGAATATGTTGGCGCTATACAAATAAAGTTTTATTATTATTATTATTATTATTAAGTAAAATAAAAAAATACACATATTTGGTATCACCGCGTTCAGAAATGCCCGATCCATCAATGTATAACATCAATTAATTAGAGCCGTAAACAGCGTAACAAAAAAAGGTCCAAACGCCAAAATTAAGTTTTTTTGGTCGCTATAAAATGCAATAATGGGCGAGCAAAACAGTGCATCCACCCAAAAATGGTATCAATAGAAACGTCAGCTCAAGCCACAAAAAATTTGCCATCACACAACCCCAGATCCCAAAAAATGAGGACACTACGGGTCGCAGAATATGGTGCAAAAAGTGCAATTCTTTTTTTTTTTCAAATTCTGAATTTTTTTTCACCACTTAGATAACAGTAACAGTATACATGTTTAATATCTATGAATTCGTACTGACCCGAGGCATCACACCGTAACATCAGTTTTACCATATAGTAAACATGGCGACTAAAAATCCCCCCAAAAAACATGTAATTGCGCTTTTTTTTGCAATTTCACCACACTTAGAATTTTTGTCCCATTTTCCTGTACACTATATGGTAAAATAAATGATTTCATCTCAAAGTACAACTCATTCTGCAAAAACAAGCTATCATATGTCTATATTGATGGAAAAATAAAAAAGTTAAGGATTTTGGAAGCAGGGGAGCAAAAAACGAAAATGCGAAGGTGGTGAATGGGTTAAAACTATGAAAAAATTTGAAAAAGAAATGAAAACATTAAATCACCTCCCTTTTCCCCCTTGAACATAAAACAATTAAAAATAGAAATACACATATTTAGCATCACTGTATTCAAAAATATGTGATCTATGAAAATATAACATAAATGAATGCGATCGGTAAACAGCATAATGAGAAAAAAAATCAAAACGCCAGAATTGCAGAAAAAAAGTAATAACAGGAAACAAAACATTGCATATAACTGAAAATAATGCCAATAAAAATTAGCTTACGGCACAAAAGATAAGCCCCAGGTCCCAAAAATGTAAAATGTTAGGGCTGTCGGAAAGTTGTGACACAGGCATGATTTATTTTTCAAAATTTCAGATTTTTTTTACCAATAAATAAAACAATATCTATAGATGTTTGGCATCTACGTAAGCATATTGACCTGGAGAATCATACAGCCAGGTCAGGTTTATGGTAGAATGAACGCTGTACATAAAAAATCCAAAAACCGATTGCAGAGTTTCACTTTTTCTGTATTTTACCACACTTGGAATTTTTTCCCTCCTACCATTACATCATATGATAAAAATGAATGGAGTGCAAAAGTACAACACATTTTGCAAAAAACAAGCCCTCACACAGCTACATCGACGATAAAGGTGCAAAGTTCTTGGGATAAGGGGAGAAAAAAAGGAAGCACATTAACAAAAATTCTCCTCCTTTATGGAGTTAAGCATCCCTGTGCTCCTCTGATGCTGCATAGGCAAAGCTGTCTGCATGCAGTATTGGAGAGCGCATAGTTCGGAACAACGGCACAAACGTGCTCCTAGTCTGAACCATCACTATTAAGGACTGCACCACCCCGGGGTCACAAAGAAACCCAGTGGCAGGGGAGTAATGTTCTCCATAAGAAAGAAGATGTTAAAGGTACCGCCTGAGGAAGCCACATGTGAAATGTGTATTGGGGCTTGGAAGTGATACCTGGTGACACTGGGACCAATGGGCTAGCTACAGACTGGTCTTCTACAATCAATGTGCTCTTTTTTCTGTTTGGTGATCTGCTGTGAGCCTCTCTTGAAAGCATGTTCCTAAAGGCTACTTCACACGCTACAATATCGTTGAACAATATCATTAGCTATGTCACGTGACCGCGATCGTTTCAACATAGTGCGTTGTCACACGCAAGGATATTGTTAACGATCTTAAATTTGGCAACGCTCCAGCTAGCTTGAGAAGAACTAGTGAACGATGTTACAAAGCGGCAGGAATAGGAGAATTATGAACAACATCATTCAAAAAGGTGTCACACTGAACGATGTTGCTGCTTCACAGAACGTAAATTGGATGATGAACGATAGATTTGAGGTCAGGATCTCAAATTGTTGATGAACGATCCAATGATTTCTCGTTTCGAGATTGTATGTTTACACGCAACGACGCACAAACGATATCGTTGGAACGATCAAAAAAGCGTGACGTTTCAACGATATCGTTAACAATATCGTAGCGTGTGAAGTGGCCTTTAGTTTGTGTACTGGGAGGTTCTAGGTCCCTATTACAGTGATTGCACCTTGTTACAGGGTTGTTAGCTATCCCCTCCCTACATGTAGTGTTCACCTACGGTAATCCTTTCCACCTGAGTGTTTCATGCTGCAAATTCCACTTTTGTCTTATGTCATATTTATTGTGCTTTAATGATATTCTTAATAAAGTTTTTCAGATTTATTTCTATACTAGCTGGGTGCCCGATGCACATGCATCGGGATTCTAGAAGAGCGAGTCTCTGATTCGCAATGGCCGCTTCGCGGCCAATGCTTCGCGCTGCTAAGGCGACTCGCCATGCCCGCTGCGGGGGCATAGCGAGTCGCCTTAGAACTGCTCGCAATGGCCGCTGCGCGGCCAATGCTTCGGGCGTATCCACATAACCACGCTGACTCGCAGCGCGAGCTGACTCAGAAGGGGCAAAAAACCCATTCGTGATTATATATAGATAATGTCAATTCTTGAGGGTAATGAGCCAGTTTCTTGTAGGAATAAACAATAATAAAGTTTGGTTTATAGCTCATGACCATTTCATAGAAATTGGCTAACAGATCTCTAGACTTGGTTTCTAGAAGAGAGGGTTTTAAAATCTTGGAGAAACCTCCAAAACGTGCTGACTGCAATATTTTAAGATGTGATGCAAAGCAGAGCAATGTACAATATTTAGGAGCAATAATAAGAGTAAAATAGTACCATATCTAGTGCTCCTTTTAGGACTCCAGTAAGAAGGTTACAGTAGCTCAGGGATGATCTGCCAGTGGGAAGCTCTTCAACAAAGTCAATCAGTGGATTTTTATCCAAAATGAGAGAGAATCCATTTCCATTGTCATTACCCCCAATAGTAGAAGGAGTAATCCCAAGGTACATTTTGAAGGCCACCTGTGAAAATAATGAATATAATGCACAAAATAAAATGTAACAAATTGATACCACATTACAAACAACACATAAATTATGCACACAGTAGTATTAGGTACTGGCATACTGTGTACATTGTTGGCACACTACATGGATAATGCACACCATGATGTTACAATTACATGAACAATCTATTTAATTAAAGTATATTAAAAATATATAAATAATCATGTCTGGGATAATGCTCAGTCATGTTTTAGAATTATTCAGAGATGTCACAGTAAAGGTATAATGCACATGATGTTAAAATGGCAGTTGCATAAGTTGACACAATGATGTCACAGTACAAGTGTAATGTAACACCGGTACCTGGGGTGCTGGTCTCCAAAGAGCAGGAAGACCGTTATTCACCTGCATGTTTATCCTGCCTGTGATTCTGTGCTGTCAGCTCGTCCCTCGGCTGGACGTCCACAGTATAGTCACTCTGCCTGCGGTCCTATGTCCTCTGCCCACTCCCCGCCTGCATCTTCTGGCTCCCAGGGCCTGCGTCTTCTGCGCAAGTCTCCTGGGAGCGTACTTAGGCACCGTGCACAGCACACTAACAATATTTAATGGGCCTGACGCTGATAACAAAAAGCTGTCCCTAACCCCTTTATTACCCATTGAGCCACCGCACCAGGGCCCTGGAAGAGTTGGGTTCAGTGCCAGAACATGGCGCTTCAATGAACGCGCCATTTTCTGGGGCGGCTGCGGGCTGCCATTAGCAGCGGCGGGTGCCTAGAAGGCTTGGGCCTCCCTGCGCTGCAGATTCCAGCCCCCAGCTGCCTAGCTGTACCTGGCTGGAGCCCCACGCATTTTTTTTTATTATTTCATGAAATTCATGAAATAATAAAAAATAAGGGCTTCCTGATATTTCTGTGTCCAGGCAAGTACAAATAGTCAGCTGGGGGTTGGGGGCAGACCATTGCCGCCTGCTGTATCCGGCTGCCATACAAAAATACGGTGAAGCCCACGTCAAAATTTTTCTGAAAGCTCCATTAAACAATCCTATAAAAAGGAACTGCATCTTTATTAACTCTTCGACCATGGTCGAGGGCTTAATAAAGATGCAGTCCCTTTCATTCATATTGTTTTTTGCATTTTTCAGAAAAAAATTTGACGTAGGCTTCGCCGTATTTTTGTGTCCAGCTGGATACAGCAGACAGCGACGGGCTGCCCCCAACCACCAGGTGCCTATTTGTACCTGGCCGGACACAACAATATAAGGGAGCCCCTTTTTTTTTATTATTGGGTTCAGCGCCTGAAGATGGCGCATTAATGAACGCGCCATCTTCTGGGGTGGCTGCGGGCTGCCATTCGCAGCGGGGGGTGCCCATAAAGCTTGGGCCTCCCTGTGCTGCGGATTCCAGCCCCCAGCTGCCTAGCTCTACCTGGTTGGGCATAGAAATAGCACACATTTTTTTTATTATTTCATGAAATTCATGAAATAAAAAAAGGGGCTCCCCTATATTGTTGTGTCCGGCCAGGTAGCACCTGGGGATTGTTGGCAGCCCGTTGCTGCCTGCTGTATCCGGCTGGATACAAAAATACGGCGAAGCCCACGTCAAATTTTTTTCTGAAAAATCCAAGCAACAATATGAATGAAAGGGACTGCATCTTTATTAACCCCTCGACCATGGTCAAAGGGTTGATAAAGATGCAGTCCCTTTTTATAGGATTGTTTAATGGATTTTTCAGAAAAATTTTGATGTGGGCTTCGCCGTCTTTTTGTATGCCAGCCGGATACAGGAGGCGGCGTGTTCTTCCAGGGCCCTGGTACGGTGGCTCACTGGGTAATAAAGGGGTTAGGGCCAGCTTTTTGTTATCAGCTGGCCCTAAGCCCGAAATTTATGGGGTCACACCAATATTAGACATGACCACCATGAATTTCTAGTGAATTGTTTACAAAAAAACACAACACAGAGAAAAATATTTTATTACAAATAAAACAAAAAAGACACTTAGAGACTCCATCTTTATTATAAATCCTCTCCCGTCAGGATGGTGGCGAGTGGGGCAGGATGGTGGCGGGGGGGGCAGGATGGAGCAAGCGGGTCAGGATGGTGGCGAGCGGGGCAGGATGGAGCGAGTGGGGCAGGATGGAGCAGGATGGAGATGGAGGAGCAGGATAGTGGCGTGGGGGGGGGCAGGATGGTGGCGGAGGGGGAGGATGGAGCGTGCGGGGCAGGATGGAGCGAGTGAGGCATGATGGAGCAGGATGGAGCCGGAGGAGCAGGTGAGCGGGGGGGGGGGGGGCAGGAGGTGGGGGGGGGGGCAGGATGGTGGCGGGGGAGCAGGATGGAGTCGGGGGAGCAGGATAAAGCTTGGGGAGCAGGATAGAGCCGGGGGAGCAGGATAGAGCTGGGGGAGCAAGATGGTGTCGAAGGGGTGGGGGTTTAGAGTTTGGATGGGGGGGACAGGATGGTGGCATGTGGGGCACGATGGAGCGATCGGGGCAGGATGGAGTGAGAGGGGCAGGATGGAGCCGGAGGAGCAGGATTGTGCCTGAGGAGCAGGATGGTGGCGGGGGGGGGGGGGTTGGAAGGATGGTGTCGGGGGGCAGGATGGAGCTAGCGGGGTAGGATAGAGCGGGCGGGGCAGTATGGAGCCAGCGGAGCAGGATGGAGCGAGTGAGGCATGATGGAGCAGGATGGAGCCGGAGGAGCAGGATGGAGCCGGGGGGGGCAGGATGGTGGCAGAGGGTATCAGGATGGTGATGGAGGGGCAGGACTGGAGTCGGGGGAGCAGGATAGAGCTTGGGGAGCAGGATAGAGCCGGGGAGCAGGTCAGAGCGGGGAGCAGGATGGTGCCGGAGGGGTGGGGGTTTAGAGTTTGGATGGGGGGGGCAGGATGGTGGCATGCGGGGCAGGATGGAGCTAGCAGGGACATTATGGTGGCGGCAGGGGGGGCAGAATGGAGCGATCGGGGCAGGATGGAGTGAGAGGGGCAGGATGGAGCCGGAGGAGCAGGATTGTGCCAGAGGAGCAGGATGGTGGCGGCGGGGGGGGTGGAAGGAAGGTGTCGGGGGGCAGGATGGAGCGAGCGGGGCAGTATGGAGCCAGCGGAGCAGGATGGCGGCGAGCGGGGCAGGATGGAGCCGGCGGGGCAGGATGGAGCTGGTGGCGCAGGAGTGGGGTGGGTGGGGGGGTAGGATGGTGGTGGGGGGTAGAGGATGGAGCCGGCGGGGCAGGATGGATGCGGGAGGGCAGTATGGTGGCGGGGGTATCAGGATGGTGATGGAGGGGCAGTATGGAGCCGGCGGGTCAGGATGATGGCGGGGGGGGGGGCAGGATGGAGCCGGCAGGGCAGGATGGAGGCAGCGGGGCAGGATGGAGCCGGCAGGGCAGGATGGTGGTGGGGGGGCAGGATGGAGCTGGCAGGGCAGGATGGTGGCGGGGGGGCAGTGGTGTGGGGGTGCAGGATGGAGCCAGCGGGCAGGATGGATCGGCGTGCAGGATGGTGGGGGGGGATCAGAATGGTGGTGGGGGGAATCAGGATGGGGTGGGGGGCAGGATGGAGCGGCGGGGCAGTATGGAGCGAGCGGGGCAGGATGGAGCCGGTGGGGCAGGATGGAGCCAGTGGGGCAGGATGGTGGCGAGCGGGGCAGGATGGAGCCGGCAGGGCAGGATATGGTGGCGGGGTGGCAGGATCGTGGTGGGGGTGTAGGATGGAGTCGGCGGGGCAGGATGGATGCGGTGGGGCAGGATGGTGCTGGTGGAGCAGGATGGTGGCGGGGGGTATCAGGATGGTGGGGGGGGCAGGATGGAGCCGGCGGGGCAGGATGGTGGCGAGGGGGGTAGAATGGAACGGGGGGCAGGATGGAGCTGGCGGTGCAGGATGGTGGTGGGGGGCAGGATGGAGCGAGCGAACAGGATGGAGCCGGCGGGGCAGGATGGAGCCGCGGGGCAGGATGGATGCAGGAAAGCAGGATGTGCGGGGGGTATCAGGATGGTGGCGGGGCAGAAGACCGGCAGGGCAGGATGGAGCCAGGCGGAGCAAGATGGAGCCAGCGAGGCAGGATGGTAGGCGAGCGGGCAGGATAAGTGGCGGGGGGATCAGGATGGTGGTGGGGGGGATTAGGATGGTGGTGGGGGGCAGGATGGAGCGAGAGGGACAGGATGGAGCCGGTGGGGCAGGATGGAGCAAGCGGGGCAGGATGGAGCCGGCGGGGTAGGATGGAGCCAGAGGGGCAGGATGGTGGCAAGCGGGGCAGGATGGAGCTGGCGGGCATGATATGGTGGTGGGAGTGTAGGATGGAGCCGGCGGGGCAGGATGGGTGCAGTAGGGCAGGATGAAGCCGGTAAGGCAAGATGGTGGCGGGTAGGATCAGGATGGTGGTGGGGGGGCAGGATGGAGCCAGGGGGGGGCAGGATGGAGCGGTGGGGCAGGATGGTGCGGGGGGGGCAGGATGGAGCTGGCGGGGCAAGATGGTGGCGGGGGTGCAGGATGGTGGTGGGGGTGCAGGATGGAGCTAGCGGGGCAGGAGGGAGCCGGGGGGCAGGATGATGGCGGGGGGGATTTGGATGGTGGTGTGGGGGATCAGGATGGTGGTGGGGGCGGATGGAGCGAGTGGGGGGTAGGTGGAGCCGGCGGGGCAGGATGGAGCCGGTGGGGCAGGATGGTGGCGGGGGGATCAGGATGGTGGTTGGGGGGCAGGATGGAGCCGGCGGGGCAGGATGGTGGCGAGGGGTTAGGATGGAGCCGGCGTGGCAGGATGGAGCCGGCGGGGCAGGATGGTGGTGGGGGCAGGATGGAGCGAGTGGGCAGGATGGAGCCGCAGGCAGGATGGAGCCAGCGGGCAGGATGGTGCGCGGGGGTATCAGGATGGTGGCAGGGGGCAGGAAAGAGCGCAGGCAGGAGAGCGGCGGAGCAGGATGGAGCCAGCGAGGCAGGATGGTGGCGAGGGAAGGATGGAGCCGGCGGGGCAGGGTAAGTGGCGGGGGGGATCAGGATGGTGCTGGGGGGATTAGGATGGTGGTGGGGGGGCAGGATGGAGCGAGCAGGACAGGATGGAGCCGGTGGGGCTGGATGGAGCGAGCGGGGCAGGATGGAGCCGGCGGGGCAGGATGGAGCCAGAGGGGCAGGATGGTGGTGAGCAGGGCAGGATGGAGCCGGCGGGGCATGATTTTGGTGGCGGGGGGGGACAGGATGGTGTGGGGGGGTGTAGGATGGAGCCGGCGGGGCAGGATGGAGCCGGTGGGCAGGATGGTGGCGGGGGAGAACAGGATGGTGGTGGAGGGGCAGGATGTAGCCGGCGGGCAGGATGGAGCCAGCGGGGCAGGATGTGGGCGGGGAGATCAGGATGGTGGTGGGGGGCAGGATGTAGCCGGCGGGGCAGGATGGATGCGGGGGGGCAGGATGGTGGCGGGGAGGATGACAGGGGATGGTGGTGGAGGGGCAGGATGGAGCGGAGCGGGGCAGGATGGAGCCGGCGAGGCAGGATGGTGGCGGGGGGATCAGGATGGTGGTGGGGGGGATCAGGATGGTGGGGGGGGCAGGATGGAGCGAGCGGGCAGGATGGAGCCGGCGGGGCAGGATGGAGTGAGCAGGGCAGGATGGAGCCGGCGGGGCAGGATGGAGCCAGCGGGGCAGGATGGTGGCGAGCGGGGCAGGATGGAGCCGGCGGGGCAGATGATCGGTGGCGAGGGGGGGGACAGGATGGTGGTGGGGGGTAGGATGGAGCCGGCGGGGCAGGATGGAGCCGGTGGGGCAGGATGGTGGCGTGGGAGATCAGGATGGTGGTGGAGCGGGGGCGATGGGAGGGTAGTAGCCGGCGGGCAGGATGGAGCCAGGGGGCAGGATTGTGGGCGGGGGAGATGCAGGATGGTGTGGGGGGGCAGGATGGTAGCCGGCGGGGCAGGATGGTGGCGAGTGGGGGTAGGATGGAGCCGGCGGGGCAGGATGGAGCCGGTGGGGCAGGATGGTGGCGGGGGATCAGGATGGTGGTGGAGGGGCAGGATGGAGCCGGCGGGGCAGGATGGAGCCGGTGGGGCAGGATGGTGGCGGTGGGAGATCAGGATGGTGGTGGAGGGGCAGGATGTAGCCGGGGAGCAGGATGGAGCCAGCGGGGCAGGATTGTGGCGGGGGAGATCAGGATGGTGGTGGGGGGCAGGATGTAGCCGGCGGGGCAGGATGGTGCGGGAGTGGGGGTAGGATGGAGCCGGCGGGGCAGGATGGAGCCGGTGGGGCAGGATGGTGGCAGGGGAGATCAGGATGGTGGTGGAGGGGCAGGATGGAGCCGGCGGGGCAGGATGGAGCCGGTGGGGCAGGATGGTGCGGGGGAGATCAGGTGGTGGTGGGGGGGCAGGATGTAGCCGGCGGGGCAGGATGGTGGCGAGTGGGGGTAGGATGAGCCGGCGGGGCAGGATGGAGCTGGTGGGGCAGGATGGTGGCGGGGGGCAGGATGGAGCTGGCGGGGGGGCAGGATGGTGGTAGGGGTGCAGGATGGAGCCAGCGGGGCTGGATGGATGCGGCGGGGTAGATGGAGCCGGCGGGCAGGATGGTGGCGGGGGATCAGGATGGTGGTGGTGGGTGATCTGGATTGTGGTGGGGGGGCCGGATGGAGCGAGTGGGGCAGGATTGAGCGGCGGGGCAGGATGGAGCCAGCGGGGCAGGATGGTGGCGAGCAGGGCAGGGTGGAGCCGGCGGGCAGGATGGATGCGGCGGATAAGGATGGTGGCGGGGGGTTCAGGATGGTGGTGGAGGGGCAGGATGGAGCCAGCGGGGCAGGATGGATGCGGGGGGGCAGGATGGGCCAGAAGGGCAGATGGAGCTGGCAGGCAGGATAGTGGCGGGGGGCAGGATGGTGGTGGGGGTGCAGGATGGAGCCAGCAGGGCAGGATGGATGGGGGGGGGGCAGGATGGAGCTGCGGGGAGGATGGTGGGGGCAGGGGGGGGGTCAGGATGGTGGTGGGGGGTGATCAGGATGGTGGTGGGGGTGATCAGGATGGTGGTGGGGGATCAGGATGGTGGTGGGGGGGCAGGAGGATGCGAGCGGCGGGACAGGATGGAGCCAGCGGGGCAGGATGGATGAGCGGTGCAGGATGGAGCCGGCGGGGCAGGATGGAACCTGCGGAACAGGATGGTGGCGAGCAGGGCAGGATGGAGCCAGCAGGGCAGGATATGGTGGCGGGGGGGTGGTGGGGGGGCAGGATGGAGCCGGCGGGGCAGGATGGAGCCGGTGGGGCAGGATGGTGGTGGGGGGCAGGATGGAGGAGCGGGGCAGGATGGAGCCGGCGGGGCAGGATGGAGCCAGCGGGCAGGATGGTGGCGAGCAGGGCAGATTGGAGACGGCGGGGCAGGATGGTGGTGGGGGGGCAGGATGGTGCCGGGGGGGCAGGATGGTGGTGGGGGTGCAGGATGGAGCCGGTGGGGCAGGATGGAGCCAGCGAGGCAGGATGGAGACGGTGGGGCAGGATGGCGGCGGGGGGGATCAGGAATGTTGGTGGGGGGCAGGATGGAGCCAGCGGGGCAGGATGGTGGCAAGGGGGGGGCAGGATGGAGCCAGCAGGGCAGGTAGGTGGTGGGGCAGGATGGAGTCCGGCGGGGCAGGATGGTGGTGGGGGGGCAGAATGGTGGTGGGGGTGCAGGATGGAGCCAGTGGGGCAGGTTGGAGCCGGCGGGGCAGGAGGGATGCGGGGGGGGGGGCAGGATTGAGCCTGCGGGGCAGGATGGTGGCGGGGGGATCCGGATCGTGGTGGGGGGCAGGATGGAGCCAGCAGGGCAGGATGGAGCCGGCGGGTCAGGACGGTGGCGGGGGGGCAGGATGGATACAGGGGGGCAGGATGGAGGCGCTCCTCCGGCCCCCCTCCGCTGCTCTTACCTCTCCTTTGCTCCCCCCTCCCTCTGCCCCTCCGCTCCCCCCCACTCTCTGCCCCTCTGCTCCCCGGGTCCCCCCACTCCCCCTGGCCCCCCCACTCCTCCAAGGTGATGATAAAAAAAAACAAAAGCCTCAGTGAGGATACTCACCCTTCGCCGGCTCGCTTCACCTCTCTGTCTTCTAGCTCCCAGGACAGGACCTGTCGTTGCCTGAGAAACCGATCAGCTGATCAGTTTCCCAGGCAACGACAGGTCCTCAAGCCCTATTGAAGCTAGAAAACAGAGCGAGCCGGTGGAGGGTGAGTATCCTGACTGAAGGTTTTTTTTTTTTTATTATCACTGTGGAGGAGCGGGGGCCAGGGAGAGCGGGGGGCCATGGGGAGCGGAGGGGCAGAGGGAGGGGGGCTGCGGGAGCGGTGGGACAGAGGGAGGGGGGGCCGCGGGGAGCGGCAGGAGCAGCGGGCGGAGGGGGGCAGGAGGAGCAGGGATGCCGCGGGGGCCGCAGAGAGCGTGGGCAGGAGGAAAGTGGGGCTTTGAGGAAAGACCGTGTATCCCGGCTACAGTGGCGCTATGGGCTGCAAATTGGCACGAAATTCAAACTTTGAATTCTCGCACCTATTTGCACAGTCTGTGCTAATGAGCAACCTGTGTATGGCGCGCGATTTCAGCGACAGACGCACTCAAAAAACCCTTAGACAATTATATAATAGAATACTGTTCAAGTTAATAGGTACCTACACAAGCATATAAAGATTATTACCCCTATGTGACATTTAGGCAGTTAATAATTGGCCTTATAAAGAATTTGGGAATATAACAATACAAGCCAGTCACCTGTTTGAAGCAGTGGATGCACCAGAAAGGTAGCCCCTCACATAGAGTAAATATACTTTCTGAGTTGTTTGTTGTCTTTAGGAGGACCCCTTCTTGATATTCATAAGGTATATGCATTAATATATTGAGAAGTAATTTATATAGCTCATCAAAAATGGCTTGAAAATGCTTAATGTTGCTCAATGTTTGCACAACCTCATGTTAGGCAAAAATAAATTGTGACTTTTCAAAGCTTTATACACCAAAATTCTAAAAAGCTTTGCTGAATTCGGGCCTAAGTGATTGGACTACATAGTAAAGAAAGAAAGCACAAATATCTGTAATAAAAAGAAATAAACAATGGTAATAAAAAAATGTACATACTCTTATTATATTGCATGTTAAGCTTATTACTAATGTTATTATATCCTTATTCTTTTATGTCTATGTACTTGTGGGATTTTGGTGGATGTACATTTTATTTGCTTTAGCTGATCCCACAGTGATTAACTATTTCATGCCCTATGATCACATTCAGCCATTGAAGTGCTTGGTCAGGTATAATACAGCAGATGTATGTGAGTGAAGTTTATTAGTAATGCATATATCCTAAGATTCTAAAAAAAATCCTCATGGTGACACATCATTTAGCCCAGCTCTGGAATTCCATATACTGCATTAGTAAAAGCTGACAATACATCCACCAATAAAAAGTCAAGGAATATGCTATACACCACGTTTCATAGGCGCTTGGGGGATAGCTTTACTGCACATTGTCATCGGGTCTGTATACCTGCAGACTTGACAAACAGGTTTTTGCTTTCAATTTCTTGCTGGTGGAGAAGCATATATTCTGTGAGCGCGGACACTGCCTCATACAGCATTTCCTTTGTAAACATCATGGACATCTTGAATAAATTGTACAAGCTTTGCTCAGACAAGAAATCAGCCATCGGTTATGGCTTTTTGACCCTCCTCACTGCTGGCGGGCAGCAGTTATTTTCTCTGGTAGTTTTCCAGTGCCCATGCTCTGAAGATAACCTAATGTATGGATTTGTTTTTCTCTTTGCTCCTGCCATAGTTCTTATGATCATTAGTTATTTTCTGAACAGTAGAGCTTGGAAATTTTTCACCGGATGTTGCCTCAATCCAAAGAAGATGTGCCCCAATGGTTACCGCTGCAAAGGGCTGTATGTTTTTGTTCAATTGACACGGGATGCTCTGATAGTTCCATTCATGTGGATTTCTATAGCCCTACTTCATGGAACCTTCTATACCTGTGCAATGAGTGGATGGAAGAACCCAGAGTATGTTCAACATCTTTGTAAGAACAAGTCTGAACAGTGTAATGGACAACTCTACAAAGTGACCTGTGGCAAAGCACCAATGTCAGCCAACGAAATTCAGGAGGTCATACTGGTCCTTCAAGCCCAGTCTCAGGTGTGTGAGAAAACCTTTTAACATACAGATGACATATCATATGGTTTGATATAACTTATTTCAACTACACAATGAGTTTTAAGTATTTTGTTTAAGGCATAGTTTGTAAAACTACTACATTATCATAACCAAGAGAGTTTTCATTCTGATTTGGGGTTCTACCGATTATGGAATTGATTATACAGTGGGTAGAGAAAGCATTCAGACCACTTTAAACCTTTCAATCTTTGTTTCATTGCAGCCATTTGGTAAATTTCAAAAAGTTCATTTTTTTCTCATTAATGTACACTGTGCACCCCATCTTGACTACAAAAAAACAGAAATGTTGAAATTTTTGCAAATTTTTGAAAAAATGTAAAACTGAAATATGACATGGTTATAAGTGTTCAAACCCTTTGCTCAGTATTGAGTAGAAGCACCCTTTTGAGCTAATACAACCATGAGTCTTCTTGGGAATGATGCAACAAATTTTTTACACCTGGATTTGGGAATCCTCTTCCATTCTTCCTTGCAGATCCTCTACAGTTCCGTCAGGTTGGATGGTGAACGTTGGTGGACAGCTATTTTCAAGTCTCTCCAGAGATGCTCAGTTGGGTTTAGGTCAGGGCTCTGGCTGGGCCAGTTAATTTTGGTCACAGAGTTGTTCTGAAGTCACTCCTTTGTAATTTTAGCTGTGTGCTTAGGGTCATTATCTTATTGGAAGTTGAACCTTCTGCCAACTCTGAGGTCCAGAGCACTCTGGAAGAGGTTTTCATCCAGGATATTTCTGTACTTGGCCACATTCATGTTTCCTTAAATTGCAACCAGTCATCCTGAGCCTGCAGCTGAAAAATAACCCCATAGCATGATGCTGCCACCACCATGTTTTACTGTTGGTATTGTATTGGGCAGGTAAAGAGCAGTGCCTGATTTTCTCCACACATACTGCTTAGAATTATCACCAAAAATTTCTATCTTTGTCTCATCAGACTAGAGAATCTTATTTATCATGGTCTGAGAGTCCTTCATGTGTTTTTTTGCAAACACTATGAGGGCTTTCATATGTCTTGTACTGAGGAGAGGCTTCCTTAGGGCCACTCTACCATAAAAGCCCGAAAGGCCCTACTGGTGGAGGGCTGCAGTGATAGTTGACTTTGTGGAACTTTCTCCCATCTCCTTACTGCATCTTGGGAGCTCAGCCACAGTGATCTTGAGGTTCTTTACCTCTCTCACCAAGGCTCTTTTCCCACGATTGCTCAGTTTGGCTGGACGGCGAGGTCTAGGAAGACTTCTGGTGGTCCCAAACGTCTGCCATTTAAGGATTATGGAGGCCACAGTGCTCTTAGGAACCTTGAGTACTGCATAAATTCTTTTGTAACCTTGGCCAGATCTGTGCCTTGCCATGATTCTGTCTCTGAGCTCCTTGGGCAGTTCCTTTGACCTCAGGATCCTCATTTGATCTGACATGCACAGTGAGCTGTGAGGCCTTTCCAAATCAAGTCCTATCAGTTTAATTGAACACAGCTGGACTCCAATGAAGGAATACAGCCAACTCAAGGAGGATCACAAGGAAATGGGCAGCATGTGACTTAAATATGAGTATGTGATATCTCCGTTTTTCTTTTTTAATCAATTTGCACAAATATCTACATTTCTGCTTTTTTTCAGTCAAGATGGGGTGCTGAGTGTACATTAATGAGAAAAAAAATGAATGTTTTTGAATTAACCAAATGGCTGCAATGACATAAAGAGTGAAAAATTTAAAGGGGTCTAAATACTTTCCGTACCCACTGTATATACTACTGTGCTGCCCTATATATACATACAGAATCCCTGGGGTGTAAACAGTCAGAGTATGTAGGGCAATATTAAATATACAGTGATGGGAAAAAGCGTTTCCCCCCTTCCTGTTTTCTTATTATTTTGCATGTTTGTTACACTTAAATGCTTCAGATCACCAAACAAATGAACATAGATAGACAAAGATAACATATTAGACAAACTGCATAAATGAAGGTCTTTAATATTAAGGGAGCTACAGGGCCCTCTGTGAAGAAGTGATTTCCCCCACCACCCCCTTTTAAAACATAAATTAACTATGGTTTATCACATCTTTGGGAAGCCGCCTTCAATTCCCTAGCCACGCCCAGGCCTGATTACTGCCACACATGTTCTCAATCAAGAAATTACTTAAATAGGACCTGTCTGATAAAGTTTGGTAGACCAAAAAATCCTCAGAATCTAGACATCATGTCGCAATACAAAGAAATTCAGAAAAAAATGAGAAACAAAGTAATTGAGATCCATCAGTCTGGAAAAGGTTACAAATCCATTTATAAAGCTTTCATACTCTAGCAAACCACAGTAAGAGCCATTATCCACAAATGGCAAAAATATGGAACTGTGGTGAACCTTCCCAGGAGTCGCAGGCTGACCAAAATTACAATTTTTATTATATACCTAAAAAGGTCATAGACCTACATGCAAGTGAGGTAAGACGAACAAACAATACAACATATTTGAACCACAAAAAGGAATCATGTGCATTTCTCTCCTACCATATCTAATACTAATTCTGTCTGAGCCTGCCTATTACGGGATGACTCCACCCTGGGTAGGCGACCTGGCAGGATCTTTTTATCAAGGGATCCTAAAACTGTGAAGCCTATCCTTATGATATTTGGTCTGGATGTTGGTTCATCTACTCCATATTCCCCTAACTTAAGCTTGATTTTCTGGTCTGGTTTGTTTCTGGTGGATGTCTGTTTGCCTTCGTTGCCATGTGATGATGCATATTCGCTTTCATCCTGTCATCTTGTGCCCATTCGATTGGCAAAGTCTCTTGAGGTTCTCACTGTTTGTCCCTATGAGACCAGACTAACAAGGCAAGTCGCTAACTCGTCTCCCTCTTCTGATGAACCCCGTAACACAAGACAGGGTGAAACGCGTAAAACCAGAATTATAGTCTACAATAAGCATATTATGGAGCACACCATATCTGCACCAGATTTTTTTTTACTTTTACTTTTCCTATTTGCTGTTTTGAAAAAGTGGCCAAAAAAATACTTAGCCATCAAAGTGGTTATAGTCTGAAATATTCTGTAAATCATAGAATTTGCAAAAACAAGAAAGAACAAATGAAAATCAGCTTATAGTAAGCATAATTTTATATTCAGTCCTTAAGATGGCTCAAGATTAGGCAAACTTATTAGGTGACCTAAACCCCTTTGGGATAACTTACAATAATGTACTTTGGAGTAAGACTGGTGTATAAAATTCCAGTCTTAGTGAAGACCATGGACGTGTCCATAGACATTCATATCAGCTACACTGATGCACTATATTGTTATGGCCAAACACATATTAATGAATTATTTCTCCCGGGCATCCCCCATACTCTGGAGCTCTCTGCCCCAACAAATCAGACATTCTCCTACCCTGGGAACCTTCTAAAAGAATCCTAAAGACCCACCTCTTCCGCCAAGCCTACAACCTCCTATGAGACCCGGTCCACCCACTGCCTCACGACCGACACCTCCCCATTCTACTGTATCCCCACCCACCCCTCGTAGACTGTGAGCCCTTGCGGACAGGATCTTCTCCCCTCTTGTATCTGTATGACCAAATTGTCCACATTTATTGTACTTGTCCTTGTCTGCCCTTTTAGCATGTAAAGTGCCATGGAATTTAATGGCGCGATATAAATAAATAATAATACTAATGAATCTTCTACCCAGGATCTTTTACTAATTACCAACCGTATGGCTAAAATTTTATAACACTGGGGAATGTTTTTAAAAAGCTTGAGTAAGTGGATGGGATTTTAGGATCCCTTACTAACATCACTGTCAATGACTATACACATAGAATGACAAATTAGGGTACCCCCCACCTCCAATTCCCTCCTTTTGCATAAAACATTCTAACAGCTCTCTACACTTTTGGGGTGCAGTTTGATCGACTGTTCAGCATGAACACTTGCCCTTATACTTTAGAATCTCCAATCAGTGGTGAAGACCAAAAACACCTCACTTTTAGGTTCAGCTTCATGAGCCCATACTAATGCTCAGTAATTGGACACAAGGCAGGATTCCATGGACATTTGGAGGGATATGTACCGGTAGTTCTAAAATATGAAGATGACTGCCTGTGAACAACACTAGCGTATGTACTGGTATATGGTCACACAGCTGCACAATATTAACCAGTACTGTATATCACTTGATCTAACAGAGAAGCCCCAGGTAAACCCTTGCCAGCATTGAATGAGGAACGTGTAGGGCTTTTGTATTGGGCAAACAGAGAGGTAGCAATCAATTAAGCTAGATAGGTATCTATTCTGATTTTATAGTAGCTCACTTTTGCTACCGGTAGACATTTGTCTTTATTATTATCAATGAGCAAAGAAAACAATTAATTAATGAGAAATTCCAGGATTAGCAGTATGCTACATAAGAATAACACATAGCTATCTAAAGAATGTGAAGGAGTGTCCAATTCCACCATTCTTACGAAATTAAGTAAACAATTGCTGCCCTTCACCTGTAATCTAACAAACCAGGAACAACTTCTTTCTGATCCATGGGAACTCCTCTAGTGTCAGATACTAGTTCATTTTACCTCAAACAAGAATGTTACACTGCCGGTTTAACATGTCTAGTCTGGTACAGTCTTTTAACTGTTACGTCTTCACCATTCTATGTACACAGGTATGTAAGGAGGTTGTATAAAGAAAAATCGGTAATTTAATACAATCATTAGAATAAGAGTTATTATTGCCTTTCTCCAGTTTTATTGGTGCCATGTATATAACAGGCTTGTGGCTTTCTTCTCAGTCCATCTTTAGACTACAGGTAGTTTTACAGTTTAATTCCCTTGAAGTATATAGTGACTATCCATAATAAAGTTACATAACTATATTAGTATCAAAGAGAAAAATTACCTTAACTCTTTAAAGGGGATTTCCAGAACTGAAAGATATCAAATGGATAAGGAATAACATAATAATTGTTTATATGTTCCCTAATCCTCAGAATATACTAATAATAAGGAAACAAAAGCGCAATAGGGTCTTATCCTTTAAGTGCTGTTTTATAAATGGCTATTGTCACCGCTCACCTGAGATGGGTGTGTGACCCACAACCAGTATATGTGTTTGATACAACTGCTGCAGGATCCACATCCCACGTTTAACGGTGGTAATCAGAAATAAACCCAAAATGACAGTGTTTTCATGATCCGCGCTGCTATACGAGGAAACAAGACCACATGGAGCTATTGGATAATAATGGCTTTATTTGACGCATTTCGGACCATTATCCCCGCTCCTTCCTCAGGAATGCAGGAGAGCCTCGTGTAACACTGTGTATTATGGTTGAATTCCTGAGGAAGGAGCGGGGATAATGCTTCCAAACATATTGAATAAAGCCACCATTATCTGACTAACATTTAAGAAGGGCCTGGATGCCTTTCTTGAAAACTATAATATTAAAAGTTATACATAGTAGATTCTTTGATAGGGCGTTGATCCAGGGAATTAGTCTGATTGCCGTATCTGGAGTCAGGAAGGAATTTTTTCCCCCAATGTGGAGCTTAGTGTTGCCACATGGGTTTTTTTTGCCTTCCTCTGGATCAACATGTTAGGCTATGGGTTGAACTAGATGGACTTAAAGTCTTCCTTCAACCTTAAAAACTATGTTACTATGTTACTATGTTACTATGATAGATCCCTGTGGTCTTGTTTCATTGTATAGCAGCGTGGATGATGAAAATACTGTCCTTTTGGGTTTACTTCTAATTCTTAGAATGGGGCTTTGGATCCCAAGACTGCAATTCTGCAAGCATACATTTCCTCAACCTCCATTTATTCACATACATGTTCCATTCATACGGAACTGCTGTAAAAAGCTGAGTATTGCTGTAAATGTTAAAAACGTAAGGTAGTTCGCGATTTTTGATCAGAGAGCGCAAAAGCTATCCAACCACGTCACGGTGTGCCTTTTAATATGGATTGTCTTAAACACTATTGTCCTACCTCTCCAAGTACTAAGTCAGACCTCATCTGAATGGGGAGTGAAAAGGTTCACAGGCAAAGTTCGCAAGTAACGCCTTATGTAATAATGATGGGAAGATAAGGGAGCTGAGACATGAAGGGGACCACACCACCCAATATGTACTACAACAGTCATAGGACCCGCACACCTTTTGATTTGAATTAATGTACAGGTGCACAAGTCCGCTATGTGGCTAATAGACTATAAAAGGTATACCATGACGTGGTTGGAAGGCTCTTACAATCTTTGCACGAAAATAGCTAACTAACATGTTTTTAATATTTATAACAATATTTCATGCATTCATTAATCACAGTGTGCTGCCATATCATGTATGTATGTATCTTTATATTGGCCACAAAGCAGATTTGTGCACCTGTACATTAATTGAGTTCTAAAGTTGTGTGGGCCCTATATTTTTTATTTTCTATAGTACATATTGGGAGTACATCCACCTTCAGGGCTTAGCTCCCCAATCTTCCCATGTTTCCCATATAGGGTGTTAATTTCGAGCTATGCCTGGTTCTCTTTTCACTCTACATTCAGATGAGGCATGTGCAACAGCCGCAAGGACCAGGGGGTACTCGGTAGCCGGGCCGGCTGATTCTTTGGGAAGTCATGGTGGCTGTATCCCATCTCTGTGGCCCTGGCGTGCAGTGATGGGGGATATTTACAAGGGATTTTAGAAGTCTTTTTGTGATGCCACATGTGGTATTCGGGCAGGAATGGCCGATGCTGCTTATTTGGACTTCTGGGGCAGATGGTGTGTGGCACCCCAGGGTCTTAGAGCCACTGTGTCATCACTGCCCCCGGGTGGTGGTGTCACACTGAGAGCAACAAACGAGTCTACTCATCAGGCAGGTGAACTACACACAACACCTTCTGCCTCCAGGCCAGAAGTGGGAGACCAAGCCCGGGTTCAGGGTAAGCTCCCCTATAAATTCTGGTCTGGGGCAGAGAAAGTAAGTTCAGTTCCCGTGAAGACAGGGAAGAGTACCTGAAGGATCTAGCTGTGCCAAGCTCATCCTATGTACAGCAGTTCAGTTCCTAGGAGGACTGAGGAAGACATCCTGGTGGATTGGAGGCAGTAGAGCTGGTCCCAGGATCGCTGACTCAGTGCCAGGTCTAAGGCTAGGGTCTGAGGAGAGTTGCAGGAACACCCGGGGATTTGAGCGGAACCGTGCTCACCCCAAAGGAAAGCGCAGAGAATGGACACTGAAATCCGAGACTGTGCAGGGTTTAAATTCCCGGCAGTCAATACTGGAAGGTGGGGAATTGCAGGTTCCACAGCCATACCGTGCCCAGAGACACAGCAACGATGAGAGTCCAGGAGCAGACACCCAAGACAAGGGTTAGAAAGGACTCGAGTTGCCTGTCATACCGACATCTCGCGGGAAGAGACAGGGCCGACAGCCTAGCTGATGTAGCAGCAGGAGCCAACACACAGAGAGCAGTAAGGGAGCCAAAGACCTGTACCGCTGGGAAGAACCCCAAGTTGCTCTCAGCAAAGACTCCGTGGACAACTGCCTGAAGTCAGCTATTCCAGTAAAAGACTGAGTGACCAACAAAACAGTGAGCCTGCTTATTGCTTCGTGCCTGTCACCCTGCGCCCTACACCTAAATTACCTTTACTTCCCTGGGGAACTGCTCTGCCTGTGGAGAGTCGTTCTATCCTAGCTGTCATGCACCATCCCCGGAGGTTCTGCAGCAGCGGTGGCCACCTATAGTCATATACCATGGGTGGCGTCATTAACAATCTCCCTATTCATCATTCCCTTTCCCTATGACGCCAGAAAATCCCCCTTTACAGCTGAACCCAGGGCCACAGTATCGGGTCTCGGCCCCTGTCACTCCCCAGAGACAGTAATAGCCCGGATCCGAGTACCCCACGGCTCTGGGGCCCATCAGGTGCAGCAGCCGGGATGATATTGTGGCGCCCCTCTGGCAGGACGACACAGGGAGGTAATGCATCCCAAACAGAAGGTGTAGTGCCTCCATAGTCACAGGCAGAGGGGGAAGCTACAGAGTCTGTATCCAAAACCACAAAATCCCAATCACAGCCACCCTAGCACTAGGGACTGTAAAGTCAGTAGGTCCCAGGGGTGTGGAGCTTAGCAGAGCGGGAGACGTGACGTAGGTGACAGTTGACAGCAGTCAGTCAGACAAAATTAAAGAGGTAACCCAGACAAGGAAGGTGCACTCCAGGACTGGTCGGAGCCGTCTGGAGTGCTCAGGTCAAACCGGTACTCGGGGACTGAGGCAGTTTGCTAAGGTGTATCCAAACTGCTGACTGGCAGGCTGTGGGCCTTATCAAGAAGGTGCCACAGCACCCATCAAAGTAGTCCAACCTCTGTCACATAGCTGGGTTCAAGACGCTGACAAGTAAGAGAAACTTTAAGCAACAGACCCGAGGACCAGAAACCAGACTCTAGAGTGGGAGTGTAGAGAGCCAACAGAGCCATAAAGAATTGGACCAAGAAAAGCATTTGACATGCACCTCTGACAGACTCTGTGGCGTACCCCAAAGCCTGTGGCAACAAATTCCCTGGCAAACTAGACTGCACTGGGTACCTATTGATCCATCTGGTACCAGTAAAGAACTGTTTGAGCTCATCTGGCTTCTGTATCAGTTATTTATCGTCTGAAGGGCCTCTACAGCACCACAGAGCCAAGGACTACTACTCCCCTCATCAACCCCGCTGCCCTTAGGTAAAGCTCCGCCTGTGGGGAGCTGTACTACCCAAAGCTGCATCAACATCATCTCAGCGGCTGGCTGCAGCGCTGGTAACTACCTTACCAGGTACCACAGGTGGCGTCATGTATAATAATCCCCCATCCGAAATAATTTTTCCCTCAGCTATTGAGTGTCCAGGGCACGGGCCCGGGACCCAACCAGCCATGATCCCCACCGAAGCAGCAACCTGTCCCGGTATCCGAGTACCCCCTTCCCTGCCGGCCCGTCTCAAATCTGGCGTCACGAGCAGGATTGAACCAGACTGGCAACACCAGGTAAAGTGTGCCTATTGACTTTATTAATTACTAGCTGTAGTACCCGGCTACGCCCGGGTTAATAAATAACTGCTGTTAGCTATAACAAAATAGAATTTGAATATGTCATATTAATGACCTGTAGGAAAATAGAAGCTGAGCTGTGATTGATTGCTATAGGCAGCCTAATAAATCTCCAGCCAACAGTAAACCCTCCCCCTGGCCGGGTAGTATATGTTACCTCACACATACACATAATTGACAGCTCATGTGACTGACATCTGCCTTAATTCCCTATATGGCACATGTGTTGCACATTGGCTGTTTTTAATCAGATGTTTATGTTTGGAAAATAAAGATAGCACACGTATGGGGCGAGTTGTGTGAGGTGATTTGTGCACATCTGTGTCTGTCTGTGTGGTGTGTGTCCCTGGGTGTGTGTATGTGTGTGTCCCTGTGGGATGGGGTCTGTGTGGTGTGTGTCTCTGTTGTGTGTGTCTCTTTGTGGTGTGTGTGTCCCTGTGGGGTAAGTGCATGTGCCCCTATAGGGTGTGTATGTGTCTGTGCCCCTGTGTGGGGGTCTGTGGTGTGTGTGTGTGTATCTGTGTTGTGTGTGTCTCTTTGTGGTGTGTGTGTCCCTGTGGGGTGAGTGCATGTGTCCCTATAGGGTGTGTATGTGTGTGTGTGTCCCTGTGGGGGGGTGTCTGTGTGGGGTGTGTGTGTCTCTGTGTTGTGTGTGTCCCTTTGTGGTGTGTGTGTGTGTCTGAAGGGTGAGTGCATATGTCCCTATAGGGTGTGTATGTGTGTGTGTCCCTGTGGGGGGGTCTGTGTGGTGTGTGTGTGTCTCTTTGTGGTGTGTGTGTCCCTGTGGGGTGAGTGCATGTGTCCCTATAGGGTGGCTATGCGTGTGTGTCCCTGTGGGGGGGGTCTGTGTGGTGTGTGTGTGTCTCTTTGTGGTGTGTGTGTGTCCCTGTGTGGTGAGTGCATGTGTTGCTATAGAGTGTGTGTGTGTCCCCTTGGGGGTGTGTGTCTTTGTGGTGTGTGTTTGTTCGGGTGCGTGGTGAGTATCCAATGTTGGGGCTCCACATTAGCGACTATACACTTGCTGTTACTCTTTGTGTGCGTGTGGTGTGTATACATGTCCCTGTGTGTGGTGAATATCTCATGTTGGGGCCCCACCTTAGTGACTATATGCTGGTATGTGCGGTTAGTCTTTGGTGCTATCATTAAGCCCCTCTCATTCACAACTGTCAACTGGTAACTGTCACTTTTTCCCCATTATGTAGATAGGGGCAAAATTGTTTGGTGAATTGGAATGCGCGGGGTTAAAATTTCGCCACACAACATAGCCTATGACGCTGCCGGGGTCCAGACGTGTGACTGTGCAAAATTTTGTCTCTATAGCTGACATCTGTCGATTTTCCTCCCACACGTTTCCTTTCCCTTTTTTCCCATTATGTAGATAGGGGCAAAATTGTTTGGTGAACTGGAACGCGCAGGGTTAAAATTTCGCCTCACAACATAGCCTATGACGCTCCCGGGGTCCAGACGTGTGACTCTGCAAAATTTTGCGGCTGTAGCTGCGACGGTGTAGATGCCAATCCCGGATATACACACATACATACACACATACATACACACATACACACATTCAGCTTTATATATTAGATTAAACTGTGAACTGAACCGCCATTGCCACAGAAATTAAGCTGCGTCAAAGAGCAGTTGAAAAAGAGCGTGAAAATAAGCCCCGCCCCTTCACTCTGCCGAGGATTGACGAAGTGCAGTGGCTGGTTCCAAAAAGACCTGGGGACTGATTGACTGAACTTTCTCAAATAGGCGGTCTAAGAATGTAAAAGACTATGTGCTGGCTGGGGGCATGCCTCGGCCCCTCAGTGAAGGAAAGCCATGCAAGAGGCGCCAAAATGTCTCCTAGCCCCCTTTGCCATCAAACAACCAAGGGAGCAGGTCAAAAACCGGACCGCACCAGCTCAGGACTATAAGAAGGACTATAAGAAGGAAACAGGGTGCGGCCGGAAGCCAGATCGAGAGACATTAGCAACTAGACCTGTTACCCGTCAGAATCACAAAAAACAGTCAAACAAACGTGTAAAAAAAAACACAGTAAAAAGAAGGTGCTGCTGAAAAAGTAAAATACTGGTGGAACAGGGCCCCAGGGATTGTGTGATAGTCTCTATGGATGGTGGTGGTCAGGTTGCAGGGTGCAGGAGGCAGTAAGGTAGGTGCAGGAAATAACTGGCGGACACCGAGGTGGCAGTACTTTGACCTTTACTCACAGTTCAGCAGTTCCAGTCGAGTCGGGGCGTCGTATTCTTCAGGTCAGCAGTCCAGTCAACTCCCAGGCAGTCCAGGTCCACTCCACCGAAAAACACCCCTTTGTAAACCTTCCCAGGTTGACTTCCTGCACTGGCTACTCTCCTCTCCTATGCCGTTGTGCTACAGTGTCCCAAGCAGGTGGCTGCGGGCCCTGTCGAGCGACAGTTAACACGTCCTCTGACCCTAGGTCTAGCTACTGTTTTGCGGACAGTCCACGGTTGTTGGCTACTGCGCCTACAGTGCAGTAGCCTCCGGTTTCTTAGCTCAACCATGCAGTGTTGTTGCCAGATTGGGGCCAGTCCCCTCTTGCAACCTAGTTCCTCCAGCAACAACCTCGGGGTTATTGGTGGAATGGGGTCCCTCTTGCTAGGGGTCCGTGGTGACCTACCCACTGGTCCCACTCCTCACCTGGCGCTAGCCTCACCTAGAACTCCAGTTTTTCTTGGTGTTTCTCTCAGTTTGGTTTCTCCCTCCGACTCCCACAGACTAACTGTCTGACTGACTAACTCCTCCTGTTCCTCTCTGCTTTTTTCTACTCTACCCCACCCCCAAATGGCTTTAGAGCTTTTTGATCAAAAAATTGCTATTTACCTTACGTTTTTTAATGTTTATAGCAATATTAGAGTTCATTTATTAATTAATCTTAGTGTACTGCTGCACCATTTGTGTATATATCTGTATATCGGTCATACAGCGGATTTGTGCACCTGTACATGAATTCAATACAAAAGGTGTGCGGGTCTTTCTTATATTTTTTCTTTGTTGCCGAGCACATTTTTGTCAATTCCATAGCACATAACTAAAGCAGAGGTCCAGTATGTGCACCTCCACTATATTCAACACTGAGTTCTACAATTGAAGAGGCTGCCGTGCTATCTATGGCCATGTTTAAACATAGCATGTAGCATGTAGTTGGGATATAAAATTAGGCTAATAATGTAGTGTGGCTTCAGAAATTGATCAAATAGCGAAGAACTTCTCATAATGATATATTTGGAATATAAATAATCAGGTTTTTAACAATTTATAAAGAAAATAGCCATTCTTTTCACCAAAGTTAATTTCCAGTTTTAAAATGGTTACAATACTGCCTAGTGTGTGATTGCTATGATGTCCACTAAAGGGCACTGTATCCTGTCTAGTTCTTATGAGTGCAAAGTCATCAGTACAATAATAATAGCAGTCATTATCTACAGATATGACTAAGGAATCAGCCTAAATTTATAGTCATAGTTTCAGAAGAATTTGGAATATAAAGCCAACAGGATTGCATATAGAGTTACTTTATTTATTCACTTATCAGTCCCATAGATATTGTCTGTCAGTCTCATAATGACTGGAGTGGCAATTTAAAGTCTCATCTCCTGTTCCATTTCAACAATTCTTAACTGTGGTCAACTGGTGAGGAGGATCAGGTGCTTGAAATCCCTGTTTGACTGATCGACGGGGTCGCAGCAGTGGCAACCCACTTGTAACCTACATTGTGTATAGGTGGCATATGTTCTTAGTGGGCAACACCCCGCTCAAACTCTTCTGTTTGTACAAAGAACAATTATGATAATAGGCATATATTTGCAAATACCATTTTAAAAAACGTCTTAGGCTGGCTTCACACCACGGTACAGTCCGGTCCGGGGCTGTCTGGTGTAAACCAGACAGCCCCAGACTGGTTTTTGGCCCTATAGTAGCCTATGGGGCCGGATGGAACCGGATGGAAGCTATCTGCCATCCGGTTTCCATCTCTCTGGTGGAATCTGGGAGAAATCGGATTTTTCTCACTACACACAAAAACGTTGCTTGTAACGTTTTTGTGTCCGGGGAGAAAAATCTCCCCAAAATGCTGTATCCCGAATTTGCCCGGATTGGCCCGGATTCTCCCGGATCCGGGGCAATCCGGCGCTCCCTAAAATGGGAGCCTATAGGGCTGCATTGCCCCGGTCCGGGAGGATCCAGGAATCGGATACCGGCGGCTGCACGCCGCTGTTGTTGCAGGACCGCGGCTAGCTCCCCAAGAGCCACGGTCCTAATTCATTAGCAGCTGCGTCAGGCTGCACACAGGACCGGAGGGCACATTTGGCCCTCCGGTTCTGTGTGCTGATCCGGTCCGGTGCTGTCAGGTTCATGTTTGACAGCCCCGGACCGGACTGTGCCGTGGTGTGAAGCCAGCCTTAATATATTGATGCACGTTCTTTATAACTGGATAGTAGTTTTTCGCCTTGTCTTCTCCTTTCTTGAAACACACTGGTGCAGCTTATGACAAATTTTAATTTCCATAGTCATCCCCACCATACTAGAAATTCATCAGAAATTTAGTCTTATAAAATCTTCTCATGTCTTGCAGTGATTCATGTTTAATTTGATGATCAATGTGAAGTGTTCTAGCTATTAAACATAATATGTTCATGTTCTTTTGAATTTTCCAGGTTATAGGCTGGTGTCTCATTGCTGTCCTGGCTTCAATTTCTCTTCTATGTTCATGCTGGTCTAGTTGCCATTCTAAAGTAAGTTCCATCCAAATGTCATTTTGGAGAATTTATATTGAGAAAGAAAAGGAGAAGTTTGATCAATTGGCTCAAGAATATGCAAACAAACTTGCAGAAAGGAATCTCAGAAGTTTCTTTGAAAACAAAGAACCAACAGAATTTGCGTTGCCCCATAACAAGGCATGGGAGAAGATCTCTGAGCTATACACCTTTAATCCAGATCACCAATACTACAGTACTCTCCATAAATTTGTGGATCATGGAGACAGTGAACATTTAAATAGAAAAGAAGTAATGATGGACTTTGTAGATGCACAAGTGTGATGAGCTTTGGAACATTAAAGAAGATTATGATTATGCTTGATAGATTAATATACAAATTGATGAGTTCTACATCACTCTCTTGAAACACAGTGTATTGACATTACTACAAGGTTATTATTTTTTCACCTTCGTAAAGGGGTTGTCCCGTTAACCAAGTCAATTGTAATCAATGCATCTTGAAATAATAATAAGTTCCATAATTGGAGGTGGTTTAAATAAAATATTCTTGTGCTGACATAAACGTATAAATGTGCCCTTGCTATGTACTATGTAATGACCCTGCCTAACCGTCCAGGGCATCGCCACAGATGTTATAGCTTGGAATCACGGACACTGCTTTCTGCAAGGTAACATATTTCCTTCCTGGTTAACATGTTTTACCTCATCAACTTTAATCCTATGCTGTCCTGTCTATATACTCTTTAACTTCCTCTGCTAGCGGGAGTTATGGTGTTTTCAGACCATGTTCCTGCATAGACAGACAAAGCACAGTACATAGCAGTGAACATTTATACGTTCAATGGCAGACACAGACAGATGACTGTGACAAAAGCTGCTTACTGCTTTGGAGGTGAAAATTGGCCTCCTTATATCTGGGTCTCTGTGCAGCTACACCAATGGTATGTCCACTCCTAGTAAAATTGCTTCAGGAACATTTTTTAACCTCTTTACAACATTGGACATACTGGGTAAAACCAATGCCTTTCCGATATTGGACGTTCCCAGTACATCATGCTGATTTTGCGAGCTGTGCTCGCACGATTGCCATCGGGTCTGCTGTTGATCCTACAGTCAAGATCCAGCTCTTAGAGCCAGGAATGGTGCAGTGCTCCTGGCAGTTTAACCCCCTAAGTTCTGAGGTTAATAGCAATCACACTACTCTCCCGAATGATCAGAATGCCGTTATGTAATCACGGGAACTCAATTGCTGCCATGGTAACCCAGGGTTATGGCCCCTAGGTCACCTGACTACAGAAAGCCTTGTGCAGCATGCTAGATGGTGAGCAAGGCAGACTGTCACAGCTGCGAGCAGCTCTGACACATATACAGTACCTTGTGAAAGTATTTGGCCCCCTTGAACTTTTCAACCTTTTGCCACATTTCAGGCTTCAAACATAAAGATATAAATTCTAATTTTTTGTGAAAAATCAACAAGTGGGACACAATCGTGAAGTGGAATGAAATTGCTTGCGTATTTTAAACTTTTTTAACAAACAAAAAACTGAAACGTGGGTGCGTGCAATATTATTCGGTCCCTTTATTTCAGTGCAGCAAACTCACTCCTGAAGTTCAGTGAGGATCTCTGAATGATCCAATGTTGTCCTAAATGACTGGTAATGATAAATAGAATCCACCTGTGTGTAATCAAGTCTCTGTATAAATGCACCTGCTCTGTGATAGTCTCAGGGTTCTGTTTCAAGTGCAGAAAGCATCATGAAACCAAGGAACACACCAGGCAGGTCCAAGATACTGTTGTGGTGAAGTTTAAAGCCGGATTTGGATACAAAAATTTCCCAAGTTTTAAACATCTCAAGGAGCACTGTGTAAGTGATCATATTGAAATGGAAGGAGTATCAGACCACTGCAAATCTACCAAGACCCGGCCATCCCTCTAAACTTTCATCTCGAACAAGGAGAAGAATGATCAGAGAAGCAGCCAAAAGGCCCATGATCACTCTGGATGAACTGCAGAAATGAGGTGGGAGAGTCAGTCCATAGGACAACAGTCGTACACTGCACACATCTGGCTTTTATGGAAGAGTGGCAAGAAGAAAGCCATTTCTCAAAGATATCCATTAAAAGTCATCTGGCAGATACACCAAACGTGGAATAAGGTGCTCTGGTCACATGAAACCAAAATTGAACTTTTTGGCCACAATGCAAAACAATATGTTTGGCGTAAAAGCAACACAGCTCATCACCCTCAAAACACCATCCCCACTGTCAAACATGGTGGTGGCAGCATCATGGTTTGGGCCTGCTTTTCTTCAGCAGGACAGGGAAGATGGTTAAATAGATGGGAAGATGGACGGAGCCAAATACAGGACCAGTCTGGAAAAAAACCTGTTGGAGTCTGCAAAAGATCTGAGACTGGGACGGAGATTTATCTTCCAACAAGGCAATGATCCCAAAGATAAAGCAAAATCTACAATGGAATGGTTCAGAAATAAATGTATCCAGGTGTTAGAATGGCCAAGTCAAAGTCCAGACCTGAATCCAATTGAGAATCTGTGGAAAGAGCTGAAAACTGCTGATCACAAACGCTCTCCATCCAACCTCACTGAGCTCGAGCTGTTTTGCAAGGAAGAATGGGCAAGAATTTCAGTGTCTCGATGTGCAAAACTGATAGAGACATACCCCAAGAAACTTGCAGCTGTAATCGCAGCAAAAGGTGGTGTTACAAAGTATTAACTCAAGGGGACAGAATAATATTGCACGCCCCACTTTTCAGTTTTTTATTTGTTAAAAAAGTTTAAAATATGCAATAAATTTCGTTCCACTTCACGATTGTGTCCCACTTGTTGATTCTTCACAAAAAAATTATAATTTATATCTTTATCAGTCCCGTAGAAGACACCGGGCACTTAACGTATTTTCTAGCACGGGCTATCACTCCTGTGATCTATGCAGCCTTAAACTGGCGGTGCCGGCTCCCACAAGTAATTTACAGTAGAGTTAAGCAGAATAAAACGAGCCGCACTCACCAGTAGTTGATCTTGTATCCTTTTATTGTTTCAAGTTCATTCCAGTCCTGGATGTGAACATAAGCAAGGGAGGGGGTGCAGGGATGGAGGGCGACGGCCTGCCGTTTCGCGGTCGTGTACCGCTTCGACGGGTCCTCTATACACGACCGCGAAACGGCAGGCCGTCGCCCTCCATCCCTGCACCCTCTCCCTTGCTTATGTTCACATCCAGGACTGGAATGAACTTGAAACAATAAAAGGATACAAGATCAACTACTGGTGAGTGCGGCTCGTTTTATTCTGCTTAACTCTAATTTATATCTTTATGTTTGAAGCCTGAAATGTTGCAAAAGGTTGAAAAATTCAAGGGGGCCAAATACTTTCACAAAGCACTGTAATTCAATACATGATGTGGATTATATGAGCAATCAAGAAAGAATAAGGTGATGTCCCATAAAAGGGACTAAGTAAAAAATGTGATAAAAAATGTAAAAATAAATGTAAAAATCTAAAAAAAACACTAAAAAATAATAATAATAATATAATACCAATAAGTACTGTATATACTCGTGTATAAGCCGAGTTTTTCAGCCCAAAAATTGGGCTGAAAAGTCCCCCCCTCGGCTTATACACGGGTCAATACGGCTGTGTCCAGGGCTGGGGAGGCTGGAGGAGGTGGGGGGAGGCTGCTGTATGAGGGCCCTGTCACGTGGGGCCGCTCATTATATATGCACTGCTTCCCCCTGTCAATCAGCGGCAGGGGGAAGCAGTGCATATCTAAATAAATGGCCCCCAAATGCTGGCACTCGCCCCCCTATGTTGTAAGGCCCCCCCCCCCAGGGCTTAACTTACCATCCCTGGTCTTCTGCACCGCGCCGGTCTTCTGTGCTCTGGGTCATCGTTACTGCGACGGCCGGGGACCCCGGATGCAGCGAGGACGGGAGCATGGAGGACGGAGCACAGAAGACCGGCGCGGTGTAGAAGACCAGGGATGGTAAGTTAAGCACCGGGGGGGGCCTTACAACATAGGTGGGGTGAGTGCCAGCATTTGGGGGCCAGTATACTACTGGGGCTGCTAAATACCACTGGGGCTGCTGTATACCTCTGGGGCTGCTGTATACCTCTGGGGCTGCTATATACCACTGGGGCTGCTATATACCACACCACTGGGGCTGCTGTATACCTCTGGGGCTGCTATATACCACTGGGGCTGCTATATACCACTGGGGCTGCTAAATACCACTGGGGCTGCTGTATACCACACCACTGGGGCTGCTGTATACCTCTGGGGCTGCTATATACCACTGGGGCTGCTATATACCACTGGGGCTGCTGTATACCACACCACTGGGGCTGCTATATACCACTGGGGCTGCTATATACCACTGGGGCTGCTATATACCACACCACTGGGGCTGCTGTATACCACTGGGGCTGCTGTATACCACACCACTGGGGCTGCTATATACAACTGGGGAGGCTGCTGTAATACTGCTGGGGCCTGTATATACCACTGGGGAGGCTACAGTATACTACCACTGGGGAGGCCTGTATACCACTGGGGGGGCCTGTATACCACACTGCTGGGGGCTGTATACCTGTGCTGGGGTCCACCCTTGGCTTATACACGAGTCAATAGGTTTTCCCAGGTTTTGGGGGCAAAAGTAGGGGGTCGACTTATACACGGGTCGGCTTATACACGAGTATATACGGTATGTAAATTTCTGTAAAGAAAATTAACAAACAAAAAGAGTACACATATTTGGTATCACGGTGTCCGGAACAACTCACTGTATAAAACTGTCACACTAGTTAACCCCGGTCAAATAGGTAAGGTCCGCTACTCCGCTTCGCGGGTGCTCAGAAGAAAAAAAGTCAATATTGTTCAAAAATAACTTCGGCACTCAGACAGAGATTGCTGCTAAATAAACTCTTTATTTGAAAAATTTGTGATATTCTTATTTCTTTTATTCTCTGACGTTTCGGTCTCACATAGCCCTTGTTCACAGAAAGAGTATCTACATAAAAATAAAAAACATATCAATGTATACAATGTTTGACAAGTGTACATACAGTTTAATTCGATACAGAAATAACAAACATAAATCCAAGTTAGAATTCCTTCATGACTCTGTACAATACAAACAACAAGGTACTGCGATGGGGTCTAATGTGGCACCCCCATATGCCAATATTTTTATGGCGAAATTTGAAGAGAATTATGAGTATAAACATTCAGCATTCACCTCACACATAATTACATGGCATCGTTTTATAGATGACATATTTTTTATATGGAAGGGCGACATAGAAACCCTCAATGCATTTGTAATTGACCTGAATAGTTTTCTGCCACATCTTCAATTTACATTAAATTGGCACAAGCAAGAAATCAGTTTTCTGGATACTTTGGTAATAATTTCAGCAGAAGGTATGGTCAGCACGGACTTATACAGGAAGCCTACTGACCGCAATAGTTTATTGCATTACCAAAGTAGTCATCCCAGACATATCAAGGTTTCATTACAGTTTCCACAAACAGACAGAATAGACAGAATAGTCAGAATAGTGACTTCAGATTCAGCTCGTACCACACGACGGGAAGAAATGTTACAGAGATTCAGGGAAAGGGGGTATCCATCACATATCTTATTGAAAGAAAGAGTGAGGAGAGATAAGGTAGATATTCCAAGAGTAGCATATGTTCATACCTATTATCCATTTAGCCCCCTCCTGAATAAGAGTATTTTAACTCATTGGCAGGTTCTTAAAGAATCCTATCCTAACATACAGGAATTTAAAAATTTCCCTATTCTTTGCAATAAACGCCCGTCTAACATTAAGGATGCTTTGGTACGGGCTGATATTGGGTCCAATCGACCAAGAGTGTCTCAGTCTACTCTTAGAACACCTCGTACCGGTACTTTCCCGTGCCTGGGTTGTGCTCAGTGCACTAATGTTGTAAAAGGTAGCACTTTCACACATCCATGTTCGGGTAAAAGGTATCACATTAAGAATTTTTTCACATGTGACAGTACACATGTAGTATACTTGATTATGTGCCCATGTGGTCTTGGATATGTTGGGGAGACCACCCAGCATGTCCGAGACCGCATCGGCCAACATAAGTCCACAATATGATGTAGCAGGACATTATTACCTATTCCTGCACATTTTGTTTTTATGGGACAAAGCAGGGCTTTTTTTATGCAGGAACGGGCCGGTACGCCGTACCGGAAAATCTGCTGCCTGCCGCCCCCCCGCGGTCATCGCGCCCTCCCGCCTCACCTCACTAGTATTGGTGCTGCACTGCTGGTGCATGACGCTGGCTGAGGTCGGCGGGGACAGATGCCGGGTTGAACAGGACCTGCCATGACGTCACACACATGTGACTCAGGTGGGCGGAGCTACATTTTGCCGGGAAGAAGAATTCCGGATTAGGAACTGGGCTGACTTTACAAGGTACATGGGATGTGTGCAGAGGACGAGAGGGGGGGGTGCAGAGGATGAAGGGGGTGTGTAGAGGACGAGGGGGGTGTGCAGAGGACGAGGGGGGGGTGCAGAGGATGAGGGGGGTGTTCAGAGAACGTGGGGGGTGTGCAGAGGACGTGGGGGGTGTGCACAGGACGAGGGGGGTGTGCAGAGGACGAGGGAGGTGTGCAGAGGACAAGGGGGTGTGTGCAGAGGACGTGGGGGTGTGCAGAGGACGAGGGGGTGTGCAGAGGACGAGGGGGGGTGTGCAGAGGACGTGGGGGGGTGCAGAGGACGAGGGGGTGTGTGCAGAGGACGTGGGGGGTGTGCAGAGGACGTGGGGGGGGTGTAGAGGACTTGGGAGGTGTGCAGAGGACATGGAGGGGGGTGCAGAGGACATGGGGGGTGCAGAGGACATGGCAGTGTGTTCAGAACACAAGGAAGGGTGTGCAGAGGACGTGGAGGGGTGTGCAGAGGACATGGAGGGGCGAGCAGAGGACATGGGGGGGCGTGCAGAGGGCATGGAGGGGCGTGCAGAGGACATGGAGGGGCGAGCAGAGGACATGGAGGGGCGTGCAGAGGGCATGGAGGAGCGTGCAGAGGACATGGAGGGGTGTGCAGAGGACATGGAGGGGTGTGCAGAGGACGTGGAGGGGTGTGCAGAGGACATGGAGGGTGTGTGCAGAGGACATGGAGGGGCGTGCAGAGGACATGGAGGGGCGAGCAGAGGACATGGGAGGTGTGCAGAGGACATGGAGGGGTGTGCAGAGGACATGGGAGGTGTGCAGAGGACATGGAGGGGGGGTGCAGAGGACATGGTGGAGTGTGGGCAGAGGACATAGTGGTGCACAGCACGGAGCTGAGGACATGGTGGTACACTGTCTGTGCACAGAACTGAGGACATGGTGGTACACTGTGCACAGCACGGAGCTGAGGACATGGTGCTTAAAAATAAATCTGTTTCTCATCCAGGAGAGTCGGACAAGTGACATCTGTTTTTTTGTCCATTTGGCAACTGCTGTGTGAGTGTCCGACATTTCTCTTAGATTCTCAGATCACATCCGTGTGCAATCAATCCCTGTTTTTTCTCAGCATCTATTAGTGAAGAATCATTTACAGGAACATTTTACAGTTGTCTCAGCTGCAGAATGATAATGTATCCGTGAAAAAAGCTGATGCCTCTCGGATGGTCCGTGTGCTGTCAGTGTGCGGTATGTAATTTTGTCGGACCTGTAGATTTGCATCGGTGAGCCTCGGTGTGAATCGCAGACTGTCGCAGCATGTTGCAACTTTTTTCTCATCCTGAATCTGGATGAGAAAAAAGCGTCCGACACTCGCCAATCTGCTCTCAGAGATTGACTGCAATGTGAGAAAAATCACACATTGCACTCATCAGAGTTTCACACCAGTGTGTCCGTACCCTAATACTAAAATCCATATAGTAATCCTACTGGTATGGGGAGGATTTATGGCTCAGTTAGTACACACTCCATACTTCTTGTTATTAACCAGTTAATGCTCTCTTGTCCACCGCACTGCAGTGTCAAAAGAGGACGACAGCGAGACAGACAGCAACACGGCGTCAGAGAGCCCCTGACCTCGAAATAGAAGATCCTCAGATCCCGGTATTGTGACATAATATTAAGAATAAAGTTTTTTTGCACTTATATTACACTATGAACTCCAAAGCACGGCAGCGAAAATGCTAACCACTGAGCCACCGTACAATGCTAACCACTGAGCCACCATATACAGTGCTAACCACTGAGCCACCGTATACAGTACTAACCACTGAGCCACCTTGTACAGTGCTAACCATTGAGCCACCATATACAGTGCTAACCACTGAGCCACCGTACAATGCTAACCACTGAGCTACCATATACAGTGCTAACCACTGAGCCACCGTATACAGTACTAACCACTGAGCCACCATATACAGTACTAACCACTGAGCCACCGTATACAGTGCTAACCACTGAGCCACCATATACAGTGCTAACCACTGAGCCACCATATACAGTGCTAACCACTGAGCCACCGTACAATGCTAACCACTGAGCCACCGTATACAGTACTAACCACTGAGCCACTGTATACAGTACTAACCACTGAGCCACCGTATACAGTGCTAACCACTGATCCACCGTATACAGTACTAACCACTGAGCCACCGTATACAGTGCTAACCACTGAGCCACCGTATACAGTACTAACCACTGAGCCACCGTACTGTGAGTGTATGCCCCTGTGAGTGTATGCCCCTGTGTGTGTATGCCTCCCCCTGAAAATAAGACCGGGTGCAACATTCGGAGCAAACATATTAATATATGAAATATATTAATCTCGCCCGGCCCCTGACGGCAGCCCGCCTCCAACCCGCCCCTGGCCCCCCCCCCCCCCCCCCCACACTTTCCCTCGGCTCCGAGAGGCGTTCCAGGAAATATTTTTTTACAAAAAAAGCACTGGGACAAAGTATATCTCAACTTAAGTTTCAGGTTATAGATCATGTTCAATTGTCCAGAAGAGGGGGCAGCAGGGTCAAACAGCTTTTGACAATGGAAGCTCGATGGATGCATGAACTACAGACCTTGGCACCTCAAGGTCTGAATATAGAATACGATGTTAAAATTGATTAATCATTAGTTTTGAGGATACTAGTTATCTGGCTTATTCACATTCTGTTCCTTTTTATAAAAGGTACACTGTTGCTTTAAGAAGCAGGGAAGCCGTCTTAATGTTTTTTCTTATTTGGATTCACTACTTAAGTATCCTCATATATACTAATTCTTTATTTTCCCTTTTTCTTCTTATTTTATTTCCCTTTATAGGTGAGATACTAATTCCTACATTATCCAGACCATGGCACATTAGTGAACTGTGTGCCTTTAGTATTATCGTCGTGGGTAACCTAGACAACACGTTATTCACTTGCACCCTCTCTTTCCCGCACATGTGCACTAGACCCGGTGACTTCGGCGGATGTGACGTCACACGCCATGCTTTAATGGCACGGCTCACTGAGAGCCGCTCACACAACACAGTGCGGCGAGGCCACGCGAATCCTGCACCGCTCACAAGGTATTTTTGTAAACGGCACCAATTTCTATCGCTTATAATGTTTTTTAGGGGTTATATTACCTAGAGACAACTGAGCTGGTAGCGGTTTGCTACCAGATATCCTTTTCTTTATATCTTTATCAATAATAGCAGATTAGTGTGGTTAGAGGCTTTTTGAGCTAATAAGAGTGACTGTTATTAGAGACAGGATTAACTCACACATGGAGAGCTGAACATGCCATAATTCTGGGGGAATATTTATTATTAATACTCAATTTTCATTAATGGACTTTTACTTCCTATTTATCATAGATAGGGACCATAATAAGTCCATAGGAGATTTATGGGATAGTTAACCAAGGAGTAACATGATGTGTCAGTAAACCTGATCAACAAGGTAAAGGCTATGATTAGATTATTATTCTCCCAGACATTGACATGTTTCTAAACAGTATGTATGTTTTCACAAGTGGGCTCCTGATTACTCAGTAATACGTTGTCAATGTTTCTAGGGTGCACCTGATATCCTATAAATATATGAGGACATATACCATTGGGGTGCATTCCCTAGTGACAACAGGTAGATTTTTTCTTTCAGATTTGTGAATCATCCAGAGCTAAGGGATGGGGTACTCGGTCACCGAGTCTGCTAAGTAGGGTGTCACAGGTGGACAGGATCCCGCCGGTGCCGTGCCCTGGTGATCAACTATGGTAGATGTTGATGATGGTTGATTAAGGGATTATTTACAGGGGATCGTGACGCCACCTGTAGTGTCCGGTAAGATGGTACCGGCGCTGCCAGCCGGCCGCTGAGGTGATGGTTGGGGCAGCAAAGTGTGGTACAGCTCACCACAGGTGGAGCTTTACCTCAGGGCAGCAATTGAAGGAAGATGGTGAGGGAGGGCAGTGATGAAGATGGTTCTGCAGTTCTTACCCCTCTGCTAAGCTGCTGCTGATGCTGAGCCCTCCGAGCTGCGGCGGGAAGAATAACGGAAACCAGTTCAAGTTTAACTCCACTTTACTCGGTACCGGTAGATGGCATAAGCAAGACACGGTACAGTTTAGTTTACAGGGTGGATGTTGCCAGCTCAGGGTTCCTCTTATGGAGTCTCAAGATGTCCTCTCTCAAGTCATTCAGGGTCTATTCTGTTCTTATCTGTCTTTTCCACCCTCGCAGAGCTCTCCCGCCAGTCCTACGATCTGTATCTAGAAGACAAGGTCTGTGCACTACCGGTCTGGATAGGTCACCCCAGAGAAGTAGAGTGAAAGCTGCCTTCCAGCACCGCAATAGCTGCCTGTCCCTTTTAGTTTCTTCTAGTGTCTTGAACTGGTTTTCAGTCCTGAGGGGAGAGGTACCTTGTGGAGCTGTCAGCAACCCGGTTCTGTTGGGCCTGCAGCTCGTTGGTTTTGCAGTCAGGGCTAAACTCCTGGCTGCCTCAGCTTTCCGTGTCGCCGGTGTTCCCTCAACGTGACCAGCTGGCTCCTACCAGTCCTGGCCCATTGCATTCTGTCCTGGGTCCCCACTTAGAGATGGGGCACCCTCCTTTCAGCTGGGCTGTCAGGCCTGACCACTCTGTCTGCCTTCCCAGCACCGTCTGAGGTAAACTGTCAACTCTCACTTACTTCTGCATCTACCCCTAGGCTCCACCCCCTTTTGGGACATACCGAAGTACTAGTCCCCCCTATACTAGTGGTCTATTCCTAGGTGTGTGCACTTTCAGACTCCACAGGTTAAACCCTGAACTAGCAAAATATAAAGAATATTACATTTTATAATAAAGTGCAATACCACCCTGTGGCGCCTAGCCGCAGGGGTGCCACATTTGTTCAATGATAGTTACCTTATATTATTGGATATTCATTCTTAATCTCAACTTTCAGTTGACAGACACACTATAATCTTTGTTGCCAATATCCGAGTCTTTTCTCTGAGAAATTTGATATAAGGTAAATTGTTTTCCATTTTTATTTACCTTTTGTATATGAAATGGAATAATTTTTCTGTTTTTTCTGCTTGTACCCATAGTAATAAGGAATGGGAATATTGATAAACGATTTGTATTGTACAGAGTCATGAAGGAATTCTAACTTGGATTTATGTTTGTTATTTCTGTATCGAATTAAACTGTATGTACACTTGTCAAACATTGTATACATTGATATGTTTTTTATTTTTATGTAGATATTCTTTCTGTGAACAAGGGCTATGTGAGACCGAAACGTCAGAGAATAAAAGAAATAACAATATCACAAATTTTTCAAATAAAGAGTTTATTTAGCAGCAATCTCTGTCTGAGTGCCGAAGTTATTTTTGAACAACACTAGTTAACCCCTTCAGTGAACACCATAAAAAAATAAATAAAAAGAGCTGCAAAAACACTATGCATTTTCATTATATTGCCAAAAAAGTGGAATTAAACGTGATAAAAAAGTCACACGTAAATAAAAATTGTATCTCTGGAAACATCATCTTGTCCCACAAAAAACAAGTCACCACACAGCTCCATCAGCAAAAAAAAAAAAAAAATTACACCTCTAAAAATACAGAAATAAAAATTTTTTTTTCTATAAAATTGTTTTATCGGTGTAAAAGCCACAAAACCTTAAAAAAAACCAACTATATAAATGTGGGATTGCTGTGTTCAGACAGACCTGAGGAATAAATCTTAAGTCTTATCACTTTTACAAGATGGTGAATGGTGTTAGACAAAAAAAACAATTGCTGAATTTCTTTCTTCTTGATTCTGCCTCACAAAAAGCTAAATAAAAAGTGATTAAAGAATATTATGTAGCCAAACGTTAAAAAAACATATATAAATCTGGCATCGATTTGATTGTACCAACCTGTTGAATAAACCCACCTAATCACTTATACCGCAAGCTGAACAGCATAAAAATAGTAACAAAGCCAATCCTTCAATTGATGTTGATTCAGATATTCTCCTTCCCATTGATCGCAGTAAGGTGCATCTCTCATGTATACTGCACACTTTGCTAAGCGCTCACATCAGTGACTGCATGTAAATCTCTGAAATATGTGATTCAGACAAAATTTCCAAATGAAAATTCACTGTAATGAGGCACATGGAGATACTTTGAACTCCAAATTAACCTGTGGTCTGTCGGTGTCCATCTTTTTAAGCTTCTTTTTAGGCTTGCGCAAAAGTGAAGTCAACCACAGTTTTGTGCACCTTTGAAAAGAAGTAAATCACTGAAGAGGCCAAATAGTGTCCAGAGTAGCTCTGCTGCCCCATTAGTGAATGGATTTGTTGGGGGTTTGACCTGATTCTTGTATTTTCAAGATTTAGCTGGGAAACCCAAATGTAAGAGCTCAGCATACAGCACAGAATAAATGTGAACTGATCCAAAATGTTCTGCACCCAAATCACCATCAAATAGCATTCAACTAAACCCACCAAAACAGAAGTCTCCACCAAGGTCCATCATCTGTTAGCTGACATGGCACCCCCAAACATTCCAGCTAAATCTGAAATCCAATATGGTGCTTCTTCAATTTTGAGCTTTGCATTGTACCTCAAAAGTAGTTTTCAATCACATATGGAGGTATCAATGTACTCAAGAGACATTGCACAAGAAATTGTATAGTTTATCCTGTTGCTCTTGTGAAAATACAAAATTTGGGGCTAAAACATTTCTGTGGGAAAAATGGTATTTTTTTCTTTTCACAGCCCAATGTTCTAAAACTCTGTGAAGCACCTGGGCTTTCAAAGTGTTCACCACACATCTTAATAAGTTCCTTGAAGGGTCTAGTTTCCAAAATGGGGTCACTTGTGGCTTTTTTTCACTGTTTAGGTACATAAGGGGCTCTCCAAATATGACATGGTGTAAGCTAATGATTCCAGCTAATTAATTTATAAAGTCAAATGACACTCCTTCCCTTTCAAGCCCTGCCATGCGCCTAACCAGTGGTTTTCTACCACAACACATGGGGTATCAGCGTACTCAGGAGAAATTGCCCAACAGATGTTGGGGTCCATTTTCTCCTATTACCCTAGTGAAAATAAAAAAAATTAAGATCAAAGAACATATTTGTGGAGAAAATGTATTTTTTTACTTTTATAAGTCAATGCTCTAAAATTCTCTGAAGTACTTTTTGGGTTCAAGGTGCTCACCACACATCTAAATAAGTTTCTTGAAGGGTCTAGTTTCCAAAATGGTGTTGTTTGTGGGTTGTTTCCACTATTTAGGTTCATCACGTTACATGGTGTCCGCTAATGACTCCAGCCAATTTTGAGTTTAAATGTTGCTGCTTTCCTTCCGAGCCCTGACGTGCGCCCAAGCAGTGGTTTTGTGCCACCGATGGGGTGTTAGGGTACTCAGGAGAAATTGCACAACATATTATTGGGTCCACTTTTTAATATATCCCTAGTGAAAATAAATAATTTTAACCTTTAAGTACATTTTTGTGGAGAATTTTTTTTTTTTTTCACAACTCAACATTCTCAACTTCTGTGAGGTACCTGGAGGTTCAAGGTGCTCATCACACATCTAGATAAGTTCCTTGAGGGGTCTATTTTGCAAAATGCATCACTTGTGGAAGTTTTCCACTGCATAGACATATCAGGGGCTCTCCAAATGCGACATGGCATCTGCTAATGATTTCAGGCAATTTTCCGCTTGAAAAGTAAAATGGTTATCCTTCCCTTCTGAGCACTGCCATGCACCTAAACAGTATTTTTCCACCACATATGAGGTATCTGCATACTCATGAGACATTGCACAACAAATTATAGGATCTATTGTTTCCTGTTACCCTTGTTAAAATAAAAAAGTAAATTCAAAGTACATTTTTGTGAAAGAAAATTTAATATATTTATTTTTACAGCCAAACTGTGAAGAACTTGGGGGTTAAAGGTGCTCACAACACATCTATAATAATTGCTTGAGGGGTCTAGTTTCCAAAATGGGGTCACTTGTGGGGGAACAACTGTTTAGGCACATCAGGGGCTCTCCAAATATGACATGATATCAAATAATACATCCAGACAGTTTTCCACTTGATAAGTCAAATGCAGCTCCTTTCCTTCCATGCCCTGCCAGGCGCCCAAACAGTGGTTTTCCACTACATATGGGGTGTTATCTGCATGAAGGACGAAGTGCCGCTCAACCTGCACTGCTGTAAAAGACCACCAGAAACTCGGGATATCTGGGACAAGATGTTGGTTTAATGCCGACGCGTTTCAGAGCTGCTACCGGGCTCCTTCCTCAGGGACAATCCTCAATTGGCGCTCCTTGCCTTCCATGCTTTGCAGGCACCCAAACAATGGTTTTTCACTACATATGAGGTATTGGCATTCTCAGGAGAAATAGCACAGCAAAGTTTAAGGTCAATTTTCTCCTGTTACCCTTGTGAAAAAAATAAAATGTGGGGCTAAGTAACATTTTTGTTGGAAAAAGTAAAATTTCAATTTTTTCCTTCCACATTAATTTATTTCCTGTTAGGCACCTTAAGGGTAAATAAACTTCTTGAACTCGGTTTTGAACAGTCTATAGGGTGCAGCTTTTAGAATAGGGTCACTTTTGGGTATTTTCTGTCATAAAGGGCCCTCAAAGTGACTTCAAATATGATGTGGTCACTAAAAAAAGTGACTTTGTAAATTTTGTGGGACATGAGAAATTGCTGAAAAATCTTTGAACCTTTCTAACTTCCCAAAAAAAAATTTGTTTAAAAAATTGTTCTGATGAAAAGTAGATATGTTGGAAATGTTATTTATTAACTTTTTTGTGTGCTTTAACTCTCTAGTTTAATGGAATAAAAATTGAAATTTTAAAAATAGCTACATTTTTGCCAAATTTCTGATTTTTCACAAATAAACACAAAAAATATCATCCTACATTTACCACTAACACAAAGGAAAAAAACACTGGGTATCACTGGGATCTGTCAAAACATTTCAGAGTTATAACTCTATAAAATGACACTGGCTAGAATTAAAGATGAGTGATCCTTTTGAAGTTTGGAATCAGTTCTGTTCTGAACTGGCATATGTTAGCCAAACGCATATGTTAGCCAAACAGAAGGGCCCAAAGGCTGGCAAACACAGCTTACACCGTTTTACATTGGAACCCCTCTGTTTTGGCACATACATTAATTTCCTGGAGTATTACTTACTAAGCTGCAGCGCCGCTGTCACCCTACTTCCGGTTTCAGGCCGGCTCATGAACATCAGGCATATTGACTGCTTCTCCCTACTTGATTGGTTAAAGGGAATCTGTTAGGTCAAAAATTCATATGTAACTGCTATAATTTTCTAATTCTAATTTTCTATTTCCTTTGGTGAAGCTCTTTCTATTAATGTATTACTTTTATTTATACTTCCCTCCTATCTTCTCTAAACTGCAGATAAAGAGATTCATTCCATCTGTCAGTCACAGTGAGTCATCACTTAGTTTTCTGCTGCACACTCCCCAAGGAATGAATATTAATGCATCACTGCACTGCACGGGGGAACTGTATCTTTTTGTCTGCTCTCCTTGTATGCATCAAATCAAGTGTTCAAATAAGCAAACAAAATCACTCACAGACAGCAAGGCTTCTGCTCAGAGAAACAAATGGAAGAGATTACCTTACCAAGATGAGCTATCTGGTATGTGTCTGCCATCTCTCCCTCCCTTCCTTTCCTCATCAAAATCACTGTGCAGGACAGCAAAATGAAAATGAATCTGGAAGTGAGGCAGAGCACAGGGGGAGGGAGAGGATAGATGCTTGAGGAGGAGTGACTAATAAATGAACATTTACATACTGCGAACTATTCACTAGTTTGGTCAATTACTTTTACTGCTGAAGATCGCTGCCTGCTGGGTGTGAAGGTGCATATAGCAAGAGAACTACAAAGAGTACAGTAATCATTTTTACATATTCTGAATGGGCTGCCCAGGCCCCTATTTAAGGGTACTATTAGTATCATATTGAAAAATGATCTGACAAAGTCCCTTTAAAGTCAGACTTAGCCCTGTCCACCCACTCTGCTGGCATCTGTGATTGGTTTGCAGTATGGTAACCTTACTGACATAAGATTACTGTAAAAAAAAATAAAACATTTGGAAAAATTGGTGTGCGCTTCCCCGTATTTTTGGTTGCCAGCCAAGGTAACACAGGCAGCTGGGTGCTAGAATTCTCAGCGTGGTGAGGCCGTGGTGTTCTGGGCACTCCACGCTAAAAATTGCAGCATGCAGCCACCCAAGAATTGGCGCCTCTCAGAGAGATGCTAAAACTGTTTGTTACTATGCTCTGCCAGTTGCCCTGGTAATAGTGGCAGACTGGGTAATAAGGGGTTGATATCAGATGAATTTTGCTAGCTGGCACTAAGCCCGAGGTTCATGATGTCAGGTTAATATTAGACCTTGCCACTATGAACCTCTATGTAAATAGTAAATAATACACCATGTCGTAAAAAAATAATTTATTTGTAAAAACAATACAAATACACCCCTCTTTTCCCATGTTTATTACTCCCGCACAAAACCTCCAAGATCCTCAGTGACGTCTGTTCTTCACAGCTGGAATGAAGACTGCTGTGAGCCACGTTGATCTAGCTGAGCTCACATGAACCAGACTGTGATGTCACCCCACTGACAGCAGGCTTTCAGTTTCAGGTTAGAGCAATGTGACACAGCAGTTTTGGTTCCTTCAGTGAAGAACGGACGTCGCTGAGGATTGTGTAGAGTTTGTGTGGGCGTAATAAACATAGGAAAAGATGGATGAATGTGTTCTTTTTACAAATAAATGATTTTTCATGGTGATTTACTTAGAGGTTCATAATGGCCCAGTGTAACATTGGCCTGATATTATGAGCCTCAGGCTTAGTGCCAGCTGGCAAAAGTCATTTGTTGGGTACAGCTCCAGAAAATGGTACTTCTATGAATGCACCATTTTCTGGGCTGTCTGCGAGCTGCAATTTGCAGTGTGGGGTGGTTGGGGAGGGGGGGGGACAGAGCTCTTGGGCCCTCCCTATGCTGAGGATTCCAACCCCCAGCTGCCTAGTTTTACCTGGCTAGCAACCTAAAATATAACAAAGCCATATGTCATTTTTTTTAGTTATGTCAAGAAATGTTTTTGTTCTTTTTAAAAAGGACTCCCCTTTGTTTTTGGTTGATAGCCAAGTAAAACTAGGCAGCTGGGGGTGGGTGGCAGCCTGTACCTGCCTGCAGTACCTGTGTTGGTGACCAATGATACAGCAGAGCCCCTTATTGCAAAATAATGGATATATGCTATTTTTATGTGAATTGCAAGCAGATAACTGTAGAAAAGGTGGCCTTGCATGCTGTTCACCCTCTGCAATAATAAAGGTTTGCGCTTAAAAAAAATAAAATAAAATAAAGAAAAAATATTCAAGTTTTTTTTCTTTAAATAGATGTTTAAAGGACTTTGTAAGGTTCATGGACTTCACAGTTTCTGTCATATATGGCACTGTTTCCAAAGCTTACACCCTGTAGGTGTCAAAACACCAGCAAACTCCAGGAAGCTTAAAAATAGTTTTAAAGCATCAAAAAATTCTATTGGTTGACAGAAAACGGTAGACCCGATGGCTGAGATCACTTCTAACCATAGGTGTTGTTCCCAGCCAGCAGGTCTTCCGGCAAGTGTTTTGGCCCTAAATAATCAGGGAAAGTTTGGGTTTAAGTTGATTAAAGTTGTTTGGGTTTCCAATCATAAACCCAATCTGCAATGTTCATGCCGAATTTGAAATTGGCGAACATGTTTGGGAAAGTTTGCTCATGTTTAGTCAGAATGACAAAAAATGACCTGGTCATGAAGGTGAAAACCATGCTCTGGGGTAAAAGGGTTAACGCACACAATTTTGAAACTTATTTTTATTCCAATATCTATTAATTAAAATGCATTTTGTTTATGGAAAACCCTTTTAAGTCACAAAAGGTACACCATTCAATGAATTTGTTTTCTTAACTGAAATACATTCAGTGACGTTATCTGGAATCAGAAAAATTTAACACATGAAAACAGCATCATTCTTGTCCTTAATACATCACTGGTATTGCAGCTCAGTCAAATTCATTTGCAAAGCTGTAATAATAGCCACAGTATGAATGTATGATAACTAGTATGTACAAAAAAGGTAGGGTTTTATAAAAGTGAAGAACATTTAGATAAATCTATATGCGAACTGTGTAATGTTCAGTTAACACAACATACGGCAAAAAAGCATAATCCTTACTTTGCCATACAATACTCATTGGAAACTATGTTATAATATTAATAGAGTTGAGCAGATTGATCCGAGGAGGATCGAGTTTGAGACAAATTTTCAGTAAACTTAAGTTTCACTCAAGTTCAAACAGCTCCTAAGGTCAGCAGTGTATTCTCTCTTTTTACTGTAGAGTGTAAGCACTTATGATCATCTAGGTCCTTTCTCTCATCTGTTGTTTAAGCTCGTATGGTCAGCAAGGTCTTCTCTCTCTTTCTATCTCTCCTGTACAGTGTATATTCTTATGGTCAGTGAGGTCCTCTCTCTTCTGTAGAGTGTAAGCTCTTGTAATCAGCCAGTTTCCCTTTGTTTCACTTGCAAAGTTTAAGGTCTTGTGATTAGCAGGATCTTCTTACTTGCTCTTCCTGTAAAGTGTAAGCTCTTGGGATCAGTCCGATTCCCTCTTCATCTCCTGTAGAGTGTAAGCTCTTGTGATCATCAGGATCTTCCCACTTGCACTCTCCTGTAGAGTGTAAGCTCCTGTTATAAGTGGGGTCCTCCATCTCTATTTCTCTCTCTCCTGTAGTGTGGAAGCTCTTACTATCAGTGGGTCATCTATTTCTCTCTTTAGCAAAGTATAAACTCTTATAGTCAACAAAGTCCTGTCTCTCTTTCCTTTAGAGTGTAAGTTCTTATGGTCAGCAGGGTCCCCTCTCTTTCCCTCTGTCTCCTCTCCCACATGAGTATCTTCTGAGCAATTATAAGATTTGAGATTTTGAGATATTGAGATGAAGTTAGTGAATTTGTATTTCAAAATATTTGCTGAACTTAAATATTGTAATACTGTAGGTTAATAGATAATGGAAGGGAATATAGATGAAAACAACAGAAAAAAGGTGCAATGTTTACCAACACATCACAAAATGAATGCACTGGCAAGATGCAGAAGCCCTTCTTATAAAGGCTGAGGCAACACAGGTTCAAAACACTGATGAAACCTCTCACAAACTACCAATTCATGGAGGTGATGGTTGCCTACTGTCATAAATACACACAGATATGACTTCAATAGGGTGCTGATTGCACTTATGTAGTACACAGTGTGGCCTATTAGTGATTCCTATATTATTAGATCAGCTGAACTGCCCAGCACTATATAAGTGCACCCCAGCAATGACTGCCTCGCTTACTGGGCCAACATCAATGACCTGTATTAGTAAATATGGCTGCCATTTTTCTGCTAATGTTTTTAAATTCTTTGGGTCCTTTTTGTGCGTTTTGCTTTTGATTTTAGTGTAGGGTCTCACAAGACAGTGAGAACCCTTGATTTGGGTTGGTTGCAAGCTTGTATATATTTACCAAAATATCAATAAATACCTGATGCATCTGTGGCACCCCTGCGACCAGGGAGGCCACAGGTAAAAACTGCAGCCAGGCAGGAGGGTAAACAGTTTGTTTAACAAACACCTCAACACACATATCCACTGACATGGGGACCTAACCCGGAGCCTGGGACTCTAGGCAGGCAAGGGGTAGTAGGGCTAGATATGAGTGGATGAACGTAGTCATGGTAACGGATGAGTATAAAAGGGGGAAACAGGAAACGGTTAGCCAGTAGGCCAGTGGATGCTGAGCAGAACAGATGAAGGAGTAGGAGTAGGCAAGTGCCAAGCAGACAACTGACAGAGGAGTCTCCCTGAATATACTGGGAAATTACATGGGAAAGAAAGGACCCGGTGATCCCTTGTGATACAGGGATACCTAAGGTTAGGCTACAACCAGAGTGTCAGCTCTGAGGGGGACTGAAGATTAAAACCAGCGCTCCAGACCAACTGACGGGGAACACAGACTCCAGATCTGTATTCCCACCAGAGGATTGGGGGCACAGCAGCAACTGAGAGGACCCGGCTTACCGCCCATAGATTTTGGGGGAAGCTACTATTAGGGACCGAGCTGCCGCTCCGCAATTCACTTAAACGGGAAAGTTGGAGAATAAGCCTGAGAGGACACATAGAGGGACCGAGGAGTCTAGGAGAGATAACCTGGCTGCAGTGGGTTCAAGTGTACCGGAGTCAACTGAGTGAAACTGTAAAGATCTGTATTGTACCGTGCCCTGTTTAAGACTTGAAGAATAAGAACAGTAAACCCGGGTGAACCCTGCTACGGTGTCTGTGTCTGATTTCAGGTATGAAAAACTGTCAGTCCTCCATTTGACCCTGTCAGGAGACATCTCCTCATCATCCCCTGACCCTGCAACACCTACCATAACCATCATAGACTTTAACTATTACTGCCCCGGGGAACCAGGCCCTACCTGCGGAGAGCCATCCCATCTAAGCTGCCAAAACATCATCCCCGGAGGTTCTGCCGTAGGTGGCGTCACGACAAATCTTATCCCCTGTAAATACCCCCCATTTACTTGTGCGAACCCGGGACACGGTCCGGACCAGGACCGCCGTGACATCCCGCAGCAGAACCCCGGTCCGGTACCGAGTACCCCGTCCCAGTGGGCTCCACAATCTGGCGTCACGAACAGGATCTTCCGTGCCCGGTACCGGGCATTGTGTGCCGTGATTAGTGACCGTTTTTAAATCAGCCGCCATTGCTGGGCGCGCGGCAAGCTGAATTTTAACTGCGCCACAGAGACTGTAAATTTCAAAATCCGCCATTACAGAGCGCAGGATGCGCGGGAAGAAAAACCGCTCACCGCTCTGACGTCATCGGGTGGAAAGAGAGAGTCCCTGTCGCGCTGCAGAATCCAAGATGGATCCGGTCCAAAAGAAAGGAAGGGTCCACCATGGCTCCCCTTAACTCCGGTGGAGCCAGCCATCAATCAATCCTGAGGAACTTCCATCTCAAGTTGCAACAGCCAGAGAGAATATGGCGAGAGAGGAAGTCTTCACCTCGGAAAGGCGGGACAGGAAACCGGATTTGGAACAACCGCCATTACAGTATACCCGGACAGAAGGAAATTACACTGAGGAGAGTGCTGCGGAAGAAAGACCCCAATTGATCCCGGAGGGCCCACTGAATGTGAGTGTGGAGGAACCCGGCCAGGAGAGACTTTGGGTGACTACGGCAGCATGGCGGAAGGTGGAGAGGAACATCCACAAGTCCAAGACACACGGAGGGGTGTAATGCGGCTGCTGCCCCTGCAGATAACCCGGGCCCAAATAGAGCAATGAACCCGGATTCAAATTGAAATTGACTTTTACCAGAACCAGCAGTCCCTGTCCGTGCAACCCGGCTGGGTTAGCACACCTAGCAACAGTTCCCGGAGTACCACCAGAGTGGCCGACCCCCTAGGAGCTTTGATGGAGAGCTATTTGCAGCTGCCGGAGTCTCTGATCCCTGCGCCTGCAACTACAGAGGTGAGAGGGGAGCAGCTCCGTTGTTGGTGGGAGAGGAGTGCAGCCAGCGATGACCTTATGGCTTTCCCTGAGGACCCCAACAGCCCGGCAGGGCCTGCGGAGCTTATTACCCGGGAGGAGTACTTGCGACGCTGTATTCGCAAATGGGAAAAGGAGGAGGAAGAGCGACAGGTGAAGAGACAAGAAATGATTGAACGTACTAAGTATTCAAAAACAGTATCTCGCCGAAGTACTAGTCTTGCCAAATCTCAGAAACATAAAGGCCAAATTGTCAAGGTGAAACCTAAAGATGGTTACGCCTTCGCATGGGAACCGAGAGCAGGCAGAGACGTTTTTATTAACAGAAGGGATGTGGAATCACACCTTCCAGAGAAACACCCAGACAGGGAAGTACAGGTTGGAGAATGGGTTTCCTATATTGTAGCGAAAGGAGAAAGAGGCCCATATGGGATCAACGTAAAAAGATTATCATTACAAGTGCCGGAAGACAATGAACCACCAGAATTAGAGGATCCAGCTGTTTACCCGTATCCTACAGAAATGCCAGAGTTAGAGGATCCAGCTGTTTACCCGGATCCTACAGAAATGCCAGAATTGGAGGATCCAGTTGTTTACCCGGATCCAGATATCAACCCAGAATCGACAACCCCTGCAGAGACAGCTGTAGTAGAAGCCACTAAAGATGCGATTACCCAAACTTCAACCAGTTATTTGTTGGAGCAATCACTACAAGAATTGGAACTGTACCCAAGGAGAGCTCCACAAGTTCTGCCCTGGAAGAAACAGGAGTGAAAACCCGGATTGCTACAAGCAAGGACAGTAAGTGTGAATGTGACGTGATCCTTGTTGGCCCCATCCCATTCCTGAATGAATGTTAGTCTTTACCCCTGTTCGTCTTATATGTGTCAAAGACATTTGATGTCATGAACGGTGATATGGCAAACTTTCTTGTACAAAGTTGAGCACTTAGTGTGCTTCCCATTGGTTTTAAGACCAAAAAGTACATTTTTGAGACGGTGCATAGAACTTGGACTGAACTGCTGAGTGCCTTTGTGAAGTTTTACACTTTTGACTTTTTGAAGTTTTTGCACTTTTCAAGCACTTTTTAAGAAGACTTTTTAAATTTTTAGGAAAGTAATATATATGTTATTTATTTTAAATGCAACGTTTAAAGAATCTGTACCTCCGTAATAGGAAGACAAGTGTACTTAATGTTAATGTTTTGCAAGATAAAAATGTTTTTCAGTGGGATCCATGCCGGATGGCGTGAGGACACGCCGGTTTAACTCCGGGGGAGTGTGGCGCCCCTGAGACCAGGGAGGCCACAGGTAAAAACTGCAGCCAGGCAGGAGGGTAGACAGTTTGTTTAACAAACACCTCAACACACATATCCACTGACATGGGGACCTAACCCGGAGCCTGGGACTCTAGGCAGGCAAGGGGTAGTAGGGCTAGATATGAGTGGATGAGCGTAGTCATGGTAACGGATGAGTATAAAAGGGGGAAACAGGAAGCAGTTAGCCAGTAGGCCAGTGGGTGCTGAGCAGAACAGATGAAGGAGTAGGAGTAGGCAAATGCCAAGCAGACAACTGACAGAGGAGTCTCCCTGAATATACTGGGAAGTTACATGGGAAAGAAAGGACCCAGTGATCCCTTGTGATACAGGGATACCTAAGGTTAGGCTACAACCAGACTCCAGATCTGTATTCCCACCAGAGGATTGGGGGCACAGCAGCAACTGAGAGGACCCGGCTTACCGCCCTTAGATTTAGGGGGAAGCTACTATTAGGGACCGAGCTGCCGCTCCGCAATTCACTTAGACGGAAAGTTGGAGAATAAGCCTGAAAGGACACATAGAGGGACCGAGGAATCTAGGAGAGATAACCTGGCTGCAGTGGGTTCAAGTGTACCGGAGTCAACTGAGTGAAACTGTAAAGATCTGTATTGTACCGTACCCTGTTTAAGACTTGAAGAATAAGAACAGTAAACCCGGGTGAACCCTGCTACGGTGTCTGTGTCTGATTTCAGGTATGAAAAACTGTCAGTCCTCCATTTGACCCTGTCAGGAGACATCTCCTCATCATCCCCTGACCCTGCAACACCTACCATAACCATCATAGACTTTAACTATTACTGCCCCGGGGAACCAGGCCCTACCAGCGGAGAGCCATCCTATCTAAGCTGCCAAAACATCATCCCCGGAGGTTCTGCAGCAGCGGTGGTCACCCTGACCGCAACCTGTAGGTGGCATCACGACAAATCTTATCCCCTGTAAATACCCCCCATTTACTTGTGTGAACCCGGGACACGGTCCGGACCAGGACCACCGTGACATCCCCCAGCAGAACCCCGGTCCGGTACCGAGTAACCTGTCCCAGTGGGCTCCACACATCTACTATATAATTGTCTAAGGCGCCTGTCAGTCACCGAAATCACGCGCCAGACAGAGGCGGCCAATAAGCGCAGACTATGCAAATTGGCGCGCAAATTCAAAGTTTGAATTTCGCGCCAATTTTCAGCCCAGCGAGAGCAGCACTCGCGCCGCTCTCGCCGGAGCCTGTGTGAGCCGATGTCGCCGGGATACACGGGGCCGGCTGATGGTGGCCGCAGCGCGCGTGAGCCAGGTGGGAGATGATAGACATCAGCCGGTCATCTCCCGGCTGGTGAGCCGCTGACCGGAGTTCAGCCGCGGCTACCTGTGGCACAGAGGTCCACGGCGAGCCAGCCGGGAGATGACCGACGTCAGCCTGTATATAAGGCTGTCAGTCAGTGTGACACACTTCACTCCTGTCTACAAGGCTGTCAGTCAGTGTGACGCGCTTCACTCCTGTCTACAAGGCTGTCAGTCAGTGTCACGAACTTTACTCCTGTCTACAAGGCTGTCAGTCAGTGTGACGAAAATCACTCCTGTCTACAACGCTGTCAGTAAGTGTGACGCATTTCACTCGTGTTTACAAGGTATTCAAGAATACCCGATGCGTTAGAATCGGGCCACCATCTAGTATTATATATTTTACTACAGTTTGTGAAAACTTGCATACTAGAATAGGATTATCATCTAAAAGGACCATTATGATGGGTGCAATTTAGAAAGAAAATGCAGAATCCAACACTCAAGTGTATAAAGCAAACCATTATGCTCAGCTGGAGCGCCAGTCAGAGAGCACCATAGTGGAGCTGTGAACAGCAAGAAGCTGCTCTATCACTTTTTCAAAGGCATCTTTGAAAAAGAAAAAATCTAAAAATATATTGTCATATAAAAATTAGAGTTTCCCTTACAAATTACCCTTACAAATTATTGTCCCTGACTCAACACTATCTCAACAAAGAAGCAGTTGTTAGACTGAAATGGAAGCACAAGGAGTTGTCGTGGGGGAAATAATGGCAATGATGAAAATAATGAGGTTTGGAAAAGTCTTTAAATTAAGGATGAAAGGGGGGGTGATAGAAATTGCTAAACCGGTGGGGAAGATAGTGTAGTGACCTGGTGGTGGAATGGAAGCAGGGGTTAGAATAGTTACTACAGAAAGGAGGAACAGAGATACAGGAAAATAAAATGAATGTACACTAATGCCAGGAGCCTCACCAACAAGATGTAGGATTTAGAATGAATAATTTTGAAAGAATATCATGATATCATTGGGATAATGGAGACATGACTGATGACAGCTATTAATGGCCGTTCATTTTCAGGGCTATAGTCTGTTCAAGAGGAATGTGGTTCCTTAATGGCATTCAGCACTCGATCAACCAGTAATTTTTATTCAGGACAACACCCCCTGTCATATAGCAAAATGGGTAAAGCAGTTCCTTGAAACAGAAAACATTGAAACAATTAAATGGCCAGCTCAGAGACCTGATCTAAACCCAATAGAAAACCTCTGGAAAATCCTTGGTGACAAAGATATGGGGGAATAATCCACAACAGTCACAGAATTGTGGAACAGACTGGAAGAAGAGTGGACCAAAATCCCACCAGAGCAGTGTGAGACACTAGTAACGTTCTGTGGCCGCAGATGTGCTGAAGTCATTCAAATCAAAGGCCTGTACAAAGCAAAGGCCTGTACACTTCTCCCTGACTGTTGTAACCTTCACAAAAATTAGTCTTCATGTATATCTGGACCCACTTCAACTGTTTCTGTTTGTGAGCACTGTTTAGGGGTGGCCGAATAGTAGGTTTATGCACCTCAGCAAGCCTTTGAAGGATCCTACACCTTGAGGTTCCAGGGACTCCAGAGGCACCAGCAGCTTCAAATATCTGTTTGTTGGTTTGTAAGGCATTTTTAGCAGCTGCTCTCTTAATCTGATGAACTTGCCTGGCAGAAACCTTCCTCAATCTACCTTTATCTGCACAAACACGTCTGTGCTCAGAATCAGCCACAAATCTCTTCAAAGTACGATGATCACACTAATATTTTCGTGCAATATCTGATGTTTTCATCCCTTGTCCAAGGCATTGCAGTATTTGTTGCTTTTAGGCAGCAGAGAGATCCTTTTTCTTTCCCATGTTACTTGAAAACTGTGGCCTGCGTAATATTGTGGAACACCCAGTTTTCCTTTTATTGGGCTCACCTGCCAAAATAATTATCAGAGATATCTGAGATTGATTTCAATGATCCAAAGAACCCTGAGACACAATACCATCAATGGCTTTCGTTGAAAAAAAAAATTACACTTAAAACCAATTTGTAGAATAATTTGGAACATGGTTTACATAAATGAGATGAGGGTACCAAGGGTAGTTTCCAATGAGTTTAAAGAAAGGAATCAGATTGCCACAGTATGTGAGTCATTCCTGCTTTAGTGGACTACAATAAATAAGAATGGGGATTGGATTAACCACATACAAGTATGTTATAACACAGGTTTGTTAATTATATATGAGATGTAGTAAAAGCCATTGCAAAACAATTAGATTCAACTTCCCTAATGGCCTGGCAGATTTGAATGGCACTTAATATGTATTGTAAAGCGCTGCGCAATATGTTGGCGCTATATAAATAAAGATTTATTATTATTATGTCACTGGCAGAAAAAAATGATGTACCGTATATACTCGCGCATAAGCCGAGTTTTTCAGCCCAAAAATTGGGCTGAAAAGTCCCCCCCTCGGCTTATACGCGAGTCACTGTATACTGTATACACTGTATACAGTGTATACAGTATACAGGCCCGCCCCCATCATTATACAGGCCCCCCTGCCTTGTGCACAATCCTGTAAAGGAAGAGATTAGTATACTTATCACTGTCCCGCTGCCGCTGTCCCGCCGCCGTCATCGCGCTCCTCCGTCTCCATCCGCCTTCTTCCGGCTTCCTCCGGTCGGCGCAGGCAATGACGTCAATGTCTGCGCGACCGAGGAGGAAACCGGAAGAAGACGGAGGAGCGCGATGACGGCGGCGGGACAGCGGCAGCGGGACAGTGATAAGTATACTAATCTCTTCCTTTACAGGATTGTGCACAAAGCGGGGGGGCCTGTATACTGATGGGGGGGCTGTATACTACCTCTGGGGCTGCTGTATATACCACTGGGGCTGCTGTATACTACCACTGGGGCTGTATATACCTCTGGGGCTGCTGTATACTACCACTGGGGCTGTATATACCACTGGGGCTGTATATACCACTGGGGCTGTGTGTATACTAACACTGGGGCTGTATATACCTCTGGGGCTGCTGTATACTGATGTGGGGGCTGTATACTACCTCTGGGGCTGCTGTATACTACCACTGGGGCTGTATATACCTCTGGGGCTGCTGTATACTACCACTGGGGCTGTATATACCTCTGGGGCTGCTGTATACTACCACTGGGGCTGTATATACCACTGGGGCTGCTGTATACTACCACTGGGGCTGTATATACCTCTGGGGCTGCTGTATACTACCACTGGGGCTGTTATAACCACTGGGACTGCTGTATACTACCACTGGGGCTGTATATACCACTGGGGCTGCTGTATACTACCACTGGGGCTGTATATACCACTGGGGCTGCTGTATACTACCACTGGGGCTGTATATACCACTGGGGCTGCTGTATACTACCATTGGGGCTGTATATACCTCTGGGGCTGCTGTATACTACCACTGGGGCTGTATATACCTCTGGGGCTGCTGTATACTACTACTGGGGCTGTATATACCACTGGGGCTGCTGCTGTATACTACCACTGGGGCTGCTGTATATACCTCTGGGGCTGCTGTATACTAACTACTGGGGCTGCTGCTGTATATACCACTGGGGCTGCTGCTGTATATACCACTGGGGCTGCTGCTGTATACTACCACTGGGACTGCTGTATATACCTCTGGGGCTGCTGTATACTAACTACTGGGGCTGCTGCTGTATATACCACTGGGGCTGCTGCTGTATATACCTCTGGGGCTGCTGTATACCACACTGCTGGGGGCTGTATATCTATGCTGGGGTCCACCCTCGGCTTATACACGAGTCAATAGGTTTTCCCAGGTTTTGGGGGCAAAAGTAGGGGGGTCGGCTTATACACGGGTCGGCTTATACATGAGTATATACGGTATGTAAAATGTTTGGAACTTACTGTTGTATTTGTATACCCAATAATACAACAGCAGATGGTAGTATAATCAAACCCAGGAGGGTCTGACATGCCTGTCTGAAGAGCTAGCGAAAAATTCAGGGATAAATTATCCATTTAAAGACCTATTATGAGGGTGATTCAGTAGATGGAACAGACTAATTATCCCACTCCAGATATCTCTCTGTGAGATGACAACCATATTGGTGACCTGTCTACGTTGTTGTGTACCTTGTATAACAAGATTTCTCCAGAGACTGATTGACACCACTATAACTCAGGATGAGGAATCATTTGAGAGACTTAAGGCCCAGTCACACACACAGATAATTGTGCAGAGATTGTATGCAGATCTATGGGTGCAGTGAAATCATGGACACATTGTTCCATTTTGTGGCCGTGTTCAAATAGAACAATGTGTCCATGATTTCACTGCACCCAGAGATCTGCAAACAATCCCTGCACAATTATCTGTGTGTCTAACTGGGCCTTTACCATGACTGATGAAAGCTTCTAATCAGAGTATTCCAGCTACTGCCAAAACCTGAACAAGCCCAGCCGTGAAAAAGACTACATGAGTATTATGGACGTTTGTGATACATTTTGTACAAACATGATGGCAATGTTAGAAGATCAAGAGTTAAAACTTATAGCAATATGTCTTTTAAATGTTTATACTTAGGACTTGGGACATAGATAATATAAAAAATGTTAACTGCATCTTTGAGTTTTTAGAAATGTAATCTACACACCTGTGTATTACATAAAAGATAGGCAGACACATGTAGGGGCACCTGTTCCGATTAGTAAATTCATTACTCTAATTAGTATATGTCTTATTGCAATTTATACATTATGAAGAAGTTGGGTTCACATATAGATTTAAACCAATAAAAAATAGACAAGCATACCTACAGTAAATGTCTATTGTCTGTGCTCTAAGGGTATAAAAAGGCCCTGTGAGGTATTATTTGTGAAACAACAGCTTGATCTCTTGTCTCCTTGTTGGCAAGAATAAATAACTTCATGCTTCAGATGAATCTGTGCCTCAAGAAATATTTTTCCTATCTCTTTTATCTATAGAGTTCAGCAAGACAAAAAGAACATGTGATGATTAGTGGTGAGCGAGTAGTGAAATATTTTGACTTCGGGAGTGTCATGGCGAGTAGTTTTTAATTCTCGCTTATTCGTCCGAATAGCGAGTCCATTGTTAGTCAATTCTTGATAGGCTCTGCCCACACACATCTGGCCATAAAATGAGCAGTTTCGGGACAGGACGTGAGGGTGGGCTTTTTGAGTTTTCACTGCATACAACACATTGCAGTACTCTCCAGTGAGAGCATTAACTGGGATGCCAACTCCATTTCTGTACTGAAGGAAGCTAGCAATTTGTGTCACATTGCTCAAGATCGACACATCACTCACGAGCACCAGTGTTACTTGCTGAGTAATGAGTATCGCAAATTCTGTACTATCAGTGTGAGTAGCGATTAGTAACGAGTATATTCGCTCATCACTAGTGATTTTCCATGAAACATGATATTAGGCTGGCTTCACATTGGCATTCCCCTCCGCAGCGTTCTGCGGAGGGGAATCGCCATGTGAGCGCAGCCAGCGCAAGCCCCTATGTTTATAATGGGGACGCACGGTGCTGCGCTTGACTGCGCATGACCGTGCGCACCCATTCACTGCTATATGTGATCTGTGCGCAGGCGTATGCCTGCGCACAAATCACACACTCTCATCCGCTCCAGGGATACATGTTGTATGCCTGGTACGGACAAGAGTGTGTGATTTGTACGCAGGCATCCGCCTGCACACAGATCACATATGGCAGTGAATGGGTGCGCACGGTCATGCGCAGTCAAGCGCAGCACCGTGCGTCCCCATTATAAACATAGGGGCTTATGCTGGCTGCGCTCACATGGCGATTCCACTCTGCAGAACGCTGCAGAGGGGAATGTCAGTGTGAAACCAGCCTTAGAGAACTATTTTTCCCTAAAAGCATTCTCTAACAGGAATCTTTGTAATATATGTAATCAGTAATGGGCTTCAGAATTGCTGACCTGATATCACCACTGCAGTCTGTTAACAAAGATCACAGCATAATGAAAAGTCGCCACTAGACGAAGGAAGGGTAAGTAAAACACCATTTATTATTTTCACCCAAAGTCTATAAAGTAAAAAAAACTTAAATAAACCTTTAATAAAACTATGGTGTGGACCTTCATGCTTTAGCAGAATAATGAAATGAAGAATGCCTTTTATGACAATTTTTCACCCATTCTCCTGCCCAGAAACTTCAAGAAAACTCAAATAAATGTGTTTTCTCACAGTCAATGTAAATGTCACAATAATCTTCAACAGTAGATTACCTTTGATATAAAGGCTTCTGCCTAGTGACAGACTACTTTTCCATAGATCAGCACACTCAACATTTGATGACTTTCTAAATGGTATTATTCTAAGCCAGTAATCTCCCAAAAAGATCTAACACAGCATCAAAGAGTTGTTAAACGGCTTCTTAATATAAAAGACTTTAATTACTTAAAATCTGGATAAACAATATATATACTAGTGTTAAATTAAGGTAATTGCATGTTTTTTGATACAAAATGTGAGTTTGGGGAGGTCTTAAAGTAAATGCGTATACAGACAGGTTTAATGCTTATGCTGTGCTTGAGGATCGGCTTTATAAGTTAGGCGTTAGTAAGTTGAAAAAGCAAAATTCTATTATATAATTAATCTTGGATACAAAATTATATATAAAAGATCTTAGGTTAGGATTTTCTAAACCATCAGTCATCAAGGTTTATGCTTAATTATACATCATAAGGGTTGGGGTACATTAAAGAGAAAAATCATACCAGTGTGGGACATTTTATGGCTACTTAAAGGTTGTGTGTCAATTGAAATTTTGTGAAGGGTCCAGCTGATTTACACAGAAAGTGTATATGGAGATGATAAAAAAATATGGTACATTACTTATTTACGCTATAATAATTACACAGAACCAAGGGCTTCTTTAGGTGAAGAAGTCCACATCTTCCATATTTACATGCTACAGTAGGACAAATGAAAAATATGCAATCAGACTTGCCACCTGTTCATAAACTGTTGTGGTGCCCCGATCATGTTCCATGTGGATGGATGGAGAACTGGTGACTGGACTGATTAACCCAAGGAGCTGGGTAACCTTGGTAAGGCCCATGCCTGGACTCTCTATATCGCTGGGAAAACAGAAGGATATGTATAAGGACTTGATGGTCTGTCTCTATCTTAGTACAGATGAGATGTCCATGGACCAGAAGGTGGGTATAGTCCCGAACTTACAGTGTGCTATGGTAATAGGCCAGGACTTTGAAGAACTGAGGGATGTGTTGTTAAAAGGAGAGGTCTAGAGATATTATGTGTAGTGTAAACGGATTGAACACCTCCTAAGGCCCCTTTCACATCAGTGGTTTTCGCTGATAGCGGCAGTTGAGGTGAAAAAAAACGCAACTGCCGCGATTACCGCATAACGGCTGCACTTGCGGTTCACTTGCGGCAAGCCCCATACAATGTCTATGGGGCTTGCAGTAAGTGTGCGGCAGGTGCGGCAAGTGCGGTTTTGGCACTTGCCGCAGGTGCGGCCACGAAAAAAACCACGGTATGCCACGTTTTTTTCGCTGCTGCACCTGCCGCAAGTGCCAATACCGCACTTGCCGCACCTGCCATAGACATTGTATGGGGCTTGCTGCAAGTGAACCGCAAGTGCAGCCGTTATGCGGTAATCGCGGCAGTTGCAGATTTTTCTCCGCAACTGCCGCGATCAGCGAAAACCGCTGATGTGAAAGCAGCCTAAGTTTGTCATTCTAGACTTGAGGTGACCAAAGAATATGGTGGGTCTCCCCAACTTAGAGGCATGACATTTACAGAGAAACATGTCAGTGTGACTGTTAAACATGTAGTAACTCCCGGAGAGGGAGCTGACATAAAAGCAAGAGGTGACTTATTGGTCCATGATACCAGGGAGAGTGACTATGACTCTAAGGCTAACTGTAACACTGATATGATAGATAGTGAGTACAGTAAGGAGGGCAAATCCACTCAGAGGCTGAACAAGATGTACCCTCTGAATTTGTGAATGAAGTTGAGTTCCCATCCCATGCTTCCATTCCATGTGTGAATCCTCTTCCAGATTTGGACATCAGGAAGAAGGCTGCGATGACATTGCCTGTAGCAACTGCTGGTGTAGTGGCAGACATCAAAGTGCTACCAGAGTCTGTCACAATGTGACGATATTCTTGGACGAAGATTCGTTTCAGAGCTCCTTCCTCAGGGAACATCCCTGAGGAAAATAAAGGCTTAAGCTGATCCAGACATCCATGTCTTGGTTTCTTTGATCCTGGAGCAGCAGCGCGGACATTAAGGCACTTCGTCCAAGAATATCTGCACCACAACCACGGTTACCTGTGGAAGTGCGCTCCCTGCGGTAGCTGCCTTAACGCTTTTCTACCAGTTGTGGGTTTCACAATTGAAAAAGGTGAGCAATTCCACATCATAAAGAGAAAGTGTTTAATTGAGATAAGACCCTATATGCACATTCTTTTTTCACAATGTGACAATGGTAGTTTACAAGTGTAAGACAGGGAGAAAGAGCTGGCCAAGACAACAGTATAGGTGTCTTCTCCAATGTCTGAAAAAGTAGCTGTTAGCATATCAGTAGAGAGCGCTGGGGAAGTGAGCCCCCCTGAAGGTCACAAAGAGCAGACTGGTAAGAGACCCACCTCTGCATCACCTGGAAACAGAAACAGCACCATGGCAGAGATGTGTGAAGCATTGGAAAAGGTTGGGGATTCCAGAGACTCCAGGGTTGGAGAGATGGAGGGTGAGAGACCCTCTGAATGTGCTGTGACCCAAGAGACAGTTGAAGGTGATACTGCAAAGACCGAAGTGAAGGCAGAGGTTGCAGAGGTGGAAGAAATAACTGAAGAAGTAAGGTCTGAAGCAAAGACCTCGTTGAGTGAAGAAAGTTCAACTGACTTAGAGGTTGGAGGAGCCCTTTGCTGCCTCCCTCCCTTTGTGAGCTGAGCTAACATCATTCCCTGCAAATATCAGCTCATCTGATCAGCTGACATGTGTAGCTAACAGGACTAATTGGATCAGAGATCTGGTCGTCACTGTTAACCCTTTAGATCATTTGTGCTGTCAATCACTGCGCGACCTAAAGCACCGCCGTGGGAATCGCGTTGTCCTCCGCCAGCATCTGTGGCTCCATGATGCAATCAGGGGGTCATGATTTGTTCACATGACAGTGCAGGTTCTGTTGATGAGCCCGGATGCTGACATGGCTCACTGCACCACTTCTATATTTTTTATCCACTTCTGGTTGTGGCTTACAAATACTAAGGTAAAATACTGACCAAATACTGAACTTTTAAACATGGCCTTATACTTTTCATAAAGAAAACTAAAATAGACAAAAGGTGCACATAGGGTTTCTATGATAATTTCTAATAAGTATTCAGTGTAGGGTTCTCACCTTTAAGGTACCGTCACACGATCCAACATCGGCTGCGATGTTGGATGCGATGCCGCGGGTGCGCGCTCGCTTCCGACATCGCAGCCTAGCTGTCACACGGCAAGATGTTGCCGGTGACGGCGCTGCGATGTTGGCACCTTGATTGCTCGCTGGGCTGGGATTAACCCAGCGAGCGATCCGCTGCAATGCAATGAATAGGCGGGATCGGCAGTGACATCGCAATTGCAGTGTCACACCAAACGATCCCGCCGGTTGTTTAAGTTGAAGTTGGCAGGTTTTCCTATCGTTGTTGAATCGTGCGTTTACATGCAACGACGCAATAACGATGTCGTTTCAACGTCATTCCTGACGTCACTTTTAAACGACGTCAGGAACGATGTTGAAAGGTGTGACGGTACCTTTAGGAGTTGTGTTCAGCCACAACCACTGCACATGCTTGTTATAAAGATCCACAGCTGCTGGTAATAGGATCATGCAGGATGGAGACAGAAAAGGTAAAACACTGCGCTCCCGGCATGATAAGGGGCTCTGGAGAATAAAGTATTATCAAATGAAAGTGAAAATTGCAATAAATCACTTTCATTTGCTAATACTTTATTCTTTGGATCCTCTTATCATCCCGGCAACGCAGTGTTTTGATTATATTTTTCCTGTGATTGTTCCACTCCTGGTTTTGACTTACAAATAGTGATGGAAAATACTGACCAAATACTGAACATGTGAACTGTGTTTGAGACAATTGTTCATGAGATCTTTTATTTTTTCCTGTATTAGTACAACCGAAACTATTTAGATGACATCCTTATCTGCTCCAGAGATGTAGACTCTAAAAATATTACCGTACTCAGATTTGCAAACTATACATACCTATTCATTAAAAATTATTCTCAAATGGCAATTCCTTTTAGGGTCCTAAATTGGAAGGGCGCACATTATCAGGAACTGGTCGAATTCCTTCTAGGAATTAAAAAAAATTTTTTCTACTGTACCATTCCGATACCATCCTTATGTCAAGCAGCAATTCTTCCTTGATATAGATGCCTCTCCTATTTGTGTAGCAGTAGAAATTCATTTGTATAAAGAATTCATCACTGGAAATTCTTCTTCAAGAATTTTTTCCAACAGAATGGAATTATTATATTGGTTACTGTGGCTTCTACTTGAAGGAAGGAAATTCTGAGTTACCATCTAAACTAACCATGAAAACATCTTCAATTAGCACTCAAACTGAATTCTTGCCAAGCTTGATGGTCATTCTTCTTACCGATTGACTTCATCTGCACCTACCATGCAGCTAAGAAAAATTTCAAGGGTGACACCCAATCCAGGTTCTTTGATCATTGTGAAACGTACAAAGACGCATCCTCATATGCAATTGAGTAATTGAACCTAAATGTATCCTTGGTATCTTCTCTTTTTCTAATTCTTGACCTAAAGGATACCAATAATCCTCTTCCTTCTGCTACTGATTTTTCTGTTAGGAGCCCTAAAAGAAGGGGTACTGTTATGCTCCTGTCTCAACTGGAGGGTCATATTCTGCTCTCTTACTTTGTGTCCACTGCCCTTTGATGTGTTCTGTCAGGTTGCACAACTTGCCCATTATACCTCATTGTCATCATTACCCAAAGCACACATGTGATCAATCAGTGATGTGTCTAGTTTCTGAGTGTTTTAGGGTGCCTTCACACTGCGGCATTATCCGGTCCGGGGCTGTCTCGGATGACCCTGACAGCTGTGACTGGATCAGCACACAGGACTGGAGGGCTAATATGCCCTCCGTTCCTGTGTGCAGCCGCATGCAGTTCCCGCTGCTGATAAGTCAGGACCACGGCGCCGCGGTCCTGACCTGTCAGCGGCTGCAGCTGCGTGTGCCTGCACACCGGACCGGAGGGCATATTAGCCCTCCAGTCCTGTGTGCTGATCCAGTCCGCGGCTGTCAGGGTCATCCCGGACAGCCCCGAACCGGATCACACTGCAGTGTGAAGCCGCCCTTAGGGTACCTTTACACGCCGCTACAACAGGCTGGATACAACCAGCTACACGCTACAAATGTAGCTTGTAGCGGCAATATAGCCCGTAGTAGCGGCGTGTGAAGACGGTAGGAGACAGCCGGCAGCAGATACATCTGTTTCCGAGCACTGCCCGGAAACAGATGGCTACACAGGCGGTTGTAGCGAGCTGTATCGGCGTGTAAAGAAGGAACCGAAGGGATGTCTTTACACCAGGCGATGTACCTGGTATGTAGCTAGGGCGTGACACAGGCTCCGGGTTACCGCGCCCCTTCAGCGATCATTGGAGGAAGCTCCTGCATGACGATTGGTAGTCGCTGCATAGGGAGGCATATTTAAGGAGCTGACCGGTCACACTACTCAATCGCTCGAGCGTCATGTATTAAACAGCCTCCTGCGATGCCTGCCCAATCATGGGCTTCTTGCTTTGTCCTATCAGCGTACGGACGTCTCGTAATCCACAATTGCGGCACGCCTATGTGCTGTCCCTGCTGCACCAGGTCCGCCCATATTAGCTGGTTGTAGCGGTGTGTAAATGAGGTAAGGTAAGCTACAGATGGCTACTTGAGACACCCGGCGATGTATCTAGCTATAGATGTAGCGTAGCGTAGCGCACCTTGTGGCGGCGTGTAAAGGTGGTGCGTTTACCGTTTGTAACCGTTTGTGCGTGCTCGTGCACGTGAAGTAGCGGGTTGTATCCAGCCTGTTGTAGCGGCGTGTAAAGGTACCCTTATGGTACCTTTACACGCCGCCACAACAGGATGCATACAACCCGCTACAGGCTACAAATGTAGCTTGTCGCGCCAATATCGCCCGTAGTAGCGGCGTCTGAAGACGGGACGACACAACCGGCTACAGATACCTCTGTATCCGTGCACTGCCCATAAACATATGGCAACATCGCCGATTGTAGCGAGCTGTATCGGCGTGTAAAGAAGCTACAGAAGGGAACTCTGGACACCCGGCGATGTAGCTGCAATGTAGCTAAGGCGTGACCCAGGCTCCGGGATACCACGCCCCTTCAGCGATCATTGGAGGAAGCTCCTTCGTTGCGATTGGTTGTCGCTGCACAGGGCGGCATATTTAAGAAGCTGACCAGTCACACTACGCAATTGCTCGGGCGTCATGTATTAATCAGCCTCCTGCGATGCCTGCCCAATCATGGTATTATTGCTTTGTCCTATCAGCGTACGGACGTCTTGTAATCCACAATTGTGGCACGCCTATGTGCTGTCCCTGCTGCACCAGGTCCGCCCATATTAGCTTGTTATTGCGGTGTGTAAATGAGGTACGCTGAGCTACAGACGGCTACTTGCGACACCCGGCGATGTAGCTAGCTGTAGATGTAGCGTAGCGTAGCGCACCTTGTGGCGGCGTCTAAAGGAGATGCGATTACCGTTTGTAACCGTTTGGCCGTGCTCGTGCACGTGAAGTTGCCGTTGGTATCCATCCTGTTGTGGCGGCGTGTAAAGGTACCATTAGAGTTTATCACAATCCAGTTAACTCAGCTGCAATCAACTCTGAAACTCCAGTAGTTTCTGTCACCTGCATCTACTGCTCCCCAGATCTGCTGACTAAGGGTATGTGCTCATGATGCGTAGGAGGTGCAAGTTGCATGCAGTGTCTCTGAATCTGCGGGCACCCGCTGGTGCCCGCAGGGAGACTGCTGCCGCCCTGTACTCATGATCTGCGGTGGGTGCAGGGTGGCTTCTCCCTGCACACACCCAATGGTGATCACTTCTGACTCTGCAGAATGATGCAGGTGAAAACATGCTGCTGTCAGAAGAAGCATAGTGAGCATGGGATTTGTACAAATCCTATCCACTGTGCTGGCACTGTACAATGCAGCATTTTGGATGCAGTAGCTATATGCTGTATCTAAATCGTTTCTTTTACTGATTGTAAGCACACAGCATAACTGATCGTCTGCTGTAAACATTAAGGGTGCTTTCACATTAGCGTTCCCCTCTGCAGCGTTCTGCGGAGGGGAGCCGCAATGTGAGCGCAGCACCGCCAGCCCCTATCTTTATAATGGGAGCGCACGGTGCTGCGCTTGACTGCGCACAAATCACTCAATCTCGTCCGCACCAAAAATGCAACATCCAATGCAAAAGCATTCTACTTCTGAGCTAGGAGATGTGGGACAGAGATAGGGAGTGTGCAGCAAGAAAACACGAGAGGTCTGTGCTGCTGTCTTACATCATGCTGGATGTAATTATAAGCAATTTATGCTCTATAAATAATAATATTAATCATCATCATCGTAATTGAAGCAGCAGCAGAGAAAAATGATTAAAATTCTACCTCCTTTGCTTTCTTGTGTTTTTCTAAGAACTGATAGGTCCCCTTGAAGCTTCTCCATTAAGAATACTACATACTAAATTTTCTTTGCCCTTATAATTAGAAAGCAACATGTCAAAATAGCATCAATATATAATTATTATTGCTAATCGGCTATTTTGTTTTAGGGGTAATTCACACACTGCAACATCGTTAGCGATGTCGCTGAAATGTCACAGGTTTTGTGACGTAACAGCGAACTCTCCAGCGATGTCGCTATGTGTGACACATAGCAGCGATCAGGCCCCTTCTGTGAGGTTGCTGATCGCTATACGTCATTTTTTGGTCCTTGGTCTCCCACTGGTCAGCACGCATTGCTGTGTGTGACAGCGAGAGACCAGCAATCAGCGACCTCACAAGCTGGTAACCATGATAAACACCGGGTAACTAAGCAGCACTCGCTGCGTAGATACCCGGTGTTTATCATGGTTACCAGCGTCCCCCCGCTTACAGGCTGCGCTAAGGAGGAGGATGCTGGTAACCATGATAAACAGCGGGTATCTAGGCAGCGTGCGCTGCTTATTTACCCGATGTTTATCATGGTTACCAGCAATGTCGCTGCTGGCTGGTCGCTGGTAAGTCTGACTGTTTGGCCATGTTCACACACATGCGTTTTTTTGACCATCTCTGCGTTTTTGGGCTGTTAAAAAAAACGCAGGTGCGTTAACGCAGGGTACATTTGAGTGTAGCTGCGTTTTTCAGCTCCATTTGCGTTTTTTACCCCTAGTCCGAAAAAACGCTGCATGCAGCGTTTTTGGGTGCTGTAAAAAAACGCATGTGCGTTTTTCCAAAAACGCATGCGTTTTTTTAACATGGGGCCCTATGGGAAACGCATGCAAAAACGCATGGTACATTAGTACCTTTTAGTGCCATTCAAAAACGCATGCGTTTCCCATAGGGGCCCATGTTAAAAAAACGCATGCATTTTTGAAAAAACGCACATGCGTTTTTTTAACATGTGGGCCCTATGGGAAACACATGCACATTTATGCACCCTGCGTTAACGCTTGCGTTTTTGCCTGCGTTTTTGGTGAAAAAATGACTAAGTCCAAAAACGTGGCAAATCCTTTCAGACACACAAGGGACATTTTTTAGCACTCTTAAAAAAACGCAAGTGCTTTTAAGAGTGCTAAAAAAACGCAAATTGTGTGTGAACATAGCCATCGACAGCTCACCAGCTGCAGAGAGACTTTCCAGCGATCCCAGCCAGGTTGGATTGCTGGGAAGTCTCAGTGTGTAAAGGGGCCCTACTCTCAGAGGCACTATGACCTCTTATGGTGGGTTTACACGCCGCGATATCGGCGTCCAACTCCGACCCAACTCCGACAAAAAGTCACGTGGGTCGCGAGTTGGAGCCGATATCGGGCGCGCGTTGTACGGTTTGAGCGTACAACGCGATCCTGGAACGATGCCAAAACGATATCGGAGTTGAATAGCTGAGCTATTCAACTCCCCGATATCGCAAGGCCGTTGTAGCAGGATCGCTGCGTGTGACAGCCCAACTCCGATACGTACTCGCACCTCACCCATTAACTCCCATGTTAAATGGTCGTTACTGGGTTGGTGGGCGTACACATCGGAGGGACGTTGTTTCCCGATATCGCAGCGTGTAAACCGCCGATGCGATATCGGGAAAAGCGCTAAAAAAATGCGCGCTCCCGCGGCGTTGCCTCCGATATCGCGGCGATATCGGGACGTGTAACCCCACCATTATTCAGTGATAACAGAAAAGATTAGTGGTCATTCACATAAAGATTAGCTGTTAATTCAGTTTATCTGCTGTGTGGCAATCTTGTGGTTATCCTACACTCATGCAATCTATAGCAACATCCCAGTACTGTGTATGCTTAATACTTCCTGCAATAGTCTGGTAAGTCTCAAGATATACATGATCTACACATAGAAAACCACAATTTATAAACAATAGATTATTATGTTTTTATTGTCTTTGTAATGTCCCATTACTATCCAGTCATGGCCTGAACTGTTGGCAACTGGGCATGCTTAAAATTGTTAAAGAAAATTAAGTATTCCTCCCAGAAAATTATTGCAATTACATGTTTTGTCATAAACATATTTATTTCCTTTGTGTGTTTTGGAACAACACAAAAAAAAGAATAAAAGAAGCAAATTGGACATTTTTACACAAAACCTCAAAAATAGGCTGGACAAAATTGTTGGCACACTCAACCTAATATATTGCTGTGCACCCTTTGGTATAAATAACTGCAATCACTTCTTATAACCATCAAAAAGCTTCTTACACCTCTCAAGTGGAATTTTAGACCACTCTACTCTTGCTAATTGCTCCAGGTTTCTCATATTTGATGAGTGCATTCACCAAATAGCAATTTTACAATCTCTCCACAGGTGTTCAATGAGATTTGGATCCAGACTTATTGCTGGCCACTTCAGGACTTTCCAGCACTTTGTTTCCATTTATTTTAGGTGCTTCTTAAAATATGTTTGGTTAATATTGTCCTGCTTAAAGGTTCATTACCAAGGATGCAAACTCAGCTTTCTGACACTGGGAACTACATTGCCACCCAAAATCCTTTGGTAATCTTCAGATTTCATAATACCTTGCACACTGTAAAAAACACCCAGTGCCAGAGGCAGCAAAACAACTACATGAACTCTTTCAACCTCCACCATTTTTGACTGTAGGTACTGTGTTTTTTTCTTTGTAGGTCACATTCTTTTTTTGGTACACAGAAGAGTGGTGTGCTTTACCAAAAATCTCTATCTTCTGTCCACAAATTGCTTTCCAAGAAGGGTTTTGGCTTACCCACTTATATTTAGGCAAATTGTAGCTTTTTTATGTCTCTGAGTCAGCAGTGGGGTCCTCCTCGGCAGGGGCGTATCTAGGGGGGTGCAGCCTCATCCTTTGCCCTGGGCGCAACTCAGAGGGGGGCGCCGGTGGGGGCCCTCTTCCCCCCCGCGGCTGCAGGGCTGAAAGCTGACAGCACCCCCCCCCACCGCTCCGCACCTACTAAGGCTGCAGGGGCGGCGGCAAAATAGATCTTTGCCCCGGGTGCCATGAAACCTAGTTACACCGCTGCTCCTCGGCTTACTGACAAAGTGTTTAATTTAATTTAAATGTCGATGGATAGTTTCATCCACGCCCAGGGAGACCGGCCACAGTGTCATGGGTTGTAAACTTATTGATCTTGTAGCCCTTGGACAAAGGAACATGAAGACCTCCAGAGATTGTTGATATATTTCAATAATTTTGGTTCTCAAGTCCTCAAACAGTTCTCTTTTCCTTTTTCTGTTTCCCATGGTAGTGTGGTTTTACATGACATATATTGCACTCACCTATTACTATATACAGGTGACTTTGAATGAGCATCACATGCTTGATACAAACGTTTTTTACCCACAATTTTTAAAAGGTGTCAACAATTTTGTCTGGCCCATTTTTGATGTTTTGTGTGAAATTATGTCCAATTTACAATTTTTCTTGTTTTTGTGTTGTTCCAAAACACACAAAGGAACTAACTTTGTGTATAAAAAAAAAGTGTAAATGTAAATTGTCACAACTCCACCAGAAACTGTTCCAGCGATATTTGCTTAAATCATCAGGGGCCCCCATGTACATTCTGTGTGTGATGCTGGTGGTAGAAGAGGTGTCAGAACCAGAGGCTCTGGGTGACACAAGCTCTGTCCAGCCACTAAGGTAAGAGTTGCTGGGACTCACTGCAGTGCTTTCCAGTCTGACAGAATAAGTGTGTGTGTGTGCTGTCCAGCTAAAGTCATCAGATCCTTACTTCAGCCTATTGGAAAGCATCACTCCCTACTAAGGCTTTCAGCTTACTGCTGGAAGTTGCCAGATATAGTCTTGTATTGCTCTGGTTCAGTCCTTTCTGTTTTGCTCCTTGTTATGTTGGTTTTACATTTTTTATATCGGTTTGCATTTTTTATTTTTATGGATTTTGATTTTGTCTTCTATGGGACTTCTTGGCATTGACCCTCGCTTGGCGACCATTCCTGCCTGTGATTCGCACTTCTGGATGGCAGCCCTTAGATGTGTAGCATTTCAATGGACCCTGTTGTAAGCTCAGATCTCTATATAGAGTTAAAGGGTGTCAAGGTTTCTCTTGGATCTGTCAGAGTGGTATGTGTCATGCCTGTTCAAGATAGCCTTTTTGAGCTTATGGCCTCAGGTAGGCATTCCAGGTATGTTCACATATAGCATATATTTTAAAATTTCATAGATTTCTAAAATTGTCCCTTTAGAAAGAGGATAAAGAAATATATGTGTCAGGCAGGCTTCCCTACACTGTCTTGCTTCCACTCATTGGCAGGAACACCAATGTACTCATTGCCACGGCCACTCTAATCACTCCCTTCCCTGCTCTTTCTGCAGTCCCCATGCTCCAGGGCCAGAGCCAGTGCACATCACCAAGGTCTCTTGGTAACATCTTTAGGGTGAAGCGTGCGTGCTCCCTGCTTCTTAAATGAGCAGCATGTGCACTCAGTAAGTGTTCCCCAACCTATGACTGGGAGGCACAGGGTATGTAAGCCTCCTCACTTGTGAAGGTACCTGACCAATTAGGTTTCTAGGGTTCCTGTACCTGTCAGTACTCTAGTCTATATCCCATCCTATCAGTCTCCAGTTCCATCTCCAGATGATTTCTCCAGTCCCGTCCTGCCAATCTCGTGTGTCTTCTGTATCTGAACCTGATCTGCCTGTTTCCTGAACATGACCCACCTGTCTCCTGTACCTGCTCTTTCCTTCCTGCACTCTGCACCTGTGTCCCTAACCATTGGGTCAGCTACTGCAGTACTGGGGACCAGTAGCATAACAAGAGACTAATGGGCCCTGATGCAAAATTTTGACCTGTGACACCCACATGCACATGTTGCCACCGCCCCCTTGACACATATTCTGTCCCCGCCCATGTTAGAAATATATATAGTATAATATAGTAAAATGCAGCCTCATATCCCTCCATATAGTAAAATGCAGTCTTATATTCCTCCATATAGTAACTTTCAGTCTCATATCCCTCCATAAAGTAGCATGATGTTCCTTCATATAGTAAAGTGCAGGGTCATATCACTCCATTTATTATAAGGTGTAGCCTGATATCCCTCCATATAGCAACCCCCCCCAACTCCACCCATAGTCCTTAGGCCACTGTGCACTCTGATTAAAATAATAAATAAGTACTCATCTCTCCTTGCTTCCCCCACAGCTTCGGTCTGCCTAGGAGCATCCTGTACTCTGCACATCTCAGCACAGCGTGACTCGCAGTAGTAACGTCACTCCACTGTGCTGAGTTGTCAGTGCTCGAACAAAGGGGGAGAATGAGGAATGAGGAAGCACCGGACAGTGACGTGCTCCTTCTTTCTTCATTGCGGGGTGGCAGGATGGCCGCAGGTGAGGGGGAGCCTGGTGGCAGAGACTCCCAGGCTCCATGGCCGCTCTGTGATGTCCTCAGGGACGTAGATACAATTAAAGCAGAAATGGGGGTTGGCGGGCCCCTGTACCCCGGTCGCAATTACAACCACTGCGACTGCAATTGTAACGTCTCTGCTGGGGACTTACTCTGGAGTAGTACCTGGTATTTAGGAAAGCCCAGGCTATCCTCACCATCAGAGGCTCTGGTGAAAACCTGATAGACACAAAGTCACGCCCCTCCAGGTGAAGCCCGATCTGTTATGCAATGGGTCCACACCTGCTAGCGTGACACTATGCACCTGTTCCATGTGAACAAAACCTAATATTGATTCTAAATGTCTGAAATGCAGCAACATTTTCAACATATAATACATAAGCATGTACATATTGTACCTTTGCAATTATATCCACTGTTTCGCTATAGCTGCGACACTTCTTTATCCCAGAGTTAGCCAAAAAGTCTTCTACTAGACGAACTCCAATGTTATATCCCCTAAAATAGAATAAATAATATTTGATTGCATTAACAGGTGATATAATATATGAAAGGCTTACGAACTGTAAATTATATAAATATCAAATTAGGAAAGGGAGACAGCTTAGTATCTTTTGGATACCACCATTGATTACAGATTTATGTAGAGATGTGTTGGAACCACACAAATAATCCAATAATAAATAGTGATGTCAAGCACTGAAAACCGTTAAACTGTACTAATTATAACTGGGTAATAACATGTTAATACGTATCATGGTCCTATATACGTACTTCAAAGCAGAGTTCTCAGAGTTTGGAAAAATAGCTGGCAAAATGCTATAAACAGTGCAAAAATTAAGTTGTCACATAGGTATAAATCAGGAAAAAGCATTTAAACCTGATGATTTGTTACCACAAACTGCAATTAAATAGGTATAAAATCGACTAGATATAATAATGAACAATAGTTTATCATTCATTCCAATCTCAAGGTATCATTCCGTAAAGTGCATTTTGCATTTACTTACTTCAGGGGGAGCAATTCCACACATTGCTTCCTTGGTTCCCCTGAGGAAGCAATGTATGAAATTGGGGCACAGGTACTTGGTGATGAACAATCATTCATTATTACATCTATTTGAATTTATACCTATTTATTTGTTTATTTTAATATGCTAGAAATCATTTTTCACACATTTGCAGTGACACGTGATCAGGTTTAAACATATTTATGCACTTGCACTTTACTTTCATGATATGTACCAGGCCCTATGTCCCCTCTTCTCCTAAACCCACATGACTTTAGTAAATTTCAATTTCGGGGATCCCTAGATGCCTTAGTTTTTCATATGAGACACAATACAGCTGGTTCAGGTTTGATACCTGTTGAGAGCCTTATCTATCTTGGGGTCACATATGGACAGGCCTGGATTGAGTGTAGCCATGTACATAGTGTTTTGATTCCTTGTCAGGAGACCTAGACTCATAACCAAATTGGAGTGTCTATATTTTGATGAGATGTTTATGCATCGGCTGCAAGGACCGAGGTACTCGGACATTCTGGAGTATCAGTCTGTTCAGTAGTCACGGTGGCAACCCCACAAGCCGTGGCCCTGACCGAGCATGGAAAAGGGGCATATTTACAGGGGATTAAGGTTTATAAGGATTTTCGTGACGCCATTCTTGGTTTCTGATCAGAATGACCAGCACTGCTTGTAGTGACTCCGTTGAATAGGTGTTGTGGCAGCTAGGTGTAAATTCACCACGGACTGAGCGGGTCCCCAGGGTGTAGCAATTGGTGAATGATGGTGGTTGTGGTGAATGCAGGAAGACGCTGAAGGAGTGGACAGACACAGGGGTTGCAGTTCATACCAGTCTCTTTACTATAGCTTAGTTCCCTGCCAACCCAGCCGGGGTACTGTGCTCTTCCAGATTGCAACTTGGCCAGCCCTCAAACAGTCCAGGTCCACTTCACTGAGACACCATTCATTAGCCTCTTCATGCTGCTCTTTCCTTCCTGCACTGTTCTCCTCCCTCTCCTAAGCCCTCGTGCTACTGATTCCAAGTCAGATGACTGCGGATCCTGCTGAGTCACCCTCCATAGTCACTGTGCCTGGGATAGTCCATGGTGTTGGCCACTGCACCTGCAGTTCAGTGGTCTCCAGTTTCTTGGCTTGGTCATAACGTTCCACGCTAAATTGGGGCCGGTACCCCTTGTGCAGACAGTTCTTCTACCATGAACTGAAAGTTGGCTGTAGATTCAGGAGTCTCTGGACCGGGGGTTTGCGGCTGACCACCCACAGGTCCCGCTAGGCCCCAGCCCCAGTGTCCCCTAGGACTCCATCTTGCTGCTACTTCCTCTTCACTCCTCTGTCTCTGACTAACATTCTTCCTCCCACCCCCTAAACCTACTCCTTCCACCAACCAGCAGATGGGGTCTGCTCTGAAGAGGAGTTTCTTCCGCCCTGCATCTCCCTGGTCTGGAGTTAGGATAGGTGTTGGGTGCGTGGTTGGGTGTCTACCATTGTGGTGAAAAAGATGCAGGGGCGCCACATTTCTACCTCACAGTATATCTTTGATGTACGTGTTGTTAAAAAGGAAAGAGACACTTGATAACCCAACACCATAACAGTAGATCTGGGAGAGACAACTCAATAGAACCATATTCTCTCACAAGTGGAACAAAGCAAATTCCCTTACACTTAAACTTTACTCTGTCTGCCACATTCAGGAAACAAACTACAAGATCCCATCTAGGATGTATAGAACCCCTGACCACATTCATTATATATTTTCAGGCCTCGGAAAGATAATAAAACTGTGAGAAAGTGAAAGGTGAAAGGAACCATGACCTTAATTTGATGGTCTTTTGATCAATTTATTAAGTTATGGGATGCCATATTTGATCTCTTTAATAGACTCTTTGGCATATCTTTCCATAATATACCTGAATCAGCCTTACTCTCTGTACTTCCAAATTCAATCCCATCCATTAAGAAATGTTTGATTAGAATATTCTTAGCATTAGACAAGGCAACTTATCAGTAGACACTGAAGGTCTTCCATACCACCCTCCAGATTACAATGGGTTGAGTATGGAGGAATTGAAAGTTTCAGACAACTGGATCCTTTTTGAGTCCTACAGTATATGAGGTTCTGGTTGCCTTGGACGTCATTTAGAGGTTCACTGGAATTCAATGTTTAGATAATGCAGGTGTTGTGTCCCACGAATGGGAACAACCTGTTGTATATATTTCTCTGCATTGTGTATTTCCTCCAATCAGGAAATTCTCTGTTGTTGCTAGGTAGACTGTATGAATTTAGTCCCTGCTCTTTTTCCTTAGTTGTGTCTGTACAGGACGTCCTCCCTTCTTCCCCAGTTTAATCTGCAGAAGCCATTGCTCAAGACACATGTGTATACCCCCTGTACAGATTAATCCTTTTTACCTATCGTTTATTGCGACTAATACAAGATTTGGAAGAAAATACAGTGTTCTCCTGTCTTACTACAGCTGCACTGGCGATCGAGTTGAAACTGTCTGTTGCCCCTGATGGGGTAAGTACCGAGCATACAATTATCTAAGGTACTGGTAATTAGAGCACTTAGATTTACAGCCATGAGATGGGACAGAACAGCAGGTATGCGATATTTGAATTTATGACATTTTTTTCAAATCCAAAAACTGATTACGATAATATTTTTACTTATGCCCTGATTTGAAAAAAAAAAAAAACACTTCTATTTTTAACCGTCATGATGTAATGCTAGGGTAGTGATGGGATGACTGGACTGCTTGTCAGGAAATACAGTATGCCAGATACACTTTGCACAAGCCGTAACACTAATGCACACTCTTAGGGCCCATGAAACATTTCACTTGCCTTCTCATCCTGAAAGTAGGGACTTTGGCAGAGCCCTTCCCAGGTGACCACAATGAGGTGGCTGGTGGCTGAGCACACAAGCCACAGTTGGATCAAACACACCAGTATAAACATGAATAGCAGTGCAGATCAAAACAATGTATAAGGAAAGACTAGAGACAAAGCCAAGATCTAAAAACAAGAGCAAGAGAGCAAACCAGAAGAAGCACACATAAACTGCCCATCCAAGAATACCTGAAAATAATCAGCACTAAACCAGAAGATATATCACTGTATTGGATGACCTAACACTGCTAAGGCAATGTCCAGAAACCACCCTGAGCCCAGAGAGACTAAGGAGAAGGCAGGGAGAGTGGGGTAGAAGAAACCTCCAACCACATGGCTGAGCCAGGAGACATAGCGTCCCATATCTCCTTGTAACAGCTGACATGAGGGAACCTGGTGACCCGGGACCCCTGAACTGCATCATGCCTCCCAGGAATACTGCAACCTGAAATAAGTCTCTCAGAGCGCAATACACGGCATGAGCGAGCATCTGCACAAGCTCTGCTTTTCCGAGCCCAAGACAGGGGGGAGGGGCACACTGCTTATTATATGAAATAAAGGCGGGTGCTCACCGTATCAAGTGGAGCATATAGAAATGGGAACAAGAGAAGACAAGGTATGTATGGGAGCAACACCAGTTCAAAATATCGACAAGTAGACAAAAAATTGTGTGATATATACAAGAGTTTATTTATTATTAATGTGCAAAAAAACCTTTTGGATAAAAAAAATTAAAACTGTAAGGGCCCCCCAATGCCCTTGTAACAGATAAGAGTAACCATAAAGTTGCAAAAGTATACGGCACTAGATGATATATATACAGTAGAAGGACCCCGTAGGATAGGCAAATTGATATGACTGTTACAATTTACAATGAAAAGTGCATACGTGCGTGTATAGATCTTGGAAAGATGGTGTACCACGGTCCGCGCTGCTGCCTCAATGGAATCACAAGGAATGTAAGGTTCCAAGAAGTCACAAGGAATGCAAGGTTCCAAAAGTAACACTCTCTTTTATTCCACCAACGCGTTTCGGCGCCTCTCCTGGCACCTTCATCAGGGTATCAACCCTATAAGTGCTTGTATAGGACCACTAGCTTAAGGAGTATACAATATTTGTTGGTCAGGTATAATAATGAATCACGTGGTTAGCGTGCAGACACCAAGCCCAATATAGGGGAAAGACACAATCAATATAATAAACAGTAGTAGTATGAACCGTGGTGACCCCCGGACTGGTTTGTTATTTTGACTACGCCAGCCTTTACTTATTTGCTATTTGTACACAGGCACTTTATTGATACTGGGCTACACTCACTGACATTGAGGCTGCAGCAGCACTTTGTAACTTATACTGATACATACTGCACAGGCTACAGAAATGCCAGCCTGTAGGTGGATTTCTACTTGATCATATACACCTGTGTCAGCACATTATTTCCTGACATAAACAAAAATATTGTCTTGATGGAAACACAAGTGTCTAACCAACCTAACATGTAATAGGTTAACAGTGTAACTTGCCGGCCACCACCCAGTTCATGTTACTTTTCTGTGCATTACTCTGTACTGAGACCTACTATATCATACTTTGGTTCACCATAGTCCATTTGGGTTGATAGGATAAGGGTATGAGTGTGTATCTATGATCAATTGTCTATGCTATTATGTGAGATAATATTTTGCTGACCCTGGTACACTACTATTTATAGTATTGATTGTGTCTTTCCCCTATATTGGGCTTGGTATCTGCACGCTAACCACGTGATTCATTATTATACCTGACCAACAAATATTGTATACTCCTTTAAACTAGTGGTCCTATACACGCACGTATGCATTTCATATGTATTTCATTGAAAATTGTAACAGTCATATTAATTTGCCTATCCTACGGGGTCCTTCTACTGTATATATATCATCCAGTGCCATATACTGTTGCAATTTTATGGTCACTGTTATCTCTGTTACAAAGGCATAGGGTGGCCCTTATAGTTTTAATTGTTTTTATCCAAAAGGTTTTTTGTACATTAATAATAAATAAACTCTTGTATATATCACACAATTTTTTGTCTACTTGTCGATATTTTGAACTGGTGTTGCTCCTATACATACCTTGTCTTCTTTGCTTTTCCGAGGTGACACCCCACTCTTCATGGCCAGTGTGGGGTGACGGGTAACTTGACGGAGAGCCAGAGTATGCCTAGAAGTGAGAAAGACTTGCTCGCGTACAGAGGTATGAGAAGGGTTAGTGCCCCTGACCACTGGAGTCCTGCCAAGACGCAAACCAACATCCAAACCGCCAGGCCTGACACCAAACATGGATTTTGCACAAAATGTGCATAAAATTACACACAAGCAAAATGAACAAGATAAATCTTCACTGTAGCCAAACATGTACACAATATTATATATAAAATGTATTGAACGTTCATTCTGCAACTTTATTGGAAATTAATTCTTGCACGTTTTCCTATTCTCTTCAAAGCTTCTCTTGATATCTTTTTTCTTATAGAAGGCCTGTGTTTCTTCTTTGTGAACAGGGCTGTAATGCTCAGGGTCTCAGGGGTCAAGATTGCAAACGGGCCTGGACATACAGAGACCAGCAGCCTGCCGACCCTAGCGCCTGCTTTACATGGATGTATACCCCAATCCAAGCTGCTTGAGGTTTAGTGTGAAATTTCCACAATCATTGTTGGTTTGAGGAGCCATGTCATCTGCTGGTGTAGGTCCACTGTGTTTTATCAAGACTAGGGATGAGCGAGTCCGAAAAGACTCGGAATCGCAAGACCCCAACGAGTCCGAGTCAAGGACTCGGGACTCGTTGCGAGTCCAGCGAGTCCAATGTTAATGAATAGGGACCCGAGTAATAGCGAATAATGACATTTACAACTCGCTGATGTGTCTCTGAAAGTGTGCGAGTCCAAACTCGCTGGTTTTTCTCTTATTTTGAGGCTTGTAGCCGATGATGCGGGGGAAGCGATTCTCCAGCACACACCATGCTTTAAGGAAACAGGAAGCGAGTCGCGCTGACAGGCGCCACACACAGAGCGATCCATTCATCAGTGCAATCATGGCAGCAGGACGTGGCACGGTGAACACACTGCGATCTTATTGCACTTGTGGAGGCTCGTCCATTTCTATGGCTCCCTACAGATCCTGAGTATGGGGATACGACCCTAATTAATACAGCCTGGAGAGAGATCGCCCAAGAGATGTTCCCTGCGTTCCATCGGAGTGACCATGAGGAACAGAGCAATCTAAGTAAGTTAAATGAGTTCACACGTTATATATTGCATTTACTGTATATATACTCGTGTATAAGCCGACCCGTGTATAAGCCGACCCCCCTATTTTTGCCCCGAAAAACTATGAAAACATATTCACCGCCATCCTGGTATACAGCGGCTATCACTGGTAGACAGCCCCCCATCAGAGTATACACCTCCCCCTGCAGAGTATACAGGCCCCCAGATGGGTATACATCCCCCCCATATTGTGGTATACAGGCAGGGGCGGACTGGCCCAGGTGCCACGGGTCATGCGGCTGCAGGAGCATGAATAATCCGCATGTCCCTGAAGCAGCAGGCGGAAACGGAAGCTCCTGGGCGCGCGATGACGTCATCAGCACGCGGCTGCGTCCGGGAGTGAGCGTCTGTGAGTGGCGTGCGGCTGCGACTGTTAGCGAGCGGCTGTGAGGAGCGCGAGGCTGCGGCTGGGAGCAAGCCATAGGAGAATGCGGGAGCTGCGGTGACTGTGAGGCGGCCGCCAGTCATCACCCTCCCCACCCCCCGTCCTCACCTGTGTCGGGCCGGTGAGGGAGGGTTGCGACCCAAACTGTAGGGTGCCAGTCAGTCCCTGTATACAGGGCCCTCAGTGTGTGTACAGGCCCCCCCAGCAGTGGGTATACAGGGCCCCCAGCAGTGGGTAGACAGTGGCCCAGTGGGTTTACAGGGCCCCCAGCAGTGGGAATACAGGGCCCCCATAGCAGGGTATACAGGACCCTGAATGTGTTATCATGCTCCACCGCATAGTTGCCTATATTTGGATGGGCTCACAACAGTACAATGAGTTTAATGTCTGATCCTCCTGGCTCTTTCGGCCAAGGGGTTGGGTGTATATAAATACCACTAATGACCAGAGTCTGGTGCCCGCACTATTACATTCTCTATGCGTTGACATGTGTCCTGCCTCATTTGTGATTGTGGCCACGTGAGCTCAATGTCCGTAATGCTGTTGATGATGTTCCACACTGTCGTGTCACTGTGCCTTGTATACACATTACACACACAAAATGAATAAAATGTTATTGTTGATTTGTACACATACTTTTGTTGTTTCAAATATTACACATCTCTAAACCCGGTTTCAAATCATTTCACAGTTGACCATCTTAAAAAACGGTGGAGGAGCTGCCGGGACCAGCATAAGAAGCAGTACCTTCAGTACTCAGAGAGACAACCGGGAGCCGCTCCATTGCTCAACCACTACCACTTTTATGACCGGCTGTCCTTCCTTCACCCGGTGGCCCGTATGCCAAGGTATGTGTCTGCAGCACTGTTGTGTACATTTAGTATTATTTATAAATATATACATTAGTTTCCATTTTGGCTCTGTGGGTAGCAGAGTATACAGGCGGGTCTGAGGTAGCAGAGTATACAGGCGGGTCTGTGGGTAGCAGAGTATACAGGCGGGTCTGAGGTAGCAGAGTATAAAGACGGCTCTGTGGGTAGCAGAGTATACAGGCGGGTCTGTGGGTAGCAGAGTATACAGGCGGGTCTGAGGTAGCAGAGTATAAAGACGGCTCTGTGGGTAGCAGAGTATACAGGCGGGTCTGTGGGTAGCAGAGTATACAGGCGGGTCTGTGGGTAGCAGAGTATACAGGCGGGTCTGTGGGTAGCAGAGTATACAGGCGGGTCTGAGGTAGCAGAGTATACAGGCGGGTCTGTGGGTAGCAGAGTATACAGGCGGGTCTGTGGGTAGCAGAGTATACAGGTGGGTCTGTGGGTAGCAGAGTATACAGGCGGGTCTGAGGTAGCATAGTATACATGCGGGTCTGAGGTAGCAGAGTATACAGGCGGGTCTGTGGGTAGCAGAGTATACAGGCGGGTCTGAGGTAGCAGAGTATAAAGACGGCTCTGTGGGTAGCAGAGTATACAGGCGGGTCTGTGGGTAGCAGAGTATACAGGCGGGTCTGTGGGTAGCAGAGTATACAGGCGGGTCTGAGGTAGCAGAGTATAAAGACGGCTCTGTGGGTAGCAGAGTATACAGGCGGGTCTGTGGGTAGCAGAGTATACAGGCGGGTCTGTGGGTAGCAGAGTATACAGGCGGGTCTGTGGGTAGCAGAGTATACAGGCGGGTCTGAGGTAGCAGAGTATAAAGACGGCTCTGTGGGTAGCAGAGTATACAGGCGGGTCTGTGGGTAGCAGAGTATACAGGCGGGTCTGTGGGTAGCAGAGTATACAGGCGGGTCTGAGGTAGCAGAGTATAAAGACGGCTCTGTGGGTAGCAGAGTATACAGGCGGGTCTGAGGTAGCAGAGTATACAGGCGGGTCTGAGGTAGCAGAGTATACAGGCGGGTCTGAGGTAGCAGAGTATAAAGACGGCTCTGTGGGTAGCAGAGTATACAGGCGGGTCTGTGGGTAGCAGAGTATACAGGCGGCTCAGTGGGTAGCAGAGTATATAGGTGATGAGAATAGGGTTAATAGATGGTGCTACAGTGTTGGGGCGTGCTAGAGGGAGCAGAGATCCGATTACTGCCATCATTTCTGACCTTATTAAAGATAGCGGCCGCAGCTAAATGACATCATGGCAAAGGTAAACATGGGGTGTGGTTAGCTGCAGGAGGTTAGTGAGAGGTGTGGGTTGTTTGGCAGAGGGCGTGGTGTGGGCGTGGTGAGCGCGGCTCCAGCGTCAGATATGCTGCGAGCGCGGAACCGCGGCACATCTCCAGGAGCAGAGGACGTGTCCGGTACGTCCGTAGCCCCCGGCCTCCCCGTTGTCCGCACACACAGCACCTCTGCAGTGTCACAGGCCCCGGCGGGCGTCTGTCATCTCCTCCTGACACTGACCTCCTCCTGATTTGATTGTCTGTGTTGTCCCCCCCCGCTGTCAGCATCAGTGATCTGCTAAGACCTGTGGGTGCACAGACGGGGGAAGTACAAATGCCAGCATGCCGGGGCGGATTGGGCGCTGTGAGGGGCGCAGGTCTTGCTGTGAGCGGAGGGCGCGAGGCCGCTAGAGAAAACGCTATAGCGACTGTTGAGTTAAGCGTCTGCGGCTCGCGAAGGCGCATACGCGTCTCCGCTCGCAGTGACGCTAAGGAGTTTGGGATTAGGCTACAGTGCCGGAATTTCAAACTCCCGATTATATAAATAGATTATATATATATATATTGTATACCTTTCAACCCCTTCCCTGCTTTATATAGATGATATAAGCTAAAAGTTTTGTGAATTAAGTATGTCAAGTTAAAAGTGAAGTCAGGGGGACTTTTTTTTTTTCATGTGAACCATTGGTGTTATTGATCGTCTAGATTAGATGGGATGGGGGGGGGGTGGGTGTTAATCAGGGTTGAAAAATTATGTATTAGTATGGAATTAGCAAAGAAAGTCACGTATTCCTTTATGTTATGTACAGTTGGTTATTCTTTCATAATAATAACAAATATCTGATTAATAATACACAGATACACAGAGTCTAAAAAGCGTGCAACTTAATGTTTGACCTATGTTTTTGTTTCCAAATGCAATGCATTCACCAAATTTTTTTTTACTTTACCCACAGAGAAGCTTACTACAGAGGGCGGCGTGCTGTGAACCCTCCACCGCCAAACAGAAGGCGGCGTGGAGAAAACCCACCACCACCACCACGGCCGGCGCCACCACCACCGCCGCCGCCACCAGCACCAACACCACCACCACCGCCGCCACCAGCACCAGCACCACCACCACCGCCGCCACCAGCACCAGCAACACCACCACCGCCGCCACCAGAACCAACACCACCACCGCCGCCACCAGCACCAACACCACCACCGCCGCCACCAGCACCAACCCCAGCTTTGGGGCATGTCCGGCCGCAAGAGGAGGAACCTGGATGCTCACCTCACAGCAGCCATGGTCTGATCCCGGGGTCACCTAATAGACGGCGTGCACAAAGTAATGCTGACTTTGCCCACAGTCTGATACCATTCCTGGATGAAATTCCATTTCACAGGCTACTGCGGGCAAGGTCAGCATTACAGATTGTGCTTGACGCCAGTCGCCCACCAAACCACCCAGGTGAGGTTTTCAATTATTTGGAGGGGTGGCAACTCAGACACTACAACCTACAAGACAGGCCCACACCCCGGGACAGCCATGTGCCACCCCAGAGGCCTGTACCTACCTTTCCACAATGGCCACCTAACAGGGACCTACCATTTTTCCCCACACCGGCCCAGAGGATCCACCCTCAAGGGTTGCCGGAGGCCATTCATGGGGCCCTTGACCTCTTGCAGGACCAGGGTGATGGTGTCACTTTACTGGCAAGGCCGGAGGATGCGGCAACCTACCAGCAGCTGTAGACCCCTTATTTTTTTGTTTTTTATTTTGTGTTCATGTGCATTGCACAATTTCTTTATGTTATTATTTCTTATATTTTCCTACTGTTTACAAAGTTGTACCAAAAAAAAAAAAAAAAAAAAAAAAATTCTGACATTTTTACCATTATGGCGGAATAATACCCAGTTTACAAAAACTGCTTTGTGTCTGTCTTTTTTCAGGGAAAGGATGTGTAGGTTGTTTTGTGGGTGGGCTTAAAGTCATCATCATTATAATTATTATTTATTTATATAGCACCGATAGGTTCCATGGCGCTTTACATGAGGATAAGGTACACAAGGAGAAGTACAATAAACATAGACAATAAGGTCATAGAGGTACAACAGGAGAGGACCTTGTACGCGTGGGCTCACATTCAACGAGGGGTGGGTGGGGATACAATAGGGTGGGGAAGGTGTCGGTCGTGGGGCGTGTAGCGGGGTGTCATGGCAGGTTGTAGGCCTGTCGGAAGAGGTGAGTCTTTAGGTGTTTCTTGAAGGTTCCCAGGGTAGGCGAGTGAGTGATGAGGTGGGGCAGCGAGTTACAGAGCATGGTTGATGCCCGGGAGAAATCCTGTATGCGGTTGTGGGAAGAGGAGATGAGGGGGAGTGTCGGAGAAGTTCTTTGGATGAACGCAGGTAGCGTGAGGGATGGTATCGGGAGATCATGTCGGAGATGTATGGTGGGGATAGGTTGTGTAAGGCTTTGAATGTCATGATCAGTGTTTTAAAGTGAGCTCTCTGTGGGGCGGGGACCCAGTGAAGGGCTTGGCAGAGGGTGTAGACAGGTGAGTAGCGTGAGGACAGATGGATTAGTCGGGCAGCAGAGTTTAGTATAGATTGGAGAGGTGCAAGAGAGTTGGCAGGGAGGCCTGTGCGAAGGAGGTTCCAGTAGTCAAGGCGGGAGATGATGAGGGCATTAATGAGTGTTTTAGCTGTGTCAGGGTTGAGTAACGAGCAAATTCTTGAAATATTTTTGAGTTGGAGTGACAGGGACTTGGTTAGGAACTAGAGGTGGGGCTTGAAGGAGAGGGATGAGTCAAGGATTACCCCGAGACATTTGGCGTGGAGGACAGGGGAGAGAGAGCATCATTAGCAAGTACTTTACGGACCGCATGGAGCATGAAGTCACCTTGGTTACTAAGTGTAAAATCATGACTCCACAGACAAATGTTGCTGACAAATAAACAGTGCCTGTGTTTGGGGGGTTACTTAATGCCTCGCTATGGCAACAAGACTAGGAACACACATGTGAGAGGCTGGGACATCTACCTGCTACACATCGCGTCTACGCGTTTTCTACAGAGCGTACAGTGGGACCTTTCTCCAGGCTCCAGCAGGATGATAGTCCAAGCAATGCCCACGATGCAAGCATAGGCTTGTTGCCTAAAAAAATTAGCTCAAGGGGCTTCATATACATTTTTTTCAGAAAGCAGGGTGCTTGGCCCATACAATAGAATTGCTTGTACTAGGAGCATAGTACATGCAATGCCCACGATGGAGGCATAGGCTTGGTGCCTGGAAAAATTAGCCCAAGGGGCTGTTTGCCATTTTGGGTATAAATGCAGGCCTAAGGGCCATGATCAGCTTGTTAGCCAGGGTGGCTCAAAAAATTTGCCCAAGGGGCTGTTTGGCATTTTGGGTATAAATGCAGGCCTAAGGGCCATGATCAGCTTGTTAGCCATGGTGGCTCAAAAGATTTGCCCAAAGGGCTGTTTGGCAATTTGGGTATAAGTGCAGGCCTAAGGGCCATGATAAGCCTCTTAGGCTGGGTGTTTCCAAAAATTAGCCCAAGGGGCTGTTTTGCATTTTGGGTATAAATGCAGGCCTAAGGGCCATGATCAGCTTGTTAGCCATGGTGGCTCCAAAAATTAGCCCAAGGGGCTGTTTGGCATTTTTAGTGTCAATGCAGGCCTAAGGGCCATGATAAGCCTCTTAGGCTGGGTGTTTCCAAAAATTAGCCCAAGGGGCTGTTTTGCATTTTGGGTATAAATGCAGGCCTAAGGGCCATGATCAGCTTGTTAGCCATGGTGGCTCCAAAAATTAGCCCAAGGGGCTGTTTGGCATTTTTAGTGTCAATGCAGGCCTAAGGGCCATGATAAGCCTCTTAGGCTGGGTGTTTCCAAAAATTAGCCCAAGGGGCTGTTTGGCATTTTTCGTGTAAATGCAGGCCTAAGGGCCATGATCAGCTTGTTAGGCTGGGTGTTTCCAAAAATTAGCCCAAGGGGCTGTTTGGCATTTTTAGTGTAAATGCAGGCCTAAGGGCCATGATAAGCCTCTTAGGCTGGGTGTTTCCAAAAATTAGCCCAAGGGGCTGTTTTGCATTTTGGGTATAAATGCAGGCCTAAGGGCCATGATCAGCTTGTTAGGCTGGGTGTTTCCAAAAATTAGCCCAAGGGGCTGTTTGGCATTTTTCGTGTAAATGCAGGCCTAAGGGCCATGATCAGCTTGTTAGGCTGGGTGTTTCCAAAAATTAGCCCAAGGGGCTGTTTGGCATTTTTAGTGTAAATGCAGGCCTAAGGGCCATGATAAGCCTCTTAGGCTGGGTGTTTCCAAAAATTAGCCCAAGGGGCTGTTTTGCATTTTGGGTATAAATGCAGGCCTAAGGGCCATGATCAGCTTGTTAGGCTGGGTGTTTCCAAAAATTAGCCCAAGGGGCTGTTTGGCATTTTTCGTGTAAATGCAGGCCTAAGGGCCATGATCAGCTTGTTAGGCTGGGTGTTTCCAAAAATTAGCCCAAGGGGCTGTTTGGCATTTTTAGTGTAAATGCAGGCCTAAGGGCCATGATAAGCCTCTTAGGCTGGGTGTTTCCAAAAATTAGCCCAAGGGGCTGTTTTGCATTTTGGGTATAAATGCAGGACCAAGGGCCATGATAAGCCTCTTAGGCTGGGTGTCTCCAAAAATTAGCCCAAGGGGCTGTTTTGCATTTTGGGTATAAATGCAGGCCTAAGGGCCAGGATCAGCTTGTTAGCCAGGGTGGCTCAAAAAATTAGCCCAAGGGGCTTTTAAATGTTTGCTAACAGAAAATAAAGGTTGATTCCTTGTGAAAAGGTGTTGTGATGGTTAATGAAACCGAAGTTAAGGTGTAGTGTTGGTTTAAGATGAAGCAGCCTCATTACCAGGTTGCAGGAACATGGTTACGCAAATCGTTACTGGTCTTGTACATACTGCTTGTACCAAAAAGACACAATATAATACAATGATTAATTATATCATATTGATGTTGAACGTGGCACTTCAGCTCTGAGTACTGTCGTCTTCAGGGCTCAAGAAGTCTTGTGAAATCCAGTTCCTATTAAACTTAATTAGAGTAAGCCTGTCTGCATTCTCTGGAGTAAGACGTGTCCTGGTATCAGTTATGATACCCCCAGCGGCACTGAAAACCCGCTCTGATGTCACACTAGCTGCAGGGCATGCCAGCACCTCCAAGGCATACAACGAGAGCTCGGTCCAAGTGTGGAGCTTGGAGACCCAGTAATTAAACGGGACTGCGGCATCAGTCAGGAAGCAGGTACTGTCACTTAAGTATTCTTGTACCATGTTGGTAAGTTTCTGTCTCCGAGAGATGGTTACTGGAGCAACATGGCGCTGCAGGTTCGATGGCTTATTGAACATAGCCCACTTTGCGGACATCTTTCCAGCATCTCTTCTGGACAGCGTGGATGATTGTGCCCCGACCAAAGGCTGCTGTTGCACAGAGTTGCTAACTATGGGCAGAGTGTTGTCTGACGGTGATATTCGAAGCATATTATCCACAAGAACCCTCTTGAAATAGTCAATTGTCAAGCCACGTGGTGACTGAAACAGCAGCGAGGTGAATTTATCTTTATAACGTGGGTCCAGAAAGGTGGCCAACCAGTAGAGGTCGTTGTGCAATATGTTAATCACTCGTGGGTCTTCTAGCAGACAAGTCAACATGAAGTGAGCCATGTGTCCTAAGCTGCATAGACTCATGTCTTCAGTGTCCTCAGAACGATGTTCAATACCCATTGTATCCGGAAAGTCTGTCTCCGCCTCCTCCTCTCCAGGCCACCCATGGTGGACAGACACAAAGCTGGGGTTCTGAGTACCATCTGGGTTGACATCGGCACCAACAAAAAATAAATCCTCTTCATAGTCTTGCTCCTGTTCCTCCTCAGGAGCCATTGTGGCCTGGTCATACTGGCTTTGCTGGCTAGGTACTGCGCTGTTTAAATCTGGCTCCATAGCCATCTGCTGGGCTCTCAATGCTTCATTTTTCTGATTAATGAGGGATTCTTTCAGCAGACACAGCATGGGTACAGTGACACTGATGATGGACTGATCACCGCTCACCAGTTTTGTGCAGTAGTCAAAATTATCAAGAACCTCAGATGTGTCAGCGATCCACACCCACTCCATTGTACTAATATGTCGTGGCTGACTGCCGGTCTGACGGGCATGTTGCAACTGATACTCGGATATTGCCCTCTGCTGCTCATTGATCCTCGATAACATATGGAATGTAGAGTTCCATCGTGTCGGCATGTCACAAATGAGTCTGTGGTTGGGCAAATTCAATTGCTTTTGAAGCAATGAAAGTTTTCCAACCGCTGTTGACGAATGACGAAAATGGGCACAAACTCGACGCACCTTCTCCAGTAGGTCACATAGCTCTGGGTATGTACGCAGGAATTTCTGCACTACTAGATTCAGCACGTGAGCCATGCAAGGCACGTGCACAAGGTTTCCGAGCTTTAGTGCAGCCACTAGGTTACGACCATTGTCGCTCACCACGAGACCGGTCTGGAGTTGGAGTGGGGATAGCCACTCATCTGTCTGTTCCTTCAGACCTTTCAAGAGCTCTACTGCAGTGTGCGGTGTGTGACCTAAACAGATCAGCTTCAGCAGAGCCTGTTGGCGTCTTGCTGAAGCACTGCAGCAAACCTCCCAACTTGGCCGTGATGTTGAGGGCAATTGAGGATTGGTCGAGGAAGCGGAAGATGGGGTAGTGGACATATAGGATGATGCAGAGACCCTGAATGAGGTTGTGCCAGCTATCCGTGGCGTGGGTAGGATGTTTGATGTTACACTAACATCGTTTGGCACACTCTCCACAACGTTGATCCAATGCGCGGTGAGCGAGATGTACCGGCCCTGTCCTGAACTGCTTGTCCACGTGTCCGTAGTAAGGTGTACTTTCCCGGTTACAGCGTTGGTGAGGGCACGCTTGAGGTTGTTAATGACATGCTCATGTAACGCGGGGACGGCACAACGTGAAAAGTAGTGGCGGCTTGGAACCGAGTAGCGTGGTACTGCCACAGCCAAAAGCTCACGGAAAGAGTCTGTACCCACAAGCCTAAACGGCAACATCTCGACTGCTAACAACTTAGCTATCTGGGCATTTATTTTTTTGGCTAATGGGTGGGAAGAGTGGTATTTCTGCTTCCTTTCGTACAGCTGTGTCACTGATAACTGTAAGGATGTTGCTGACCGAGAACTGTCTGCACTCGTGTTCAGTCTCTCTGCAACCGCTGCTTGTGATGAGTACATATGAGCTGGACCAGCTTCAGCAACACTTGATTGTGACGGACGTATCTGAGTTGCCGTCGCAGTCTTTGGGTCAGATGACTCTGTTGTGGAAGGCTGCACTTTTGACCACTGAATAGGGTGCTGACCAGCCATGTGCTTCCGCATACTGCTGGTGCTCTGGTTTCCTTTCCCGTGGCCTCTACTTAGCCTTGCATGGCAGATGGTACAGATGACCACATTTTCTTGAGAAGGCCATCTTTAAAAAATTTCCACACAGTGGCTGACCGACCTCTAGGCTTGACTGTACTCCTGAGGGATTACTGAGGCCCACATTTGCGACATTTTGTCCAACAGTTGACAAATTTTGAGCCACAGTGGACACATTTTGGGCAACAGTGGTGACTCTTTCAGTTCTGGTGGGAGGAGTCGGCCTTGGTGCCTTTGTTGGTGGGACATACACACTGTCTTCCTCCGTGCTGCTCTGCTGGCTCTGCATCGCAACATTCCACGTGGGATCAGTTGTCTCATCATCAACCCCTTCCTCTTCTAAATCTTCCCGATAACAAGATAGATTTTGCTCCCCAGATGACAAGTGTGTCACTGTCTCATCATCATCATCCTCCAACTCCTGAGACGGTCTAAGACTTTGCTGAAAGACACGTTCATGTGGCCGGGGTGTCTCTAAAACTTGTCCATGATTGGACAATTCTTCATCAAGTATCTCATCTACTACGGAGTCTGGCAAACCGGATTCATGTAAAGGATTATATGTACCAAATAAGTCATCTGAGTGACCCATGTGTGTGTCAACATTTTCATGGGGCTGCTGTTGGTCTGAGGAACTGTGAAGAGGTTGTGGATTAGATGACCCAGCATGGTATGTACCAACAGTAGACACAGTGCTCAAGGAACCTTGAGTGCTGCAAGAACCTGTTGTTGAGGTCTTGTCTGCCAGCCAAGACGTTAGATGCTGTTCGTCTTCCGGCCTCAATACTCGTTTACTTTCCTGACGGGGAAAGTTAGACAGGAGGAACGATCGATCAATCCTCGTCTGTCTGCCCGAACTGGTGGATAGTTGGCCACGACTACCAATGCCTGTACCTCGTCCCTGTCCCTTAGCAAGACTTTTTTTGGGATTTGGTTTTTTGTGTGACATTTTATAATTTCTGGTGGCTTTCTGGGGGCTTGTAAAACAAGTATCAGGTACTATTTCGAGAAAGGTACACACTAGAGGCTAAGATATTTTAAGAGAGATGGAAGGTACCGTGCGAGCTGCAGGCAGGACACCGTACAGCAACGCACTGGCACAGGGAAAAATTGTTTAGTACGCAGAACCAGGCACTGTTAGACTGCAATGCTGGCTGCGTTAAATGTTACAAGTACCGTGCGAGCTGCAGGCAAGACACCGTACAGCAACGCACTGGCACAGGAAAAAATTGTTTAGTACGCAGAACCAGGCACTATTAGGCTGCGGTGCTGGCTGCGTAAAATGTTACAAGTACCGTGCGAGCTGCAGGCAGGACACCGTACAGCAACGCACTGGCACAGGAAAAAATTGTTTAGTACGCAGAACCAGGCACTGTTAGACTGCAATGCTGGCTGCGTAAAATATTACAAGTACCGTGCGAGCTGCAGGCAGGACACCGTACAGCAATGCACTGGCACAGGAAAAAATTGTTTAGTACGCAGAACCAGGCACTGTTAGACTGCAATGCTGGCTGCGTTAAATGTTACAAGTACCGTGCGAGCTGCAGGCAAGACACCGTACAGCAACGCACTGGCACAGGAAAAAATTGTTTAGTACGCAGAACCAGGCACTGTTAGACTGCAATGCTGGCTGCGTTAAATGTTACAAGTACCGTGCGAGCTGCAGGCAGGACACCGTACAGCAACGCACTGGCACAGGAAAAAATTGTTTAGTACGCAGAACCAGGCACTATTAGGCTGCAGTGCTGGCTGCGTAAAATGTTACAAGTACCGTGCGAGCTGCAGGCAGGACACCGTACAGCAACGCACTGGCACAGGAAAAAATTGTTTAGTACGCAGAACCAGGCACTGTTAGACTGCAATGCTGGCTGCGTAAAATGTTACAAGTACCGTGCGAGCTGCAGGCAGGACACCGTACAGCAACGCACTGGCACAGGAAAAAATTGTTTAGTACGCAGAACCAGGCACTGTTAGACTGCAATGCTGGCTGCGTTAAATGTTACAAGTACCGTGCGAGCTGCAGGCAAGACACCGTACAGCAACGCACTGGCACAGGAAAAAATTGTTTAGTACGCAGAACCAGGCACTATTAGGCTGCGGTGCTGGCTGCGTAAAATGTTACAAGTACCGTGCGAGCTGCAGGCAGGACACCGTACAGCAACGCACTGGCACAGGAAAAAATTGTTTAGTACGCAGAACCAGGCACTATTAGGCTGCGGTGCTGGCTGCGTAAAATGTTACAAGTACCGTGCGAGCTGCAGGCAGGACACCGTACAGCAACGCACTGGCACAGGAAAAAATTGTTTAGTACGCAGAACCAGGCACTGTTAGACTGCAATGCTGGCTGCGTAAAATATTACAAGTACCGTGCGAGCTGCAGGCAGGACACCGTACAGCAACGCACTGGCACAGGAAAAAATTGTTTAGTACGCAGAACCAGGCACTGTTAGACTGCAATGCTGGCTGCGTTAAATGTTACAAGTACCGTGCGAGCTGCAGGCAAGACACCGTACAGCAACGCACTGGCACAGGAAAAAATTGTTTAGTACGCAGAACCAGGCACTATTAGGCTGCGGTGCTGGCTGCGTAAAATGTTACAAGTACCGTGCGAGCTGCAGGCAGGACACCGTACAGCAACGCACTGGCACAGGAAAAAATTGTTTAGTACGCAGAACCACGCACTGTTAGACTGCAATGCTGGCTGCGTTAAATGTTACAAGTACAGTGCGAGCTGCAGGCAAGACACCGTACAGCAACGCACTGGCACAGGAAATTTTTTGTTGAAAAATGGCACAAAAATTTTTTGGTAGACTAGTGCCAAAAATAAGAAAAAGCTTAGGATTACAGCTCTGCGGAAAGCTGGGTGAACTAAGCTCTGAGGATGGTGCTGGATTCACTGTAAGGCTGCTCCTATCTCCCTTCCTTACAGTCCTGTACAGCAATCCTCCGTCCTGGTAGTTCTGAAAAGAACTTTTGGGTTATGTGTGAGGAATCTTGACTCCTACACTCCGTCCTGTTAGTTCTGAAAAGAACTTTTGGGTTATATGTGACTCCTACACTGCCTAACTGTCCCTAGATCTGCTCCAAGTCTCCCTGCACTAGGTCAGCTCTTCTCAGGAATGTGCCCAAAATGGCGGGGGCAAGCCTTATATACTGCCTTGCCTGTCATAGATGACATAGGCATCACGATGGACAGCAGCCAATCATAGTCCTGACACAACCAAAACTGCTATGGCATTACTGACTATGATTGGCTGTCTTCACAAGTTTTCTGACCTAACACGCAATGCTGACTAGTAACATAAAAGATTCTGGATTCGCGAGTCCCGAATAGAGAATACAGGACTCGGAATCGCAGACTCGCTAGGATTCGGACTCGTAGACTCGCTCAGACTCGCTGCTGTTTGGGGAGATTCAAGCTATATAGCGATGTGATAGAGCGAGTCTAGCGAGTCTAGCGAGTGAGATAAAGTAAACTCTGACAAAACTAAGATTGCCATTGACTTGCATTGGACTCGTTACTGAGCGAGTATTCGCTAAAAGACTCGCCGATTACCGAGTCCAGCGAGTCCCTTAAGAATCGCCGAGTAACGAGTCCTAGCGAGTAGACTCGCTCATCCCTAAGATACACCCTAAATGTTCAATGTTATATGTAAAATGTATTTTATTCCAGGTTTGGTTTAACACCCGAGGACGGGTGTGTTTCACCAAGGGGGTGTGTGGCGCCCCTGCGGCTAGGCGCCATAGAGTGGTATTACACTTATTATCTATATGTAATATTATTTTGTAAGTTGCTAGTTTAGGATTTAAATCTTATGGAGTCTGTTATCTACACTCACTTAGGACCGCACCACTTAGAGTAGGGGGAACTGGTAATATAGTAGGTTACACAGGTGGGGGCGGAGCTTAGGACTGAGTAAGAGTGACAGTTGACAGTTTACCTCAGTCGGTGCTGGGAAGGCAGACAGAGTGGTCAGGCCTGGCAGCCCAGCTGAGTGGAGGGTACCCCCTCTTTATGTGGGGACCCAGGACAGAAGGCAACGGGCCAGGGCTGGTAGGAGCCAGCTGGTCATGTTGAGGGGACACCGGTGACATGGACAACCGAGGCAGCCAGGAGTTCAACCCAGACTGCAAAGCCGACGAGCTGCAGGCCCAACAGAACCGGGTTGCTGACAGCGCCACAAGGTACCTCCCCTCAGGACTGAAAACCGGTTCAGGACACTAGAAGAAACTAAAAGGGACAGACATATACTGCGGTGCTGGAAGGGAGCCTTCTGTATCTCGGTTCCGGGTTGCCCTATCCCGACCAGGTAGTGGACAGACCTTATCTTCTAGATACAGACCGTAGGACTGGCGGGGGAGCTCTTCAAAGGTGGTGAAAGACTGAAAGACCTAGAGTCAGAAAGAAAGTAGTAAACCCTGAAAGACAGAGAGAGGACATCTAGAGACTCCATAAGAGAAACCCTGAGTTGGCAACAACACCCTAAAACCAAACTGTACCGTGTTTTGTTATGCAATCAGCCGGTACCGAGTAAAACAGAGTTAAACTGGAAAATGGTTTCTGTTATTCTTCCTGCCACAGCCCGGAGGGCTTAACATCATCAACATCATCAGCAGAAGGGGTAAGAACTGCACCACCATCACCATCACTGTCCTCCCTCACCGTCTCACCACAATAGCTGCCCTGAGGTAAAGCTCCACCTGTGGGGAGCTGCACCACACTTAGCTGCCTCAACCATCACCTCAGTGGCCGGCTGGCAGCGCCGGTACCATCTTACCGGAGTCTACAGGTGGCGTCACATTCCCCTGTAAATAACCCCTTTAACCCCCACCGTTTACCATCAACATCTGGTATAATTGATCACCAGGGCACGGCACTGGGGTCTCGACCATCTGTGACTTCCCACACAGTAGCCCCGGTGTCCGAGTCCCTCACCCACCCTAGCTCTGGTTGAATCAGGTCCACTCTTGGCTGTCCCATTCTCACAAAAACCATGAGTCCTTTGTGTGTTCTATTTGTTGCCCAAAGAGCAAAGAAAGAACTTTGAGATCACCACATATTGACATAGTTAAAGTTCTTGAGAATAAGATACTTGATGCCATTCTGCAGTTAAAAACCTATAGTAATAATAAACCTGCCAAAAAATGACTTTTACTAAATATGTATAAAAATTACACCCAGAAACCACATGAAACATATGAGAGTAGTGTAAGGGACAGGACAAACCCGATAATAGGGAGTAAGGGTGGAAGCTTGCCCTAATTGACCCTAAATGCCTGACAATGGAGAGTATGACGCCCCAGGTTCGAGGCGCCTCCACTCAACTTGAGGATTTCCTATATGTCTCTGTTATTTCTCTACTCTCCCTGCATATGAGTGCACCACCACCAGTTATAAAATTGTGCCATAGCACAGCTTTCAGACTTTTTTGGAGATAAAAAAATTTTGTATGGTCCCTGCACTCCTAGACTATATTGCTAAGCTGCCTGTTACGTTGGTATAATATTTTGAATGAATATAAATCAGTTATTCTCTAACTTAGTGTTCTCAAACTCCAGGCCTCGAGGGCCTTTGAGAATTAGAGTATAACTTCAGTGCTGTCCAACACTTTCTCATTCCTCATTTAATCACATGGGTGTGATGTCACATAAGGTCTTACACTAAGCTGGGAGTCTGGAGATATGTTTCTGTGCAGACAGCAGGAGGGGGACCTTTGTCGATAGGAGCTGCTTTGACATCATGCCCATATGATTGAAAGAGGAAGTGTTTTTTCTTGGAGCACAGATGCTTACTGCAGAGAGAGGGGGAGAGCTGTTCAATCAGGCGTGATGTATTGACTCCTATGGGAGTGGTGACTTGTAAGAATCAGTTAGAACAGGGGTCTCAAACTCTAGGCCTCGAGAGACGCACACAGTGCAGGTTTTCAGGATTTCCATAGTATCTGACAGTTGGTAATCAAATTAAAGGCCCCTTTGAGTTCCGTGATTGCTTTGTTAGCCGGCTGCCCGCATCGTTTTCTTGGACTGGTCTCTCTGAGATCAGTGATTGCTTCGTGTTGTTGGACTACTAGGCATTGCTCCCACCTAGCCAGAATCCTACTTCACACTGATGAGGGGCAACACCCCGAAACAGCTGTCTGTGGATGGATACCTAGCCTTGGTATTCCCTTGTCATATTTTTAAGCTCTTAAAGACCTGGATATTGACTCAAAGGGCCGCTTAATATAGTGGTTATGGTGGTCTCCTCAAAGAGCCACCACATGGCTAGGTCCTTCCCTGGAGGGATATCTGGCTAGTCCTGTGTTGAGACTCCTAAACGAGGCTCCACAGACTTTATTTGCATATTGTTAAACTGCAGCAGAATCCCCACCTGCGGAGCCGCCTTGCTGTCTCTGCATGCTGGCTGGAGAAGCTGCAGGAAAGACACCGATGCAGCATATAGAGTACACAGCTCCCCACTACATCTGTTCAGGGAACATCCAGCCCTACCCATGGAGGGATTACCATCTACGCTGCCACTCATCACTGTCACCCAGCAGGAATATGGCAGCAGTGGTCACCCTGACCACATACTACGGGTAACGTCACGACAATCCCCCTTGTAAATTACCCCTTTTTGTTTGCTGCACCGGGACCGCAGAGTCGGGCCACGGCACCCTGACATCCCAGAGACGATACAGATGCCAGTCCCTAGTGGGTGCGACACCATCATCCTCACTTACTGCTTTCCATACACTTCCTCCTCTGTCTCCATTGCATTAGTAATTCTTAATTTGTGTGTCCAAGAAACAAGCGATCAATCATCCAATTAGATGGAAATTCTACTCCAATACATCTAAGTTCACCCCAATTGATGCTACACCAACTGGATTGTATTGCTTTTTGCGAAAGAATTATGCACACTCAGGCTTAATGGAAAATATTTAGCCGCTATTAATTGCTATATGAAAAAGTCAGGTTTGGGCACAAAACATTACTTTTTTCAACAACGTATTATGTTCCATATGTCAGTTTTTCTATACAAGTCACGGTTTTTCTAATTTTAATGAAAAGCGATCCTTGTCAGGTAAATTTTTCTATGCAACTCCCTGTCTTTCTAATTTTTAGTGAAAATAAACATTATTATGACTGCATCTTGGGTGAGTTTCAGGATTTTGGCTATGTGCAGCACAAGTGCAATTTTATCATTTATTATTTTATTATATTTCTTGGGAGGCGGTGAATTTGCATATTTCAGAATAATATACTCGGTGAAGCTTTTTTCAGTGGACGACTCCCCACCGCATGTCTGACTAGGAGACCACTCCCCAGGGTGTGCCAACACTACAGCTAAAACCATGGTAGCGGCAGCATCGATTACAATATGTAGGACATAATGGACCAGAGTTGTACTAGTCATACCTTCACTGTGCCCTTCATGCAACAGATATCATGAGCTCCAATCCAATAGGTAAGCAGATTGTATCAGTGGAAAGAAGTGCCACAGTTTGCTCTGGTTGCACAGTAATGTCCAGCTTCCAGTGCAATGTCAGAGAGGAAAATTTGCATGGCTGGTAGCTTTATCACACCCATGTGGACCAGCATATCCCTCACCAGCATGGAAAAACTTACATTTGTAAAAATAAATCAGGCATCCATCTGTATTAACGTTCATTGACTTATGGCTGATACCGATTACAACAGTCATCCATCTACCTAACGGTTCTGTAATGCCCCAGAGTGGGGAACACATTAATGTAACTTTAGTATACATTATCTGCTTTTACTTTGGGAAAATGGTGCACTGTTTTGTGAGTACTGCGCAGCCCGCAGGTACCTAAAGAGTAAAAGTAGTAACTTAGCATCAGGCTGGTGGGTGGAGCTTATGGGCATAGTAGTAACTCGGATGACAGTTAGTGATGTCAAAGTACAGTAGGAGCTCGGCCAGTACGCATCGTCAGAAAAACATGTAGGGGAACTGTAACCCCTCTCCTGCGGTCTGCATGGAAGCGTGTGATATGAAGACATTGGGACAGAAGTGCATGACAGACAGGACTTCGCATTTATGTAAGTAGATAAGAAAATTAAATTAATATATACATATGTGAGATATTTTACTTTTACAACTATAAGATCTTCTGATATCAGCACCAATATTGGAAAATAAGTACATGTGAAGCCAGAACTAGGGGAAAATTCGCAACCAAAGTAGCTATATGGACTGTTAACAAAGTACCTTATGCTCATAAAAATGGGTATGGTGTAGTGCCTGACCAAGCATGGGCAATCAGCACTGCTGGCAGAAGAATGGTGTAGTACAGAGATATTGAACTGTGACACACGGCGCGCACTACACCCAAAACCCTGGGCATGGGTCAGATCCTCTAGCATCTGTCACGGGTGTTCGTGCCCGTGCCTGTGTTCTGGGGTTTTGGTGACAGTGAAAAGCACGTGAGTATAGGCATGCAGGGTTTACGCTGGCATTACTGTTTTCCCTGTCAACTAGGTGGTCAGTGGCTCTTTGATGTTGGTGTAGGAAAAACAGGAGAGCCAGGAGGCATTTTAAATCATGAAACAGGTGGTACTTTACTTGACAAAAAGACAGAAAGAGTCATGATGTTGATAACATGCTCAGGAAGTGCGACTCCACAGACAGTCTGAAAGCAAACAGATACAGAGAAACAGTCACATGAGGCATGATGACACCAAGTGTGAACAGAGCCTATCTTGTTACCCCAGCTGACACAATAGAGTTGTCTTCCTCTACCCCAGTGGAGTGGCATTCTCCAGCAGACCCCATATTCCAGGTCTCTCTAACCTTTATGTATAGTAGGCTCTCCTGTGTTCTAATCTCCTCTATGGGGATCCACCTCCAAGTCCGTACTACTCCTGCGTTCACAGCTTTAAGGCTAAAGGAGCTGTGCAGACCAGGGCATTCCATCTGCCTAAAGATGTCTTAATAGATCCAACATATAGCTTTGGGTCAGTCTACTTCCATGCAGCCTGGAAGGGCCACAAAGGAAATAACAGCCCTGATGTTGAAACAACAGGTAGAAATATCAGGAGGTGAAATCGCCAGTGTACAAGTAAGTGATCCCATACCCATTGTAATACCTCCCAAAACTGAAATGTTGGTCTGGTGTAGAGCCGCAATAGGCATTAAAGGGCAAGATTATCAAGCCCTGGTGGAACCCGTGTACTCAGACAGTAAACCCACCATACTGATGGCCAGTGGAGTAGTTGAGGTACATCGGGAGAAGAGTGCCATTACGCCTTCTAAATTGCGGGGAAGATGAGGTCACAGTACTGAAGTATGCTACCAGGGCTAAATTATTTACGGTTGACAATAATGCCATCACAGCCATCGAGCCCTTGAACCCGTCAAGTCAGGTGGATGACAATGGCTCAGGGGAAAAGCTGGAGGATTGGTGCCAAAAACTACACATGGATACCAGTTCTACACCTTCCCATCAGAAGCAAGGAATATACCGGGTAGTAAAAGAATAAGGGCAGATATTCAGCAAACACCCGTTAGACTTTGGGCAAATTAAAGGGGTAGAGAACACTATACCCACAGGTAACCATCAGCCTATAAAAGAGAGGTATAGACCTTTACCACCCGCTCACTATCAAACCACCAAAGACATGCTCAAAGAAATGAAAACTGCAGGTGTAATAAGAAACAGTTGTAGACCCTGGGCAGCGCCTTTAGTGTTGGTTAAAAAGAAGGATGGGACCATGAAAATGTGCGTAGGCTACTGGCAGATCAACCGCATTACACACAAGGATGCATACCCGTTACCTAGGATTGAGGAGTCATTAGCCGCATTAAAATCTGCTAACTACTTTTCCACCTTAGATCTGACTAGTGGGTTTTGGCAAGTTCCTGTGGTGGAGGCTGACAAGGAGAAGACAGCGTTTACTACGCCGATGGGCCTCTGTGAGTTCAATTGTATGCCGTTTGGACTCTGCAACGCACCCGATACCTTCCAACGCCTGATGGAGAGCTACCTAGGACATAAGAACTTTGAAACTGTCCTCCTGCACCTGGATGACGTCATAGTCTACTCCAGGACATATGAACAACATCTACAAGACCTGGCAGAAGTGTTTGAAGCCATGTCCGATTCCGGCATGAAAATCAAGCCATCCAAGTGCCACCTTCTCAAGCCAAAGGTGGAGTACCTAGGACATGTCATGAGTTTCAGAGGGTGTAGCACTGGATCCTGATAAAGTCACTGTGATAAGGGATTGGCCAAGACCCACTAATGTGAAAGAAGTGAGGCAATTCCTGGGCCTGGTAGGCTATTACAGAAGATTTATCAGAGGGTTCACGAAGTTAGCAGCTCCCCTACAAGACATCCTGGTAGGACAGTCAAAAATGTCTTCAACCCATAATCCCCCTTTCCAGTGGAGTGATGAGAGGGAAGGGTCCTTCAAAAAGCTAAAGTGGGAGCTGACAGGAGAAGAGATCCTGGCGTACCCGGATTACCATCAACCCTTCATTCTGTACACGGATGCCAGCAACGTGGGATTGAGAGCAGTACTATCACAGAAGCAAGGAAACTCCGGACTACGGAAAGAAACCCTGAGAATCACAGTTCATTCAAGTTAGAACTACTGGCAGTAGTTTGGGCTGTAACTGAATGTTTCAAGCACTACCTGGCAGCTGCAGAATTTACCATCTACACTGATAACAACCCGTTGACCCACCCAGATTCAGCAAAAATAGGTGTGTTGGAGCAGCGATGGATAGCCCGGCTGTCAACTACAACTTTGTCATCAAATATAGGGCTGGCCGCAAGAACGGGAATGCAGATGCCTTATCCCGGATACCACACCTGAAGGACGTGGAAGAGGAACCGGAGGAGTTGTAAGAAATTGAACTACCGGCCTTTCACCGTTTTAAGGTAGAACAGTATCAACCTGGCATCTACCAAAAACAACAGCAGGCAAATCTCAACCCGTCAGCACACCATGGATGGGCTGACACCCAGAATAGCGATCCAGCTGTGAAGCTAGTGAAAGAACTGCTTACACAACAAGGTGCGTACCCTAATCAGAACGCTCCAGCTGAGACCCAACAACTCTGGAAAGAGAGAAGCAAGTTGTTCCTATATCAAGGGAAGCTCTGGAGAAGGCACACCAACCCTAAAACACATGAGTTGGTCTGGCAGATTATCGTACCCTAGAGAGACGTCAAAATGGTCTTAGATGCCTACCACGACGGTGCAGGTCATTTTAGATGGAAGAAGTTGGAAGTGCCCTTAAGAGAGAGATTCTACTGTGTTGGCATGAGAAAATCAATCAAGGATTGGTGTAGAAAATGTGGCCCCTGCAACCTCAGAAGAAAGGATCAACAGATTCAGAGAGCCCCACTCCAGTCCATAGTAACCAAGCAACCACTTGAGTTAGTTGCGTTAGACCACGTCAAGTTGTCACCAAGCCAGTCAGGCTATGTCTATGCCTTAACCATCGTGAACCATTACTCCCGCTTCTTAGTGGTGGTACCTGTCAAGGACCTGACAGCAAAGACAGCTGCAAGAGCATTTCAGACACATTTCTGTAGACCTCATGTCTACCCGGAACAAGTCCTTGCAGAACAATGTCCAGCTTTCGAGTCAGAGATTTTCCAGAAATTCTGCAATATGTACAGCTGTAAGAAGATTCGCACGACAGCCTATCATCCCCAAACCAATGGCTTATGTGAAAAGATGAACCATATTGTAATTGACCTGTTGAAAACCTTACCAGAGTAAGAGAGAAATCAATGGCCAGAGAAATTACCCGATTGGTAGACTTGTACAACCATGTCCAGGTGAGTTCTACAAACTGCACCCCAGCCTACCTTATGCGAGCAAGACCCGGTAAGCTGCCAATTGATTTAGATATGGGAATTCGAAAACCAGATGTAGAAGTTGAAGAATCCAATTGGGATACCCTACGTCAACAACAGTATCGCCAAGTACAAGAATGCGTAGAGAAAAGTCTCCAGCAAGCTAGAGAGATCCTTTAACCAACATGCTCCAGCAACCTGGTGAGCAAGTTCTCAAGAGAAAGAGACGCGCCAACAAATTGGATAATCAGTGGGAAACCACCCCATATACAGTCTTACCATCAAATGTAGACAATGCCAAAGTGTGTCTAATCAGCAAAGACAAAGGAAAGACATCAGCAGTTGCGTCAAGAGACCATCTCAAACCGTGTCCTGAAACCCTGAAGACACCAGAAGTAACCCTACCCGTACAGGTCCAACCTGTCAAGGAAGAAGTAGTATTCCATAATGTCTTAGGAGATTTCCCCAAAACATTGCCAAATTACTACGGAGCAGTTGTTCCCATGATTGCTTTCCTTTCAATGGTTGAACCAACACCAGAACTCGTACCACCAGAAGTCCCAAGACATGACGAACTTGAAGTTAAGCCTGAAGAGGAAGAACCAATTCCTGGTCCCAGTGAGCTTGCCAGTCCTACTGTCAGATCTCCATCCTCAGTAGTAGCAGATACTCCAAGTAGGTACACGTCCACCCACACCATTATGCTAAGTACACCCAGTACACCAGCATTACGCAGATCAGAGCAGAGTACCAAGGGTCAGATACCGGCTAGGTACAGAGATTAAAGTGTGCAATCAAATATGAAATGTAAATATGCTGTTGCAAAGTTTAATAGAACCCGGTAGAGTGTAAATGTACAAAAAGGGTGAGAGTAGCATGGTGTTAGGTGGCAGCCACGGAGAGTAAGAACTTGGCCTCTTAGGCGGTGACCCGAGGGCTTAGGAGCCTACTGCACTTAATCCAGAGACACCCATACGTGTTTATTAGTTTGCAACGTTACAAAAGCCCAGTACCTACAGAGACTATCCTGTATGAACTACTTAAATATTCTTGAACTTTGAACTTTTCTTCATTTTTATTTATTTACGGACCATACCTACCACAGCACTGGTTGTGGTAAAGACTTTATTTGTATGTATTTACCAGCCCCGGAGGCAATAGACTAAACCCCCGGAAGGACTGATCTGTTTGAACTTTTTGGACTCTTTTGGAGCGTCAGTGGTTTTTGTATTTTTCTTTTAAGACTCTGTAAATATTAATTGTTTGATATGTTAATTGTTTGTTTTTCTACAGTCCCGGAGTACTGTTCTTTACTAAGGGGGAATGTGGCACCCCAGGGGTAATGTGCCACAGTAACATCATCAAGGGTTAATTCCCCACACAACCTACAACACTACACTAGAGCCTCCAGGCCAGAAGGGGGAGCTAAAGCTGCTTCCCTATATATTCTGGGTGAAGAGGAAGTGGCAGTTAGTTCAGTGCGGGGCAGCACTGAGGAAAAAAGGACCTGGGTGTAAAAGGGCTGCGTTAGGCCCAACCCACGGTCCACTGTCCACTTCCAGGCCAGCCAAGGTCTGAGGAAAGGAGTAGGAGAAGCAGAGGAACACACCCGGGACACGGAGTTGCCCTAAACTCACCCCGGTGAAGCGCAAAGTCTGAATACCGGATCCGCAATTGTGCCTGACACAAGCAGTCCAGGAAACACCGGCTAAGTGAAGATTATATATCTTCACTGTACCACAGTGAAGCAACACGGCGGGGTCAGAAAAACAAAAAGAAGACTCAAGTTGCCTAGCAAGTTTGGTACCCGTGAGGGGAGACAGGTCCGGCAGCCTAGCTAAAACGGCAGCAGGGCCACACACAAAGCGCAGGAGTGGGAAGCCAAGGACCCGGCCAGGGTGGGAGCAACCCGGCCCCGGTACAGATTCCGTGGACAGTACTCTGCTAAATAACACTTACAGTAAAGACTTGGAAAACTACAAAACCATGAGTCTGTGTAATCCTTGCGCTTAAGCCCTACTTCCCCTCACAAACTGCTATCATCTCTACCACTATCCCTACCCTACATCATCCATAGACTATTATCACCACTGCCCCGGGGAACCAGGCTCTGCCCTCGGAGAGCCGTTACATCACCGGCTGCCAAACATCATCCCCGGAGGTTCTGCAGCAGCAGTGGTCACCCTGACCACATACCACGGGTGGCGTCATGACTTTCTCCCCTGTAAATACCCCCATTACTTGTGGGCTCGGGACACGGACCGGACCAAGACTACTGTGATACCCCCTGTGATACCCCGGTCTGGTACCGAGTACCCCGTCCCAGTGGGCTCCACACCAAAATCAGGAGTGGAACAGTACGAGAAAAATTATGATAGAAGCACTTGCACCGCTTGTATACTCTTTACTCGCTCTCGGTTTTGGATTACAAACACTGAGGTAAATAAATGCACCAAATACTCATTCTGTGCACATGGCCTTAAAGACAAATAGTTCCCTTTTTTAACATTTGTTGCTACTTATTATTTAGGTATCCTTAGTTCCACGGTAACAAGATGCAAATTTAAATCATAGCTGAGCAGGAGTACTGGAGAATTGATTCTACATAGCTATATTGTTTTCCTGCACAGTACTATGAGTCGTTCCTCTAGGTTTGAGCTGATTGTGGGGGTTTATGTATCACATCTCTACTTCCCTTATACTGGTGATCTAATGATAGGTTATCTACATGTTACTCCCACACAATCCCTTTAAGTCTATAACAATGTGTTTTGCCTTTTCACCAATGGCAATAAATCCAATAAATTTAATATTATTTGATGATCAAAATGTTGGTCTTCAGAGGACACTCCTCGTCCATAAGCCTGTTTGGAACCCAGTGCTCTGAGTCATGTTATAGATTTGCAAAGCAAAAGTAGGCTCAGGCCCTCACTCTGATGGGACTCATTCTGGCCATGTAGTGTATTACATTCATCTGAATGGCTTATTGAGTGTTATGTTAAAGTGAATCTGTCAGGTCAAAAATCCATATGTAACTGCTATAATTTTCTAATTCCTTCTCTAAGCTCTCTCTATTCATGTATTTGTATTATTTACGCTTACCTCCTATCCTCTGTAAACTTCAAAATAAAAGATTCATTCCATCTGTCAATCACAGTGAGCTCTCTGCTGCACACTCTCCAATGAATGAATATTAATGCAACATTACACTGTCCTACCTTTCTGTGGTCTGCTATGCTGTGTGTGTGGCTCATTCCAGAGCAGAAAGAAGGGTTGAGGTGTGTGATCTTACAAGAACATTTGATCATTTGCTCAGCAGATACACACATTACAAGTCTTCAGGAAAACCAACGTTCATATAATAGAAATCTTATGGTTCCTTTACACGCCGATACAGGATGGTGGAAACAACCGGGTGCTTCACGTGCACGAGCACGCACAAACGGTTGAAAACGGTACCCGCACCACCTTTACACGCCGCAACAAGGTGCGCTACAGTAGGTTACATCTATCTCTGGATACACCGCCGGGTGCCACAAGTTACCTTCTGTAGCTCACCTTACCTCATTTACACGCCGCTATAACAAGGTAATATGGGCGGAACAAAGGCAGCAGGGACAACACATAGGCGTGCCACAATTGTGGATTACGAGAATTCCGTACGCTGATAGGACAAAGCAATAACATCATGATTGGGCAGCCAGCGCAGGAGGCTGACTAATACATGACACTCGAGCAATTGTGTAGTGTGACTGGTCAGCTCCTTAAATATGCCGCCCTATGCAGCGTCTACCAATCGTAACGCAGGAGCTTCTACCAATGATCGCTGATGGGGCGCGGTATCCCGGAGCCTGTGTCACGCCCCAGGTAGATAGCAAGGTGTCGAAACAACCCTCCTGTTCCTTATTTACACGCCGATACAGGCCGTAACAATCGCCTTGAAATCAACCTGTTTTTGAGCTCTGCTCTGAAACAGGTGCCTCAAGTGATGGGTGGCAACAACCGTCTTTATACGCCGCGACCGCAGGTTGATTTGGCGGTGCAAGATACATTTGTCTCATCTACCCGGTTGTTTCCACCATCCTGTAGTGGCATGTAAAGGTACCATTACAGATACACAGTACAGGACAAAACATCACAGAGTGCAGAGGGGAGGGACAGAACACCAGCTTGGATAGGCGTGGATATTTAATTAACATTTATACAGCCGGACTAATCGGCTGTGAAAGTAATGGAGAGGACTAATGTACCAGCTCCCTGCAGTGTCTAAAAATGCTTGTAGCAAGGAAACTACAAAATGTACAATAATGATTTTACATGTTTTTAAAAGGTCTGATCAAGCCCTATTCAATGGTAATATTAGTATCATACTGAAAAATTACCTGACAGAGTCTCTTTTACACAAACTGATAGGGAGTAAAAAGAAAACAATAATAATTGGAATTACAATTATTATATTACAACAACTGTTTCTCAAATCAATATGCATAAAAAAATGATAGAATAAATACTTACATTGCATCCAAGCATTTGTTAACTTCCTCATCACTGTCGTAATCTTTGCACAATTGCGCTACAAAAGCCCCGTAAGTGAGAACAAAGAGATCTCTGCTCTAAAACCAAGGGAGAAAATGTGATACAACATGCAGATCAGTAATTTAGAAATATAGTCAGCAGTAAATAAAAGCTTAATATTCAGGATATTCTTGTGTGAATGAGACCTTAGATATGATATTGTAATTGTGATGTGTTAGAATTTTCCAGCATTTTTAATATGCGAGACCAACCTCTCTATTAAAACGTTTTCATATGAAAACATGCCTCATTATGTTTGCAACTAACAGTTCAATTCTTACTGGTAACATTTGTACACATGACCCTTGGTATGTCATTATTCCATCAAACACTTTTTTCTGACCAGATGTTACATAATTCAACTATCTGACCACAGAAGCTCCCTACTGGCCACTTGCCATGACAGCTATAATGTATTATCTTGGCCTTCTAAAGAAAGTTTATTGTAGACAAGAATATAGAGCTCCGTATAATAGAAAGTGTCAGTAGGACACGTCAAGTAATATAGTTAATAAAGTGGTCTTACTCTTAGGTTGTATTCACACAGTGCAGTTCTGGCACAGGGTTTTTAGCCAAAATGAAATTGCCAATTACTATCTTTATACTTTTCCTTCCTTCGCCATCCATTCTTAAATTTGACTAAGGCTAGGGTCACATTTACGTTTTGACCCTAGCCTACCGGATTGCGCTTTTATCGTAGTACTTTTCCCAGCACCACATAGCGTTACCGCTATGCGGTGCTGGATAATGCTGCCCCTAGTTACCCAATATTTACCTTCCCAACCAGTCACACAGGAAGCTGCTGGGAGTGCGCTTTACAGCGCCGCACAGGAAACGCTGCAGACAGTGTTTCCTGTGCGGCGCTGTAAAGCGCACTCCCAGCAGCTTCCTGTGTGACTGGTTGGGAAGGTAAATATCGGGTAACTAGGGGCAGCGTTATCCAGCACCACATAGCGGTAACGGTATGCGGTGCTGGGAAAAGTACTAAGATAAAAGCGCTATCCGGTAGGCTAGGGTCAAAACTTTAATGTGACTCTAGCCTAAGAAATGCCTCAGGCTGGCTTCACCCCACGGTTTTGAGCTGTCAGGTTCTGTCCGGTGTTTTGTAGGAAGCACCAGACAGAACCTGATAGCCCCGTATGGAACAGAACCGGAGGGCAAATATGCCCTACGGTCCTGTTTTCTGCTGAAACCATCAGATCACAGGTTTCAGGAGCTGTCCCTGCTGAAAGGTCCTGAAATTTCAGTGGGGAGCCCTCCACGGTGCTGAAGTTCAGCGCCCGTTGGCGCTAAACTTCAGCACCCGGCGTCCGGGAGCCGGACTGATTTTATGTCGGATCCAGCGCCATGAACTCCAATGTTAGGGGGCACTAGATCACGCCGGTTCTGGGAAGATCTGATTTGTTCAGATTTTTGCTCCGGACAGAAAATTGCAGTAAGCTGTGATTTTGTGTCTGAGAGAAAAACCCGAATTCTCCCGGACAGATGGAAACCGGATGGCAAATAGCTGCCATCCAGCCCCACAGGAAGACAGCCCCGGATCATGAAAATCATGGTGTGAAGTCGCCCTTATTTAGAACTAAAACGGAACTGGCTATAAGAAGCTGTGTGCAAGAACTCTGTGTACCTCTGCATTATGGATTGTGTTGTACATGTAGTAATTTTATAATGATTTGGATTCTCCCAATTGAAGAGACGTTGCAATGTGCTAAAAGTCACAAATCATTTTAATGCTACAGTAAAATGACTCATTGGAGGCAATGTTTATATAAATTTTTGTTTTACCAGGTTTTAATGACAGAAAATATGTAAAGGTACCTTTACACGCCGCTACAGAAGGTTGGAAATAACCGGGTGTCGGAGACAAATGTATCTTGCACCGTCAAATCAACCCGAGGTAGTGGCGTGTAAACTAGGTTGTTTCCACCCGTCACTGTCGGCACTTGTTTCAGAGCAGTGCTCTAAAACAGGTTGGTTTCAACCCGATGGTAGCGGCGTCTAAATGAGGTACAGGAAGTTTTTTTCGCCACCTAGTTAACTCCCTGGGGCGTGACACAGCCTCCGGGATACCGCTCCCCTTCAGCGATCATTGGTGGAAGCTCCTGCGTTACGACTGTTTGTCGCTGCATAGGGTGGCATATTTAAGGAGCTGACCAGTCACACTACACAATTGTAATAGCATCATGTATTAGCCAGCCTTCCTGCGCTGGCTGGCCAATCATGATGCTATTGCATTGTCCAATCATCGTACGAGCGTCTTGTAATCCACAACTCTGGCACGCCTATGTGTTGTCCCTGCTGCACCAGGTCATCCCATATTACCTTCTGTAGCGGCATGTAAATGAGGGACGGTGCTCTACAGAAGGTAACTTGTGGCACCCGGCGGTGCCTCCAGAGATAGAATAAACCTTCTGTAGAGCACCTTGTAGCGGCGTGTAAAGGCGGTATCGGGTAACGTTTGCAACCGTTGGTACGTGCTCGTGCACGTGAGACACCCGGTTGTTTCCAACCTTCTGTAGCGGCGTGTAAAGGTACCTTAAGGGTATGTGCTCTTGATCCGGAGACACTGCATGTTGGACACAGCACCTCCAGACATGAGGAAAGCTGCAGGTGAACACAGGGAGACCACAGCCGCCCTGTGCCCATGATCTGTGGTGAGGGCAGGGCGGCTTCTCTCTGTATTCACTCGATGGTGATCACTTCCAACTCCGCAGCAATAAATGAACATGCTGCAGAGATGCAAAATTTCAGCAACCCGGACTGCAGCCAAAAACACACTTCAATCAAGAGAAGCATAGTGAATGTGATGCTTCTAGAAATCCCATCCACTGTATAGGTACTGTACCATGCAGCGTTTTGGACGAAGCGGTAAGACACTGCATCCAAAACACGGCTATTCCGGATCGTGTACACGCAGCCTAAAAATAGTTTTGTCTGAAAAGTAAAATTTCACATTCTGGAGAACCGTCTCTATTTCACTATAGGTCACTAATAAAAATAATCATAATTTAAAAATAAATGAATATACCGTATGAGTAAAACAACTAACATCTATTAATACCATGTTACACTGGAAATATACTTACAATGTTATGTGCCGAAGCAGAGGATGAGATAGCTGGTAAATTCCAGTCCTGAAAATATTAATAATAAAATAATTTAAAATACTAATGGTAAGGCGGGAGATATACACAGACATGTAATTCAACAGATATGCTACAAACTGTTGGGATGGATTCCCACACACATTGTGTTTAATAAAAAAAATACTATAGTTTTTGCCATATTTTATTTAAGTAAAACCAGAAGTGTTTCATTCATAAGAGAGTCCTCAGTGGTTAATACCTTTTTAATGGCTAACTGAAAAGATTGTAAGAAAAAGCAAAGCAAGCTTTCAAGACACTATGGCCTCTTCATCAGGCTCTATGAAGAGACCATAGAGTCTCGAAGCTTGCTTTGCTTTAAAGGGATCCTGTCACCTCCAAAACGCCTCCTAAGCTAGCAAAACATGTCTCTGCACTATCCTATCACTAATCTCACACTTCTTTTGTCTCCTAAAAGCATCCTGTGAAAGTGCATAAAAACATCTGAATACTCACTCATTAGGGATTATAATTAGCAGGGGCTATATTCTTTAGTCACCAAGGCGGGCTGTTTTCCAGCTCCAGGATCCACCCTGTCTCTGTCTGTTTGCTCTGCTTGTGCAGGCATTGCCCTCCCCCCTCTCTATCACTCACAGAATGCAAATCATTAGTCCTGCCTTCAGTTTCAGTTTCACAGCAGCACAGACAGAGAGAGGGTGGATCATTCAGGCTGCAAAACAACACCCCCTGGTGACTAAAGAATATGACCCCTGCTAATTATAATCACTAATGAGTAAGTATTAAAACGTTTTAATCCACTTTCACAGTATGCTTTTAGGAGACAAAAGGAGTGTGAGATTAGTGATAGGATGGTGCAGGGACATGTTTTGCTAGCTTAGGAGGCGTTTTGGAGATGACAGGATCCCTTTAACTAACCTTCAGATTGTAATATTTTTCTATCTACTGGCTAACACGGTACAAACTTTTTTTTACCTTATCATTCACACTTGTCCTTCCTGCTGGATCCACACTTGGTCTTGGCTCAAAAAACTAGTGTTTAATAAAAAATAAAATCTGTTTGTTGTAGAATCACCCTATATTTCCATGTGGTGTTAATACTGGTGGCCTCTTATTGGGGCCAGTTTTAGGCAAAATGTAGCCATGGGAAACATTTATGGTGCATTTACACAAGCTGATTTGAGAATACTAAATGTGCATACTGTAATATTCACACGATATGAGGCATTCACAAGAGTAAACTTTAACTGTACTTTATTCTTGTCTTCTATCTTTCTCCATCATATAGCAGAACAGTCTTTTCCTGCAGCATGCATCCAAAGTGAAAACAAAAACTTAACTCTCCACCTCCTTCTCCTTACCCATCATCCAACAGACCTAGTTTTCTTAAAGAGGCAGATCTAATTATTGTACATTACATCATCCCCCTTTTTTTTTTTTTTTTTTTTTTTTTTTTTTTTTTACAACTTAGAAGAAATACACTGACAATATAACCATGTGAAAATGTCCAATAAATATATATGTCGGTTTTGGCCTATTTAGTCTATTCAAATCAGGCACCAAAGAGAAACAAACAAAAAAAAACACAAAAGACAACAAAAAAGAAAACAACCAAAAAGAACTCTGCATGTTTTCTGTTCTTTCCTCTTTTATACTTCTTCAATAAGCCGCGATGGAGCCCTCCTTTCTCGTGTTGGATAGCGTCTGGGCTCCGTGAGTGTGTCCATTATTGAAGAATTGTTCACTTCCGGGTGGTCCTCTCCACCATCGAGTACCAAGTCTTCCACCAGAGGAAGATCATTACCATCATTTTGCGGTATGATTTTAAAATGTGAAGAATTTCGAGTTATGAAGTGTCCATTTCGCTCAGCCGTGACCATGCTGCCTTTCTTATCAGTGACATTGTATTGTGCAGGCTTATAAGTAGCTGAGGTCTTGTTGGTTGGTTTTTGACGCACGACAACAACATCCCCTTTTTTGATGGCACTTGGCTGTGCCCTTCGCCTTCTGTCTGCATAACGTTTCATAGCTTGTTTGTTAGCAGAGTCTGCTGATCGCACAGAAGAGTCACTTGGTAAGGGATGACTGGTCACATCAGGGATACGTATCCGTGGAGTTCTGTTGAACATTAGATGAGCTGGAGCAGCATTAGTAGTAGAATGTGGCGTATTACGATAATTGCGCATGAATTTGTATAATGACTGTTTCAGCGGGGTGTGCTCCAGACTCGCTGCCTTGACTCTTTTCCCCATAGTGCGCATGAAACGTTCTACTATACCATTGGCTTGTGGCCAGCAAGGTGTGATTTTCCTGTGACTGAACCCCAAGTATTCAGAAAATTGTGTAAACACATGTCCATTGAACGGAGGTCCATTGTCTGTTTTAACCACTCTTGGAATGCCATATGCAGAGAATATGTCATCCAGTTCTGGAATGACACTAGTGGCAGATGTTGAAGATATGAAAGAAATGACAGGGTATCTAGAATATTCATCCATTGTTACTAGAATGTACTGGCCATTGGGTAATGGTCCATATATGTCGACTGCCACTTCCTCCCAGACAGCAGTGGGTAGCGGAGACATTTGCAGTGGTTCTAAGTTTGATGATGGAGTAATGAATTGACAGGTGGAGCAATGTCTAATCTTCTCTTCCACCAATTGATCCATGTTTGGGAACCACACTTTTTCTCTAAGTAATTTTTTAGTACCAACAATTCCCAGATGACCTTCATGTGCGATCTCTATGACTAAGTTGCGCAAAGTCTTAGGTACAACTAGTTTGGTACCTCGAAGAATGAGGTGTTCTTCAGTGACTGATAATTCATCCCGTACACTTGAGAATAGTTTTAATTCCTTCAGATCAATCTCAGAATCTGGAAATTTTTCTTTTTGAATTTCATGCCACCTTCGATTTTGTATGATTTGTATTAAAGCACATAGCGTCTTGTCACTCGTTGTTGCATTCACAAAGTGATCAATGGAGAGTGCTTTAGGCACTGCATGAGCTGTAATGAAGCGTATGTATTCTTCAATGGAGGATTGCTCAGGTGAGGCATCATTCATAGGATGTCTTGAAAGATAGTCAGCTGGATTGCTGTATTTTCCAGGTTTGTGAACAATTTTGTAGTTATAGTCCTGTAGACGTAGACCCCATCTTTCAATGCGTGCAGGCATTTTAGCTCTGGGATTTCCAAAGATCGTAAGGAGTGCTTGATGGTCAGTGACAATGGTGAAGGGAGCTCCATAGAGAAATAAGTGAAAGTGTTCACATCCCCAGACAACTGCCAAGCTTTCTTTTTCAGGTTGTGATATATTCTTTTCAGTGCTTGTTAAACTTTTACTTGCATAAGAAATGATGTGAGGATATTGATTATTATCCTTATATTGTGCTAAGATAGCACCCAGCCCCACGGGACTGGCGTCCACAATTAATTCGGTTTGAAGTGCCGGATCAAAATAAGCCATGGTAGTGGTTGAGCAAAGTTCATTTTTAATTGCTTCAAAAGAGGTCTGACAGTCTTGGGACCATTGAAAAACACAATTTTGCTTTGTAAGTTCTCTTAATGGACTGCTGATAGTTGAAAAATTTGGAATATATCTAGCACAGTAGCTTGCCATTCCAAGAAAAGAGCGCACTTCACTGGCAGTTTGTGGAATTGAGGCTGTCTGGATGGATTCTACTTTCTTAGGGTCAGGTTGTACTCCTTTTGCCGAGAAGATGTGACCATAGAACTCTAATGAACTTCTATCAAATTCGCACTTTTCTTTGTTTAAAGTGAGTCCAGCAGAGAGCAGGCATTCAAAGATGTTGTATAGAGCACGATTATGTTCAGCTTGAGTTTTACCAAACACCAGTATGTCATCACTGTAATTAAAGGCATTTGGAACGTGTTGAATGACGCTCCTTATCGAATCCTGAAAAATTTCTGCTGCTGAGCAGACTCCAAAAGTCAATCTTTTATATCTTCTGAGGCCCACATGTGTGGAAAATGTTGTTAAGTATCTGGATTCTGGACTCAGTTCTAATTGGTGATAGCCTTTATTGAGGTCGAGCTTTGAAAAGACAGTCGCTCCATTTAATAAATGAATGATGTCATCAATCGTGGGTGAGATATGTCTTTCTCTCTGGATAGCGGTGTTGGGTAGGCGCATGTCAACACACAGTCTCACCTGCTCTGGAGTCTTTGGTTTTGGAACTACCACAAGTGGAGAGACCCACGGAGTGGGACCAGTAACAGTTTCAATGACGTCCTCATCCATGAGGAATTGAAGTTCTTTTTCCACCTTCTTTCTCAGGTGAAAAGGAATGCGTCTATGTGGTTGGGCTACCGGACGAACGCTGTCGTCCACATGAAGATGTATTTGAGAGTCCTTTAATTTCCCCAAACCACTGAATAAGGAGGGAAAACTGTTTACCATGGCCTGTACATCCATATCTGCCGGGTCAGTTATGGTATGAATAATCTGGATGAGACCTAGCTTCAATGCAGTGTGATAGCTGAGAAGACAGCCTCCCGATCCTTGTAATGTGTGAAAAGTGGTTTTATGTCTGTTTTCTTTATAGCTGATTTCCGTGTCAAATTGTCCTCTTGTGGCTAGAGGTGTTGTAGATCCATATGGGAAGATTTTTGTGGTCACTTGCTGTAAAACTGGCTTATTTTCCAATTGTTCATATGCAGTGCTGTCTATAATATCCACTGAAGCACCCGTATCTATTGTAAAGGTGATATTGGTGTTGCAGAGTGGGAGTGTGATGCAGGGAGACTGCACGGAGCCAGTGGCAGAAGTGGTGAACACATAGTTTTCCGTCCCAGACATTTCTTCTGTGTCCTGATTCATCATTTTTATATTTGCGGGCTTTGTCAGAGGCAGAGAAGACTTGTATTGTGCTGACCTGCAGACAGCTGCAAAATGATTCCCTTTTCCACATTTACTGCATGTCTGTCCTATGGCTGGACATTTGTTCAGGTGGTGAGGGAAATCCTGTCCACATCTATAGCATTTCCTCTGTTTTGGGGTTTGCTTGTCTTGGGCATTCTTATGCTTGAGATTATGCACATGTAAATGATCCCCACTCTCCATTGCAGTAGCCTGATGATCTGCTGTTTCTATAGCACGTGCCATTTTGAGTAAATCATGTAGAGAGAGATCCTGCTGCAGAGCTTTGCGCCTTATGGTATTGGATGAGCAGGTGACAATTACTTGGGTTAGAATTTCATCATCTACATCTGTGAATGCACATCCATGTGCCAGCTCTCTCAGCCGGGTGACATAGGTGTCTATGGATTCTTCTGGGAGCTGCTTAGCAATTCTGAATTTGTATCTTTCATATCTGATATTTTGTTTGGGATTGAAGTAGTCAGTGAGAGCTTTGGTGCAATTCCTGTATGTGTCTGTCTCGGCTGCAGGTAATGTGCTGTATACATCATAGACTCCTGAACCTGCACAATGTAAGAGTACAGACTTCCTTCGTTTCTCCTCTTTTATGTCCACGGCTTCTAGAAAGTTCTCAAATCTGTTTAGCCATTTTCTCCAGTTATGGGAGAGATTAGTAGCATCAGTCATATCAAACTATGGGAAGCTGTGTAAGTATTCAGCCATGATAGAGTCTCTCAGTGATGCTGGTGTGTGAAGCAGTAAACAGGGATCAGTACTCACTGCAGCCGGTGGTTATATCATCCCATCCTCGTCGCCAGTTGTAATATTCACACGATATGAGGCATTCACAAGAGTAAACTTTAACTGTACTTTATTCTTGTCTTCTATCTTTCTCCATCATATAGCAGAACAGTCTTTTCCTGCAGCATGCATCCAAAGTGAAAACAAAAACTTAACTCTCCACCTCCTTCTCCTTACCCATCATCCAACAGACCTAGTTTTCTTAAAGAGGCAGATCTAATTATTGTACATTACACATACACTCAGGTCACTTGGTCCTTATTTGCCAGTCTCCTTACCAAGACTGATGAAGAATGATAGGGGAAGAATAATCACTAATGATTGCCCTATCCCGATACAGTATCACATTATAAGCAGAACGATATGCTGCCCACAATGATAATTTTTGTTCTGGCATACATGATCCAATCACCTGATAAATTAGCATAATTTTTTTGTTCGTTGGGCTGATCTACATTTCATCTTTACTGCCAGTATTTAAAGATGTGAATCATACACACACTCCATGCTACACACAGTGTATGTTAGGTTACATTTACATGTTTCATTTTTGGTGAGGTTTTTCACATGAGTTTTTTGTAAGCCAAAACCAGGAGTGGATGAAAAATATAGAATTGGTGACATCTTTCTATTAGGCCACGTTCACAAGTTGAGTATTTTGTCAGCATTTTACATCATTTTTTACAAGCCAAAACCAGGAGTGGAACAATCAGAGGAAAAGTATAATAAAAACATGTCATCACTTCTGTAGTTTTCATCCAATCCTGGTTTTGGCTTGCAAAGTCTTTTGTGAGAAACTAACCAAAAACTGAACATAGCCTTACATTGGCATAATACACTACATGTGACATACACTCTATGTTACACACACATTGGTATATCAAACAAACAGGTCAGTGCATAACAAATTTACCAGTATATAACACACACATCAGTATATGACTCACACATCAGTGTATAACACACTCACATATAAGTAAATAATACAACTCAGTTTATAACAAACACATCTACTTATATAATCGGGAGTTTGGAATTCGGGCGTTGTAGCCGAATCCCAAGCTCCCTTGCGGCACTGCGAGCGATGACGTGCAGCGTCATCGCGAGCCGCAGCCGCACTACCATTAAAAAAAAAATTAAAAAATATGCTCACCTCTCCCCGAGCCCCCGCCGTCTCCCGCAATCTTCCTGCAGGCTCCCGGTGGCTCCCGCAGGCTCCCAGTGTCTGCAGAGGCCTTCTACTGCAGTATAGGACCTGCGGTGATGTAACAGTCACGTGACACCAGGTTACTCCATGGTAACCTGCGGTCACGTGACTGTGACATCACCGCAGGTCCTATACTGCAGTAGAAGACCTCTGCAGACACTGGGAGCCTGCGGGAGCCACCGGGAGCCTGCAGGAAGACGGCGGGAGACGGCGAGGGCTCGGGGTGAGGTGAGCATAAACTTTTTTTTATTTTTTTTAACCCCTGCCTTCCTGTTTGGAGAAGTTTTACTGTACTGAGCATGCTCAGTACAGTAAAATCGGGTCAGAGGAGACATCATATGTTTCCTCGGATCCTTCTCCATAGGGCCCCATGTTAAATTGATTAGGTCGAATCAGATGTGCATTAAATGCCATCCGATTCGGTCCGATCTGATTGTGTCAGATTTGATTTTCCGTGCAAAAATCGCCTCTGCCACCCACGGAGCCGTCTCTATACTCTGCCACCCACGGACCTGCCTCTATACTCTGCCACCTACGGAGACGCCTCTATACTCTGCCACCTACGGAGCCGCCTCTATACTCTGCCACCCACCGAGCCGCCTCTATACTCTTCCACCCACGGAGCCGCCTCTATACTCTGCCACCCACGGAGCCGCCTCTATACTCTGCCACCCACCGAGCCGCCTCTATACTCTGCCACCCACCAAGCCGCCTCTATACTCTGCCACCTACGGAGCCGCCTCTATACTCTGCCACCCACGGAGCCGCCTCTATACTCTGCCACCCACGGAGCCGCCTCTATACTCTGCCACCCACCGAGCCGCCTCTATACTCTGCCACCCACCGAGCCGCCTCTATACTCTGCCACCCACCGAGCCGCCTCTATACTCTGCCACCCACTGAGCCGCCTCTATACTCTGCCACCCACCGAGCCGCCTCTATAATCTGCCACCCACCGAGCCGCCTCTATACTCTGCCACCCACTGAGCCGCCTCTATACTCTTCCACCCACCGAGCCGCCTCTATACTCTGCCACCCACACAGCCGCCTCTATACTCTGCGACCCACGCAGCCGCCTCTATGCTCTGCCACCCACGCAGCCGCCTCTATACTCTGCGACCCACGCAGCCGCCTCTATACTCTGCGACCCACGCAGCCGCCTCTGTACTCTGCGACCCACACAGCCGCCTCTATACTCTGCGACCCTCAGAGCCGCCTGTATACTCTGCGACCTCCGGAGCCGCCTGTATACTCTGCGACCCACGGAGCCGCCTTTATACTCTGCGACCCACGGAGACGCCTCTATACTCTGCGACCCACGCAGCCGCCTCTATACTCTGCGACCCACGCAGCCGCCTCTATACTCTGCAACCCACGGAGCTGCCTCTATACTCTGCGACCCACGGAGCCGCCTCTATACTCTGCGACCCACGGAGATGCCTCTATACTCTGCGACCCACGGAGCCACCTCTATAGTCTGCGACCCACACAGCCGCCTCTATACTCTGCCACCCACACAGCCGCCTCTATACTCTGCGACCCACAGAGCTGCCTCTATACTCTGCCACCCACAGAGCCGCCTCTATACTCTGCCACCCACAGAGCCGCCTCTATACTCTGCGACCCAAAGAGCCGCCTCTAGACTCTGCGAACCACGGAGCCGCCTCTATACTCTGCCACCCACACAGCCGCCTCTATACTCTGCCACCCACACAGCCGCCTCTATACTCTGTGACTCACAGAGCCACCTCTATACTCTGCGACCCACACAGCCGCCTCTATACACACAATTCATTTCACCGCGCTCCCGATGCAATTGCATCAGGCCTTTTTACTAGTCAATATATAACATGCAGATCAGTATATCACACATCAGTATAAAACATGGGGCAGCATAGTGGCTCAGTGGTTAGCACTGTTGCTTTGTAGCGCTGGGGTCCTAGTTTCAAATCCCAAGGACAAGATTTGTAAGGAGTTTGTATGTTCTCCCCATGTTTGTGTTGGTTTCCTCCAGGTACTCTGGTTTCCTCCCAAACTTCAAAGACACTGATAGGATATTTAGATTGTGAGCCCCAATTGGGATAGTGTTGCTAATGTATGTAAAGCAGTGTGGAATTACTGTATTTTTCAGACTATAAGGCTGCCTTCAGATTTGCAGATGCCTCCGCAGCGTTTTGCGGAGGCATCTGCAAGCATCTGCATGCAGACGGCAGCCCCTATGTTTATAATGGAGCGCACGGCGGTCTGCAGATGCTTGCCAGACCGCCGTGCACACCCATTCACTCCTATATGTGATCTGTGCGCAGGCGGATGCCCGCGCACAAATCACACACTCTCGCCCGCACCAGGGACGCAACATGTCGCGGAACAATGGAAGGGAGAGTATGATCTTTTTTTTTTTTAAATGATGGGGGTCCATGTACCAAGAATGGGGGGATCATATATTACAAGGATGGGGGATCATATATTACCAGGATGGCAAGATCACAGGTTACCAGGATAGGGGGATCATATATTACCAGGATGAAGAAATCATATATACCAGGATGAGGGGATCATACAGTTGAAAACAGAAGTTTACATAAACTATATGAAAAGACACATGCATGTTTTTCTCACTATCTAACATGAAATCAGAATAAACCTTTCCCATTTTAGATAAATTAGGATTGCCATATCTACTATATTATTGTCTAATGTTGTCTGTCTGTCACGGAAATCGCACGACAGACAGAGGCCGATCATTGGTGCCCGCCAGAGGCGGGCACCAATGAGCACAGACTATGCAAATAGGCGCGAGAATTCAAAGTTCGAATTTCGCGCCTATTTGCAGCCCGGCAACAGGGGCGCTAATCGCCGCTGTCGCCGGGATACATGGTGGCCGCAGCGGCGGCTCTCCTCACAGCCCCCCTGCTCCACGCGGTATCCCCACTCTTCCTGCCCCCTCCACTCCTCCTGCCTCTCCTGCCCCCCTCTGCTCCTCACGGCACCCCTCCCTCTGCCCCCCCGCTCCCCACGGCCCCTCCGCTCCTCCTGTTCCCCCCATACCTCATGTCCCCGCGGCCCCTCTGCTCCTCCTGTTCCCCCCGTTCCTCCGCTCCTCCTGTTCCCCCCGCTCCTCCTGCCCCCCCCCCCCGCTCCCCGCGGCCCCCCCGCTCCTCCACGGTGATAATAAAAATATAAAAGTCCTCAGTGAGGATACTCTCCCGTCCGCCGTCTCGCTCCACATCCGTCTTCTATAGGGCTTGAGGACCTGTCGCTGCCTGGGAAACCGATCAGCTGATTGGTTTCCCAGGCAACGACAGGTCCTGCCATGGGAGCTACAAGATGGAGGTGTAACAAGCCAGCGGACGGGTGAGTATCCTCACATCCTGCCCCCCCACGCCGGCACCATGCTGTTCCCCCCCCCGCTGGAAACATCCTGCCCCCCCCGCCAGCACCATCCTGCCTCCCCCGCTGGCTCCATCCTGCCCCGCCGTCTCCATCCTGCCCCGCTCGCCACCATCCTGCTCCCCCGCCACCATCCTACCCCCCCGCCACCATCCTGCCCTCCCCCCATCCTGCCCTCCCCCCGCCACCATCCTGCTCCTCCTGCTCCATCCTGCTCCATCTTGCCCCGCTCACTCCATCCTGCCCCCCCCCCGCCACCATCCTGCTCCTCCTGCTCCATCCTGCTCCTCTGGCTCCATCCTGCCCCGCTCGCTCCATCCTGCCCCATTCCTACCATCCTGCCCCGCTCCCACCATCCTGCCCCACCGACTCCATCCTGCCCCGCCGGCTCCATCCTGCCCCACTCGCTCCATCCTGCCTCCCCGCCACCATCCTGCCCTGCTCGCTCCATCCTGCCCCGCTCGCCACCATCCTGCTCCCTTTCCACCATTCTGCCCCGCTCACTCCATCCTGCCCTGCTCGCTCCATCCTGCCCCCCCAGCCACCATCCTGCCCACCCCAGCCACCATCCTGCTCCTCCAGCTCCATCCTGCTCCTCCGACTCCATCCTGCCCTGCTCCCTCCATCCTGCCCTGCTCACTTAATCTTGCTCCGCTCGCTCCATCCTGCCCTGCTCGCTCCATCCTGCCCCCCCAGCCACCATCCTGCCCTCCCCAGCCACCATCCTGCCCCCCCCATCAACCATCCTGCTCCTCCGGCTCCATCCTGCTCCTCCCGTTCCATTCTGCCCTGCTCCCTCCATCCTGCCTCGCTCGCTCCATCCTGACCCCCGCCTCTATCCTGCCCCCGCTGTACTTGCTCCCCGCCTCCATCCTGCCCCCTCCTCCGCCATCCTATCCCCCCTCCGCCTCCATCTTGCCCCGCCCCCCGGCTCCATCCTGCCCACCTGCCTCCATCCTGCCCCCATGGCTTTATCCTGACCCGCTCGCTCCATCCTGCCCCCCGACACAATACTGCCTCCCCACCCCCTGTCACCATCCTGCCCCCTGCTGCATCCTGATCGGTTTCCCAGGCAACGACAGGTCCTAAAGGCCTGTAGGACCTAGAAGACGGAGGTGGAGCGAGCCGGCGGACAGGTGAGTATCCTCAATGAGGATTTTTTTACTTTTACTTTGGAGGAGCAGGGGGCCGCGGGGAGCAGAGTATCGGCATATACCATAGTGCTGCTATACATGTACTGTAATGTACCGCCATATACCATAGCACTACTATAAATGTACTGTAATGTACCGCCATATACTATAGTGCTGCTATACATGTACTGTAATGTACCGCCATATACCATAGCGCTGCTATACATGTAATGTAATGTACCGCCATATACTATATTGCTGCTATACATGTGCTGTAATGTACCACCATATACCATAGTGCTGCTATATATATATATATATATATATATATATATATATATATATATATATGTTATATATATATATATATATGTAGTTCACTCACGTCAGTCACAGTATGTCAACTAAATACATATTCTAGAGTACCCGATGTGTTAGAATCGGGCCACCATCTAGTTTATTTATATTTGCCAAATGCCACAATAATGAGAGAGAGAGAATGTTTTTAAGGCATTTTTATTAATTTCAAAAGTCAAAAGTTTACATACACTAAGATTACTATGCCTTTAAAGTATTTGGGAAAGCCCATATGATGATGTTATTGTTTTGAAGCTTCTGATAACTTTGTTGGCAACATCTTAGTTATTAGAGACACACCTGTTGATGTATTTTAATGCACACCTGAAACACACTGCTTCTTTGTGTAGCATCATGGAAAAGGATAAAGAAATCAGCCAAGTAAGGCTACTTTCCACACTACGATTTTGTCATTTCTGATGCTGTCCGATAAAAATCGGACAGCATCGGACCCGATTTAGCCCCCATGTTCTCCAATGGGGATGGGATGTGCACTTTATGGAATCCGATTTGCATCCGATCCGATTCTGTCCGATTTTTTTCAGGAGACAAAATCGGAGACTGCTACGATTTTGGTATCCGATTCAAAAATCGGATTGCATCGGATCCGATGCAATCCGATGCAATCCGATTAAAATAATATTGGAGTCTATGGGAGATCGGATAGTAAATCGGATCCGATATCAGATCTGATTTTTTGTATTGAGCATGCTCAATACCCTAGACCACTCCCAAAACCTGCCACAGCCCTCCCACAGCCATTTAAATCAGATCCGATAAACAATCGGATCGGATGACATCGGATGGCATCCGATTTTGAGCATCCGATGCCGTCCGATTTTCATTGGACAGCATCGGAAATGACAAAATCGTAGTGTGAAAGTAGCCTAAGAGAATTTTGGACTTGCACAAATCTAGTTCATCCTTGGGTGCAAACAATTATACATAAGTACAAACAAGATGGGAATGTCCAGCCATCATACCTCTCAGGAAGGAGACAGCTTCTGTGTCCCAGAGAACAGAACATGTCAACCCAAGAACAAAAGCAAAAGACCTTACGAAGATGATGGTGGAAGCTGATAAGATTGTGTTATTATTCACTGTGAAAAAGTACTGTATCACCATGGGCTGAAAGGCCACTCTGCCACGAAAAAGCCATTACTCCAAAAGAAACAAAAAAGCCAGATTACTATTTGCAAATGCACACAGGAACAAAGACCTACATTTTTGGTCTGACAAAATTAAAATTGAACTGTTTGGCCATAAAGACTTTCTTTACATTTGGAAGAAAAAGCGAGAAGCTTGGAAACCTAAAAACACCATCCCAACTTTGAAATTAGGGGATGGCAGTATCATGTGACGTTGTTTTGCTGCACAAGAAACTGGTGAACTTCACAAAATAGATGGCATCCTGAGAAAAGAAGATTATGTGGCAATACTGAAGCAACATCTCAAAACATCAGCCAGGAAGTTAAAGCTTAGTTGTAAATGAGTCTTCCAAATGGAAAATGACATGGAGCATACTACCAAACTGGTTAAAAAGTGGCTTAAGAATAACAAAGTGGCCATCACAAAGCCCTGATCTCAACCATATTGAAAATTTATGGGCAAAGCTGAAAAGGCAGGTGTAAGCAAGGTGACCTACAAACATGACTCAGTTACACCAGTTTTGTCAGGAGGAATGGGCCCAAATTCCTACCAATTATTGTGAGACGTTTGTGGAAGGGTATCCAAAATATTTGGCCCAAGTCATACAATTTAAGGGCAATAGTACCAAATACTAATGAAATGTATGTAAACTTTTGACTTTGCAGAAAGTAATAAAAATCCCTTAAAAAATTATCTCTCATTGTTCTGGCATTTGGCAAATACAAATAATTATGGTAATCCTAATTGATCTAAAACAGGAAAGGTTTATTCTGATTTCATGTCAAATAGAGAGAAAAATATAGAACAGTAAAATCCAGCACCAAAAGCTCTTCATTCCAAAAAGTTCCTTTATTATTTTACACCATAAAAACATGGAAAACTGAGGCTAAAATAAGCCTGATTAAATGCAGAAAAACCAGAGCACTGGTTTACATGTTTTGAGGCTGAAATGCCTCTTATTCATAGTCTGGAGCACAAAAGGTAAAGGTGAGCTGGATTGAAAAAAAGAGAGAATAATATGTATATGTGTCTTTTTATATAGTGTATGTAAACGTCTGGTTTCTACTCTATATACCAGGATGAGGGGATCATACTGTATATACCAGGATCGGGGGATCATATATAGCAGGACAGGGACCTGTGTGCCAGGATGGGAGACATATATACCAGGATAAGGGGATCATATTTACCAGGAAGGGGGACATAAATACCTGTAGTGAGCAGAGTATGGGGATATTAGTACAGAATTTGGGGACATTAACCCATACGTTTCAGAAGTAGATCCCCTATGACAGTGCATCGTTCATGACCTCATTTTTTGCTTACATTATTTCCACTTATTTTCCTCTCCTAAAACCTGAGTCCGGTGTGTCTTATAGTCTAAAAGGTACAGTAATAGCGCTACATATAAATTAATACATATAGTATATAAACACATCAGTCTATAACACATATGTAATTTGACACAGGGGAGTAACCATGAGCGAGCTACTGATCTCTTGCGTTCTGGCACACTTCATGAATGTGGGTAACCTGGCAGGGTGAGTGGACTTGTGCTTTAGGGGTGCTACTCCCTTACAAGCTGCATGATGCCAGTGAATTTGGCTGGCCAGAACCAGTTGTTGGACAGTTCAATGAGAAAGACCCCCACTCAAAAATAAACTTTTTACAGAATGGTAACTTGGTAGGGACTATATACAGTAGATAGCTTTGCAATACCCAGCACCAACACAGTCTCTCTACTTCCTCAAGTTTACTTATTTTCTGTTTTAACTAGTATCGATTCTTTGACCATGCCCAGCAAAATACTACGCTCAAATTAGCGAGAGTTCCTTGTCTTCTACTCTCTTAAAGAAACAGGTTTGCTAACATGGCTGGTACTTAGCTTCTCTACTTCTGAACCCTTGGAGCTCCCTTCTGGGGTACTCTTTTCATCTCATATTCTCTGTTCCATTTTGGTCTGTAACCTCTCTGAGTTATAAACTCAGGGCCATACTACTAGGTGTCTTATCCTAGGATCTGTTTACAGTTGATCACTCTGTCCGTTGGTGAACTCTTTCTCTCTCTTTACACAGAATCACACTATTCACTGTCCCAGTCTCCTCTCACATCAGGAACACACATGTCATGTGGCTCTGCTCATTAGTCAGACCACTGGTCTGGTTGTACTATACACTAGGCCCTATCTGAACTCCTGACAGGATCTGTCTTTGTCCCTTTACTTTAGACTCTCCCACTCTGGGCTAGTCCCAAACAGTAATGCTAACACTCCCTATGGTTGAACAGAACACAAACTATCACTAATAACGCATGTCACAATACAAATTATACACCATAACAATACTCCTGTCTTAAATGGTGAACGTGGCAGTATGTCCATCTTCTTACACACACATTAGTGTATAACATATATAAATCAGTGTATAACAAAGCAACACATCAGGATATATCACACACATTAGTATATCACACACATCAGTGTGTAACACACCCATACACACATCAGTGTACAACACATATCAGTGTATAACACACAGATCAATGAATATTACACAATTCAGTATATAACACACACATTATTGTATAAAACACACATAAGTATATAGCACAGAAACAAGTATATAGCATACACACGTGCATATAGCACATCAGTACATAACACACAAACATCAGTATATAGCACACAAACATCACTGAATATTACACAAATCAGTATATACACCATACATTAATATAAAACACACACACATAAGTATATAACATAGACACTAGTATACAGTATAGACACATCAGTATATATACATCAGACTATATTTACAAGGATTTATTCAAACCACCCAAAGGGGTAAAAGGCCCTCCAAAGCTAAAGATTACTTCAGAACAAAGATTCAATAGGAGTAAGGCCAGATCAATTGCAATATCCATTTATTAAAAAAACAACAAAACACTGTGTAAAATGACAATGTCAAATGGTACGCAGAAGGAAGACCACATGAGACAAATAAAACCATAATCCAGCTTAATCATCAGGTATACCAAACAACAAGTAGAGTTACAAATAATAAGTGCCCCAAAACTGGGTGCACCAGTATACCAAAGGTAAAAAATCGGTATAGGTTATAGTCATGGGTCCATATTACCTTTCTGCGATCGCCCCCTGACGCGTTTCGCACCAGCTTCTTCACAAAGAGGGTGGTCGTACTAAGGGAGAGCCGACTTTATATAGTGTGTTCTATTACCCAGCGTGTCATGTGACTCCCGGTCCGAAAACCGGAAGTCGCGGTAGTCCGCACATCACATCCGTCTCCGCAATGCATACTAGGTTGCCTAGTAACCAGTAGCGTCATACCAAGGCGCCCTGGCCAATAGTAAATCGCGCCGGACGTAATATCCGGCGCCACGTCATGCCGAAGCTCCGGCTCCAATATCCGCCCCCAAACGCCGACGTCAACCGGGTCCGCCTACGGGCGCGATCACTGCACGCCCCCGAACACGCCCACCACTTCAGTAATAGAGCGGCCGGCGGTCCCGAGGCAGTACATGACAACACCCCCCCGGGCTCCTGAGATACGGCGAGTTACATGGGGAGGTGTCAAGGCTGTTTGCAAGATACATGGATGTGATGGCTGGGATATCAATTAGGCACATAATGGCTCATTATGGATGTCTGCCTCAATGTAAACAGGTTACACATTTCATATACATAATTGAGATTTCCACAAAGTAGCAATAATACAATCATGATGAATACACAACAATACCAATACAGAGGTTATATCAACATAGCAGCAATTAATAAAGTGCATAACAATGTGCAAAATTACCATATGATAAAGTGCTAAACAGATAAAGTGATATAGTGTCATGATACAATGCTGATTACAGCACAGTACCAGTTTAAAGAAAGACCTATTCAGATCATATACATTGTGCAAACAAAATAACAACACATACATACTTAAATACCATTCATACAAACTGTGACGACCGTCCGCTGTAAGGCTGAGCTGCTGGTAAGGCAGCACCCCGAGAAACCCCGAGACCCTTAACCCCTATACAGGGATCTGGAATTATAGCGGAGCCCAGGGGGTAGCTGCCTATGGGAGCAGCAGAGCAGGGAGGTCGTTCTAGGAAGGGAAAAAATCAGGAAGCGAAGAACGTAGTCAGGAGTCCGAGTCAAAACCGAGAGGGCAGCGAAGGTACAAAATCGTCAGGCGGTACAGAGTCAAAATCCAGGCAAAGGTCAGAGTCAAAACCGAGAGGGCAGCAAAGGTACAAAATCGTCAGGCGGTACAGAGTCAAAAATCCAGGCAAAGGTCAGAGTCAAAACCGAGAGGGCAGCAAAGGTACAAAATCGTCAGGCGGTACAGAGTCAAAAATCCAGGCAAAGGTCAGAGTCAAAACCAAACACACACTATGTCACTTGGGGAACCAAAACTATATCTGGCGGCCTGCAAGACAGGCTCCAATGTATTTGAAGGGCGCGGTTACCTCCCATAGGCTGGAGCTCACAGCCTGATGACCTCATCCGAACCGCCCCTAGATCCAGGCCAGATGGAGATGCACGACTGGCTCCACCCATCCCACCTCTGACAGAAGAACGCAGGCTGCGCCTAACGGACACCTCTGCAGGGCCCGCTCTTCTGCGACCAACACCACCCAGAGGGGAAACACAGCGGCGCTCAGCGACAGAGGCAGACGTCGCTGGAGCAGGTCCATATGAGGACAAGGCCTTCCTATCACCAGCACCACCAGACGAAGGAATCCGGCTCCTCCCAGCGGCCGAGGCAGGAACACCGGCCACCGAGTCCGATGGCGATGTGACACAAACAAGCAGCAATCCACCGGCCGGTGTCACATACCAACCAGACACACTACCAAAATATATTAGATGACTATTAATAAATAGACGTAATAAGAACTGCTGCACTGTTCCTTCTTCATTAAATATGCTGTATATTCTACTACAGAAAAGCAGACCTAAAAAATGTAAAGATAAAAGACAAAGAACACGATAATTTAAACAAAGGCAATATTTATTAAAATAATTTCCCCTATAATAAAATACATTCTACAAAAATGGGGCAAAGCTAAGGACATCGTTGAGGCCATGGGGACGAACACATCCCACCTTCATTATCCACTTGGCCTCTAGCTGCGCGAGGTTTTTCTTCCAGTCGCCGCCTCGTATATTCTGGTGGATCTTGTCGATGCCAAAAGCCTTCAAAAGGTTGGCATTACAATTATGAGTGGTTTTAAAATGGTGTGCTATTGGTTTTAAAAGAGATAAATCTTCTTCCGCTTCTGCTTTGATGATATCAAGGACATGTTCACGTATCCTAACTTTAAGTTGTCTAGATGTAAGCCCAACATATATTAAATTACAGGGGCAGGTGGCCATATATATCACACCGACAGATGTACATGTGACATTCTGAGTAATCTTAAATTTCTTGTTACCACTACTCGAGTAGAAATCTTTGGCCCTCAACAGATTCGGACAGGTGACGCATTTTCCACACGGGTAAAATCCCCATCTCGGGCCCCCGGTGCCAAAAATCCCTTCCCTCCGTGGTTCTTCATATAAGCTATGCGTCAAAATGTCTCTTAAGTTAGGAGATCGCCTATATGTAATCGAAGGGTATTTCTGTATGCATCCATTCAAGCTATAGTCAGATGTTAATATTGGCCAGTATTTTCTGAGGACTTTTTCCATTTTTTGTTTTTGACCGTTGAAGTCAACTATCAATCGTACCTGTTTGTCGCATTCCTTCTTTACTTTGATTTGAAGCAGATCGCTCCTTTTCATCTGGCTGGCTCTCTGGTACCCATTGTTGATGTTCTTTCTTGTGTAGCCTCTATCCAAGAATCTCGTTGATAATTCTGATGCCTGTTGATGGAATAACTCATCAGAAGAACAAATTCTCCGCGTACGGAGAAATTGTCCCACTGGTATACTTCTTATTAGGTGTGAGGGGTGAGCAGACGTAGCATGCAGTAATGCATTTCCAGCAGTACGTTTCCTAAACAAATCTGTTACAATTTCTCCATTTAAGCCCCTCATATGCTAACCTGTTTCTGGGGGCATGGGAACGGGAAGTGTTCCTTTCCAACCCGTCACATTTGAGTGACAAAGTAATACTATGGACAAGGTTTATTGATGATCTGTTCATCATCTGGCAGGGCCAAGAATCAGAATTAAAGGAATTTGTGAAAGACCTCAACAAAAATCAGAAGAACATCAGGCTAACTATGGTCTACAGCAAGTTGGAGGTCGACTTCCTTGATGTTAAGGTACGGAGGGGCTTAAATGGAGAAATTGTAACAGATTTGTTCAGGAAACGTACTGCTGGAAATGCATTACTGCATGCTACGTCTGCTCACCCCTCACACCTAATAAGAAGTATACCAGTGGGACAATTTCTCCGTACGCGGAGAATTTGTTCTTATGATGAGTTATTCCATCAACAGGCATCAGAATTATCAACGAGATTCTTGGATAGAGGCTACACAAGAAAGAACATCAACAATGGGTACCAGAGAGCCAGCCAGATGAAAAGGAGCGATCTGCTTCAAACCAAAGTAAAGAAGGAATGCGACAAACAGGTACGATTGATAGTTGACTTCAACGGTCAAAAACAAAAAATGGAAAAAGTCCTCAGAAAATACTGGCCAATATTAACATCTGACTATAGCTTGAATGGATGCATACAGAAATACCCTTCGATTACATATAGGCGATCTCCTAACTTAAGAGACATTTTGACGCATAGCTTATATGAAGAACCACGGAGGGAAGGGATTTTTGGTACCGGGGGCCTGAGATGGGGATTTTACCCGTGTGGAAAATGCGTCACCTTTCCGAATCTGTTGAGGGCCAAAGATTTCTACTCGAGTAGTGGTAACAAGAAATTTAAGATTACTCAGAATGTCACATGTACATCTGTCGGTGTGATATATATGGCCACCTGCCCCTGTAATTTAATATATGTTGGGCTTACATCTAGACAACTTAAAGTTAGGATACGTGAACATGTCCTTGATATCATCAAAGCAGAAGCGGAAGAAGATTTATCTCTTTTAAAACCAATAGCACACCATTTTAAAACCACTCATAATTGTAATGCCAACCTTTTGAAGGCTTTTGGCATCGACAAGATCCACCAGAATATACGAGGCGGCGACTGGAAGAAAAACCTCGCGCAGCTAGAGGCCAAGTGGATAATGAAGGTGGGATGTGTTCGTCCCCATGGCCTCAACGATGTCCTTAGCTTTGCCCCATTTTTGTAGAATGTATTTTATTATAGGGGAAATTATTTTAATAAATATTGCCTTTGTTTAAATTATCGTGTTCTTTGTCTTTTATCTTTACATTTTTTAGGTCTGCTTTTCTGTAGAAGAATATACAGCATATTTAATGAAGAAGGAACAGTGCAGCAGTTCTTATTACGTCTATTTATTAATAGTCATCTAATATATTTTGGTAGTGTGTCTGGTTGGTATGTGACACCGGCCGGTGGATTGCTGCTTGTTTGTATGAATGGTATTTAAGTATGTATGTGTTGTTATTTTGTTTGCACAATGTATATGATCTGAATAGGTCTTTCTTTAAACTGGTACTGTGCTGTAATCAGCATTGTATCATGACACTATATCACTTTATCTGTTTAGCACTTTATCATATGGTAATTTTGCACATTGTTATGCACTTTATTAATTGCTGCTATGTTGATATAACCTCTGTATTGGTATTGTTGTGTATTCATCATGATTGTATTATTGCTACTTTGTGGAAATCTCAATTATGTATATGAAATGTGTAACCTGTTTACATTGAGGCAGACATCCATAATGAGCCATTATGTGCCTAATTGATATCCCAGCCATCACATCCATGTATCTTGCAAACAGCCTTGACACCTCCCCATGTAACTCGCCGTATCTCGGGAGCCCGGGGGTGTGTTGTCATGTACTGCCTCGGGACCGCCGGTCGCTCTATTACTGAAGTGGTGGGCGTGTTCGGGGGCGTGCAGTGATCGCGCCCGTAGGCGGACCCGGTTGACGTTGGCGTTTGGGGGCGGATATTGGAGCCGGAGCTTCGGCATGACGTGGCGCCGGATATTACATCCGGCGCGATTTACTATTGGCCAGGGCGCCTTGGTATGACGCTACTGGTTACTAGGCAACCTAGTATGCATTGCGGAGACGGATGTGATGTGCGGACTACCGTGACTTCCGGTTTTCAGACCGGGAGTCACATGACACGCTGGGTAATAGAACACACTATATAAAGTCGGCTCTCCCTTAGTACGACCACCCTCCTTGTGAAGAAGCTGGTGCGAAACGCGTCAGGGGGCGATCGCAGTAAGGTAATATGGACCCATGACTATAACCTATACCGATTTTTTACCTTTGGTATACTGGTGCACCCAGTTTTGGGGCACTTATTATTTGTAACTCTACTTGTTGTTTGGTATACCTGATGATTAAGCTGGATTATGGTTTTATTTGTCTCATGTGGTCTTCCTTCTGCGTACCATTTGACATTGTCATTTTACACAGTGTTTTGTTGTTTTTTTAATAAATGGATATTGCAATTGATCTGGCCTTACTCCTATTGAATCTTTGTTCTGAAGTTATATTTACAAGGAGATGGCCAAGGGAAAAAAACATGTATACCAGGAAAGGGCCCAGGATGAAGAAATATATACCAGGATGGGGACATATTTACCAGGAAGGGCCTCAGGATGAGGGACTTATATACCCGGATGGGGGACATATATAAAAGGAAGAGACCCAAGAAGGGGGACATAAATACCATGATGTGGTAAATATTTAGTAGGAAGGGGCCTAGGATAGGGGACATATATACTAGCATAGGGGTTGTATTTACCAGGAAGGGGCCCAGGATGGCAAACATTACTACATGTAAGGTGATGGGGGGAAACACGTATAGCTATATAGAATATAGAACGCTACAAGTGACTATAGATCTGACCAACATGGGGGTAGGAAGAGGTCCAAATTTTGCACAAGAGCACATCGGACTCTAATTATGCCACTGTTCATAAGCATATAAATATTTTTTTTTTCCTGGGTGTACACTCTTTCCTTGTGTTCTAATTGGTCTGGCTAACAAGCATTAAATATAACTTTCTGTGGTATACATTCTGACACATGATCTAATATGGAATAATAAAATAGAGGAATCTGTATAATAAAAACACAATGATTAACAATAATGTATTGTTGATAGTGACCCATTAATGTAGTGTGCATCCCGGAAAGATCGTCACATGATTGATGTGGGGCTATCATGCATGTTAGCGTTCACAATGTAAGCTTTCAGATAGCACACTCATGTCAGAGTGTTGATAATTGGTTTCTATATGTGTCATGAACCTGTTTGAAAGCTTCAAAGACCCTCAAAAATGTATTTACTTAATGATCAGCTTTTTCAAATTGTGTTTCATTTTTTACATTCCCTACCATAATTACTTAAAAAAAAACATTTTCAACCCCCGACACATAGACACTGGCTTGAAAAATTAAAGTATATACATTTATTACCAATGATTTAGTGTTTTATGTGCCTGGGGCTATAAATACTTTTGTCACATAACAGTTTTAATAGCAGATGTAACTTTTACGCTCTATCATTCTTCTTCCACATGTTCTCCATGTGACTTTCACTTATCTCAATGTATTAAGCATGCAAAAAATTACAATATGTGAATGCCGCCAATACAGTCTCATGAAAATTGAGACTGCGTTCTGTTTCATAAGTTTATGTACCAAGCCAATGTAGCCCAACACTTTTTATTAATCTCTACATTTCGGGTTGACGTATATTTTAACACTTGTATAAAACAAATAAAATGTATTCTACTGAGGCTAAAAATGCTGGAAATAACAAAACAGATCATTGTTATTTTAGCCATTGCTTCTACAATGAAAACACAGATGCATATGAATATTCAATATAGACCCCAACTGAGTCTACAGGCGTTGCATTATAGCTCCATACAATACCAAAGAAGTATAAGACCCCCTTCACATGTCAGCTGAAAAAATGCACGTGCTGCACTTTTTGTTTTGACCAACTATGTGTCATGCATGTGCTATCCGTGTTCGTTTGTGTGACATACGTCTGATATGTAGCAGAAAAGCACAAAGTATACTGAAATTAATGTTTTTCTATGTGTAAAAGATGTGCAAAGATAGAGAAAGGAAATATATAGAAAATAGGTATAGATAGATAGATAGGTTGATAGATATAATAGATTAGATAGATTTTACAGTTTTTAGCCAACTAAATAATTAGTTTAAAAAAAATTAGGGGCCTACCTATATTTTATAACAAGCCAAGGTAAAGCAGACAGCTGCAGGCTGGTATGACTAGGCTGGGAACGGCCGTGGTTATTATTTCCCAGCCTAAACATAACACCCTAAATTATTCCACCAGAGTGCAGAGGTAAAATGCCAAACACAATACATTGTAACAGAAAAGCAGAAAAACTGCTAAGACTAATAGAAAATAGAACAACATTTCAGCTAAGAAAAAAGGTGAAAAGTTAGATACTTAGCTTCATAAATATGATCATATCGATAAACCACCCAGTAGCTACATTGAGGTGTGCCTAGTATATTGGGTCACTTCTCTTCAGTCACAGCCTGTATCGGGGTTAAAAACCTTCTATTTTATGGGCGAGTAGAAAACCTGCTAATAGAGAGCAATAGCATCACTGGCAAATTGGGGTGGGGAATAAATATGATCATATTTATAAAGCTAAGTGTCTCATTTTTTATCTTTTTATTCTTAACTGAAATTTTGCTCTATTTTCTATTTTGTCTTAGCAGAGTGCTTTTCTGTTCAATATACCACCCAGCAGCCACCCCAAAAGTGGTAAGATGCGCCAATCTTGGCTATTCTCCCTGGCTCCTACTGATTGCCCTGGTGCGATGGGATCATGCCAGCTGTGAATTGCCAGCTGGCATCAAGCCCTGACATTAGTAATAGACATTAGTCTATCAGACACCTCCATTACAAACCCAGTAAGCTAAAAGGAAAAAAAACACACATGAAAAATATTTTATTTTAAAAAACAGCCCCTGACTCTGGCCCTTATTCACCTATTTATTAAAAAACAAATAGCCATGAAGATCCGTCGTAGTCCAACAAATCTGAAGTATTCCACTAAAGTAAACCTGAAAGATATAAAAAAAGAGAATTAAAGAAAAAAAAAAAAAAGACACACTCTCTCGTTCACCAATTTATTCCCAAAAAACTTCCACGCAGCTCGGATGTCATCGGATAAGGACTTTTCAGGGAAGTTTGTGTTACTGTTCGGGTTTGACCGTCTGGATAAAGCTTGTTGAAATGTGGCAGCCCAGCAAATCAGCAAGCTTTACCAGTGCAAAATGGGGATTATAGCAGGACAATTATACTTACTTACAGCATTCCTGTGCTGTTGTTCTTAAACCGGTTCTGCTCATTAAGCCTTTTGAATATTCACTTGTTCCCCCGCCCACCCTCTGTGATTGCATCTGTGGTTCGTTGGAGTTATACTGCACCCCCACGCTCTGTGCTGGCATTTTTGATCAGTTGCTCTACACACTGGAATAAAAATAAATAAATCATTGGTGTCTCACTACTGTATTTTGATTCACAGTGCACATAAAGCAAACAGCTGAAGGCTGCAGTCTGCCGCTGTGTGCTTTATCTTGGCTAGGTATCAAAATACGGGGGACACAATACATTTTTTAAATAGTTTAATTTAGTTATTTAAATCAATAACTTAAAAAATTTGGTGTGTAGTTCCCCCAAATTTTGATAACCAGTCAAAATAAAGCAGACAGAAGGGGGGTGGTATTCTCAGCCTGGGGAGACCTATGGTTATTGGGCCCAGCCAAGGCTACAAATAGCAGCCCTCAGCTGCAACAGAATTGATGCATCCATTAGATGCGCCAAATCCTGGCACTTTTTCCAACTTATCCCGTTTGCCCTGGTGCGGTAGCAATTGGAATAACATAAGGGGTTAATGACAGCTGTGATTTGTTAAAAAAAATCACAGCTGCCATGAAGCCCTAGATTAGTAATATGAGAAGTGTCAATGAGACCCCACCACCCATTAATAATTGAGTAAGTAAAGAGAAATAAACACAAAACAGTGAAAAATCCTTTATTAATCTTTCTCCAATTTATTAACACCCCTCCTTCTGTCTGCTTTATCTTGGCTGGAAAACCAGGAGAAGGAAAATAGTGTAACACTTAAAGTTAAAGCAAATAAATTTTGTTTCTATTTAAAACCCAAAGAGTAGCACTGTATGGAGAAGTGCAGCAGTGTAAAGACCTATATGGGGTTTGAGTTCAAGTTTGGGTCAAGTCCGGTCCTGAACAAGACCTTTTTTTAAGATCCGGCAAACCCGTACATATGTGGGTTTGCCCATCTATGGTGAAAACACATTCGGCCATGACTGTATGTTCTTATTCAGGTTGGCTTCACATGTAATAGTCACAACATGTAATATGTCCCAACACCTGATATATACACACACATATATATGTGTATATATATGTCACCATTCTAGGTGCATTATGGTATATATATCCCCCCCCCGTTTCTATATACAGTACAGACCAAACGTTTGGACACACCTTCTAATTCTCAAAGAGTTTTCTTTATTTTCATGACTATGAAAGTTGTAGATTCACACTGAAGGCATCAAAACTATGAATTAACACATGTGGAATTATATACTTAACAAAAAAGTGTGAAACAACTGAAAATATGTCTTATATTCTGGGTTCTTCAAAGAAGCCACCTTTTTACTATGATTACTGCTTTGCACACTCTTGGCATTCTCTTGATGAGCTTCAAGAGGTAGTCACCGGAAATGGTTTTCCAAGAGTCTTGAAGGAGTTCCCAGAGATGCTTAGCACTTGTTGGCCCTTTTGCCTTCACTCTGCGGTACAGCTCACGCCAAACCATCTCGATTGGGTTCAGGTCTGATAACTGTGGAGGCTAGGTCATCTGGCGTAGCACCCCATCACCATCACACCTCCTCCTCCATGCTTCACGGTGGGAACCAGGCATGTAGAGTCCATCCGTTCACCTTTTCTGCGTCGCACAAACACACGGTGGTTGGAACCAAAGATCTCAAATTTGGACTCATCAGACCAAAGCACAGATTTCCACTGGTCTAATATCCATTCCTTGTGTTCTTTAGCCCAAACAAGTCTGTTCTGCTTGTTGCCTGTCCTTAGCAGTGGTTTCCTAGGAGCTAATTTACCATGAAGGCCTGCTGCACAAAGTCTCCTCTTAACAGTTGTTGTAGAGATGTGTCTGCTGCTAGAACTCTGTGTGGCATTGTTCTGTTCTCTGAAATTCTCAAAGGGTATGTTGCCAGAAGGGGTCTTTCCCTGGGCAATATGGTCTAACCTAGTCTATTTGTGGAAACCAAGGTTAAATACCCTTGGCTTTCCTAGAATGTTTTTTAAATGTGTAGGTAATTTATGCAATGTTTGTGCCTTCTCTAAAAATAAGTAATGTTCTTTGAATTGCTGCATGATGTGCATAGATGAATTCATCAATTGAGATTTGCACGATGTTATATATTGAATTGAATGTGGTGCATGCAGAGTTAAATACATTGAGTGCATATGTACAGTGGCATAGGGCAACAGTTGGTGGAGAGGGATTGACTTAAGATGTCCTGACACTCTACTTGAAAGTCATGGTCCTGGCTGAATGTGTTGACTTCTGTCGTGTGAGCTTTCTCCCATGTAAATAGTATGTTACGATTGGCTTCAGCTGGAAAGGACCAGATGATGATTCAAATTAATAACCACCAGATCACTCTAACCGTTAACAGTTTACTTAACAGTCCTTCCAGTTCAACTTTATAGACAAGACAGCGGGCACATAATTTCCAGCACGATACAGTTTTACAGAGCATTGTCAGACACAGTTTCAGCTCCCTCTGAATTGTTCCTAATCTTAGTGGATGTGTGAGTCCCAGTACATCTTTCCCTCCTCACCGCTCGTAAATCTATTATCCCTGTATAGAAGTGGGGTAGACAGTTATGATCACTATGGCATTAGTAGACCCTTATGTTTCCATACGCTTCCATATCTATGTCTTCTCTCCTCATAGAGGTGGGATATGGAAGATTTACCAGTAGTGTCAGCAAAGATCCCTGTGCTTTCAAATGCTTAGGGAGGCTCTGTACAGGAAAGTCAACTCTGTTCATGTACTAGCCCATTCTGAGTCATTACTTTAAGGCTGGGCCTTGAAGCTAAAGTCCTGTCCTCTGGAACCTTCTGTATCAGGTCACTTTGTTGCAAGGTCAGTCTCTAGCGTCCATGTTGTCTTGCACTTTGTGTCTTGGTTAACACTTCAGAATCATGCGGTCTCAACCCAATCTATACTTTCCTTTTGTTGCCACAGGTCACCCACTGCATGCAGCCTTGATGACCTCTCAGAATATAGGTCTGTTTTAGTCACACACTAGGCCCTATTTGAAGCAGCACAGGAAACCTTCACTCTCCCTGGATGCTAACCCCTCCCGATGTGGTCTAGTCCACCACTTACCCATCTTTGACACTATAGTCATATATATATATATATATATATAATATATATATATATATATTACATCATGTTGTATATTATTTACAAAGATGCATGTTGCAATTTACTTTACATGCCATTACATAACAACAATGCAATTGGTATCTTTAAAAGGGAAAGCAACTATAATTCCACATCCATACTCACCACTAGAAATCAAAAACAACATAGCTGAGCATCTTGCCAATATAAGAGACAACAATGGCTCATATTTAGAAGCATCAAAGCATTCTGTGATTATGCACAAGCGAGATACTTCACATTTTAGGTTATATGGTATAGAAATGGTTACATATCCTCTGGGGATACATTTTCAGAAATATCTAACCACACGTAAGGCATATTGGATTTTACCTTTAAACACATTGCAATCTGAGAGTCCTCAGTGGTTGATACCTTTTAATGGCTAACTGAAAAGATGGTAAACACGGCAAGCTTTCGGGACGCTGAGTTCCCTTCTTCAGGCTGATAGTGACACAAATTCTGAAGACACATACATTTATACATAAGCAATAGAGAAAAAAAAAAAAAAGGGAAAGAAGAGAACAGAAAAAAAAAAGGCAAAACAGTGTTATATGCTCTGGTAGATATGACAGGTGACGCAAAGCAGAGTCGGGTAGGGAGGGGTGGAGGAGCAGGGACAGAGAAAGCTCAGAGAGAGAGAATAATTTGGGAATACAAATTGATAACAACCTTCAACACACTCAAAACAGGATTAAATATTTCACATGGATTTATGGGATTTTATGTAAAATGAACGGACATTTGGGGATAGCAGATTCATGCATTTTTTATATAAAATGAAAGTGCATTTGGAGACAGCTTGCAACACACTGAAATTATAGGACTATGAACTCTTGACACTTCTGTGAACTGTCTCACTTAGAACTCTCCTCTCCACAACTTAACTAAGTATTTTCAGGTCTCCATGGGTTACTAACCATCTACCTAATACAATTGGTTCCGCTTATCTCAGAAATCTGCTTTCTCTGTCCCTGCTCCTCCACCCCTCCCTAACCCGACTCTGCTTTGCGTCACCTGTCATATCCACCAGAGCATATAACACTGTTTTGCCTTTTTTTTCTGTTCTCTTCTTTCCCTTTATTTTTTTTTTTTCTCTATTGCTTATGTATAAATGTATGTGTCTTCAGAATTTGTGTCATTATCAGCCTGAAGAAGGGAACTCAGCGTCCCGAAAGCTTGCTATGTTCACCATCTTTTCAGTTAGCCATTAAAAGGTATCAACACTGAGAACTCTCAGATTGCAATATATTTTTCTATCTACTTGCTAACACGGTATAAATATTCTTTACCTTTAAATACTAAATTTAAAAACTTATTAACTTTTTGTTGTTAGTTTATTGTCTATACACTTGCACTTTTCAGTATTGGATTGTATTTAATCCATTGGATTCAATCAAATGGATCACTATTTGTCACTCATTTATTTTTTTGTGACTGGCTCTCAATGATTTAAATATGATATGTTTTGATTTGTAAAGCAACCTATGTCTAAGGATGGTTGTGCCAGAAATGCATCAGAATTTGAATCTTAATTCCTTCCATGGATTTGTTTGTGTTATTTTTATGGAACTTTAATAAAGAAACATTTTTTTTATACTCACCCGGATGAATGTGCTGGATGTCCTCTTACTTGCCCCTCAAATCACTTCAGATGTGATGTGGTCACTAAAAAAATTGGTTTTGTAAATTTTGTTGGGTATATCAGAAGTTGCTGATAAAATTTTAACCATTTTCACTTCCAAACCAAAAACAACATGTTTCAATAATGGTGCTGATGTAAAGTAGACAAGTGGTTAATGTTATTTATAAACTAACTAGATGGCGGCCCGATTCTAAAGAATCGGGTAGTCTAGAATCCATATATAGTTTATTTACTAATAGTTACGGGAGTGCGGTGAAATGAATTGTGTGTATACAGGCGGCTCTGTGGGTAGCAGAGTATGCGGTGGCTCAGTGGTTAGCAGAGTATGTGGTGGCTCAGTGGTTAGCAGAGTATGCAGTGGCTCAGTGGTTAGCACTGCGCGGTGGCTCAGTGTTAGCACTGCGCGGTGGCTCAGTGGTTAGCACTGCGCGGTGGCTCAGTGGTTAGCACTGCGCGGTGGCTCAGTGGTTAGCACTGCGCGGTGGCTCAGTGGTTAGCACTGCGCGGTGGCTCAGTGGTTAGCACAACGCGGTGGCTCAGTGGTTAGCACAGCGCGGTTGCTCAGTGGTTAGCACAGCGCGGTGGCTCAGTGGTTAGCAGTGAGTGCGGTGAAAGTGGTCAGCGCAGGGGCGTGGGCAGAGTGGTCAGCACAGCGGCGTGGGCAGAGTGGTCAGCGCAGCGGCGTGGTCAGAGTGGTAAGCGCAGCGTCGTGGGCAGAGTGGTCAGCGCAGCGGCATGGGCAGAGTGGTCAGCACACACATACACACACATACACACACTCCGCTATACTTACCACCGGCCGTGCCTCTTCCCCGCCGGCTGGATCGTCAGTTGACATGTCGGCGCCCCCGGACAACTGGATCCAATATGGCGTCGGGGAAATCTCGCGAGACTTCCTGGACGCCATATGGATCCAGTAGTTGGGGCGGCGACATGTCAACTGAGGATCCAGGCGGCGGACGCAGGGCCAGTGGTAAGTATAGCGGAGTGTGTGTGTATGTGTGTGGAGAAAGTGACTGACGTGCGGACAAAGTGACGGAAGTGCGACCAAAGTGATGGAAGTGCGGCCAAAGTGACGGAAGTGCCTTCGGCTTTTATATATTAGATACACACACATTATATGTACACACATGCAAATCTATAAAGATGTAGAAATATATATACATGCACACACATCATTCACAAATTATATTACATACACACATATATACACATACTGTACATTGCATATAGATAAAGGCACATACACACACACAAATCTATATAGATGTAGAGGTATATACACATACTATACATTGCATATAGACAAAGGCACTTAAACACACACAATCTATATAGATGTAGAGGTATATACACATACTGTACATTGCATATAGACAAAGGCACATACACACACACAATTCTATATAGATGTAGAGATATAGAGACATTATTTGCATATACACAAACACACATGTATATTATATACAAACATATATATTTGAGGAGAGCGGAGGCTGGAGGGCAGAGGAGAGCAGAGGAGGCTGGAGGGCAGAGGAGAGCGGAGGAGGCTGGAGGGCAGAGGAGAGCTGAGGAGGCTGGAGGGCAGAGGAGAGCGGAGGAGGCTGGAGGGCAGAGGAGAGCAGAGGAGGCTGGGGGGTAGAGGAGAGCGGAGGAGGCTGGAGGGCAGAGCAGAGCGGAGGAGGCTGGAGGGCAGAGGAGAGTGGAGGAGGCTGGAGGCCAGAGGAGAGCAATGGAGGCTGGAGGGCAGAGGAGAGCAGAGGAGGCTGGAGGGCGGAGGAGGCTGGAGGGCAGAGGAGAGCAGAGGAGGCTGCAGGGCATAGGAGAGCAGAGGAGGCTGGAGGGCAGAGGAGAGCAGAGGAGGCTGGAGGGCAGAGGAGAGCAAAGGAGGCTGGAGGGCAGAGGAGAGCAGAGGAGGCTGGAGAGCAGAGGAGGCTGGAGGGCAGAGGAGAGTGGAGGAGGCTGGAGGGCAGAGGAGAGCGGAAGAGGCTGAGGGCAGAGGAGAGCGGAGGAGGCTGGGGGGGCAGAGGAGAGTGGAAGAGGCTGGGGGGCAGAGGAGAGCGGAGGAGGCTGGAGGGCAGAGGCACAGGGGTGGCTGGAGGGCAGAGGCACTCTCCTTTAGTTGAGCAGTGAGAGCAGTGGGGGCCCCTGGTGGCCCAGCCTCATAGAGCGGAGTCTGGTAGTGCTGATGCCGGGAGGTCCAGGGGGCACCTTGCTATTGTCTGCAGCCGCGATGTGGAGCCGTGTGGCAGTGAAGAGCGCATCATTTCCCTTCCTTCCTCCCCAGCGCCTCCAAATCCTCCCGTAGCGGCTCCTGCAGTGTGTACCGCCGGCGCCTCACTGATGCTCTGTCTCCGCCGCCAGTGTCACCAGCGCCGGGCACCAAGCATCGCGAGAGCCGCCGCTCCTCCTCCTGTGCCAGCACCGACCTGGCGTCAGTGACCCCAGACGAGCATCTCTGGGCATAAGCTGGCAGTGGGAAGCATGGTATAAGAGGGACAGTAAGGTATGTGCGGGGGACAGCAGGGTGTGTGAGGGCACGGGTGTGTGGCAGCTCGCGGTGGGCGTTAAAGCGCCACCGCTCGCCGCCATCTTGGATCACCCTGAGCGGGTGTAGTGCCGAAGCCACTTCCGTCCTGTGACGTCATTTTTGTCCCTTGAAGACGGAAGTGGCTTCGGCTTTTATATAGTAGATTTGTGTGGTGTAACACAATGGTATCTGTTACATTGCAACATTGCAACTTAGTAGCATTTTAAAAATTGTCAAAAATAAATACAAATCATATTGATCAAAATTCATCACTATCATAAAGCACAATGTGTCACAAAATGCATTCTAAGAATCACTGCAGTATAAAGCAGTGTTCCAAAGTTATTGTCTCCTAAAGTGGGTAGAATTGAAAAGATTGGCTTGGTCAAAAAGGTGAAAACAGAGTTAGGGTGAAGGGGTTAATAGCTGGCCAAGGACTGATCTGCAGTGTAGACTAGTCATACAGGCTGGTCCCTGGCGGCTTCTCCATGCCTGCTGCCCCGGTCTGCTAGGTCTCTGCCTACCTTTCCGTCACTCTCAGCCAGCAGGGAGCTGCCTGTACAACCACTCTACATGCTGTTTGGTGCCCGGCGGCTATTAAAGTATGTATTTCTCTGAAATGCTGCAGAATTCCAGAGACAACCATACCAGGCTGTGATCATACAGCCAGTGACTGATACATGCTGCCCACAGATTGGACACCTTGTATGAGCTGTCAGGTTCCTTTAACCAATAAACCTATTAAAAACTGGAGATGCATTTTACTTTTTAATAAAATATACTTTAATTAAGAATCACAGCTGAAAACCAACACGTTATGAAAATGTGAACGCTAACAGCATTTCTTCACATCACCCATAATGCGCTTGTACTTTTATCACTCTAAGGACCCATCAATATTTAACAACGTACTGAACAACTAAAAGCATTTGGATGTGACACAGCAATATTATTAGATATATGTTTTTTTTTTAGCTATATGACTTGAGTATAATGCAAACTCTTGCCGCAGAGTTCACAGTAAATGAAATGGCGTTGAAGAAAATGTCCAACCTAACAATGTTCACCACCAAGATGATGGGGCTAGATGGTCGGGTTTTCACTCTCATATTTTAAAGAGAGTATATACCTGATTCATTAATGGGCTCATGCACATTTCCAACTATGTTATGGCTACTCAGCTATATCCATAATTCAATGCATGCCCTTGAGTCCCTCTACTGATGATAGAAGGCAGTGGGCTCTCCATCTGACTTTAACAATTCATTTGCTATATACATAGCACAGCTTTGTTATTGAACTGCTGGTCAGCTTTAAGTGGTTATTTTAACCTTGTCGGAGCCAGCAGTCCAGCTCAAAGTTGTATTTCTGGGGCCTTTGATAGCTTCTTCTATCCAAACATCTGCTACAAGTCCATACATCACATGTGGTATGTTGTAACGGTCCAGTAATTCCAGGACAGTATATAAAAATTGTGCACTTTTTTGCTCTGTTCATAAAAATAATTTAAAGCGTTTTGTGATTTTTTTTTAAATTGTAGAAACTTAGATTATTTTACCAGTAATTATGATAATTTTACAGTTTACACTGCTCCCTGGCATATGCTTTACACAGAATCACTTTCTACTTTAAGACAAAAAAGAACAAAGTCATTTATCATTTCCTTTATTCATAAGAAGTATGATATTTTTGATCCTCTGCCCTAGGGAGCCTGTCGGAAGTTTCCAATCTTTCATTATTGAACTATACCATGCCTTATCCTTACCAGTTCTCCTTATAGACTACATTTGTGTAGTTCTGAAGCTTTTGCTTTTCCACAATATGATTATCTACGGAACACGCAGATCACAATATCTCGTTCTGAAATATAGACAATAATATTATTTAATTTGGAAGATACAGTGCTTTTTACGAAGTCTCGTGCCTGAGCCGAAACGACAACATGTACAGTTTTCCTGTTCCCACGACTCGTCACAATAAATATAAAAAACGAGATACATGGAACTCTCTGTAAGGCGCCGCTCACAAGCATCAATTTTCCTGCACGATATCGTTTAAGCGATCTGCTTTTTGATCGCTTAAGTGATATCGTTTGTGCATCGCTGCGTGTAATCAAGCGATTTTACAATGTAAAATCGCTTGATTGTTTGATCGCAGATTTGTGAGCCGGAGCTCAAATCAAGCTATAGTCGCTTGGATCAATCTGCATCATGGTGGTATGTGACACCACGATGAACGATCTCCCAGCGGCAGAGCCTATGCTGGGAGATGGTAACTATGTAAACTTCAGGTTACTAAGCGCCGCGCGGCGCCTAGTAACCGATATGTACCATAGTTACCAGCGATCTCGCTGCTCCACATCGCTGGTGAGTCTGTCTGTGACATCTCACCAGCGATTGTGAGCGATATTGTTAGCGATCGCGCGTGCATGAGATCGCTAAAAATATCGTTCTGCAAATTGAACCGTGTGACAGCCCTATTACTCATCATTACTTCAGAGCATCAGTACTGACAGTTAAGCCGAGCATATCCTTTTTTGCTTAAAAAATATTGTCTGTGATTTTTTTTATAAACTGTTCAGAAAAAGTAAAAAATCAAGTTGACATCCTTAAAGCTTTTTGCATGTTAGAAGATTTAAATAGGTTGTTAGGCTGGGGTCACACTTGCGTTTTTTTCATGCTTTTTTGGAGACCTGCGTTTTTAAAAAAACATGTAAAAACGCACCCATAGGCCTCCATGTTAAAAAACATTTGCCCTAATAGCAGTACCATGCGTTTTTGTGTGCGTTTTTGCTATTATGTGATTAGCTGACATCAAAAATGCATGCAAAAACGCATGCGTTTTTTTAAGTCACTAAAAAAACTCATGTCAAGTGTGACCCCAGCCTTACCCAGATTAAACCACAGAACTGTGGAAAAAAACTGGGAATTCACACTGAATAACCAGGTTAGGTTTCAAGAGAGTAACTTTTAAGGTACCGTCACACCGGCAATATTGCTAGCAATTTCACTGGCAATTTGCTGGTTGCAGTGAAATCATGGACACATTGTTCCGTTTTGTGGCTGTGTAAAATGGAACAATGTGTCCATGATTTCACTGCAACCAGCAAATTGCCCGTGAAATTTCTAGCAATATTGCCGCGTGTGACAGTACCTTTAAAGACTTATCTTTGCAATTAGCCTTCAGTATATGTAGGTAGACTTAGGCTGGGGTCACACTTGACATGAGTTTTTTTAGTGACTTAAAAAAACGCATGCGTTTTTCCATGCGTTTTTTCATGTCAGCATGAGTTTTTTAAGGTGTGTGATGGCTCCCTGCGTTTTTGGCTGCGTTTTTAAATCCGCACCAAAAAACAGTGCATGTACTATTTTTTGGTGCGTTTTTAAAAACGCATGCGTTTTTTACAAAACGCATGCGTTTTTTTAACATGGGCCCCTATGGAAAACGCATGCAAAAACGCGTGGTACATTAGTACCATTTAGTGCCATTCAAAAACGCATGCGTTTTTCATAGGAGCCCATGTTAAAAAAAATCATGCGTTTTTGCTATTATGTGATTATCGGACATCAAAAACACGTGCAAAAACGCATGGTACATTAGTACCATTTAGTGCCATTCAAAAACGCATGCGTTTTCCATAGGAGCCCATGTTAAAAAAACTCATGCGTTTTTTTTAACATGGGCTCCTATGGAAAACGCATGCGTTTTGGATGGTACTAAATGGTACTAATGTACCATGCGTTTTTGCATGCGTTTTTGATATCAGCTAATCACATAATAGCAAAAACGCACACAAAAACGCATGGTACTGTCACACATGCGTTTTTGCTATTTAGACATGCGTTTTTGCTATTAAGGCATGCGTTTTTTAACATGGGGGCCCATGGGTGCGTTTTTACATGTTTTTTTTAAAAACGCAGGTCTCCAAAAAAGCATGAAAAAAATGCAAGTGTGACCCCAGCCTTACTAATGCTGGGGTCACAGTTGACATGAGTTTTTTTTAGTGATTTAACAAAACTCATGCGTTTTTTCATGTCAGCATGAGTTTTTTAAGGTGTGTGATGGCTCCCTGTGTTTTTGGCTGCGTTTTTAAATCCGCACCAAAAAATAGTGCATGTACTATTTTTTGGTGCGTTTTTTATAACATGGGCCCCTATGGAAAACGCATGCAAAAACGCATGTACAATTAGTACCTTTTAGTGCCATTCAAAAACGCATGCGTTTTCCATAGGAGCCCATGTTAAAAAAACGCATGCGTTTTCTAAAACGCTTGCGTTTTTTTAACACGGGCTCCTATGGAAAGCGCATGCGTTTTTGAATGGCACTAATTGTACATGCGTTTTGCATGCGTTTCCCATAAGACCCCCTATTAAAAAACGCATGCGTTTTTGGAAATGCACCAAATACGCATTGTACAGTCACACATGCGTTTTTGCTATTAGGGCATGCGTTTTTTAACATGGGGGCCTATGGGTGCGTTTTTTACATGCGTTTTTGAAAACGCAGGTCTCCAAAAATGCTTGTGAAAAATGCAACTGTGACCCTAGCCTTAGTCTTACTCCAACAACAGCAGTCTCTGGTTAAGCAACACAATTGACTTTTTTATTATTATACAGAGATCATGATTAGGGATGAGCGAGTATACTCACTATTATTCGGTATTCGCCGAATAGTGGCGGTATTCGGGCTACTCGCTACTCTCCGAGTACTCATGTGTACTCGGGAGTAGCGAGTAGTTCTAATACTTTCACAGTGTATCTATAGATACACTGCGAAAGTAGCCTAAAAGTGAGTAAAAGTTGTTAAACAATAAACTTACATACTCACCTGTCCGACGCCTGCACCGGGACCGGAAAACCTCACCTCCGATCGCTGGACAAGGACCTTTCACTACCAGCCAATCAGATGGCCGGTAGCGATCTGGCCAATCAGATGGCGCCACGTCACAACCACGTGATCGCTAGCGGCCACCTGATTGGCCAATTTGCAAGGTTCTAGATGTGCCATCAGGACCTTGCAAACTGGCCAATCAGGTGGCCGCTAGTGATGACGTAGTTGTAACGTGACATCATCTGATTGGCAAATCACTACCGGCCTTCTGATTGGCTGGTAGTGAAAGGTCCTTGTCCAGCGATCGGAGGTGAGGTTTCCGGTCCTGGTGCAGGAGTCGGACAGGTGAGTATGTAAGTTTATTGTTTTTAACAACTTTTACTCACTTTTAGGCTACTTTCACAGTGTATCTATAGATACACTGTGAAAGTATTCGTACTCGCTATACTCGCAACAAGTAGTGAGTACCGCTACCTACTCGTTGCGAGTATAGCGAGCATGAATAATAATGTACTCGCTCATCCCTAATCATGATATAATTCAAAGATAACTAAGAGAACGTGTCACATGGTTAAAAGGGGTCAGCTTTTCCTTTTATTTTATTTTATTCCCACTTCTCTCTAGGGTATTCCACGTTTTTGCCATAAATATGGCGTTTCTATTCAGTGCTAATTTTTATGATCTTTACCTGATGCGTACAAGATTATTTTGGGTTTGTGTCCTTAGGTTGCTATGTGCCAATCTCAATTGGTAAAGACCTTAAAAACTACCACCAAGTAAAAAAGAACTATAACTTTAGAACCGGTTGGCGCATTTATGTAACAAAAAATACTCAGGGAAACAGAAGGAATAGGATAGTAGCAGAAACTGGCCACTTTTGACATTACGACAGGTCCTTTTTAACAGAGTTATCCAGTACAATTTAAGAACTATCAGGCAGGTAGTTGCTAACTACCTGCCTGTTGTGCCTGGCATCGATCTCTGTCAGCACAGAGAGTTAACACACTGCTCCTAGCGATTCTGCGGCTTTCAGTGATGTTACATCAACAAAGCAGCAGCTTTGCTTCCACTCTGACCAGGTATAGCTGTTGTCTTCCTGCTGATTAACAACCAGCTACAAGCAGTTAGGCAGCAGGGAGCCAGCTATCTCTCAATATGACATCTGAAGTCACTACCCATTGACAGTTTAGCCCAGAAGAGGAAAAGCTGCTTAGTTGTAGTGGAACAGCTGAGTTGATGGCAGGATTGGTCAGTGTTGTCTATGAGCTGGCACCAGGTAGAACAAGCAGGTAGTTAGCAACTACCTGCCTGTTAGTTTTTAGGCCAATTGGAAAAAATACTCTTGGATAACTCCTTTAAGCAATATTTTTACATTTGCTCTTATGGCCACTTTACACGCGGCTACATTTCTAGCTTATCCACAGGTAACTTACTGGCTGCAGTGAAATCATGGAGACATTATTCCATTTGTACACAGCAACAAGATAGAACCTTGTCTCCATGATTTCACTGCAACCAGTAAGTTACCTGTGGACACCCTAGAAATGTTGCCGCGTGTAAAGTGGCCATTACACCACTGGTGGTGGCACCCAGTGTCTCTTTGGGCTGTCTAATGAGGCCCAAATAGAAAAAGTTTGAGAATCTTTAATGAGCTCCTCTGTTTCCCAGAACTCTTGGGTTGCCCTGGCTTTTACTCTTTAAACCCTACACAGGGACTTTGATTCACACAGGGGTCTCTGGGCAATTAGCTGCTTTTTAGAGGTGCAAATTGACCAGAAGGCTACTCAGCTTGCCAGGACGAAAGTCAGAGGGTAACAGGTACAAAATTGTTAGGCAGGAGAAGCATCATTATACAAGCCAAGATCAAAACAGGAAAACACCAATACTAAGCAGGAGAAGAAAACACAGACCTAACCAAGGAAGCACAAGTATATATGGCAGCTTACGAACTAATCTGCAAGCCTTAGGCTGGGGTCACACATAAGCCCTTGGTCCATTTTTGGCTTCATTTTTGTCATTTTTGTTTTCTAAGTCCAAAAACTGACAGAAAAATGGATTGGATGTAATAAACACCCTGTCCGTTTTTTTCTGGACCTCAAAACATTGCTCTGTCCGTTTTTGAGCCAAAAACGTTGCTAGCAACGTTTTTGGCATCAGTTAAAAAACGCATGCATTTTTTTATCATGGGGCCCTATGGGAAACGCATGCGTTAATGCATGGCACATATAGGCACCTGCGTTAACGCATGTGCGTTTTTAATGAAAAAAAAATGAAAAAATGACTAAGTCCAAAAACGTTCAGAGGTGCAGGAGGCTCAAAAAGCACCCAAAAAAAACCGGATTGGTGATGAAAATCACTTCCAAAAACGGACTTCTATGTGTGACCCCAGCCTTAGTAGGGCATGGTGTCTTCTAAAAGGCTGAAGCTAGGAACTGATAACTTCAGCTGAACAGCACACACACCCATATTGTCAGACAGGACAGCACTGCAAGTTTCAACCACTCCAACTTTAGTGGCAGAACAAACTTGCATCTTCCAGAGCTACTGGTTCTGACATTTCTTCTATGACAAGCGCTACCTGCAAAGTGAATATGGCAGCACCTGGCGACAAAGCAGATGTTGGTTCTGGTGGAGAAGTAATAGAATCCCTGCCATAGTACTATCTGCAGATATTGAAATTCTACTCTTGAACATCAAGAAAGGAAATGTAAATATAGCTCATGATGATTTACCATATACACTAAGTGTATGACCCTTGCAGCCCCCATGATCCCATTGCAGTCCTCAACATCCTCATCATCCTCTTGCATACTCATCCTCATCATTGTTGAACCGCATGGATGCAGTCCTTCAAGCTCATGGAAGTCACACAAATATTAAATATGACTCTAATAGAACCACAACTTCATTCACCAATGTTATGCAACATATATTTGTATTTTAAGTTAATTATTTGTTTGAATATCACATTACTTTCTGTGGGCGACAAAACCTTTGTCTTGCCAAAATCTGACCATTCTGTGTTCATTAAATGATCAATATTTCAGCATTGATGCCAATTTATTTTAACTTAAACCACAGTTGGGAGGGTTTCAGCTTTCAAAAGATTAATTTATAAAACCAATGGAATCGTCAGGTTATAAGCTTTTATTTACATAACATGGATAAGCGACATAACTTTTGGCAGGGACTATATGTATGTGTTTTTATGTTTCATAGCTCTGCCTCCTTTATAGCCTCACCCCCTCCCATAGACCTGCCCTTTCATAGCTCTGTTTCCTTCATAGCCCCCCTTCATGGATTTATGTGTGTATGTATAGTTCCGCCCCTCCACATGGCCTGTTCAAGAGTTGGAACTGCCAAAAATCTTTGCATCGGAAGGTAAAAAAACAGGAATGTTGTTTATCAAAAGGCTGTTGAATGAGTTGCAAATAAAATTATATACATTACTTAGATAACAATTTAGTTAAAGGGGTTATTTTGCTTAAATCTATCTTTACGCTATTGGGCTACACAGACACAAGTAGGTAGATGGTAATTACCTACCTGATCTGCTGTAAGCCCTTATCTCTCAGCCAGGTAATGACAGGAGAGGTCACATGACCTCTCCTGCAGTGATTTTGCTGCTTCCTGTGATGTACCGTCTCGACATCAGAGCTGGATCTTATCCCCCGCCCTGTAAACAGCATCACAGCTGAAGTTACTGTGAGTGACAGCAGCCGGGCCCCCTCCTACTAACGCAGCCCATGCCTGCTGACTCTGAGTAGCGAGGAGCTGTTGGAGGCTTTATGCAGGGACACCCAGCAGCTCCTGTACAATTGGATATCTGGGGGAGGGGGGTTCTGTGTGCTGTGGCTCTTAACACCTAATGTCTCCTTCGCTGCACTTTCACTCCTGCTGGACGCTGTGTTCCCCCCCCCCCCACCCCCGGACACTTCAATGATCCCTCCTCCCCCAGTGCTTTCAACGATGTCAGGAGATATTGACCCATCTGCTGCTGCTAGCAGCACTGGGAGGAATCTGTAATATTGTCAGGGAACACAGCATTGAGTAAGCAGCACTGACTGCAGAGAATGTGAATGCAGGACACAAGATCACTGTTTGTGTTATGTACAATGCGGGAATGATGATAGAGATCAGCTTACTGACAGCCAATGAGTGTGCAGTGGGTGGTGCTGGACACTGAAAATGGGTGGGATCAGCTCTGGCTGTGAATTAGGCAACCAAGATCAATGACATACTGTCAAGTTTGGTTTAGCCACAAGTAAACAAAGTGTGTTCTAGGAATCAAGTGAGAATTCAGGAGGAAACAAAGTTAGAAACAAACTTTTTTTTTAATAGGGGTTTTGTATATTATAATACAGTTCAGATTAGCTTAAAAAATTGTTTTGATTTTGGGGTCGGACAACTTCTTTAATTTGTGTTGCAAATCTGTAGTGTTGAATTTATGATATGAAATGGTTTTGCGTGCAAAATAATTTTTCTATTTTCTTATAACTAAGCACAGTTATTTACTATGCCCATGTCACGCCTTTAACTCCGATACTTACCTATGTGCAGATTACTTTATTCCATAGATGTGTTCTAGTCCTTTTTTTTATTATCAATGTCACCAGCAATGCGCATGCGCATCTTGCCTCCCCTAGTCTATCAGAATCACAGCAATCTGGAGCGTCTACGTATGCACTTTCACTATGGAATTGGTGGTGAGCTTGTGTTCCACAGTCTGCAAATTGATAGACCATTTTCATATAGGATATGACGTCAGCAGCACATGCACTGTAAAGACTGGACAGCACTGCAAATCGTGAAATTATTACCATATCATTTGTGACACACAGTATATTAATCTTGCTGTTCCCGCCTAAACACAAGCCGCCTGAGGGAGAAGTGTAAAATGTGCGTAGGGGTGCAGGAGACACACATCTAAACCAGCCACATTGTAAGTTCATAATTATATTTGTGGCGCCCCTGCGACCAGGGTGAACTGCAACCAGGTAAGGTAGAGACGGTTGACTAAAATACACCCACACAGATACACACACTGACCCTAGCCTAGGACTCTAGGTTAGGCAAGGGGTAGCAGGGGTTAAGAGTAGTGTGGATAGAGCGTAGAGCAGCACTGAACAAGTGGGTGGAGAGACCAACAATAAAAACACGAGAACACCAAGTTGCAGGCAGAGATTTTCCCAGGAGGAGAGGTTCCCTGGAGGATGCAGAATCTTGAAGGCAGAATACCCAAGAGAGAAAGCTCGCTCCATAGCCATAGGCGAGGGAAAGAGGCCAAAAGCAACAACACCCCAAAGTAAGAAAGAGAGAGCCTGGTGATCCCACAGCCATCCCTGGGATACTGGTGGGCTAGGCCAACGGACAGCCAGAGAGCCGGCCCTGTAGAGGTGACTGGGGAGACTCCAATACCCTAATCACAAGACACACCGGCGTGGAGCAGGTACTCCATGACCTGCAGCCTACCTACCACCCTGGTCCAGGAACACCATCAAACTAGGGCTAGTGACCCTGAGAGAGAAGGACCCATCACACAAAGGCCCGTGAAGGCCAGACCAAACCCGTGAGTGAGGAGACAGAGAAAGGAAAGGGCCTGAAAGGACTTGAGGGAAGCAATGCAGAGGAGCTGCCTGAGCTGCATAAACCCAGTGTTAAGTGAACTGTAACTTAAAAGAACTGTGACTGTGAAAACTGTGAATTGTAAACTGCTGCTAAAAGAACTTTGAATAAAGTACCCAGTAAGATCGCGGGAACATCGCTGTGTACAACGGGGCCTTAAGGATAACAAGGTAGGTCCTCAGCTGTGTCCTTCTTTTCAAAGATGAACACAACTCTGGATGACCGCACTTTTGTCCTAAAAAGATGCACACCTTCAGATCATAGGGCAGATGGGAGTTAAAACACTGAACTAGTGAATTTTTTGTTGGGAATTTGTCTGAATCACATTTCTTTAGAGATTTACATATCATATAATCACTGATGTAAGCATAGAGAGGAGGATAACTATGAGCCGAGCCTGACCGTGATCTTTGGGAGGCAGAATGAACAAAGCAGCAGCAGTTAAAGTATTGACTTCATTACTATTTTAATGCCATTCACCTTGCAGTATAAGTGATTAAAGCGAACCTGTCACCCCCCCGGGCATCAAAAGCTATAATAGCCACCTTTTGCAGCACTAAGGCTGCATTCTGAGAAGGTGGCTATAGGCTTTTGATGCCCTTTATAGTATGAAATATTAAGTTAGGTAAATGCTCACTCTTCTGAAGACCGAAGACCGGGAGGCGGGGTTTCACGCTCCTCCGGCCCGCCCCCTCTTGTCAGTCATTGTGCGCGCCTGCTGCTGCCCCCCTCAGTGTGGAAAATGAACGCGCGTCTCCGTTCTCATGCACGGAGCCGCGCATGTGCTGTGCGCCCTGTGTCCAGGAAGTCGACACCGGGCGCACAGCGCATGCGCGGCTCCGTGCATGAAAACGGAGACGCGCGTTCATTTTCCACACTGAGGAGAGGCAGCAGCAGGCGCGCACAATGACTGACAAGAGGGGCGGGCCGGAGGAGCGTGAAACCCCGCCTCCCGGTCTTCGGTCTTCAGAAGAGTGAGCATTTACCTAACTTAATATTTCATACTATAAAGGGCATCAAAAGCCTATAGCCACCTTCTCAGAATGCAGCCTTAGTGCTGCAGAAGGTGGCTATTATAGCTTTTGATGCCCGGGGGGGGGTGACAGGTTCGCTTTAAGTGGCCTTTTTCTTCAGGTCGGTACGATGACAGCTGCACCAGATTTGTATAGTTTATGTTTTGGTTTGACTACTATCATATTAAAAACGCATTTTTACAACATATAGGTTTTTGGCTTCATCAAATTTGAAGGCTATAGTTTGTTTTTATTATTTTTCTGCCAACAGAGCCATGTGAGGGCTTGTTTTTTTGGGATGAGTTGGAGTTTTTATTTGTATAATTTTGGGCCACATAATATTTTTTTCGCTTTCTGTTCCGCTTTTCGTGAGGCAGGATCAACAAGAAACAGAAATTCAGGAGATGTTCACAATGTTGTAAAAGGGATACGGCGGCTTTATTATTCTCACAACTACCCCAGGTGAGATGGTTTCTTTTCCCTTTGTGGGATCTGCCACTATTCACATATAAGACCCTATTTGCACTTCTTTGTTTTCCAGCCTCTCTACATTCTACTTTTTTTGGCGGTATGATGAAAAAGCATTGTGTCTTTGTGACTTTTTTTACGGTGTTCACTAGCATGACAGTTTTGTAGAGTGGGTAGTTCCAGATGCAGTGATACCAAATATGTTTTTTGTTTATTTTATTGTATTATATTTTTTTTATTTTTTCTTTGCTCTTTATTTATTTATTTTTTTTAATTATTATTTTTTTCCTTTTTTACTTAGTCCCTTTATGGGACATCACTTTTTATTACCCTTACCTCAAGCACTGCAATGGTTTATATGTCAGTGCTGCACTCGAAGCACTGACAGTTCACCTCGCGCACCATGCTTCTGGCACCGATAACCATGGCAGTGATCGGGTCCCTGTGATCAAGTCATGTGCTCCTCTCCATATCACCCAGCTGTGATCGCTGTTGACATCAGCCGGTGACCTGGCAGCGATTGTGCATGCACAGTTGCTGTGCCCGCAAAATTGCCAGGAACTCTCCTTCCCTCCCAAGACGTGTAGGTACATCTATGGTCATGAAAGGGTTAAAGAATTGCACAGCCAGGGGTGGTGATAGAACAGGTTCTGGCTGTTACAGCAGTAGTTCAGCTATCAGTTTAAAGAAATCTGTCATCAGGCTTTCATACCCCATCTCTGAACACCATGAAGTGGGAAAGAGAGCCTGATTCCAGAGATGTGTCACTTGCTTTACTAGTTGTTGCAGATTTGATAAAATTACTGTTTAATCTGTTGCTTATCTACCAGTGCAGTTCTCGGAATGCGGAACGCTATATAACCCCACCAAACCGCTGATTGACTGCTCTCTATATACAGTTGTATTCAAAAATATGATGATAGTTTTATTTCTGCACATTGGGAACATTGCACACTGTTTTATAAATCAAATCATGAAGAGAAATGTATAAAATTTTTATCTACTTTACAGAAAATAACAAAAGATAAATATTGGGCTGTTCCAAAAATAGCAGTGTCTGCATTTTTTTTTTTTACAAACTCAAAATATGTACACTTTTTTTGTAGGATTTAGCATTCATGTGAATCACTAACCTAATACTTAGTTGTATAATCACAGTTTTTTAGAACTGCTTCAAATCTATGTTGCATAGAGTCAACCAACTTCTGGCTCCTGTCAATTGTTATTCCAGTCCAGAATGCTTTGACTACATTCCACAATTTATTTTCATTTGTTGGCTTTGCCTCAGAAACAGCATTTTTGATGTCACCCCACAAGTGTTCTATCAGATTAAAGTTCGGGGATTGGGCTGGCCACTCCATAACCTCAATTTTGTTGGACTGGAACCAAGATTTTGCTCATTTACTTGTGTGTTTAGGGTCGTTATCTTGTTAAAACACCCATTTCAAGGGCATTTCCTGTTCAGTGTAAGGCAACATGACCTCCTCAAGTGTTATGATATATGCAAACTGGTCTATGATCCTTGGTATGCAGTATATAAGCCAGGCACCATAGTAAGAGAAACATGCCCATATCATGACACTTGCACCACCATGCTTCACTGTCTTCTGAGTGTACTGTGGCTTGAATTCAGAGTTTGGGGGTCGCCTGACAAATTGTCTGCAGCCCTTGGACCCAAAAAGAACAATTTTACTTTCATCAGTCCTCAAAGTATTTCTCCATTTCTCTTTATGCCAGTTGATGTGTTTTCTTGGCAAATGGTATCCACTTCACTAGATGTTTATTTTTTAACAGTGGCATTTTGCGGGGACTTCTTGCTAATAGATAAGCTTAACACAGGCAACTTCTAATGGTGCTGTCACACCTGGCGACGTCGCTAGCGACATCGCCGAAAAAGTGACGTATCAGCGATGTCGCTAGCGACATCGCGCTGTGTAAACGAGCGGCGCGACCGCGTTTTATCGCTGGTCGCAGGTTGTCAGGTTTACGGGAAGAACCGTAAACCTGTCAACCGGCGACCTGCGATAAGGCTGGATCGCGCCATGTGACATCGCCAGAGCGATGTCGGCGGTGATCCAGCCTATACCACAGCGTTGCTGCGGATCGCTCGCTGGGCTAAGCCCAGCCCAGCGAACGATGTCACCGCCCGCATCGCTGCGGTGTCGCCGGCCGCAGCGATGCTGTGTGACAGCTGGCCAGCGATGCGGGCACCCGCGCATCGCTTCCGACATCGCTGGCCAGATCGTGCTGTGTGACGGCACCATAACTGTCACAGTCCTCACAGGTAACTTGACACTGTCTTTGATCATTCTGGAGCTGATCATTTGCTCAGCCTTTGCTATTCTGGCTATTTTTCGATCCATTCGAATGGTAGTCTTCCATTTTCTTCCACGTCTTTCTGGTTTTGCTTTCTATTTTAAATCATTGAAGATCATTTTAGCTGAACAGCCATTGTCTGCACTTTTTTATAAGTTTTACCTTCTCAGTCAACTTTTTAATCAAAGTATGCTGTTTTTCTGAACAATGTATTGAATGACCCATATTTCTCAGGCTTTCAAAAAGAAATGCATGTACAACATGTCCTGGCTTCACCCTTAAATAAAGGCCACCTGATTCACATTTGTTTCTTCACAGAATGATTGACTTCACTAATTGAACTCCACACTGCTATTATTTTGAACACTCCCCCTTTTAATTAGTTATTCAAATACACAGACTCAAAAACATGCAGATCATGAATGCTGAGTCTGTTGGTTTTCTAACAATCTACTGCAACAACTGGTAAATTGTTTGATATGTGGTAATATAATGTGTACCAAAAACAGCAAATAATCTGGTTAGTTATATTGGACTGCTATTATTTTGGTCACTATTGTACACTGTTAATTAGTAAAAGCTGCCACTCATCGGTGGGGACAGGGTTATACGGAGCTCATGAATATGTAGTAAACTTGTAAACATGGTAGCATGTTTACTAATTCTCTAGTGAAAATCTACTTATGATAAAACATTTTATTTTTTTAAAATCTACTCAAGCAGCCCACTAAGTGACACACAACTGGAATCAGTGTCTCTCAAAAATTTAGTGACATAATCACTTTCAGGCAAACTCCTGGTAGTGATAGTGCAGGCACAGCTCCTGTGCCGCATAACCACCATGACTTACTTACATGTCATAAGGAGAGTACACCTTTTTGATCATGGTATAAATGAACAGCAAATGTCGGGAAGGGGATAAAATTACGTCGAAAATTCTTTAGAATTTCTATTTATTACTTCTACTCCTGGTGAGAAGACCCTTAAAGATTTACTCCCATCATAGCTTTTTTCTTCTTAAAATATTGCAGTCGTATTATATAGCACTTTGTACTTAGAGTTGTTAATTTTTTCCCAGTTAATTCTTCTCTTTTCCCTTAGGTTTATGACATGTGATTAAAAACAGACGAGCTGAATCTTTCTAAGCTCTATGTAGAACAAAGAAATCTCTGTTCCCTGCATAAATCATCCTCTTTAATTCCTGAACTGCATGCTTCACTTCTACCCTGCCATGGAATTTGCAGTGATGACTCATGCAGGGACAAGAGATTTCATGTTTCTACATAGAGCTTAAAAGAATTCAGCTAGTCTTTTTTTAAGTGTGTGATGTCAAAGTACTAATGGAAAAAAGAAAAATTAACTGGGTAGAAGGGAAAAATTTGCAATTTTAAGTACACATTGCTATATAATATGATGTCTACAGCATGTTAAGCACATAAACATTTTGATGGGGGGCTTCTTTAAATTGCTGTGGTACCATGAACTCAGAACTCTAATTGGTTACTATGGACAACAAAGACAATTTTACTGGGTGACAGGTTTTATGAAATAATTCTGAACAAATCATACAAGGGAAACATTCACAACTCATTCACACCAAGTATCAGTTAATTTTTTTATTGTAAGACAAACATTTGCACTTGTATCAATACTGCATCTATGTAGATGGAAAAGATTTTCAGGGCATTATTCACACGTCCATTTGTCACATATGTGTCTATCACTGATAGATCACAAACCTATAAATCAGCAGTAATACTAAAAGAGGATAATTTATTGAGTGTATAACCTTGAAAAACTGAGGCTTATGATGTTTTCACATTCACTTTACCATCACCTTTACAATAATGTGATCAATAGGATCCAGTGTGAAAAAGCAATGTTCTTCTGAACTAAAGTCTAAAGTAAATGCACTTGAGGTTTGCCACCTAATAAATAATGCATATTGAATGTGGACTTAAAATACATGTTGTTTCATTTATATTGTGAGGATTTACAAGCAAAGGAAGGTCAGAAGAAAAAACAAATTGACATTGCGTAATGTTAATCTAATCATCTACTGCGAGTTTGTAAAAAGTATTGACCTCCTTCTTACAGGCATTTTTCCGCAGGTTGTACCTAATGCTTTTAAAACATAAAAATAAAAAAATCTATATAGAGTAATTGTGTTATACTGTGATTGACAACCATCATCAGATGCCTTAATGTCCTTTTTCCACTTGTTTGGTCATCACCCCATAATTGGCATATATTATGATTGGAAATCCATTGGAAAGAGGACTGGAATGGAAATAAACAAATGTGTCCTTCCTCTTGGCTCAACACAACTTAAGATAACTTTTATAGAAAAACATAATGTTGTCACGAGACATATATGTACTGTATCTGTGGCCAACCAATGGTTGTGATAAGTGTTAATTCTTTCCAAGGGATTTGCAACTAGACATTAAAGGAGATTAAAAATATATTATTTTTTGTAAATCCTTCCCAAGTTTAGTTTTAGATAGTTGAGTGCAGGTGATATGGAGAAATGCCATCATGTTACAGGAGATCCCATTTATCCTTTGAAGAACTTTAGTCTCCTAAGCTTTTCAGAGAGTACAAAGCTTTGTTATCTCCTGCAAATACAGAATGAAGCAGAGATACACACTGCAATCATTTCATAACATTATGATGAGGATCTGTGAGAGCCCCAGTGGTGAGATCTTCATCCATCATCAAGATATTACCTATCACTTGATGATGGTGTTAACTTGCCGAGTTGGGTTTGGTTAGAATGACCCCTATTATACTGCACTACTGCAAAATTAAGGATATTTTAAAGTCCTCTGGGTCAACTGGAAATGATAAAGAGTAACACCAGAGAGGGGAGATGGCAGGTAATATTTTAGGTTGGAGAAGATCTCTTGTGTGCCTACATGTCATGGAACTTTAGCATTGACAGTCTGCTAATTTATATCACAGTATATATGGCTTTGGTCTACTTGCTATAACAACAATTCTTCCTTATCAGTAAGGTAAAATATATGTTTAAACCGTATTAGCGAGTAGATAGAAAAATATTAAAATCTGAGAGTCTTCAGTGGTTGATCCCTTTTAATGGATGACTGATTGCTGGGGTTAAGCTGCTGCATGAGATTGCTCTGAAATCTTCATGAGATTGCTCAGAGGACAAGACAGGAACCTTTCACTGCCATCATCAGTACTCCAAATGAGTATGTTCATATATCAATGTAGCTAAAGGCAAGCAAATTCACTTTGGAAAAGCAGGAGTTTGGAAGCTATGTCCTTTTTATTTTACAGGAATGAAGTCACATCTCTTAATAAAGTAACTTCCAAAGTTTTTTTTAATCTTTCCATACTAAACAAAATTGAAACTTTAATTACTTTAAAACACCACTCCAGTGTTTTTGTTTTTTATTTTTCAGCTATAGAGTGGCACTTTAAATATAAGTCCCCTATTATAATAATCCTCCAGTGTTTTCATGCTATTTCAGTGCTGTTTCAGTCCCGCGGCACCATCTTGTGACTGTAGCTTCTTACAGGCTGAAAGTCAGAAGTAACATCACAAGTAGGGATGGGCGAACCGCTTGTTTTTTCCCAGGTTCGTGTTCGGGGTTACCCTGTTAAAGCAAACAAAGAGTTATTGCACCTGATATACTTACCTGGTCCACGTTCTCTCTTCTTGATGTGACGCATGCTGCGTCACTTCCGGGCCGTCTCTTTTCTTCTCGGCGTATGTGATTGGCTGTTAGAGCCAGTCACATGACTATTCCCTGGAAGGCTGGAAGTGACGCAGCGCCGCCGCACAGCTGGAACAAATAACGCTGACCCGGTAAGTATAATGAGGACGCTTTACTTGCTTTATGAGATCAAACCCAGTCACGAACCCGAGCAGTTCACCCATCCCTAAACACAAGCTCTTAAGGTACCGTCACACGGGGAGATATCGCCTGCGATGTCGCCGAGATCTTCCTGTTCAGGCGATGTTGAAGCGACATCGCCTGTGAGTCGCCGCGTGTAACAGGGCAACTGAACGGCGATTAATCTCTGTTTCTGAGTTCAGAGATTTCCCAACAGTGTCGGGAAATCAGGCGATTTAGCTTAAGCGATCAGTCTGCCTACTGCCGTGTGACGCGGCGATATCAATGGCACAGGCGATGTCTGTGTTCAGGCAATCTATTTTGTAGGCGTGGCAGGCATTTCGATAGCCGCGCCCCATCTGCGGCACACCAAGTGCGTTCCGATATGCTGCCCTTCGCCAAGGCGCCATATGTGATTATTGATGCGTGCATTACTACCGTCAACAAAGTGTAATTATAGAATTTTAATAAATGAGCGTCATGGAACTCTTCCTTTGGTGCGTTACTCCCTGTGTGTGTGTACGATAATCACATCGCTTACTACTGTCATCAGTGACGAATAAACTGTGTAATCAGTGGATATATATGGCCAATCTTTTTGTGACAAGTGTGTAAGCCAAAATGTGGCACATATTTAAAGATCTTCAAGCATATTTTGACATGTTTTCGCAATGCAACAGCGTTACCGTGGGTGATGACTTGCAACGCATCGGCGTTGCATGAAGTGTGTGATGCTTCTTACGATTATTTGTGTTGTCCTAAGCGGTTCCAACGTGATGCATGACGTAATCACGTTGTTGGACGGTGACGCCCCTATTCACACTGCTTCTCTGCCCCAGCATAAACATGGCTGCTGTGTGTCGTGCTCCAGCATGGGGAGAGGCAGAGCTGTTGATCATGGTGGATCTAATGGACCGCTGTGATTACTGGTGCTGTTTGCAGCATGAACATCCAATGAAGCACAAGCAGGCTGTGTTGCACAGTGTCCAGCGTGCACTCAGCCGCAAACTGAGGATCCAGAGGGATCCCAAACAGATCCGGAGAAAAATAGCGGATTTAAAATACAAGACTCGGGACCGTCTTGCAGACCTACGGGCACGGATTCAGACCTTGCGAGGTAAGTGTGGAGTACGTCATATGCACACATGTACCCAGTGCCGTAAATAACATAGGTGCAGGGGTTGCGATCGGACCTGGGCCATGCAGCCTAGGGGGCAACAAAGATCCCTTTGGCCCATAAAAAAAGACAAAATATTATTAAAGTTTATCAATACTTGGGTGCCCCATTGGAGCTTACGCATCTGTGCCCCTGGGCCTGAAGTTACGCCACTGCATGTACCATTATTTTTATACCTACTGCTGTGTCGTTAGTGCCATTTGTTCACTGTGCATGTACAGGTGCAGCATAGAGGCCCATGTAGGTGCTGCACACAGTCAGCTTACTCTTGCACACAATTATACTTTACACAGTGTAGTTACATCATTACAATAATTTTCAACATTCATTCACACTCAATTTAGCCTTCTTTCAAGCAGACTACAGTCTCCGCATTGTCATTACCCATACATATGTGTATTTCAAACGCTTATTACTTTGCTGGGTGATTTAAGAACTGTGTTCCAAATGCATCTTTGCCTTGGACCTGACACAGTTACATAACTAAATATATGTTGTCACGCAAAGTTGTATGGTTCTGACAACACAATGAAAATGTTGTTGTGCCCATGACAATACACCTACTGTAGCAGCAATTATGTATGGCTGTTTTCCAAAATTTACTAAAGAAACTCTCCCTATTAATTTGAATGTTAAGTCGGACACTTTCTGAAAGAGGTGAGCATAACATACGTTAATTAAATGTGTAGCTATCAAAATTACATTCATCAATGTGCCTTGTGTTTTGACCCACAGCAGAGGATGCTGCCGCCGCTGGTCAACCAAGCCAAGAAGATACACAGTCCGCTGCATCATCAGCTTCGCCCACATCCACGCGAGGGAGTTCACCGGCTGGAAATCGATCTTCAACACCTGCGGCATCACCACCTGCGGATTTTGCAGAGGGACCTTCCAGCCCACACCTATCAAGCCCTGAAGAGCCGACACCCCCTGTCCAAGACACACCTCCATACCAACCACAGTCACCGGAAGACATGTCTCGGGGTGAATGGTCACCTGACAGCAACTGTGCTGATGTTCTTTGCCAGCCTCCTGGTAAGTCACTGTGAAGGTTAAAATGTATTCTGCAAGTGTTTGCTTAGTGTAACATCTCAAACTTTTTTTTTTTTCATTTTATTGCCATACATCTACAACTTACATCTGCCTCCAGTAATTGTGCTGTGAGCCCGTCACCACTGACAGGAGAAGTGGTGATGCTGAAGAACAGTGTCAGTTTGATAATATTACACCATTGCAGGCCCTAACACCAGTTTCTTGACATCTCATCTGATAGCAGCATAATGTATACACAGATAGCATCATAGCAGTGGGTTATTCTTCAAATAACGCATGAATTATTTTGATCAGAACATTTCTGGACTAAGCAAGATTTGCCTCACATTCCTTTAGTTTTCCAAAGTAAGCTTCAAAAATAGTCATTTTCAAAAAATTTCTTTGAGCATTGACCGATTCCTGGAATAAGGGTCTCTATTTCAACATTATGCTGCTGTCAGATGGAATAGGCAAAAGTAGGTGACAGTGGACCTTTACATGGACAGTGTGAAATGGCTTGTGACATTTTTTGCAGATATAGCCTAATGTGTAGATCAATAACCTTTTTCCTGTTATGCAACTTTTTTTTGGATTTTGTTTTATTTTTGAATTTATACACTTTAAAAAGCAGAATGAAATTGTATTTTAGTCCTGAAATTGTTTTACTCACAAATTGCATTGTACGAGCATCAAAATTAATATTTTTCTGCTGAACAAGGAGCATCCACAAACAAAGTTGACAGAGTACGTAAATTGTCACTTTTCCAGTTTTCTGACATTGCTGTGTTTTTGCACTATAGGGATACCAACACTGACGGATGTCATGGAGGTCCTGCAGCAGGCTATGGACAACATTCACCGAGTGATGGCCATGATGAGGCAGATGGTAGAGGCATCTGCTTTGCCTCCACCAACTGGCCAACGGGAGGACCACTGATGTTTTTTTTTTTTGTTTTTTGTTAATTTTTTGGATTGTTGTATGCCTACTGGCAATTTTCTAGTTGTAGCAGTATGTTAACTGTTTATATTTCCACAAGATTTGTGTGGAGTAATATTTTGACATCAAAATAATATTTGAGGATATTCCTCATATTAACAATTTTTACAAGTAAATAATGTTATTGAAGCAACCAAAATATGTAATCTTTATTTTGCCATGTAACATGGTTAATGCGCACCCGTGTACAACGAAAACTCATAGTGGCTGTTGGCCAAAGTTACAAAAGCCGACAAGTGTGTATTTATCAGGTAAATCACACAAAACACAGAGGGTGTATTTTTCGAAAAATGAAAGCAAAGACATTAGGTCATATTGTGTCTGAGTAATAAATTAACACAAAGCTGTTACAGCACTGTCCCCAAATTTTGCTAAACCCCAAAGAAGGCTAATCTGTTTGTAAGGTAAAAAAAAAAAAAGCAGTAATGAACATTCAAAATAGATTCAAACACATCCAAGCCACACAGAGATATGTCAACTAGTTTGAAAAATTAACATGACTTGAATGATGACATTGACCTATACACCTCTATATGTTTTTTTTTTTTTTTTCATGACGGTGTATGTGTCAAGTGATTGATGGAACATTTTTCAAAATTACAGACAAAAATAAAAAATAGAAATTTTTTTTTCAAAAAAGCATATTAGACTGCATGACGACCTTAAGGTGAACCTCCTTCAAACAGTCCTTATGTCCATTTTTCAAACAATAACATGACTGTACATGCTATGTAGCAGTGAAAGAAACACTTTCCAAGTGGTTTTTTTTAATGTTTTGTTCATAAATGAAATTTAAGAAAAAAAAACTGTGTGTAGAAGGCAAACAAAGCATTCATATCATGCTTTTGTCTTTGCAAAATCAGCCCGAATGTAATAAAGGCCCTGGTTGGACAAAACTACAAACAAATTAGAGTGGTTGATATTGTGGCTCATCCTGGTTAAAGCCACCAACACGACCCAACGTTGCCTCGCTAACCATTGGACTGTAACCATATTGAACGGGCCTCTGCTGTGGTACTGTTTGTGGGCCACGCAATTCTTGACCTGCTACGGCGGCATACATTGGTCCCCTTGGATAGTGGACAACTGGTGTTGGCTCTGGTGGCTCAGCAAGAATGGTACGCCGTGTAATAGTGCCATCACTTCCCGCGTCAAGTGCCAGGTGGATAACCCGCTCCACACTCCGCCGGGTCTCAGAGTCCATAGTGACCAAGCGCTCACTGACCACCTGACCAAATCCAGTGCTGGGTTTACTCTCCATGTTGAAAATAACTTTTTTAGCCCATGTGCCAAGCTCGGTGGTAGGGGGTGTGACAGGTCGTCTACGGCGCACTGTAAACCTTGCACCAGGACGCTGTTCTGTGACAACGTGCTGGGTACCCAACTTCCCCTGTGATGTGGATGGAGGGCTCTGACTGCCTGATGGTGTTTGGTCTTGGGAAGCCACAGTACTGTCTTGTTCCTAAAAGGCCAAAAAAAAAAGGGTGAAGACTTGAGATTTTTTACAGCCAGTTCAAAAGGTTAACATTGTGTCTGCAGGTCATATGTGAGGGAAACAGGGCAAAGAGTATGAATAATGCATGTCAAACCTCGGCCCTACTGTAGGCTATGTAAAATTTACATATATAGAGAAAAAGGTAGATGGATTTTACACTGTGCTCCATCGAACATTACAGTACGTTTGGTGATCCTTCATTAGGACATTAAAAGCGTCCTGACAGAGACTAATTTTGAAACAAGTACTTTAAATTTACCACTTTGTAATGCCTTTTATAATTTAAAACATTATGTTAAAACATTCTACTAGGTAGATTACAATTACTTTGCACACACCCACCTCTAAAGGCAATAATGTGGGCAGTGGAGTTGAACATGCATCTTGTAGACAGGCCCTGCTGTTGAGTGTCTGGCGATGAAGCTGCTGATCAAGGGTGAAAGTCAGTAGGTGGTAATACCACAATTGGGGGACATAAACATCATCTGTTCCACACCCCGACCGTGAGTCAATGACTTTCATGTGCTCTTTTTTAAAGACGGTCCGTAGTGACTTTATTTTGACCTTCACCAAAGCCTCGTCACAGGTCTCCCCGGGGTGGTATTGGACATACAAGTCACACAGTTTGGCATAGGCCGCTGACTTCACTGCCTTATTCTTATATGAAGGGAGCCTGGTGCGCCACAAGCATTCATGCTCTTCATATAGGGCTATGTACGCACGCAGGAATTCGTGATTGTCAGTCATCTGTAAGTGAAAAAAATAACAATATGTAAAGAACAAACATGCATGTCTCTTTGCATAGCGACATAGCAAAGATAGCATTTCAAAGGGCATTAGTGGACCTTTACAAAATTTATCTGGGACCGGAAATATCCAAAAAGTCAAATTGTTAATTGTATTTTTGGCCGCCATTACGTGACAGTCCTGCGTTACATAACATCTGAAGAGCGCTCCTGTCATGCTTTCTGACTGAAGGTAACCGTCACCTACACCTGTGTGCAGGCCCGGACTGGTAGGCGGGACTACCGGGACTTCTCCCTATGGGCCGGTGGTGGGGGTGTGGCCGGGGGCCGGCGCTCCTGCTCCTCCGGCCGTAGGCCGGCTGTAAGTCACTATGCGGTGGCCATCATCATGCACAGATGCAGCAGTCCCCAGCCCTGTCACTGCCTGCTTGCGCGCTCTGCACCCTCTCCTCCCTGTCTATTAGACAAACTAATCTGTCTTTTGGGAGGAAGAGGGAAGGGGTGTGTGCGGAGGACGGGGGCCACACCTCCATACATGTACCGTAGACACAGGGAGCTGAATGACCCCGGAAATACCAGCACCTGCATTTCCGGGGTCAGAGGAGCTCTAATCAGCTCCCTGTGTCAGAGAGTCGGTGCAGTGCAGTGACGTCCTCATTCTCAGCAAACTGCAGGTGCAGGACGTCACCACAGTGTGAGGAGGAGGAGACATGGGGGCCAGGAGGAGGACAAGCCTGGAGCCAGCAGGAGGACACAGGAGGAGATCGAGCCTGGAGGCAGGAGGATGACATGGGGGCCAGGAGGAGGACGATCCTGGAGCCAGCAGGATGATGACACAGGAGGAGCAGTAAGTATACACAGCTCATGGACCTGAAGATGGGGGTGGGGGGCAGGAAGGCTAATTTTCCCCCCATTGAGGAATAGCAGGCTCTCCTGCTCCAGCCCTGCACAGCCTGCAGTGATCACTCTCCCATACACATCTGATTGCCTTCTACCTATATGTGATTCCTTAATTATTAATGCACATAACTGCAGCCAGACCTCAGTGTAAATATGATCCCTGCAGATACACATCCAGATACAGTGAGCAGTATATACATCCTGGGCTCCATTAACTCTATACGATCATTGTTCTTACACCTAGGTGAAATCTTTCATGGCTGCAGGAATAATTCTGCTTAATAGACCAGTCTAAGGCTGCCTTCACATTAGCGTTTGTGAACGCTGCGTACTGAACGCAGCCAAACGCTTGCGCACTGCGTTCCTATGTTTAACATGGGAAAGCATTTGGCTGTGTTCGGTTGCGTTTGCGTTTGGATGCGCACAATTTGTGCTCCCTCTGAACGCAGCTTGTTGCATTTTTTGTGCGGTCGCTTGTTTTATCCACAAGTGTCCGCAAGAGCACAAACAATGCATGGATCTCAATGGATCCGCAGGACAGCGCAGGAGAACGCTGTGGATCTCATTGAAATCTGTCCCGGGGGTCCCCGCTGATCAGCGGCGGCCACCGGAAGCTCATGCAGAGCCACAGCTGATCTCCCGCCGGTGTCAGCGGGGAGGAAACAGCTGATCTGACAGCTGTTTAAATCTTCCGCACTGACACCGAATAGGTGAGGTCGGCGCGGGAGATTTGAAGCAGCGATCAGCTGTTTCTTATCTCCTGCACCGATATCACCCTATTCGGTGTCAGCGCGGGAGATTTAAGCAGCTGTCAGATCAGCTGTTTCTCCCCGCTGACACCGGCGGGAGATCAGCTGTGGCTCTGCATGATCTTCCGGTGGCCGCCGCTGATCAGCGACGGCCACCGGGAGAGATTTCAATGAGATCCGCAGCGTTCTCCTGCGCTGTCATGCGGAGGACACTGCGGATCCATTGAGATCCATGCATTGTTTGTGTGCTTGCGGGCGCTTGCGGATAAAACAAGCAACCGCACAAAAAATGCAACAGGGTGCGTTTGGAGGGCGCACAAATTGTGCGCATCCGAACGCAAACGCAGCCATACGCAGGCACATGCGTTCCCATGTTAAACATAGGAACGCAGTGCTCAAGCGTTTGGCTGCGTTCGGTACGCTGCGCATGCAAACGCAAGTGTGAAGGCAGCCTAAGAATGGGGAATATGAGTATAACTACAGACCATGATTTACATACCCGTACCTAGGAGGAATAGCACATGTATCACATATGGTACCTTTACACGCCGCTACAGCAGGTTGGAAACAACCGGGTGTTTCACGTGCACGAGCACGTACCAACGGTTGAAAACTGTACCCGATACCGCCTTTACACGCCGCTAAAAGGTGCTCTACAGAAGGTTTAATCTATCCCTGGAGGCACTGACGGGTGCTCAAGTTACCTTCTGCAGAGCACCTTCCCTCATTTACACGCCGCTACAACAAGGTCATATGGGCGGACCTGGGGCAGCAGGGACAACACATAGGCGTGCCAGAGTTGTGGATTACGAGACGCTCGTACGGTGATTGGACACAGCAATAGCATCATGATTGGCCAGCCAGCGCAGGAAGGCTGCCTAATACATGACGCTATTGCAGTTGTGTAGTGGGACTGGTCATCTCCTTAAATATGCCGCCCTGTGCAGGGACAGCCAATCGTAACGCAGGAGCTGCCACCAATGATCGCTGATGGGGCGCGGTATCCCGGAGGCTGTGTCACGCCCCAGGTAGATACCTATGTTTCGCAAAAAACCTCCTGTTCCTTATTTACACGCCGCTACCATTAGAGCACTGCTCTGAAACAGGTGCCGAGAGTGACGGGTGGCAACGACCTAGTTTACACGCCGCTATCTCGGGTTGATTTGACGGTGCAAGATACATTTGTCTCCCAAACCCGATTGTTTTTCAACCTTCTGTAGCGGCGTGTAAAGGGACCAATAAAGTCACATTTTACTCTGTACCCAGGAGCTTCAATCTGTCTGTGTGCCTGAGCACAAAAGTTGTTATAAGTATATAGTGTATAGGATAATACATCTAGTATGGAAAATATGTAATGTAATATGGAGTAAATTAAATAGCATACACTATATATGGTAGTATATAAACAGTATAATGGTACATTTACACGCGGCAACAGGAAGATAGAAACCGGCAGGTGTCGGAGACAATTGTACCTTTTACCTTCAAAACACCTTGAAGTGGCTGCGTGTAATTCAGGTATCTGCAAGGTGTTTTGAAGGTAAAAGGTACAATTGTCTCCGACACCTGCCGGTTTCTATCTTCCTGTTGCCGCGTGTAAATGTACCATAAGGGATAGTAGTGTACAACATCTAATAATATCAAATGTGCAAAGTGTAACAAAAGATCAATAATAATAAAAATTACGAAATGTCTATTATATAGCATAGGATACATTATATAATACACTCTGTAATGTCTAGTAAACAGCATATAACATAGTAAATAATATATGGTAGTATATAAGGAAAAGTACAGTACTGTACAACATGTGGTATAGTAATATGGAGAGTGTGTATATACTGTATAGATTAGAGCAGGGGTCTCAAACACGCGGCCCCCGGGCTTCAAAGTGTGGCCCGCGGCACCGTGGACAATGTAAGGACGCCGGGATCCACTGTGCAGGTGGCCACCACGGTGCAGTGTGCTGGGGACTGCGGCTTTATTATCACTTCCTGCGGCCGCTACGACAAGCTCCGGGACTCCTTCCCTCAGCTACACCAATGGAAGCTGGCGAGCCAATCGGATCACAGACTCGCAAGTGACGTCATCCAATCAGAAACCTCGAGTGACGTCATACGCCAACGGAAGGAGGCTCGGAGCTTGTCCTAGCGGCCGCAGGAAGTGATAATAAAGCCGCAGTCCCCAGCACTATGCACCGTGCCGGCCCCTTACACAGCGCACCGCGGCGGCCCCCTGCACATTGGATCCCGGCATCGTTAAGGTGTGTGTGTGTGTGAGGGAGAGCGTGACTGTGTGTATGAGAGAGAGTGTGTGTATCAGTGTGTGTATGAGTGTGTATGAGAAAGTGAGTGTATGTAAGTGTGTATGAGAAAGAGTGTGTATGAAAGTGTGTGTGTATGAGAATGTGTATGAGAGGGTGTGTGTGTGTGTGTGTGTGTGTGTATATGAGAGTGTGTGTGTGTGTGTGTATGAGTGAGTGTATGAGTATGTATGAGAAAGTGTGTGTGTGTATATGTGTGTGTGTGTATATGAGTGTATGTATGAATGTATGCATGAGTGTGTGTATGTGTGTATGAGAGTCTGTAAAAGTGTGTGTATGAGAAAGTGTGTGTATGTGTGTATGAGTGTATGTGAGTATGTATGAGAAAGTGTGTGTGTATATGAGTGTATGTATGTATGAATGTATGCATGAGTGTGTGTGTGTGTGTGTGTGTGTGTGTGTGTGTGTGTGTGTGTATGAGAGTCTGTGTAAAAGTGTGTGTATGTGAGTGAGACTGTGTGTGTGCGCAAAAAGAAGCGAGACCAGGTTGGGACATCACTACAAAGTGGCATCATGATGGGGACATTACTACAAGAAGACCAGATGAGGACATTACTACAAGAAGAGGACCAGGATGGGGGCATTACTACAAGATGACAGTCAGAATGGGGACATTACTACATGATGAGGACCAAGATGGGGACATTCCTACAAGATAAGGACCAAGATGGTGACATTACTACAAGAATGACCATAGTGGGGGACATTAATATAGGATGGGGACCAGTATGAGGACATTATTACAAGAAGGGGACCAGGATGAGAACATTACACAAGATGAGGACCAGAATGGGGACATTACTACAAGAAGGGAACTACGGTGGGGACATTACTAAAAGGAGATCAGGATTTGATCATTACTACATTGAGCGAAAAATTCTGGAATTACTAAAAATGTCACTTCGTAATGCGGCCTCCGATATCAAATTTTTTCTATGTGCGGCCCACCAACCCAGCCGAGTTTGAGACCCCTGGATTAGAGTATATCATGTATCGCATCCACTGTAACGTATTGTAGTGCAGAACACGAGGTAAAGTACATAGTCATATAGAAAGTGTATACTGTGCTATGTATAATGTATGGTATATAGAGAATACATGCTGATATGTATTTTATGCTATGTAGTATATAATGAAATCTATCTAGTGTAGGTTGTGTATACAGTGTACGCTATGTCCTGTATAATGTGCAGTGTATGGTGTATACTTAGTAGTTTATAGTGTGCGCTCTGTGGTGTGTAGTATATAATATACCATATCATGCATAGTATGTATTATATCACTATCTGTATTGTTATATATATATATATATATATATATATATATAATTACACAGCACAGTACCACTTCTCCTGTCCTGTATACTGGGTATAATCCTCAGTATCTGTATTATTCTGTATATATACACTGCACAGTGCCACCTCTCCTGTCCTGTATACTGGGTGTAATCCTCAGTATCTGTATTATTCTGTATAGATACACTGCACAGTACCACTTCTCCTGTCCTGTATACTGGGTATAATCCTCAGTATCTGTATTATTCTGTATATATACACTGCACAGTGCCACCTCTCCTGTCCTGTATACTGGGTGTAATCCTCAGTATCTGTATTATTCTGTATATATACACTGCACAGTACCACTTCTCCTGTCCTGTATACTGGGTGTAATCCTCAGTATCTGTATTATTCTGTATATATACACTGCACAGTACCACTTCTCCTGTCCTGTATACTGGGTGTAATCCTCAGTATCTGTATTATTCTGTATATATACACTGCACAGTACCACTTCTCCTGTCCTGTATACTGGGTGTAATCCTCAGTATCTGTATTATTCTGTATATATACACTGCACAGTACCACTTCTCCTGTCCTGTATACTGGGTGTAATCCTCAGTATCTGTATTATTCTGTATATATACACTGCACAGTACCACTTCTCCTGTCCTGTATACTGGGTGTAATCCTCAGTATCTGTATTATTCTGTATATATACACTGCACAGTACCACTTCTCCTGTCCTGTATACTGGGTGTAATCCTCACTATCTGTATTATTCTGTATATACACACTGCACAATACCACTCCTCCTGTCCTGTTGTCAGAGGCGGTATTGGACTTTGACTCTTAGCATTTAAATGTTGTTTAAAATCACTTCTCTTATGTATAGGTGATGACTTTCCCTTCGCTGCGGATTTGACCACTGGGACCCAACAATCCTGAGAAACGTGGCTTTGAACAGTAACATGTGAATGGAGCTGCGGCTGATTATTCCCTCTGCTGCACCATTCACATGTGGCTCTTCAGATAACGACTAAGAAAGTGATGAGGCCACGACAACGTTAAAAGCAGATTTCACTGATCGGGGCTGATGGGTGATATAGAATGTGGGCTGGTGGGATCTTTTTTCCAGGGCTGCTTTTTGGTCCCAGTCCGGCCCTGCCTGTGTGTGTAGGTAACTTTTGTCTGAACGGCCGGAAGTAATTGTGCAGCAGGGCTGCAGGGTGGATGTTGCCAAAAACAGTGTCTGCCAACTGCCGACACAGCAGATCAGCTCATCATGTAATGAAGTGATTACATCATCACTGAGCGCATCGTCGCTGTGCTGACACCAGCACTGACGAGCAGCTGGCAAACAAGTTGTGGACACAGGTGCTGGAGGCTGGAGCTGGTTAGAAGACAGAATACATTACATGACAAAAGTAACATTTAAATTTAAAAAAAAAAAAAAAGGGACATAAAATGGGGTTTTGGGAGCCGATGCTGTATAAATGGGAACCTTATGTGTGGTGCTGTATATGAGATGTGCTCTCATCTCATATACAGCCCTATCACCTCTAGGCTGACATATCATATACAGCAACCCTATAGGGCTCATATATCACATCATATATACATCAGTAAACGGCTCCCATTATTCTACCCCTATGGGGGCTGTGTATTATATGGGAGAACTATGGGCAATAAGACATGGGATTCCAATATCAATTCAGCCCCCATAGGGATCCCATATCCAAAGTAAGCCATGTCAAGCACATGTAACACTAACCAGAAAAAAAAAAAAAAACAGCAGCAAAAGCACTGTATGTGAAGGATTTTTAGGCACACATGCTACAATACATACCGTGAGGAACGGCACTGGAGACGCCACCCGGTTAGGTATTGTGAAAACGCAGACGCCTGTCCGCCATGTTCTGAAGGACGCTGAAGCAATGACAACGCAGTTTGGCCCTGCAATCACAGTCGTCGGCTGAGTTCTCGCCAAACCATGGAAACGGCAATTGGCTGACGCAGGAGCGGTTTGATTGGATGTTGGACTCCAGAAAGACAGACATGCCCCTGGAATCGCCATTTATCTTGCCGGAGATATCTGTGTGTGGCTTTTGGAAACTCCAAGCTTCTGTTCAAAACGCTGCCGCGCTGAAAGGTAATTTTTTTTTTTAAGACGCCAAAAAAAAGCATAATTAGAGCCTCGCTTCAGAGGCTTATCATTACCTTGCTTGTTAACCCCTAGACGACAGCCTAACGTCTACAGACGTCCGAAAAACAGGGTACTAAAGCCCAGCCTTACGTCTGTAGACGTCGGGCAGGAAATAGCCCTGTAGCGCCGCCCCTGGAGCTAATACCTCTAGGGTGTCAGCGTACCGATTGTAGCTGACACCCTAGAGAGTAGTAATTAGCTGTTTTTGTACCCGCACCTGTAATGTGATGACCGGTAAACACCGTTTACCGATCATCACATTACAAAAGTGAAAGTGCTTTGTACAAAATGCTTTCACTTTGATCCGACATGAAAACACATGTCGGATCAAAGTGATCCATTAACCCCTAAGGCCCCTAAGACCCCCTGTGCCTGAGATTACCCCCCTTACCCCCCCACCCCTCCCCCGGGCCATCTCAAAATGGCGGCGCATGTAAAAACGCGCCGCCTCCCCTGCAGCTGCATGCGATCTGACATGTCACAAGTCAGATCGCATGACTGACACATCCCCCTGTGCCCCCCAACAGTTTCTGCAGCCTCCAGCCCCCCATCTCCAGCTCTTCCAGCCTCGCTCCTGCAGCCCCCTCCTCGCTCCTACAGCTTTCCTCCTCCGGTCCTCCAGCTTCCCTCCGCTCCTCCAGCCCCGCTCCTCTGATACCCACAGCCCCCTCCTCGCCCCTCCAGCCCCGCACCTCTAACCCGCTCCTCTAACCCTCTCCTCCGCTCCTCTTACCCGCTCCCCCGGCTCCCCGGCTCCCCTCCTCGCTCCTCCGGCCCCGCTCCTGCAGCACCGCTCCTCCAGCTTCCCTCCTCCTCTCTCTCTCACCTGCTCCTCGTTCCTGGGGTCCCGCTCCTGGATCCTGGAGTCCCGATCCTGGGGTCCCGCTCCTGGATCCTGGGGTCCCGCTCCTGGATCCTGGAGTCCCGATCCCGGCACCAGCAGCAGTCTGTCTCCTCTTCTGTGCGCGCAGCTGTGTGAGCTGCGCGCACTCTCAGGGGAATGATAGGTCATGAACTTACAGAGTTCATGACCTATCATTCCCCTGGGGTCACACACTCTCAGGGGAATGATAGGTCATGAACTTACAGAGTTCATGACCTATCATTCCCCTGGGGTCACACAGGGGTTAAGTGATCTTCATGGTGATCTGCTTTAGAGATCATGAAGATCAGTTACCCCTGTGTGGTCCCTGGATTGTGATGGGTCATGACCTTAGAGTTCATGACCTATCATTCCCCTGAGGTCAAACAAGGGTTAAGTCATGAACTCTAAGTTCATGACCCATCACAATCCAGGAGTCACACAGGGGTACCTTTACACGCCGTAACCGTTGAGAGAAATATTGACGGCGATATGTCGCCTTGCAATAATCGCCGTCAAAATCTCTCCCAATTGCGGCATGTAATTGGGAAATTTGGCGGCGATCTGTCGCCTCGCCACGGTCGCCTGATCTCTGTGCACTGCTCTGAAATCAGGCGACCGTGGCGAGGCGACATATCGCCGCCAAATTCCCCAATTACACGCCGCAATTGGGAGGGATTTTGAACGGCGATTATTGCAAGGCGACATATCGCCGTCAATATTTCTCGCCGCGATTGCGGCGTGTAAACGTACCCTTAGAGATTATTATGAAGATCCGTTAATCTCTGTGTGACCCCAGGATCATGATAGGTCATGAACTTACAGCGTTCATGACCTATCATTCCCCTGGGAGAGTGCCTTATTATAGCATATGGGGGATGCCCCCATATGCTATAACACCGAGAAACATCGCGGGACCGCCCACTGGACTACGTCGGACATCACCGCCCACTGGACTACGTCGGACGCCACAGACAAATAAAGATGGGGTCTAAATTGTGTTTGTTTTTTTTTCTAATAAAAAAATCTTTCTCTGTGTTGTGTCTTCTTTACAATTTACTAGAGATTCCTAATGGCGGGTCTAACATTGGCCCTATATTATGAATCTCGGGCTTAGTGCCAGCTGCCAAAAAGCTGGCATTAACCCCTTATTACCCAGTCTGCCACCGCTACACGGCAGCTGGAAGAGCTGGATACAGCGCCAGAAAATGGCGCTTCTATGAATGCGCCATTTTCTGGGGCGGCTGCGGGCTGCAATTCGCAGCGGGGGGGGCCCAGAAAGCTTGGGCCTCCCTACGCTGAGGATTCCAGCGCCCAGCTGCCTAGTTGTACCTGGCTGGCCCAAAAACATGGCGAAGCCCACGCCGTTTTTTTTTTAATTATTTCATGAAATAATTAAAAAAAAAAAGGGCTTCCCTATATTTTTGGTTTCCAGCCAGGTAAAACTAGGCAGAAGGGGTTGGTGGCAGCCCGTAGCTGCCTGCTGTACCTGGCTGGACCAAAAGTGTGGCGAAGCCCCACGTCATTTTTTTAAAAAAATTTAATAAAGAACTACTAGAAAAAAATGCAGGAGAGGAGATGACCAGGACCGGTGTCTCCGGATCTTGTGCACATGCTCTAAGGCTGCTTTCACATCAGCAGCTTTTGCCGATCGCAGCAGATGCGGTGAAAAAAAAGCATCTGCCGCGATTACCGCATAACCGCTGCACTTACGGAAAGCCCCATGCAATGTCTATGGGGCTTGCGGTAAGTGTGCGGCAGGTGCGGCAAGTACGGTTTCGGCACTTGCAGCAGGTGCAGCCGCGAAAAAAAAAACGCGGTCAGCCGTGTTTTTTTTGCTGCCGCATCTGCTGCAAGTGCTGATACTGCACTTGCCGCACCTGCCGCAAGCCCGCATAGACATTCTATGGGGCTTGCCGCAAGTGCAGCAGTTATGCGGTAATCGCGGCAGATGCGTTTTTTTCACCGCATCTGCCGTGAACGGCAAAAACCGCTGATGTGAAAGTACCCTAAAAGTGAGAAATTGTGTGAAAAAAAGAAAATGTTCAATATGACGTTATCAAATTCTGTGAAGTAGCTGTAGCTTCAAAATGCTCACTATACCACTAGACATAATCCGTGAGGCGTCTAGTTTCCAAAATGGGGTCACTTGTGGGGGAGCTCCAATGTTTAGGCACACAGGGGCTCTCCATACGCGACATGGTGTCCGCTAACTATTGGAGCTAATTTTCCATTCAAATTGTTAGCGGACACCATGTCGCATATGGAGAGCCCCTGTGTGCCTAAACATTGGAGCTCCCCCACAAGTGACCCCATTTTGGAAACTCGACCCCCCAAGGAACATATCTAGATGCATAATGAGTACTTTCAACCCTCAGATGCTTCACAAATTGATCCATAAAAATGAAAAAAGACAATTTTTGTGGAAAAGAAAGTACTTTTTCATTTTTACGGATCAGTTTGTGAAGCACCTGGGGGTTCAAAGTGCTCACTATGCTTCTAGATAAGTTCCTTGTGGCGTATACTTTCCAAAATGGGGTCACTTGTGGGGGAGCCCCAATGTTTAGACACACAGGGGCTCTCCATACGTGACATGGTGTCCGCTAACAATTGGAATTGTAAGTTGATACTATGTCGTGTATGGCGATCCCCTGTGTGCCTAAATATTGAAGCTCCCCCACAAGTGACCCCATTTTGGAAACTAGACACCCCAAGGAATTTATTTAGATGCATAGGGAGCACTTTGGACCCCCAGGTGCTTCACAAATTGATCCATAAAAATGAAAAAGTACTTTTTTTTTCACAAAAATCTTCTTTTATTTTCATTTATGGACTAATTTGTGAAGCACCTGGGGTATGAAAGTGCACACTATGCATCTAGATATGTTCCTTGGGGGGTCTAGTTTCCAAAATGGGGTCACTTGTGGGGGAGCTCCAATTTTTAGGCACACAGGGGCCCCCCATATGCGACATGGTGTCCGCTAACAATTTGAATGGAAAATTAGCTCCAATAGTTAGCGGACACCATGTCGCGTATGGAGAGCCCCTGTGTGCCTAAACATTGGAGCTCCCCCACAAGTGACCCCATTTTGGAAACTAGACATCTCCTGGAATTTATTTAGATGCATAGTGAGCTCTTTGAACCCCCAGGTGCTTCACAAATTGATCCGTAAAAATGAAAAAGTACTTTCTTTTCCACAAAAAGTTTCTTTTTTCATTTTTATGGTTTCATTTGTGAAGCACCTCGGGGTTCAAAGTGCTCATCACCCATCTAGATAAGTTCCTTGGGTGGTCTAGTTTCCAAAATGGGGTCACTTGTGAGGGAGCTCCAATGTTTAGGCACACAGGGGCTTTCCATACGCAACATGGTCTCCGCTAACAATTGGAGCTAATTTTCCATTCAAATTGTTAGCGGACACCATGTCGCATATGGAGAGCCCTCGTGTGCCTAAACATTGGGGCTCCCACACAAGTGACCCCATTTTGGAAACTAGACACCCCAAGGAATTTATTTAGATGCATAGTGAGCACTTTGAACCCTCTGGTGCTTTACAAATTGATCCGTACAAATGAAAAAGTATTTTTTTTTTCACAAAAACTTTCTTTTGTCCTCAATTTTTTAAATTTCACATGAGCAACAGGATAAAATGCATCCTAAAATTTGTTGGGCAATTTCTCCTGAGTACACCGATACCTTATATGTGCTCATAAACCACTGTTTGGGCGCACGGCAGGACTCGAAAGGGAAGGAGCGCCATTTGACTTTTTGAATGGAAACTTAGCTCCAAAAATCAAATTGCGCTCCCTTCCTTCTGAGCCCTGCTGTGCGCCCAAACAGTGGTTTATGACCACTTATGAGGTATCGGTGTACTCAGGAGAAATTGCCCAACAAATTTTAGGATGCATTTTATCCTGTTGCCCATGTGAAAATTAAAAAATTGAGGCTAAAAGAACATTTTTGTTGGAAAAATTAAAATGTCCATTTTTTGTTTCCACTTTGCTTTAGTTCCTGTAAAGCACCTGAAGGGTTAATAATCTTCTTGAATGTAGTTTTGAGTAGCTTGAGGGGTGCAGTTTTTGGAATGATGTCACTTTTGGGTGTTTTCTGTCGTGTACACCCCTCAAAGGGACTTCAAATGTGATGCGGTCACTAAAAAAATGGTTTTGTAAATTTTGCTGGAAAAATGAGAAATTGCTGATGAACTTTGAACCCTTATAACGTCCTAACCCCAAAAAATTTTTTTCCCAAAATTGCGCTGATGTAAAGTAGACATGTGGGAAATGTTATTTATTAACTATTTTGTGCCACATAACGCTCCGGTTTAACAGAATAAAAATTCAAAATTTGAAAATGGTGAAATTTTCAAAATTTTTGCCAATTTTTTAATATTTTCACAAATAAACGCAAAAATGATCGACCTAAATTTACTACCAACATGAAGCCCAATATGTCACGAAAAAACAATCTCAGAATCGCTCGGATCCAATGAAGCGTTCCAGAGATATTACCTCATAAAGGGAGAGTGGTCAGAATTACAAAAAACAGTCTGGTCATTAAGGTGGAAATTGGCTCCGTCACTAAGGGGTTAAACATACATAATTTTTTTTTAATTTGTTTGTAAATCGCCAGGACTATACAATATCCCAGTGCGTCATTCCAAAAATTTAATTGAGCGACTCGGACCTTCTGTTGAACAGAGTGCCGACTTTCCTTAGGTAATTTTTTTTTTGATAAAAAAAAAAAAAAAAAAGGATTTTTTAAGGTGCAAATCTTTTCAATATATATATATTTTTTTTTGTTTCAAAAAACAGTTATATCAGCTATGAACACCGACACCCAAACACTCCTGGCTTTGGCCTTGGTGGAGGAGGAATTGCTGCAGGATGCCCAGTCAGAGGCCAGGCAGAATAGAACAACTCGGCGGATGTGGGTGCGGCCGTGGCTGCTCAACAGGCCCAATATTTCACACATGACTCTCCTCCGTCAGCTGGAATACAGGAGTCCTCATGACTTTCGAAATTATTTAAGGATGACGGAGGACACCTTTAAAATTCTGCTCGAAGGTGTCCGTCCTTTCATTGGCCGGGAGGACACTATCATGCGCTTGGCTGTAACACCTGAGGAGCGGTTGGCTGTAACTCTGCGTTTCCTGGCAACTGGCCGCTCGATGACTGACCTGCAGTATTCTGCAGCAGTCTCACGGCCCCTGTTGAGCCGCCTAATCCTCGAGACATGTGAGGCCATTGTGAGGAGCCTGCTGCCATCCTATATGCCCTTTCCATCAACCCCCGCACAATGGGTTGAGGTTGCCAATGGGTTCCAAGATCGCTGGCAATTCCCCAACTGCGGTGGGGCATTGGATGGTAAGCATGTACGGATCACACAACCCCCCAACAGCGGGTCATTCTTTTACAACTATAAAGGATATTTCAGTGTGGTCCTCATGGCCCTCGTCAATGCCCACTATGAATTTCTGTACGTGGATGTTGGGAGGAACGGCCGTGTGTCTGATGGGGGTGTGTTTGCTCAGACCTCCTTTGGTGAAGACCTTAGGAGGGGTCTGCTAAACTTGCCCTCAAATGATGACACCACTGAACATCTCAACTTTGCGTTTGTGGGGGATGAAGCCTTTCCACTTCATGCTAACCTACTATGGCCATATCCCCAGAGGACTTTGAACCCTGAGCAACGCATTTTCAATTACCGTCTATCCCGGGCCCGTCGTGTGGTTGAAAATGCGTTTGGGATCATGGCCAATAGATTCCGCTTGTTTCATACGCCTTTGAATATGAAACTGGAATCTATAGATATAGTAGTGATGGCGTGTTGTGTGCTGCATGATTTTCTGCGTCGTAGTGATACTGCATCATACACGCCAGGAAGTTATGTGGATTCAGTGGACCCCACCACAGGAGAAATTCTACCGGGTGAGTGGCGTGCCCACGACTCTGGCATAGCGCCACTACAAGGGTTAAGCCAGGGCCGTGTTCAGCAGGATGCCAGGGCCAGCAGAGACAGCTACTGCTCCTACTTCAACGGCTCAGGTGCCGTGGAATGGCAGCACAACATGGTGTAGGGTGTGTGCATAATACAGCCTGCAAAATCGAAAGATGGTTACCTTACCTTTACTTTGGTCCAAACTCTTCCTACCTTATCTTACTCCACCCCACTTTTTCATTTAAACTTAGTGGTAGACAGATGTTCTACATCCATGTGCTGTTTTCATTTGAAAGTTAATTACTGTGATATACACATGCTTGTTGATTTTATATTTCATTAATACATTTTTCAACTATAAAATGGAATTGAAAGTTAACAATAAAATAAAAAAAGAGTTTGATCAGGACAGACATTGCTCAGTAAATGTATTTATTCTGTGACATTAAATGAAGATTAAGACAAACACCTATGTGATTGATTTGGTTCGCCATGGGGTCAATATAACCTTTCATTAGGCAAAGCACAAAGGTATCACAGAGACAAAGGGCATAGGACAGTATCTGTAGCATTGCCTGCAAATGTGCTGGACACTGGATTCAGCATTTGGTCACCAGTGTATGCTGTATGTGCGGCTCCGTGGCCAGATAAATACATACTTGCATAGTGCCACACACAAGCGTTCCTGTTGCAAATTTTGACTACGACGCATTGTGCGGGTGAAGACAACCAACAGACTGCCGCGGCAGACAAATGAAAACGCTGGTATGACGACCAATCGGAGTAGTAGGGGCGTGGTCAAATACTGTGTGGCACGCCTTGTTGGGAAAAATTACGAACACATTGACGGTGAGGTGGTGCTGTGTGACACGGCGATCTGAAAAGCACACATCGCTTCAAGGTTGTTTCAGGCGATTCCGGAATCGCCTGATCGCCCTGGGTTGCCGGCGATATTGCTACGTGTGACTTCTCACGAGCGATGCAGAAGCGATGTGCGCGTTCAGGAGATCGCCGCAACATCGCCGGCGATATCTCCCCGTGTGACGGTACCTTAAATGCAACAGTACAAGAGACAGAACGAGGCCAGAACGAGGCTCTCATAGAGATGCATTGAGTTGTGATCTTCGATGCACTCCATCAGACACTGGAGTTTCTGGTACATCACAAAAGTGGAGCAAATAACAGACGAAGACAACAGCAGGTGAGTATAAGACAGGGGTCAGGGAATTAGATTTAAAGCATCACTACAGAGATGCAATAACGGAAAACGCTGTAGTGGTGCAATTCAGAGCAGGGGGCACAAGAGATGGAAGATGTCATCTGCTTGGTTCTGTCACAACAATTATTCCAGTAAAGCAGACATAGCAATAACAGTCAATAATTATATTTTCCGGTTTTATTGCTTCTTGAAATCAATGTTATGGTTGCCTAGAGGCAGATTTCTATATCTTCCTAACCTTTGGCAAGGCATAGTTTTCACATTGTAATAAAAGATGAACTGTAAGGACAGGATACTTCTTACTTTTCCTAAAAGACACACATGGTTTATCAGTTCTAGTCACGGTTTATACCTAATTTTTGTTGCCAAGGTCCTACCACCATTTTGCTTCATATAATGAAGGGTCTTGAAGTAAACCAAAGCATTGCTGTATAAACCTTGGGAGAACATATGTATTCCATACAGCTGTTTGTCATTGGATAACATAGTACTATATATCTACTATATAATTGCCGTAGGCATTTTCGTGTCGGACCCCGACAACGTGCCGTGGCTATGTCACTATTGTGACGTCATCACGGCGAAGCA